>OU342741.1:68344758-69089933 GCA_910589775.1 Avena eriantha
GTCATTTGAAGCCAGAATACGAGACGGAGAGGAGCCAGGGGCCACCACACCACCTGGCCGCGCCAGGGGGTGGTGTGGCCAGCCCAGGCACTCCCCCGGTCTCCCTCTTCGCCTATAAGTTGCCTTCTGACCTAAAAACCCAGGGGGGGGGCCACCACCAGATTCCACGAAATAGCACCTGAAACTCCGTTCTGGCACCCTGCCGGGACGGGGAATTGGAGGAGATCATCGCCGTCATCATCACTATCGCTTCTCCATCGACCATCCTTGTTTCCCCCATCTATGAGTGAGTAATCCCCCGCTGTAGGCTATGGGGATGGTAGGGATTGGATGAGATCGTTCATGTAATGGCATCAGATTGTTAGGGCATGGTGCCTAGTGTCGTTGTATTGGGAACGGCAATACCTGAGGAGGTTAGATAGAGGTGTGGGGACTAGCAGGGAAGCTATCGACGGTGTCCGCAGGCGGGATTGGATAAAAGCAAGCGTAGCGGGACGCAAGAAGTACCCAGGTTCGGGGCCCTCGTGGTGAGGTAAAGCCCCTACTCCTGCCGGATCTGACTATGTGGAATACTCGAACTACAAGTGCTCCTCGAGCTGTATACGCTAGCTACTGCCTTAAATGCTGTATGACCAACCCTTTCTACTGAGGCCTTGCCTCTCCTTATATAGGCAGAGAGGCAAAGGTCTCACTGGCTAGTCCGACTGGCGGGCCCCACAAGCGGGTCCCAGCGGGCTAGTCATCTACAATATCCAGTATGGCATGTCTTATCGTAGTACGAGCGGTATGGCTGTCGTAGGCACTAGACGCCGTGCGAGCCTGTCGTCAGCACAGGTCACTGTTCCTGGGTCATCCACGCAAAGTCTTCGGTATGACCGGGTGGTTGCCAGTCTTGTCACCGTATAGGGCATACCGTGCACTGATACGCACGTCGTCCTGTCTCACTGATTGGGTCCGGCTATGCCACCGTATCCAACTGCCTCTTGCTGATCCGGCTATCGAGTGGTAGCCGACCTGTCCTGCCCTGTCCGGCTGCATCTGGTCAGCCGGACGCGATCCGACTGTCTTGTTTCTTATCCGGTTGGGGTACCTGGGATCACCCCCCTGACACTAGCCCACGAGCGCGTGCGGATTCCGCCCTTAGGCGAAATGTGCGCGTGCTCCTTCTTGTTTTTGAATTTTTGTCCGGCTGAGCTTGGCGGTTGCGTTACCCGTGACATCAGTGCTGACGCCGGCCACGCGCGCACGCGCCATCATTGCTCTACGGCGGGCAGCGTAACGTCCCGTCGCACGTCGCCTCGGAAAACTGCTGTCCGGCACTTCGATTCCTGCTCCCGGATCTTCTGCGCATCCTGCCTCGGCACACCGGATCCTGGGAGGCGGTTGGGGTGTGGGTCGCCTGGATGCACGCCGCGTGGCCTCGTCAACGGTTGCCCTTCCTGTACTTTAAAGGGACGCTGCGAGGGAGGTGGTTCCTTTCCTTCGCTCCCCCGCTGCAGTCTCCTTCTCTCTCGCGTGCTTCTGCTTCTGCGCTCTTGCCCTCTGCGCCGCCCGCTCACCGTCGTCGACGCTACGGGCCACCGCCAATCTTCCGTCGCCGCTCCTCTCCATCAACCGGAAATGGCCGCCGACCGCGGGGCCTGGTGCGGCTCCTCCGTCACCGAAGATCAGATCGCGAAGTACCGCGCCACCCGCGTTCTTCCGTCGGAGGAGGAGGTGGCGGTGCGGTTGGCGCCAGCGGGAGAGGTGTCGCCGCACCCGGCGGAGGGGTAGCGCGTCATTTTCCTCTCCCATCTAGCACGCGGGTTTGCCCTTCCGGTGAACCCCTTCCTCTTGACGTTCCTTGCCTTCTTCGATCTTCGCCTCCACCACCTCGGCGCCAACGCAATCGGGACGTTGGCGCACTTCGTGGCGTTCTGCGAGAGCTATCTCGAGATCCAGCCGGATCTTGGGCTTTTCTGCCGGCTCTTCCGAGTCCGGCCGCAGGTGCAATTCACGTAGGGGCCACTAGTCATTTGCGGCGGCGCCTCCATATACTCCCGCTCGCAGACCGGCTACCCCAAATTCCTTCTTCACGACACGGTACGACTGTGGCAGCAGTCGTACTTTTACGTGAAGAACCTCACCAACGTCGACCAGATCAATCTTCCGGCCTTCCAGGACGTCGAGTCCAGCCGACAGAACTAGGACTTGAAGTTCCACGGCGACAAGGCGGAGACGGATGAGTTGCTGAAGCGCATGCGCTCGCTCGTCCACTGCCGGCTGACCGGCCTGGACGTCACTCTCAGCTGGATGTCCCGACTGATGATGCCGTTGCAGCAGCGAGCACACAAGATGTGCTACTACTCAGGCCGGCTGGACCCGACCCGGCTGGCGCGCCGCGATCCTCGCTACCACAACCTGAAGGAGTCGGTGTGGACGATCACCAAGGAGCGACTGCCGGAGAACTGGAAGTTCAGTCTGGCGCCTTATACCCGGGAGAACCGTGCGCCCCGGGTAAGCTCTTCTAACCGGATGCTCTTTTGGTGTTTCTTGTACTTGTTCCTTGTTTTCGTTTGACTGATCTCTTGTATTCGGCAGATGTTGCCCCGCATCATCCGCGAGGAGGGCGAGGCTCCCCTCCAGGAATTCACGGCCGACTTGGCCGAGCCGCGTGCTCGGCGCTCCGGCGAGGAATCAGACGGGGACGGCGATGCCTTCCCCAGTCGGAACGATGAGCCGGCAGCCGACCCGCACGCGGAGGTGCACGAGGAGGAGGCCGCGCCGACCATGGACCCGGCGACGTGCTCCGCGACGGACGGCGAGGCAGGCGGGAGCGGCTCCAGTCGTTCTAGCTCCCGCCGGCCTGCGACGGAGGAGCCGACTCCCAAGAGGAGCCGGTCCGGCGCCTTGCCACCAAGCCGTCTTGGTCGGAAGAAGGGGCCGCCCTCGGTTGTGCTGGGGTATGTTCCTTCTCCCCCCCTTTTTCTTCCGGTGCCTTCTGTCTGTTTGCCCTTTTTCTTCTTTTTCTGACTTTGGCTTATTTTGCCTTTGCCTTCTCCTTTTTCTCTTTAGCACACTGGTCTCCTTCGGAGCCGCGAGCCCGGCACGAGCGCCGGCCGGGTCGCCGCCCCGGGCCCCAACTGCGCCAACCGGCGCCCCTCCCTCTTCTGAGGCGTAGCCTTCGCATCCCCCTCGGGCTGAGCCGGCCGCCTCCGCCCAGCCGGAAGGCCCCCAGTTGGAAGCGGAGTCCTCCTAGCCGGAAGGCTCCTCCGTGGGCGCGCGGGGGGCTGCCGGCAAGGAGCTCGTCGTTGTTGGTGACGACAACTCCGACGAGGAGCCCAGGGAGGAATGGCGAACGACGGTGGTTGCGGCGAAGGAGTCCTTGGCTGTCAACGCCGTGGACGACGCCGCTTCCTCTGCCGCCGTTCGCTGTCGGACCTTGCCGCCACGCTCGAGCTGGCGGTGAAGGAGAGCCGGCTGCTGGAGGCCACAGCCGGCGGGAACCGGACGCTGGAGCAGAAGCTTACTGCCGCCAACAGGACTTCCCAGAGTAAGTTCACTTCACCCGGCTTGCTCTTTTTTTTACTAATAGCCGGAATTTCCGCAGCCATCCTTGTGTGCGCTCAGCGCGAGATCGATCGCTTGAAGAAAGCAAACGACCGGCTGAGCAAGTCCAATTCCACTCTGTGGCTGCAGAACAAGGATTGGCACACGAGGGTGGACGGTCTGGAGGCCACCATTAAGGAGCGCGAAGCCTCGCTCGCTAGCCGGGCCGAAGCCTTCACCCTTCTCGAGGCCCAGAACAAGGACCAAGAGAATGAGATCAAATAGCTAGCGGTCAAGGAGAAGGCGCTGGTGGAGGAGCTGATGCAGGTCAGCCACACTGCCAAGGGTGAGTTCCTTTTCCTGTCTTCCTTTCTTTCCAGATCTGGTAGCCAGATCTGACCCTCTTTTCTGACAGCCTTTTACCCCGGCATAGACCTGCTGGCCTACAACCGGCTGCAGGAGAACTGGCCGGGAGCGCAGTCGACGGCCCAGGAACTCGTCGTCCTTCTTGGCGAGGAAGCTGCCAAGCTTTGTCAGGCGGCGCGGGACGTCTTCTCCTTCATGCGGCCAGAGGCTCCGATTCCGGAGACGATGGCATAGCTGGCTGCGAAGGTGGGGGAGGTGCCGGCTGCGATGGACAGGCTGCGGGACTTGGCGGCGTGGGCCGGAGCGGAGATGGCTCTGGCCCTCATGCTCTCCTAGTATAAGGACGCCCGCATCGAGAAGATCGACGGTGGCTTCCGTGCCGGAGCCGACCTCACCGCCATCCGCCAAGCCCATCTGGAGCTCCGCGGATCCGCCATCAAGATTGCCGACTACGTGGATCCCGACGAGGTGCTCACCGACTCGGAGTCCGTCGGCACTCCTGATGTGGAGGGCCGATGCCACCGCCCGCAAGTGCTGGAACCGGATCAAGCTCCGCGCCTCCTCCGCCGCCCGAAGCTTCTGCTGGCCAAGATCTCCCTCGCGGCAAGGGTCGTGTCGTCTAGTTATTGCCCCAGGATGCCGGGTGTATTTGTCTTGCTTCAGTTATGTGTGAAACTTGTCTGTCTATACCGGTTGTCTCTGATGCCAGGTAACTTATGGGAGCTTCGCCTCCTTTCTGTTTGTTAATATTGACCTTGCTTGGATTTCCTTCAACTTGTGTGCTTCGAATTTTCTTTCAATACTTCGCCGATTCATTTTATCCGGCTTACTTCGCCCGGCTACACACCTTTAGTCGGGGGAACTGCACCTCCAGTGGGGGCGCGCGAGCGCACCCACTGGGTATAGCCCCCGAGATTCACAGTAGCTGGAGTAGCCAGGTGCTTCGAATCTTCCTTCTTTCCCAATTCTTGTATCTTTATCCGACTAGACTCATCTCAGTCGGTTGCTTTCGCTGGCTGAACACCTTCATCCGGGGGAACTAACATTCCATTGGGGGCGCGCGAGCGCACCCACTGGGTGTAGCCCCCGAGATTCGGAGTAGCTGGCGTAGCCAGGTGCTTCGAATCTTCCTTGTCTTCTCTTGCTCCAGTCCTTGCCCTCACCTGGGCTCCGGACGGCGGGCTAAACGCCTTTAGCCGGTTGGGAACTACAAGATTCCACTGGGGGCGCGCGAGCGCACCCAGTGGGTGTAGCCCCCGAGATTCGGAGCGCTTGATGAAGGCAAGGACTTCGAATCTTCTTTCCTTCTCCTGATTTCCGACTCGAGTAGTCGGACAAAATGTACATACGCATACACACATGTCCACATAGGTTAGTAGGTTAGTCTGCCAAATTGTAGCCGGAAAACGACTTGTTTTTTTGAAAACTGGCTTGTCCCTTTCTAGACACTTAGTGGCTTTCCCGTGCGCTCTGCTGTCTTTGCCGCATCCTTGCCGGGCAGCCGGGTTGCGGTCTGCAGCCGGAATCGAAGGGAGCTGACAGTACATTGCACACGGTACTAATGGCTTAGCACCTGGATTGGTTCGAGCTAGTTGCAGGGCAGGGACACCCGATCTGTCGCGTCTCCTCCCTGTTTTTCATGTGGGATGCCTCGGGCTTTTGCTCTTGCTAGGCGGACAGCCGGATTGCGGTCTGTAGCTGCGACGAAGAGTGGGCCTCTGACATCGTCACACACTACTCAACCGGTTTGTTGACTTAGCAGGCCGGGTCAGCTGGCGAGCCCCCGGGTAGGGGTTGCCGGAGCCGAAAAATTTGAATCAGAAAACAAGTGCACACACATTTCTAGCAAGGAGCTCCCGAGATTCTCGTAGGGGTACGCATTTTTCATTCATAGGGTTTTCGGAATACATACACTGCCAGGCGACTAGGTGTAAAGCGGGCGCATCAGGGCCGTGTTCTAGGGACGCTCGGTCTCCTCGTCTGATTTGTCCATCTTGTTCTTGCGCGGCTGCTGCGCGTCGATGAGGTAGTAGGAGTCGTTGGGCAGCACCCGGCTGATGATGAAGGGGCCCTCCCAGGGTGGCGCTAACTTGTGCATGCCCTTCGTGTCTTGCACCAGCCGGAGAACCAGGTCGCCCTCGCGGAATGCGATTGGGCGGATCCGGCTTGAATGGTAGCGACGTAGTCGCTGCTGGTACAGGGCTGATCTGGACAAGGGCAGCTCGCGGGCCTCCTCCATGAGGTCTATTCCATCCTCCCGCGGCTCCTGGTTGGCTTTTTCGTTGTAGAGGAGCTTGCGAGGGGAGTCGAACTCGATGTCGGCAGAGAGGACGGCTTCCGATCCGTAGACCAGGAAGAATGGCGTGTAGCCGGTTGACCTATTCGGCATGGTGTGGAGGCTCCACAGCACAGCTGGAAGTTCTTCGATCCAACATCCGGGTGAACGCTCCAATGGCTCGATGAGGCGTGGCTTGATGCCAGCTAGCACCAAGACGTTTGCTCTTTCGACTTGCCCGTTAGATTGCGGGTGCGCAACGGAGGCGAGGTCTAGTCAGATGCCCTTGTTGCTGCAGAACCGGGTGAAGGCCCCCTTGGCGAAGTTCGTGCCGTTGTCGGTGATGATGCTGCTGGGGTAGCCAAAGCGGTTGATGATGTCGGTGAAGAAGGTAACAACCGTCGCTCCATCCAACTTCCGGATAGACTTGGCCTCGATCCACTTCGTGAACTTGTCCACCGCCACCAGCAGGTGGGTCATGCCCACGCGTGCTCGCTTGAAGGGACCGACCATGTCGAGGCCCCAAACCGCGAAGGGCCAGGTGATCGGTATGGTCTTGAGTACCGAAGTTGGCATGTGCCTGAGCTGCCCGAAGCGTTGGCACCCGTTGCATGCGCGGACCAGCTGCTCAGCGTCCTCGAGGGCGGTGGGCCAATAGAAATCATGGCGGAATGCCTTGGCGACTATCGCCCTTGATGAAGCGTGGTGCCCGCACTCGCCCTGGTGGATATCCTTGAGTAGCCGGTAGCCCGTGTCCACATCGACACATCTTTGGAAGATACTAGATACGCTGCGCTTGTACAACTCGCTGTTTATGATGGTGTATGTGTGCGCGCGACGCCGGATTTGCCTGGCCTCCACCTCGTCGTCCGGGAGTTCTCCATTGGCGATGTAGCTCATGAAGGGCTGTGCCCAGGATGGCACTTCCCGGATGACGAGGACGCTCATGTCCTCCGGCTGATGGATGTCGGGGGGTCGTCCAGTCGTACCCGGGATGGCAGCCCCCGAGCCACTAGGCGAGCCAGCAGCCCCCGGGTCTTGCGAGCCGGAAGGCACTGCCTGGCCGGAATTGGTGCTTCGAATCTTTTTCTTCGGCGGTTCTGTCGGCTCTGCTTCTGCTGTTCCGTCTGCCGGAACGCTTCCTGCCCATACGATGGAGTCTGATTCTGGTGATGGGTTGATGGATGGCTTGCGCAGGTGCTCCAGGGAGACCCCTGGTGGGATAGCCTGCCTGGTGGATCCGATCTTGGAGAGCCCATCGGCTGCCTCGTTGTTGACGCGGGGGATGTGGTGAAATTCGCACCCATCGAAGGAGGCGCTGAGCTTCTGGATGTGGAACCGGTAGAGAGCCATGTTTGCCTCTCTGGGATCCCATTCTCCGGACACCTGCTGCACCACCAAGTACGAATCGCCGAAGCACAGGATCCGGTTGACACCGATCTCCTTGGCCAGCCGGAGCCCGTGCGCCAGTACCTCGTATTTGGCTACGTTGTTGGAGGCTTTGGAGTGGATCTGCAGCACGTACTCCAGCCGATCTGGGCGAGGTGAGCACGATGCCGGCTCCCAAGCCCCCGAGCATCTTCGTCCCGTCGAAGTGCATCCGCGAGTGGTCTGAATCCGGAACCGGTGGGAGGTACTGGGTCTCGGCCCAGTCGACGAGGAAGTCCGCCAACGCCTGCGACTTGATCGTGAGCCAGGGCTCGTACTGGATGGAGTAGGCGGCAAGCTCGATGGCCCACTTGGAGACTCGGCCGGTGGCGTCCTTGTTGCCGATGATTTCCGAAAGGGGTGCAGTGGACACGACTTTAATCGGGTACTCCTGGAAGTAGTGCTTGAGCTTCTTGCATGCAAGGTACACGCCGTAGCACATCTTCTGGTAGTGGGGGTAGTTCTGCTTGGAGAGGGAGAGGACCTCGCTGAGGTAGTAGACGGGTCTCTGAACCGGCTGAGCCTTGCCTTCCTCGGGGCGCTCCACCACCAGGACGACGCTGACGACCCGGCTGATGGCTGCTATATAGAGCAACATCGGCTCCTTGCTAGCCGGCGTGGCTAGAACCGGTGCTATGGATAGCATGCGCTTGAGGTCGTGAAACGCGGCGTCGGCTTGCGAAGTCCAGGAGAACTTGTCCATCTTCTGCATCAGCTGGTACAACGGGAGTGCCTTCTCCCCCAGCCAGCTGACGAAGCGACTGAGGGAAGCCAGGCATCCGGTGAACTTCTGGACCCCAAGCAGGTTCCTGGGCGGCTGCATCCTCTCGATGGCAGCGATCTTCTCCGGATTCACCTCGATACCTCGTTGTGATACAAGGAAACCGAGTAGCTGGCCGGCCGGTACTCCAAAGACGCACTTCTCCGGGTTCAGCTTCATCCGGTACTGGCGGAGGTTGCCAAATGTTTCTCCCAGGTCCTCGAGGAGGGTGCGCTTCTCCTTGGTCTTGATGACCACGTCATCCATGTAAGCGTGCATGTTGAGGCCTATCTGCGAGTGCAAGCATTTCTGCATACATCGCTGATAGGTGGCGCCTGCGTTCTTTAGGCCAAAAGGCATGGTTACATAGCAGAAAGCCCCGTAGGGGGTGATAAATGATGTCTTAATCTGATCAGCCGGGTTTAGCCGGATCTGATTGTACCCGGAATAATAATCTAGAAAAGACAACAAATCACAGCCGACCGTGGAATTGATGACTTGATCGATACGAGGCAAGGCGAAGGGGTCTTTCGGGCACGCCTTGTTCAGGCTGGTGTAGTCGATACACATGCGCCAGGTCTTGTTCTTCTTCAGCACTAGGACTGGGTTCGCCAACCAGTCCGGGTGGTACACTTCCATGATGAACCCGGCTGCAAGGAGCCGAGTGATCTCGTCACTGATTATCTTTCTCTTCTCCTCTGCGAACCGGCGCAAAGGTTGCTTGACTGGCTTGGCATCCGGACGCACGTGAAGCGAGTGCTCGGTGAACTCCCTCGGCACACCCGGCATGTCCTTGGGGGACCATGCGAAGATGTCCCGATTCTCACGGAGGAAGTCGACGAGCACGCCTTCCTATTTGCTGTCCAAGCCGGCACCAATGGTGACGAACTTAGTCGGATCGGAGGGGTCGAGTAGGATCCTCTTCATCTCCTTTGCCGGCTAGAAGGCTCCTTCTCTAGCCGGTTTGCTGCTAGCCGGAACGTCCTGCTGGGCCATGGCCACATTGCGCATGATCACGCGCTTCTCTTCGGCTATGATGAGGGCCTCTGCTAGTTTGGAACTAGCCGAGGCGCACTCCATCGACCGCCTGAAGCATCCGGCGACGGTGATCACGCTGTGGGGTCCTCGCATCTTCGTCTTGAGGTAGGCGTAGTGGGGGATGGCCATGAACTTGGCGAGGGCGGGGCGCCCGAGGAGAGCGTGGTAGGAGCTCGTCATATTTACCACCTCGAACCAGATTGGTTCGGGGCGGAAGTTCTCCTCGGTCCCGAAGATGACGTCCAGCTGGATTTTCCCTAGTGGGGCGCAGGCTGGCCTCGGCAGTACGCCATGGAGCGTCGTGGTAGTCGGGCGCAAGTCGCTTTCGCGAATGCCCAGCTTCTCCAGCGAGGACTGGTAGAGGAGGTTGAGGATGCTGCCTCCGTCGATGAGGACGCGCGAGAATCGGCAGGTGCGCGCATTGGAGACGATGAGAGGGTCGAGCACCATGGCGTAGCCCCCGGGAGTCGATAGATGCTCAGGCTGATCCGCCCGGCTCCAGGTGATGGGGTTTCCGACCAGTTCAGGTATTGGGGGACCGGAGAGACGATGGCATTGACCTCCTTGGAGCGTCGCCTACGGCTGTGCTTGTCGTCCTGCTCCGTCTCGAAGATGTAGTAGGCGGCGTGTGGCTGGGGGTAGACGTTGTTGTTGTTTCCGCCGTTGCCGCTATTACCATCATTGCCGGCTCCCCTAGCTGGTGGTGGAGGTCCACCCGGTGGGGGAGGCGGGGGACGAGGCTGGTTTCCCTGGTCCTTTAGCTGGCGGGTCCAGCTGCAGTTCCAGGTGGTGTGCGTAGCCGGCTTGAAGGGACCGCTATGCCAGTTGCACGGGCCGTCGAACATCTAGTCGAAGGTGAGCCGTGGCTTCTGCCTTCTTGCCTCGTTAGCCGGTGCGTCGGGCGCGCCCTCCACAGCATTGACCTGCCGCGCGTGGTAGCGAGGCTTCTGCTGTCCGGCCTGGCAGTCCCCATGGAACCGGTTGTCGTTGCCGTGGCGCCTGGAGGATCCGGCTTCTCCAGCCGGATTGCTGGGTCGGTCGCGAGCCGGCTCCATGGGAGTTGGACGCCCGTCCGCGTTTACTCGGAGGGGCTTCTTCATGGCGGCATCCGCCGTGGCGTACTGGTCCGCAACCGTCATGAGCTCCGCCATGGTTTTCGACTCGTCACAAAGTAGCCGGTGGCGAAGCATGGTGCCCTCTCGGTAACCCTCGATGAAGAAACTGATGGCTTGGTTCTCCAGGATGCCCTCGCAAGTATTGCGCAGCTCCGTCCACTTGGCGAGGTACTCGCGGTCGGTCTCGCGGTCGCCCTGGACGCAAAAGGCCAGGTCGCGCGGGCGCCCTGGATGCTTGTACGTTCCGTTGAAGTTGCGGACGAACACCTTCTCAAAGTCAGGCCAGGCATTGATGCTGTTGGGCGCAAGGCTATTGAGCCATGTCCTTGCCGACCCGGTTAGCATGAGGGGGACGTAGCGCACGGCTATGTGCTTGTTCCCATGGGCAATGCCGACTGCCGTAGCATAGTTGGTCAACCAGTCTTCCAGCTTCATGCTGCTGTCGTACTTGGGCATGTCCTTGGGCAAGGAGAATTTATCCGGAAACGGCTCGTTCCGGATGCGGGGTCTGAAACAAACCGGGACGGTCGAATCTTCCTCCTCCGTGACGCGCGCTTGAGCGAGGAGCTCGATGCGGTCGCGGGCATCCGGACAATCCGGGTTGGGCGCTCCCACCCGGCCCGATAGATGGGAACCGGCTGGTTTGGGCGCTCCGGCTGGCGGAGGGGGAGGTGGCGGGTTTCTGTTCACCGTCTGCTCCTGGCGCGGCTGGCCCCTGTTGCCAGAGCTACGATGCCTCCTGCGGGCCCTGGGCGGCTGAGGGGAGGACGCCTGCTGGGTGTCGCACGGCGCGCCCCTGCTGTTGGCAGGTAGCCTGCTCCCCCTGGAGTAGCTAAGGTCTTCCTGCATCTGCCGGTTGGCACCGGCCTGCTTGTCCACGACGCGGAGGAGCTCCTGCACGCGAGCGTGCTGGCGGGCTCGCTCCTCGCCCTCCAGGCTGGGTAGTTCCTCTGCCGCGGCTCGCGCCATGCGCAGGTTCTTGATGGGCGTGCTGTAGGTGGGCCGTGTGAGGGCAGACACGGGATCCGGTTCCCCGTCCTTTTCCATCCTACCGCCGAGCTCGCCGCCCCGACGCCGTACTTGGCCACGCCGGCTCGGCTCCGCGGTAGCCGGAGTAAGGCCATGCGCGCGGTCATACTCGCGCCGGGTGATCTCGAGCTGCTTGCGAGCTGCCGCCAGCTCCATGGCCTCGTGGAGGAGGATCTGTCTCTCCATGCTGAAGTTGGCCTCCGCCTCCTACGGATTATCCCCGAGGTTAACCGGCGTCAGGAGCCGATCAATGGCATCCTCCACCGGGTTCCGGGGCTGCGGGGGAGCGGAAGTTCCGACCTCGTCCGTGCCTCGCTCCCGCGGCTGGCGGGGATGTGAGCTGGAACCGGCCATCATGACCTCCATGCCGCGGGACACGGCAGAGGTGTTGCCGCCTGAGCGCGACAGCCCCGGGACAGAGACGATTTCCCTAGGGAAACGCTCCGGGACGGTGGCGACGTAGACGGGGAGATCACCGGATAGCAGGACGGTGCCGTTCGCCGGGAAAGAGGTTCCGGCGAAGCAGGAGGCGTTGTCGATGACGCAGTCGAACTTGCCAATCGTGAGCACCAGTCCAGAGGCCACGCGCTCACCGGCGGAAGTGCGGGGTCCCGTGCGGAATGTGACTCTGATCGAAGCCATCTAGCCCCACGGTGGGCGCCAACTGTCGTTGTATTGGGAACGGCAGTACCTGAGGAGGTTAGATAGAGGTGTGGGGACTTGCAGGGAAGCTATCGACGGAGTCCGCAGGCGGGATTGGATACAAGCGAGCGCAGCGGGACGCAAGAAGTACCCAGGTTCGGGGCCCTCATGGTGAGGTAAAGCCCCTACTCCTGCCGGATCTGACTATGTGGAATACTCGAACTACAAGTGCTCCTCGAGCTGTATACACTAGCTACTGCCTTAAATGCTGTATGACCAACCCTTTCTACTGAGGCCTTGCCTCTCCTTATATAGGCAGAGAGGCAAAGGTCTCACTGGCTAATCCGACGGGCGGGCCCCACAGGCGGGTCCCAGCCGGCTAGTCATCTATAGTATCTAGTATGGCATGTCTTATCGGAGTACGAGCGGTATGGCTGTCGTAGGCACAGTGGACGCCGTGCGAGCCTGTCGTCAGCACATGCCACTGTTCCTGTGTCATCCACGCAAAGTCTTCGGTATGGCCAGGTGGTTGCCAGTCTTGTCACCGTACAGGGCGTACCGTGCACTGATACGCACGTCGTCCTGTCTCACTGATTGGGTCCGGCTACGCCGCCGTATCCGACTGCTTCTTGCTGATCCGACTGTCTTGTTTCTTATCCGAGTGCTAGCCGACCTGTCCTGCCCTGTCCGGCTGCACCTGGTCAGCCGGACGCGATCCGACTGTCTTGTTCCTTATCCGGTTGGGGTACCTGGGGATCATCCCCCTGACACCTAGTATCTTCTATTAGTGCTTTATGACTTTGTTGCGACTTGTTATGCTTAATGCTTGTCACTAGGGCCCGAGTGCCATGATTTCAGATCTGAACATATTATTGATTCATTATGATAGTATTGTTTATGGTCTTATCTGCAAGTTGTATACACACGTTGTTGTCCAGAACCAATGGCCCCGAAGTGACAGAAATCGAGATAACCGGAGGGAATGGCTTTGATGTTAGGATCACATGTGTTCACGGAGTGTTAATGCTTTGCTCCGGTGCTCTATTAAAAGGAGCACCTTAATTGCCAGTAGTTCCCTTGAGGCCCCACTGCAAACGGGCTGGCAGGACAAAATATGTTGTGCAAGTTCTCATTGCGAACACGTATGACTATATTTGGAACAAATGCCTAGGATTATCTAGTACTTGGATGCTTTATCTTATTTATCTGTAATTGCCCTATGTTCTGATTGCTATGGGAATTGTCTTGTCCATGCAACGCCCGACAATCCATCCCTATGCCTACCGCACTCGAATTCTACTATTTACTGCTATTGTTACTGTTGTCTTTACTTTACTACTGCTGCTAATTTACCATTCCTACTACAAAACTGTTGCTACTGATAAACTGCTGTGAGCAAGATTGTTTCCAGGTGCAGCTGAATTGACAACTCAGCTGTTAAGGCTTATAAATATTCTTTGGCTCCCCTTGTGTCGAATCAATAAATTGGGTTTCACTTCCCTCGAAAATACTGCGATACACCCCCTATACTTGTGGGTCATCAAGCACGTACTCAAAATGTCTGGGTACGCCGATAAGCTTGTGTCCTTGGGAATAACGATTCCCATTGACTTAGGAATACATCGTGTTCTCCAATCTCTGCCACCTAGCTACAAGAGCTTCGTGATGAACTATAATATGCAGGGCATGAAGAAGTCTCTTCCCGAGCTTTTGTCAATTCTTAAGACTGTAGACGTGGAAATTAGGAAAGAACATCAAGTGTTGATGATCAATAAGACCACCGGTTTCAAGAAGGACAAGAAAGGCAAGCACAAGGGAAAGAAGGGTGGAAAATCTGTTGCCACACCTGAAAAGACACCCCGAGCTGGCCCTAAGTCTGACACCGAGTGTTACTATTGCAAGAGGACTAGCCATTGGAAGCGCAACTGCCCTAAGTATTTGGCGGACAAGAAGGCCGGCAAGGTAAACATAGGTATATATGATATACATGTTATTGATGTGTACTTGACTAGTACTCGTAGTAGCACCTGGGTATTTAATAGGGGATCGGTTGCTAATATATGTAACTCGGTTCAGGGGCTGCGGAACAAGCGACAACTAGCAAGGGATGAGGTCATGATGCAGGTCGGCAATGGATCAAGAGTTGATGTGATCGCCGTCGGGACGCTACCTCTCCATATGCCATCATGATTAGTTATAAATCTGCATAATTGTTATTTGGTGCCTGCACTGAGCATGAACATTATATCCGGATCGTGTTTAATGCAAAGTGGTTATTCCTTTAAATCTGAAAACAATGTTTGTTTGATTTATAAGAATGATATCTTTTATGGTCATGCACCTGTGTTGAATGGTTTATTTCTATTGGATCTCGATAGTAGTATTACGCATATTCATAATGTTGATACTAAAAGGATTAAACTTAATAGTGATATATCTACATATATGTGGCACTGCCGTCTAGGTCATATTGGTGTTAAACGCATGAAGAAACTCCATTGTGATGGACTTTTGGAATCACTTGATTTTGAATCATTTGATACATGTGAGCCATGTCTTATGGGCAAGATGACTAGAACGCCGTTTTCCGGTTCAATGGAATAGGCGACAGATTTATTGGAAATCATACATACTGATGCGTGTGGAGCAATGAGTGTGTCGGCGCGAGGTGGATATCGTTATTTTGTTACTTTCACAGATGATTTGAGTAGATACGGGTATATCTATTTGATGAAACACAAGTCTGAAACCTTTGAAAAGTTCAAGGAATTTTAGAATGAAGTGGAAAATCATCGTAACAGAAAGATCAAATTTCTACGGTCCGACCATGGAGGAGAGTATCTTAGTTACGAGTTTAGCACACATATGAAAGACTATGGAATAGTTTCACAACTCACGCCTGCCGGAACACCACAACGTAATGGTGTGTCGGAACGTTGTAATCGTACTTTATTGGATATGGTTCGATCTATGATGTCTCCGACTGACTTGCCACTGTCATTTTGGGGTTATGCACTGGAAACCGCTGCATTCACTTTAAATAGGGCACCATATAAATCCGTTGAAACGACACCATATGAATTATGGTTTGGAAACAAATCTAAGTTGTCATTTCTTAAAGTTTGGGGATGCGATGTTTATGTGAAGAAACTTTAGCCAGATAAACTCGAACCCAAAGCGGAAAAATGCGTCTTCATAGGATACCCTAAGGAAACGATTGGGTATACCTTCTATCATAGATCCGAGGGCAAGGTTTTTGTTGCCAAGAATGGATCCTTTCTTGAGAAGGAGTTTCTCGCGAAAGGTTTGAGTAGTCGGAAGGTAGAACTCGAAGAGGTTATTGAACCTTCTCTTCATGAAATGGCAAGTAGTGCAGCACGGGAAGTTGTTTCGGAGTTGACTTCACCTAATGAAGAGAGAGCTAATGATATTGGTCATGAAACTCTGAAAGAGGACACTACCAAACCTCGCAGGTCAAGTAGGACACGTGCAGCTCCTGAACTGTACAGCAATCCTGTTATGAATTTCATGATTGATGAAATAGATGACCCTGCGACGTATGAAGAAGCGATGATGAGCCCGGATTCCAAAAAATGGCTAGAAGCAATGAAATCCTAGATAGAATCCATGTACGAAAACCAGGTTTGGACCTTGGTGGACTAACCTGACGACCGAAAGGCCGTTGAGAATAAATGGATTTTCAAAAGAAAAACTGATGCTGATGGTAATGTGACCATATATAAAGCTCGACTATTGCAAAGGGGGTTCGACAAATTCAAGGAGTTGACTACGATGAGACATTCTCTCCCGTAGCGATGCTTAAGTCGGTTAGGATTATGTTAGGAATTGCTGCATATTTCGATTATGAAATATGGCAGATGGATGTCAAAACTGCGTTCCTCAATGGTAATATTGAAGAAGAGTTGTATATAATACAACCTAAGGGTTTTGTCGATCCTAAGGATGCTGATAAGGTATGCAAACTTCGGCGATCCATCTATGGACTGAAGCAAGCATCCCAGAGTTGGAATCTCCTCTTTGATGAGGTGATCAAAGAGTTTGGATTTGTCCAAACTTATGGAGAGGGTTGTATTTACAAGAAAGTGAGTGGGAGCAATGTGGCATTTCTGATATTATATGTGGATGACATATTATTGATTGGAAATGATATAGCTCTTTTAAATAGTGTTAAAAGTTATCTAAACAGCAAATTTTCGATGAAAGACCTTGGTGAAGCTTCATATATATTAGGCATTAAAATTTATAGAGATAGATCAAGACGCCTAATTGGGCTATCGCAGAGTACATACCTTGATACGATATTAAATAAGTTTAATATGGACGGAAGTAAGAAGGGGTTCTTACCTATGTTGCAAGGAAAGACATTGAGCAAGACTCAAAGTACGGCTATGGCAAAAGAAAGAGAGATAATAGATAAGATCCCCTATGCCTCGACCATAGGCTCTATAATGTGTGCCATGCTATGTACACGACCGGATGTGGCACATGCTATTAGTTTGACTAGTAGGTACCAATCTGATCCAGGTTTGGAACACTGGATAGCGGTCAAGAATATCGTTAAGTACTTGAGAAGAACTAGGGATATGTTTCTTGTATACGGAGGTGAAGAAGAGCTAGTCGCTAAGTGTTATGTCGATGCTAGCTTTGAAACCGATCCGGATGACTCTAAGTCTCAATCCGGATACGTATTTCTCCTAAACGGAGCAGCAGTTAGTTGGAGGAGTTCCAAACAACCTGTGGTGGCTGGATCAACAACAGAGGCGGAAATGTTGCTGCTTCAGAAGCAGCGCAGGAAGCGGTTTGGATGAAGGAGTTCATAATGGAACTAGGTGTGGTTCCTAGTGCATTGGACCCAATGGTGATCTATTGTGACAACAATGGAGCCATAGCCAACACCAAGGAACCAAGGTCTCACAAGAATTCCAAGCATATTAAGCGCCGGTTTCACTCCATCCGCGAGCATGTCAAGGATGGAGATATAAAGATTTGTAAAGTACACACGAACCTAAATGTAGCCGATCTGTTGACTAAAGTTCTCCCTAGGGTAAAACATGATCAACACCAGAACTCCATGGGTGTTAGATTTATCACTATGTGAACTAGATTATTGTCTCTAGTGCAAGTGGGAGACTGAAGGAAATATGCCCTGAGAGGCAATAATAAAGTTGTTATTATGTATTCCTCGTATATGATAGATGTTTATTTTGCATGCTATAATTTTATTGATTGAAAACGTCAATACATGTGTGTTTAATAAACAAAAAGGGTTCCTAGTTATGCCTCTCTTATAGACTAGCTTGTTGATTAACAGGATGATCAAGGTTTCCTGATCATGGACATTGGATGTTGTTAATAACAAGGTCACATCATTTGTGAAATGATGTGATGAACATTCATCCGAAGTATAGCATTATGATCAAGTCATTAAGTTTATATTGCTATAACATCATACGAAGTAATCTTTATCCTTAGACCATGAGATCATGTTAATTGCTAACACCGAAAGAATATCTTGATAACATCAAACGTCACACCATAACAGGGGACTATAAAGATGGGTTCAGTGCTACGAAGGTGTTATGTTGAGGGTCATGGATCAAGAGTGGAATTTGTCAATCCCGATGATAGATAGATATACTCTGGGCCCTCTCGGTGATATCACATTAAGATAGCTTGCAAGCAAGTGATGTGATCACTAGAATGTTATATCAAAGGAACGAGAAAAGAGTGCATGTCGGTAACGAGATCAAACTAGGTATTTGGATACCGATGATCGAATCTCGGACATGTATTATATCATGAGACAAAGGGATTAAGTTACTACCGTTAAAGGTTCTCACGATCACAGAAGTCATCGTTGAACGTGCAGGAGTCAGTATGGATCTCCAGGTCCCGCTTCTAATTATTGATCTGAGAGGAGTCTCAATCATGTATGCATTATTCGCGAACCGTAGGGTGACACACTTAGGGGTTGCCGGACACCATTTTGGAGCACATATGTTTCAGACGAAAAAATTAAAAAGCATAGGAATAGTGTCGATAGAAACCGGAATTGTTTCGGGTGAAATTGCAGAAAGTGGTTCTGCATGTAATATTGAAATGTTGCAAGGGGTTTTATGTGAATGTTTGTTAATTAAAGTAATTAAAAAAATTCTAAATAAATTTAATAAAAGAGTTTTATTAAATGAGAGAGCATTAAGCTAAGATAATTTTAATGCATTTAAAGTGGAGACTTTAAAAGAGAATGTGAAGGGGCATTTTAATGTGGAGGAGTTACCACCACATGAATGGGGGAGGTGAGGGGTCACCCCCCATGGGGCGCAGGCCATGGGGAGGGGTACCCCCTCCTCCTATAAAAGGCCACCCCTCTCACCCTTCTTCCACACACCTCCTCGTGAAGGATCTCTCTCCCCCTCTAGAATTAATCCCCCATGGTCTTGGATTAGCGAGATACATGTTCCCGGTGGCCTTGCGTCTGGAAGGAGTTGCTGCTTCCGTTGATTCGCTAGAGCGAGGAGGTGGAGGTTGTCTGGTGGCTTGAACATGTGTGCGAGGAGGGATGCACTGCTGATTTGCGGCTTTTGGACTTCCACATGATCTTGAGATCGGAAAGTGTACGACTACACCAACCACGAGTTCCTACTTGTTAACAAAACTCGTTGTCTTCGAGGGTAAGTTCTCGATGGATGTATGTCCACCCGTTGCTCTGTATCTAGTAGATAGATCTTGGCGTTTAGTTCTCATCGTAGGAAATTTTTTGTTTTCTGTGCTGCGGACCCAACACTACTGGAGTGGGTGAGGTAGGTGGACGGTGGGCGGTTCCCTGGTGGTCAGCTAGTGCTTAAAGGCGGTGCTAGGGGCGGTGGCTAACAGTTAGGAGCGTCTCACGCTCTGAGTGACAGAGGTGGTGCTCGACGTGGTTCCCGCGGCTGTGGGTCACGCGGCAGGGTAAGGGCATGTCTGGCGGGGTGTGGTGGTCAAGGCGGAGCGGCGCGCGCGGGCTTTGGTCGAGGCGCGGCGTGTGCTGCCTTGCCGGAGATGGCGCTCTGACGTGCGCTAGAGTGGCGTAGAGACTTAGTGCGAGGCTTGTCCTCGGTGGTCCAGGGGCTAGTTGTGGCCGTGGGGTGGACCGTGGATGGCGGTGAGGTCACACCTTCCTTCCTAGAGTGGCGGAGAGGGGCTAGTGGTCTCCTGTGGCTAGGGTACGGTCGGGCGAAGAGCATGACCTCGGGGTGGCGCTGCACTGTTTTCCTAGGCCATTTGGTAGGTCCTTGATGGCCTGGTTGGGGCTAGGGGAGACAAGTGAAGTGAATTGGATTCAAATGGCTCGACAAATTTTGATCAAAAATAGTATTAGTTAGGCAGGTTTGATTCTGCTCACCAAGTGTTCGACACAATGGCCGCAAGAATTCAATTTTTGAATTTTGAAGTGAAATTTGGTGGAGTTGTTGGTTGTTGGGTTCGCAGCATAGAAAACAAAAAATTTCCTATGATGGGAACTATACGCCAAGATCTATCTACTAGATACAAGCAACGGGTGGATATACATCCATAGAGAACTTACCCTCGAAGACAACAAAGCTTTGTTAACGAGTTGGAACTTGTGGATGATGTAGTCGTACACTTGCCGATCTCAAGATCGTGATGAAGTCCAGCAGGTCCGGCTCTAGCACGTCCATCAGATCCAGCTCCAGCATGTCCATCACCACCAAGTCTAGCACCGCAAAGCAGCGTGCATCCATGATCGCACACACGTTCGGTACCCCGACAACCTCCGTCCCTCTCTCTAGCAAAGCAGCGGAAGCAGCAACTCCTTTCCAGATAAAGCCACGGGGAACATGTATCTCGCTAATCCGAGACCATGGGGGAATAATACTAGGGGGGGAGAGAGATCCTTCACGAGGAGGTGTGAGTGAGAAATAAGGAGAGGGGGGCCTTTTATAAGAGGAGGGGAGGGTACCCCTCCCATGGCCGGCGCCCCATGGAGGTGACCCTTCACCTCCCCCATTCATGTGGTGGTAACTCCCTCCACATAAATTTGCCTCTTCACATTCTCCATTAAAGTCTCCACTTTAAATGCATTACATTTCTCCAAATTTAATGCTCTCTCATTCAATAAAATTATTTTATTAGTTTTATTCAGAATTTTGTTAATTACTTTAATTAACAAACATTCACATAAAACCCCCTGCAACATTTCAATATTACATGCAGAACCAATTTTAGCAATTTCACCCGAAACAGTTTCGGTGTCTATTGAAATAATTCTAGCGCTTTCTTAAATCTTTATCTAAAACATATTTGCTCCAAATGGTGTCGGTATCCCTTAAGTGTGTCACCCTACGGTTCGCGAATAATGCAGACATGATCGAGACCCCTCTTAGATCAATAATCAGGAGTGGTACCTAGAGATCCATACTGACTCCTACACATTCAACGATGACTTCTGTGATCGTGAGAACCTTTAACGCTAGTAACTAAATCCGTTTGTCTCATGATATAATACATGTCCGAGATTCGATCATCGGTATCCAAATACCTAGTTTGATCTCGTTACCGACATGCACTCTTTTCTCGTTCCCGTGATATAACATTCTAGTGATCACATCACCTGCTTGCAAGCTATCTTAATGTGATATCACCGAGAGGGCCCAGAGTATATCTATCCATCATCGGGATGGACAAATCCCACTCTTGATCCATGAGTCTCAACATAACACCTTCGTAGCACTAAACCCACCTTTATAGTCACCCTGTTATGGTGTGACGTTTGATGCTATCAAGATACTCTTCCGATGTTATCAATTAACATGATCTCATGATCTAAGGACTAAGATTACTTCGTATGATGTTATAGCAATATAAGCATAATGACTTTGATTGTAATGCTATACTTCGGATGAATGTTCATCACATCATTCCACCAATGTTGTGACCTCGTTATTAACAACATTCAATGTCCATGATCAGGAAACCTTGATCATCTTGTTAATCAACGAGCTAGTTTATATTAGAGGCATTACTAAGAACTTTGTATTTTTGTTTATTAAACACACATGTATTAACGTTTCCAATTAATACAATTATAGCATGCAAAATAAACATTTATCATAAACATGGAATAAGATAATAACCACTATATTATTGCCTCTCGGGCATATTCCCTTCAGTCTCCCACTTGCACTAGAGTCAATAATCTAGTTTGAAAAACTTTGCGTATTGAACACCTATGGCTTTCTGGTGTTGCATATACGCAATTGCTAGTGGTTAATATAATCTCCGGATCTGACAGTTTCAGGTCCGTGTGTATTTGCATGTCTTTGAGTCTCTACGCATCACTCATTCTCAAATGAGATGGCATTGTATAAATTCGGTCCTTTGGTGAGACCTTTAGTTCGTTCGGGTTAAAATATGTTGATATTATTGTCATACAATATATCTTCATAGTATTAGCCCACTTTGAACCACACCTAGTTTGATAACAAACTTCTTAACACAAATGCCCTCCTTTGCTGCTACTATAACAGTCATATACTTAGCCTTTTGTTGTAGTATCCATCACAATGTTTCAACTTTGGAACTTATCCAAATCCATCATGGAACATCCTTTCCATTACATTGTGCCACCCATAGTCTAAATTGAGATAAATTTTAATTTTGTATCTTGTGACAAACTAGTATCAATGTAACATTTTACAATGAACTCCCTTCAACTATTTGTCACTTATACATGATATCTTCTTAGTTCTTCCAAAGCTCATTAGAATATCTTTACTATTATCCAATGATCACCTTATGAATCATTCTGGCATGTGCTCATAACATTTAGAGGATAGGACATATCTGGATATATACATATCACGGTATAATCAATCAAAATCTTCATGTGATTTTACTCACCAAGTGTTAAAACACTTGAATCTTGATACAATCCTTTCCATGCAGCAAGAACCTTTCTTGTTGTTTCCATATTGAACCCTTTCAATATCTCATATATGTACGTCTGGCACAACCATATTAGTGCCTCAATCTATCCATATAGACATGGATGCCAAATATTCTGGTTTTGCCCAAGTCTTTCATCGAAATCCTATTTTAATGAAATTCTTAACTTGTGTCCATAAAAGATACATCATTTCCAATCAACAATATATCCTCTACATAATGTATTAGAAATATGTCTCAGCGCTCCCACTTAATTTCTTGCAAATGCAAGCATCTTCATCATCTCCGATGAATTTAAACTCTTTTAACAGTTTCATCATGGTGAAGATTCCAACTTCGCTATGCTTACTTC
Source organism: Avena eriantha (assembly GCA_910589775.1). Lineage (NCBI taxonomy): Eukaryota > Viridiplantae > Streptophyta > Magnoliopsida > Poales > Poaceae > Avena > Avena eriantha. Next base: position 68,367,258 of record OU342741.1, read on the forward strand.
AACTATTGAAGTTTGCATGCCCTTTTAGCACCCTTTGAATTAACAAAACCCTTTGGACTGTGTCATGTACACGTCCTAGGTAACCATTCTATTAGAAGAACCTCGTTTTGTTTATTCAACTACCATATACCAAATTATATGTAGTGGTTGCTACATTAATCCGTCAAGACTAAATATCGCTATGAAAGATCAAATCTTGTCATAGTCAACTCCTTGAACATTGCCGTAAACTTCTTTCCGACATGTCGACTATTTCATAGATGTTAAACATGCATGTCTATTTCTTTATAGATCCAAACACGACCGATAGGCTTCATGCCTTTCTAGAGGGTCTTCCAAGTTCAGAAACTTGATTTCTCGTGTGTGGATACTATCACGGATTCTATGACTTCTAGTCATTTTATGGAGTCAGGGCCCATCATCGGTTCTTTGCCTGTAGTCGGTTAATCATTGTCAAAACAATAATGACTTGCTTATCAAATCACACAATTTGATTCTTACCGACCCACACGGTTCAATAGGAACTCTAATCTCCGAGATCACAACCTTTGTAATCACGGGAGCCATGAGCATTGTGGCTGCCACCGGGACACTTTCCGGCGCTGCGCTACTTAGCACATATAGCTAAGGTTCAACAACCTTATCAAAGTTCTATTGTCCTCCCACTTAACTTTTCACGAAAAATTCCTTCTGAAGAAACTTGACGTTCCAAGCGACAAACTCTTTTGTCCTCAGCGTTATGGAGAAATTCCCAACAAATTCTTTGGAATAACCTACAAAGACGTGCTTATCCGACGTTGGTTGTAAACATTTTACTTATTCATGGCATACCAAAATTTAAGAAAAGACAATTCGGGTTTTATCCCAAACCATAATTTATATGGTGTCATTTCAACGGATCACGATGGTGCTCCTTTCAGCGTAAAAGCGGTAGTCTCTAAAACTTTAATCCTTAAAACATAATGGCAGTTTTATAAATGACACCTTCGATCTTACCATGCCAAACATGGTTTGATTTCATCTCTCGAAATATGCCATACTCCTATGGTTTATCGGGAAACACAAATCATGGAACAATTTCCTCAAATCTTAAGTGTTTTTCTAATCATGTAACTCAAATATCTTCCTTTATGATCAAATAATAAACTATTATATTTTCTTGTTACAATGATTTTTCACTTCATCTTGAAAGTCTTTGAACAATTTTCAAATGTTTCATACTTCTTCCTTATTAAGTAAATATATAGATATATTCACTCAAATTTTTGGAGAAAGCATATGAAGCAAAAAGATCCATCGCATATGGCTACACATAATGGACTATATACATCAATATGCATAATATCCAATAAGTTAGTCATCCGTTCCTCTTTGGCCTATGGACGGAGTTTCAATTATCTCGAGGAAAGTCTCACAAACGTCAATTGATCAAAATCAAAGACTCAAAAAATCCATCAACATGGATTTTCTTCTTGTTTTCTTTCCAATATAATTTAAACATCGATGTCACTTCATAAGTGATCTTTCAATCATTTGTCTTATGACATTTTAGCAATAGTGTTTACGGATGTGATTTCTCCCACTAGACTTGTAAAAGTTCATTCATCCTTTATGGAATACGGTAATTATTTGAACAACCATTGTTCTCGTAATACCGAAAAAAATAACAATTATTAAAACAAATCTTGAAGGCTAGGTTTGACGACAATGAAAAAACACAATAACACTTTATTTGTTTTCGATGAACATCATTACTTAGTCTCTTGCTAGTTAGTTAGGCCATTGCAGTTCATGAATTGTGTTGTCCTGTATGACACTTCATACCAACCAATTCGGTATCCAATACCGGTATCCAATACCTCAGAACCACATTGTTTAGCAAGCAAGGAATACAGCCATAACATGTATATCTTCTATATACGTAAGTTGGACATCTCCAACCTTTTCTTTTCTGCCAAATATTTTATAGATTCTCTTTAAACAATTCCTTTTTCTTTTAAAAGAATCTATCAACATCAATAGTGGTGTCATTCACATGACACATAGTACAAAGCGTGTATAGTCAAATGCTAATACCTTTGGACTTGCACTTTGAAGTGGATCACCATCATCAAATGTTTGGCATTCTTTCAAAAAATCATTCTTTAGTAACCTTTTAGTGTAGTAAACATTTTACTTACATCTTCTATTCATCCTTATCATGACAACTTTCATGATCAATGAAGAATGACGAGTATAATTTTAGTTCCCGAAACCTTTTTGGAGATTCGGATGTCTAGCATCTCCATCCTTCACAAATTCTCGTACAATATGAGAACATGTATTTTGCTAAATTATACTCTATCATAATGCAACCAAAAACATTGTTTCAGATATCACAATATCTTCCACACATGATGATTTCTGAAACAATTTTTCAGCTCCTAGATAATCTTGATATTAAAACAACTTTTGAATGTCAAAAATCATGGAGACAAACATGATACTTTAGATACTAACTTTGGAATTCTTAATCTTGATTTAATACTACTTATTAAACTTCATGGAGTAAATAGAGTTTGCTGAAAGTTTGCAATAGGACTTATAAACTTTAAATTGACATTCAAAACAATACGATACTAGTTCGTAAAGTAAATATCCAGAATTCTATAGTTCTATTATCTCAATTAAAACTAAGCATAAGGTAGTGAACTGACGCCAATGACTACAACTAATTATGCAAATTCACTTCGATTTAGTTTATGACAAATTGAGTTCGACTAATCCAAATTAGAAATGAACTCCCACTCAAAAACGACATCCCTCATGCCTTTTTGGTGATCACATGAACCAAATCCACTACACCAAGTCCGATCATCACGTGAGTCGGTGTAGCTTCAAAGGCGAGCATCAATATGGGAATCATATCAACTATATGACTCATGCTTAACCTTTCAGTCCGTGTTCCGAGGCCATGTCTATACATGCTAGGCTCGCCAAGTAAGAACCTTAGTATTCGCGTGTGTAAAACTGTCTTACACCCGTTATATGAAAGCGTAGAGTGGAGTACACCCGATCATCACGTGATTTCTCGAAACACGATCCACAAAACGGTGCATACTTAAGGAAGAACATATTTTATCTTGATATCTAAATGAGGGATCATCTTAAAATGCTACTAAAACGCCAAACTAGCAATATAAGATGCGAACATCATATGTGTAAAGTGGAATGATATGGTCCATGCATTTGATCGCCATCATATGCATCGTGGTATGATCTCTATCATTCCTTTGTGTGTAAGGCCAAGGTCAATGGAACTTACACGTTAGGTGTGTTGTAAGAGTATCAACTATACATCAACTTACAACATTACCATATCATGACACTAGCCCAGCAACGGTCTAAACTAGACGCCTCTAATTTATCCATTGCAAGTTTTACGTGGCTTAGGTATTTCGAAGATAGAACCGGTTTTACCTACGAACATGGAACCACAACGATGATAACTAAGTTATTAGCAACTCGTTGTAAATCAGATATTGACTATAGTAAGAGAGACAGGCACCCGCCAGCCACTTATGCAAAACAAGTTGCAGGTCAGTCGTGGAACCGGTCTCATGTACGATGACATGTAAGATTGGTCCGGGCCGCTTCATTCCACTATGCCACCAATATCCAAAATACATAGACGATGCAATAACATGATCATCATCGCCCACATATAAACATATGTGTACTACCCGTGCAAAGCACCTACACATAGATCAAGCTCTGATACCACTGTTGGGTTCGCAGCATAGAAAACAAAAAATTTCCTACGATGGGATATACTACCTCCGTCCCAAGGCTTAAGGCATATAATTTTTTTCAAAAGTCAAACCAATTAAAGTTTGACCAAGTTTTTAGAGAAAAATATTAATATTTACACTACGTAATCCATACCCTTTCTTACATCATGAAACATATTTTCACATGGTATCTATATAATATAATAGTTCTTAATAGATTTTTCTAAAAGTTTGGTCAAACTTTACATAGCTTGACTTTTCAAAATAATTATATGCCTTAAGCCTTGGGATGGATGGAGTATACGTCAAGATCTATCTACTAGATACAAGCAACGGGTGGATATATATCCATAGAGAACTTACCCTCGAAGACAACAAAGCTTTGTTAACGAGTTGGAACTCGTGAATGATGTAGTCGTACACTTGACGATCTCAAGATCATGCTGATGTCCAGCAAGTCCGGCTCCAGCACGTCCATAAGATCCAGCTCTAGCATGTCCAGCACCACCAAGTCCAGCACCACAAAGCAGCGATGCATCCGTGATCGCATACCCTGACAACCTCCATCCCTTGCTCCAGCAAAGCAGCGGAAGCAGCAACTTCTTTCCAGATAAATCCACCGGGAACATGTATCTTGCTAATCCGAGACCATAGGGGAATAATACTAGAGGGGGAGAGAGATCCTTCACGAGGAGACGTGAGTGAGAAGTGAGGAGAGGGGGGCCTTTTATAGGACGAGGGGAGGGTACCCCTCCCATGGCCGGCGCCCCATGGAGGTGACACTTCACCTCCCCCATTCATGTGGTGGTAACTCCCTCCACATAAATTTGCCTCTTCACATTCTCCATAAAAGTCTCCACTTTAAATGCATTAAATTTCTCCAAATTTAATGCTCTCTCATTTAATAAAATTATTTTGTTAGTTTTATTCAGAATTTTGTTAATTACTTTAATTAACAAACATTCACATAAAACCCCCCTGCAACATTTCAATATTACATGCAGAACCAATTTTAGCAATTTCACCCGAAACAGTTTCGGTGTCTATTGAAATAATTCTAGCGCTTTCTTAAATCTTTATCTAAAACATATTTGCTCCAAATGGTGTCGGTATCCCTTAAGTGTGTCACCCTACGGTTCGCGAATAATGCAGACATGATCGAGACCCCTCTTAGATCAATAATCAGGAGCGGGACCTAGAGATCCATACTGACTCCTACACATTCAACGACGACTTCTGTGATCGTGAGAACCTTTACCGCTAGTAACTAAATCCCTTTGTCTCATGATATAATACATATCCGAGATTTGATCATCGGTATCCAAATACCTAGTTTGATCTCGTTACCGACATGCACTCTTTTCTCGTTCCCGTGATATAACATTCTAGTGATCACATCACCTGCTTGCAAGCTATCTTAATGGGATATCATTGAGAGCGCCCACAGTATATCTATCTGTCATCGGGATGGACAAATCCCACTCTTGATCCATGAGCCTCAACATAACACCTTCGTAGCACTGAACCCACCTTTATAGTCACCCTATTACGGTGTGACATTTGATGTTATCAAGATACTCTTCCGGTGTTAGCAATTAACATGATCTCATGGTCTAAGGACTAAGATTAGTGCGTATGATGTTATAGCAATATAAACATAATGACTTTGATCGTAATGCTATACTTCGGATGAATGTTCATCACATCATTCCACCAATGTTGTGACCTCGTTATTAACAACATCCAATGTCCATGATCAGGAAACCTTGATCATATTGTTAATCAACGAGCTAGTTTATATGAGAGGCATTACTAGGAACTTTGTATTTTGCTTATTAAACACACATGTATTAACGTTTCCAATTAATACAATTATAGCATGCAAAATAAACATTTATCATAAACATGGAATAAGATAATAACCACTTTATTATTGCCTCTCGGGCATATTCCCTTCATTGGTCACATGCTTAAGCATCTCTGGTTGCTTGGGATTGTGAAATTGAGTTCATTTGAATGGTTTTTGAAAAAGTGTGATCTAGGTACATACACTTGATTCCAATTTCAAATGTCTTTTAAATTTAGAGTTTGAATGTTTTTGGAAGATCACAAAGTGGGCCTTGGTACATCTCAACTTGTACTAGCAAGGGGTGCAAAGATCCACATTTTTTTCTGTTTGAAAATGAGTTCTAGGAACACCCAAAGTGTCCTACTTGATTAAAATGGCAAAAGTGACCATTTCCATTATTAATTCTATTTGATTTCTTTTTCTTTGGTTTTTTCTTGGGAATGATCTAGATGATGTGGAATTCATCTTAGAATCATTTTACAACCATTAGAACAAACAATCATGGAAATTCAAAACAATTCCTTTTTAATGCAACACACATATGCATGCTTAAATATTTTAAATGGGAAAAAGTTTTTGTTAATCCTAAATTGGGTGATTTGGATCTTGATCACTTGGATTAAAGTTTTGGGATGTTACAGGGATGTAGTCCCTCACAAGAACTCCCGCATTGCTTGACAATTTTTTTCGACATCGTCGGGAGCTTGCGGTTCGCCGTCTACACCGACCACTTCGATCCTATACCTCACAGTGTCATCCAACTTTTTTGTTGGGCCTCGTTTCATTCTTACGGAAGAAGTTCTTGATCCGAAGGGCTAAAAGAAGAAAGAGTGTTAATATATGCATGTATATATATAGACAGCAGCATTTTAATTACAAAAATACATATATACACCTCGCCGGAGTTTGCGAGATTTAAGGTTCCGCTGGAGCCGTCGCCTTCTCCCTTGTCGGCTTCTTCCCCATCCCAAGCTTCACCTTCTACCTCACCGGATCGGTCTTCTCGGTTGAGAGACTCATCTCCCTCACCGGATTCGTTCAGAAACTTCTTGGTGACATCGACATCGATAAATTCATTTTCGCAGATCATTCCGTGGAGGATGTTTTCCTAATGTTCTGGATTCATAGTATCTTGGTGTGTTGGATCCATAGTATCTGCAAATTATGATTTACAAGTTACTATAATGCAAATAATACAAAACACTATGCACTTATATTCTAAATGGGTTCGGAATGCCCTAGGTGGACAAACCATCGAACCCATGGTACTATGGGGGTGTCGGTGTTCCTCTATGTAAAGTAATGTTCAAAGTTGTATAAATATGAAGGCTTACATTTTTAAATGGTAGAGCTCATTTTTCTGAACATTTTGATATATTATACACGTTTTTCTGATTTAAAATGAATTAGCTATGATTTTTCCCAATTTAAATCCATTTTTTAATCATTTTTATATGAATAAACATTTTTGGAATGATTAAAATTATTTTCCATCTGGCCCCACATGTCAGACTTTTATTAATTTAAGAAAATATTTCCAAAAATAATAAAAACCTAACTTGCTAGACCCACCTGTCAGCATTTTCAATTAATAAAACAGTTACAGAAAAGATTTAACTAAAAGAAAAAAAGAGAAATGACATCATTCTGACATCATGATGACATCATCGACGCCATTGCTCCCAGACCGAGCACGGATCCATCAATCCCGTGCACGCCTGGACACGCGGGTGGGCGCATTGAACACGTCTCGTCGCGGGGAACCAGAAAGTGGCGGCGCTGCTTGCAAGAGGTCGCCGGAGCAACAACACCGACGAGGTTTGGCGGCAGCGCTCGGTGGTCATCGTCGGCACCACGAACTAGAGCGCGAGGGAGAGGACGGAGAGGTGCATGGGCACCGGAATCTCACAGAGGTTGTGATGGAGGGGTTGGGGAAGCAAGGGGAGGCCAGACTGAGGCGAATCGACGAAGGCCGGAGCTCGGGAAGGTGACGACTTTGGGATCGTTCCGGCCAGAGGAGAGCGTCCCGATTCCGGTCGTCGACGGTGGTGGCGTGGCGGCAGCGGGTGTCAACGGCGTAAAGCGGCTCTGGATTTGGGCAGTCTGATGGCGTGAATTTGCTCAGCCGCAATTTTTTCCTTACCCGCGTTGATATGCTCTGTGATCTAGGGGAGTTGGGGAGGAAGAAGGGCCGACGCTGTATATTGTACATTCCATTGGTCCCGGTTCATCGCATCAACCGGGACCTTTGATACATCGATCTCGGTTGATGGGATGAACCGGGACCAATGGCTTGGAGGTGGAGCGTTCCTGGGACCGCCACGTGCGCGCACGCACCCAGGGTCATTGGTCCCGGGTCATCGCATCAACCGGGACCTTTGATGCATAGGTCCCGGTTGATGGGATGAACCGGGACCAATGGCCTGGGGTGGAGCGTTCTTGGGGCCGCCACGTGCACGCGCACACCCAGGGTCATTGGTCCTAGTTCGTAAACCGGGACCGATGACCCCCTTTTCAGCTTTTTGGCAAACTTTTGGTGTTCCCGCCCTTTTCAAATTTATTTTCTTCTTTAATTAATAAGATATTTCAATTTAAAATTATTATTTATTTGTAATTTCAAAAAACTTTTAAGAGGAAAGTGCTTCAATTCAAATAACTAATCAAAAACCATTTTCTGTTTTACAATATTTTTATTTTAACTATACAATTTTACTATTTTCAATTAAAATTGCATTAACAAATATTTATTGCATAATTTGGAGTTTGAAAAAACTTTCAATAGGAAAGTGTGTCTATTTAAATACCTACTCCAAAATCATTTTCTGTTTTCAAAAATAATTATTCTAACTATACAGACTATTAACAATTTTACCATTCGCAATTAACTAAGAAACAAACGGCGGGAAAATGGGGTGTTCAAAACCTTTTTCTGTCTAACTATTCAAATTATTAACATTTATGCCATTTTCAATTAAAAATTCATTTACCAATTTTGTTGCATATTTCATTAACTAAGAAGCCGCGCTAGAAATCTTCATCCCCATCGTTTTGAATATGGTTTCAATCGGGCATAACAAATTCAAAAACGATCCAAACAATGTGAAACCTTCACGAGGTGTCAGATTATATGATATAGTTGCAAGTAAAAATACCAAACTTGGCAAATTGCAAACATCACAAAAAAATCTTCACAAAATGATCAATCATGTTGGAGGTTTCATGACATTTAGGTCAAACCACCAATGTTATGGCTAGAATCAGGGCATAGTTTGTGATAATATGCCTATATTGTGCACACATGTTTATCCTAGAATGGCTTATGATGTTGCAGGAGGAAGTTTCCCTTTTTATTGCACGAAAAAGCCAATTTCCATTTTTGAGGTACCGAAATCAGGGTGTTCTGTGAAGAAACCACCAAATTAAAGTTTGGCATTGGTACCAATCCATTTTTAAAAAATACTAGACCACCTTAGATGGAAAATTTCCCAACCGGTGTATCTGGAACCTTTCCTTCCACCCCTCATGAAAAAGACAAATTCCTGCCGAATCGGTAGGAGGTTGCCCAGATTTGAACTACAAGTACATGATATAATGCTTGTGAATTTTTTTTAAAATTATTTATAGGCTCACAACATGCTTTTTCATCAGAGATCAACTTCAAGTTCAGCGAGGCTCAGCCCCAGGCTAAGAAGCTTCATTCCCGCTGTTTTGAATATAGTTTGAAACGGGCTTAAGAAATTCAAAAATGATCCAAACAATGTGAAACCTTCGCGTGGTGTCATATCATGTGTCATAGCTTCAAGTAAAAATACCAAACTTGAAAAATTGCAAACATTATAAAAATCCTTCACAAAATGACCTATCATGTTCGAGGTTTCATGGCATTTAGGTCAAACCACCAATGTTATGGCTAGAATCAGGGCATAGTTTGTGATAATGTGCCCATATTGTGCACACATGTGTATCTTGGGATGGCTTACGATGTTGCAGGAAGAAGTTTTCCTTTTCGAGCCACGAAAAAGCCAATTTCCATTTTTGAGGTGCCGGAATCAGTGTGTTCTATGAAGCAACCACCAAATTAAAGTTTGGCATTGGTACCAACCCATTTTTCAAAAATACTAGACCACCTTAGATGGACAATTTCCCAACTGATGTATCTGGAACCTTTCCGTCCACCCCTCATGAAAAAGACAAATTCCTGCCGAATCGGTAGGAGGCTGCCCAGATTTGAACTACAAGTACATGATATAATGCTTGTGAATTTTTTTAAAAATAATTTATAGGTTCACAACATGCTATTTCATCAGAGGTCCACTTCAAGTTCAACGAGGCTCAGCCCCGGGCTAAGAAGCTTCAAGCCCGCCTGACAAGGGTTTAACTCATCAATGCCCATTGTTATGGACTTGGGGAGAAGGAGGGAGCGCTGGAGACATCTATTGGCTAGCAAACAAGCACACATGGGACAAATATTTACCCAGGTTCAGGCCTTGTAGAGGTCCCTACTCCTGCTTGTCTGCTCGTAGAATTATCGAAGGAACCAAAGGTTACAATGGTGCGCAGATGCAATCTGGCGAGGGTTGTGGAAACTAGGGCCGCGTGTGTGTCCTTCTCGTTGCCCCCTCCTAGCCCTTATATAGATAGGCTAGGTCCCGGGTAGCAGGTCGAGTCGGTTACAAATTAGGGTTTTCCCCTTCAAACTTTCTATCTTTAACTTCTTCTTGTTCTTCAAGCAATCGAGAGTCCGTAGGTTACTCGAGTCCTTCGTTTGGGCCTTGGCGACACCGTGGGCCTGTACGTATTTAGACCGTATATACCAAGCTCGAGTACCTGTAGGGTATACCCATGTCTGTAGCCCCCGAGTGTCTAGTGGAATCGCAGATTCAACTGGGGACTTTTTGAAGTCTTTCGAGTGCCTGAACGAGTATATTTCGACTGCTTTATTTGTGTCATAGGGATTGTTGATGTACGTGCCTGATATAACCGACGTATCTGTATTAGTTAACCACCTTAGGGTGAAACAACGCAATCTACTCGAACTCGAGTCCTCGGACTCGAATCCGGAAAAGTGTTGGTGTAATTCGACTCAAGCCGCGGAGGTCTTACAGGAGTCGAATTCCAGTTATATGGGTGTAAGCACTCGACGCGTTCGTCAAGGCATGTTCATCGTACCTGTAGGCACGGATACATTTCTGGTAGTGCGCAACTAATGTGTTGCCAGGCCTTATTCAGGTCTTACCTTCACGCTGTAAGCGCGACATCCGAATTTTATCATCGCGGAGACGATTCGAGTGACCCAGGAGACGTAGTCTCTTTGTAGGGGAAAGTTATGAGGCGGTGTCGCCATGAGCTTCGAGTGTGGATATTGTCAACACACAGTTTTGTGTACAAATAATCAATAGGGTGCCCGACCAGCGCTCCCTATGGGAGTAGCCCCCGAGTGCCTGGTTGAGTTGAAGACTCAGGCAGGGACTAAAGAACTTTTGCGACTGCTGTCGTCTTTTGTTTGCTTGTTTCAGTCGAATTTGTTTCCGGCGCTCCCTATGGGAGTAGCCCATGTCCACAGTCGAATCGTATTTCGAGTGGTTGGGTTTGCTTGTGATTGTCCATGTTCCTGTAAAAAGAAAAGAAAAATCATAGGGTGCGCGACCAGTGCTCCCTATGGGAGTAGCCCCCGAGTGCTTGGTGGAGTCGAAGACTCAAGCAAGGACTAAAGTAGTCAAAGTCCTCTGCTGCATAGCTTTGATGACGTCAGTGCTGACGATTTCATGACCTCAGTTGCCCGCGTGAGCGAGTTTGACGGCACGTGATGAGTAGTGGGTCCCACTCTCTGACTTTGATTTGACTGGGCGTGCGTAATCTTTTATTTTAACTGCGTCTCCTTGATTTCCGCGCGTAATGGGAGTAGTGGAGGGATGGTTCGCGCTTCCACTCCTCCACGTGTCTAACACGATGTTTGCCACACGTCCAGTAGGATTTTTCTGAGCCGTTGGATTGCATCTTCTAGGGGTTAAGTAGCGGCGCTGGGACGATAATTTTCTCATCTGCTCTCATTCATCCTTCGCTTCCATCGCCATTGCCGCTACTTCTCTGCTTTCTCTGCGCTTGTTTCTTCCTCGACGCTGGACCAGCTCCGCTCGTTTCCGAGCTACTTCCTTCGCTCGCATCGCCGTCACGCAATGGGGAAGAAGAAGAGAGTCGCTGCGGCTGATTCCGTGGCCACCGTTGCCGCGGCGAAGAAGAAGGGCGGCTCCGCCACAGCGGGCACCAGCACCGCCGCCGGCGGGAAGAAGGCCACAGGCACTCACGTCAAGAATGGTGCGTGGTGCCCCTCCATCATCAAATCTTCGGATCTCCGTCTTCTTTGCCAAGACGGAGTACTATCCACCGTAGCCGACAACACGCGCGTCCCCGGCGGTGAGATCATTCCTTCTCCTCCCGCTGGTTTTCGAGTGATGTTTTTGGCTTTCATCATTCGCGGCCTTTCGTTGCCCCTTCACCCCTTTTTTAGGGGCCTCCTTTGTTTCTACGGGCTTCAGCTCCATCAGCTGTCCCCGAACTCTATCCTCCATATTTCTTGTTTCATCACTCTCTGCGAGTGCTGGATCGGAATCGAGCCGCACTTCGGCCTCTTCAAGCGCCTCTTCAAGTTGAAGCGCCAATCTGCATCTGGCTCTTTAGTCTACGATGTAGGTGGTTGCAGAATTCACGTCGATCCATCCGCCACCTATTTTGACATCAAGCTCACGGCGTCCGTCCAAGGGTGGAGGGACAAATGGTTCTATATCCGCGACGAGAAGGCTGACGGGGAGCACTTCGGACTCGCACCCTTCGATCCCGTGACACCGTGCAAGAGGAGGCGTTCCTAGAAGAACGTAATCATGCCCGACGAGTCCGCGGAGACAGATGTGCTATACGAGCGCGTTTGTGACCTCGAGAGCCGCATAGGCAAAGAGGAAGGGGACTGCGCTCTCATTCGCACTTGGCTGCGCCGTCGCGTCCAACCCCTACAGGCCAGAGTCCACCCCATGTTTCAATGGGCTCGCGCTGATGATGCCACTCGCGTGTCTGCCGATGGCATGTCCGCGAGTGAGGTGGACTAGAGGGTTCGACTGGTCACCAAGTACATCGTCAAGGATGTACTCCCTAGTGAGCCAGTTGTTCCTCCATTTGATGCTACTAACCCTCCTCCTGAGGTATAGTTGTGCTACGTAGTAGCTAAATTTGTCGATTGCTTCTTTGTTGTTTTACTTGCCTTTTGCTGAATTTATTGTCTGCATGCAGGATCAGGCAGTGTCACCTTGTATGCCCCCTCTTCCGGAGGGGATTATTCCTCGCGAGGCCTTGGAAGAGGACGAGTCGGTGTCGACCGTCCCCTCTGATGTGGAGGAGGAAGCCCCCGAGTCTGGTAGTCTGGATACTCGCAAGCGTTCGCGCAGCGAGGATTTAGATGCGTCATCTCCTTCGACTCTAGAAGGTCCAGGTGTTGGTGCGGAGTCGCCGATACCTGCTATTCCTGTGAGCATCGTGGCACCATCCTCTTGCAAGAAGATGCGGTTGCCCAAGGAGTCCTCGTCGGAGTCGGGGGAGGCCACTTTTGACTTTGAAAAGTTTGACTGGTAAGTTTTCTGTTTTACTTGTTCTTCTCTGTTTTGTCCTTGTTGGCTCGTCTCGGAGTTTTGCCCTTTCTCAATGTGGGTTTTGTCTTGCAGTCAAAAGGCGTCGTCGTCTTCTGGCAACGTCCAATTTTTGAAAGAATCAGGAGTCGCGACCTCAAGGGCCAAGAAAGAGGTCGAGCGCGCTCCTTCCCCCCATTGGCGGGCCACTCTGGGCACAACTCTTCCAGTTCTCCTCATGCAGGGGAGCGTCGATTGGTTGCCTGGATGACGGTACAACAGACATCTTCGGAGTCATTGGAGGATCACGTAAGTGAAGATTTTTTCCTTGTAATGTTACAGTCGATGTTCTCTACTACTTCTCCTAATCCTTTTGTTTGTGCGATAGCTCCTTGTGAAGGAAGCCGCTCATTTGGCGGAGCAAGTTCTTGCGATGGGCCGCCAGCATGCGATGCTGGAGACGCGTCATCGCGTGGTTGAGAGTGAGCGTTCTACACTTCTTCTTCTTCTTCTTCTTCTTCTTCCTCTTCCCCTTTGATATAGTCGACTGATAGTCAACTTTTGTTTGTCGTGTAGCTGAACATAATGCCCTATTGCGTGACGCCGCCACCTTGGAGAAAACACTCGCCGCGACTGTGAAGGGTCGCGACGAAGCAATCGCGGCGCGTGACGAGGCACGGAAGCGTGAAGAGAATCTACGTGCCTCCTTCGCAGCCAGGGAGAAGTTGTTCAAATAACAACTATTCTCAATTTCCAAGGCCCTCTCAGGTACTTTTCTTGTGGATATTGTTATCCTTCTCTGCTTCGAATGTTTTTGCCGGTGGCGCTGATGCATTTGTCCATGTGTGGATTTATGTACAGATGCTGGCGATTTGAGCTTCAACCCACAGGCCCTTCTTCATGATGACGCTCTGGCGGGTGCACTGTTAGCAATCGAAGACCACAGCACCGCCGTGCAGGACACGCTCTCCAAGGCCAAAAGCATACTCAGTCGCCTTCGGGAGGAGCTGATGCCCAAGGCGGAGCTAGTCGAGAATATAGACGAGCTGGTGGAGTCACTCGCTGGAGGTGTGCCTTCCAGCTTCAAGAACTCGCTTCGCGCAGCCGGCGCATCCATGTCACTTGCCATGGTGCAGGCCCACGGAGTCGAGATTGATCCTGCCGCGGTGTTGAAGGCGATGCCTGTTAACGCGGATGGCCAGCAGGTAGTCTTCGATCCTTTCGCGACTGCCTGTGGAAAATATGGGCCTCATCTGATAAATACTCTTGCGAAGTATTCTGAGGAGCTCCAACGTGCCAAGAAGGTGGCGAAAGCTTTGGCATCAGGGGCTGGCGGAAAGTCAGTGGCGTCTGACACTGCCACGGACTCGATGAAGTCCCCGAAGCCGAAGAAGTCGAAGAAGCCAGTTGCTCCTTAGTAGTCTTTGTAATAGTTGACTAGTTTATGTCCTTTTGTTAAGAACATGCATGCTGGCGAGTGTATCTGCTGATACTTTTTGCTAGTCTTGAATGCATCTGAACCTTTTGCCTTTGTATTGATTTGGTTTTCTTATTTGTTTCTATCTTGACTTGTGGTAGGGTTCATCGAGTAATCCTTTGAGGGAAACTCAGGACTCGCTGCCTCTTGATGATACTTTGGCACCGCCGCGCTCCAGGGTAGATGAACTATCCCTGCTCTCACGACTGCGCGACCGCGTGAAGCAGTTGGAGCGTGAGTTGCCCGTGCTCCGCGGTAACGCGAATGTGTGGAAGTCGAAGGCGGAGAAAGCCGCCACCCGAGAGTAGTATCTGCTTGGCGAGGTGACGCAGCTGGGCGACCAATTCAAGTGTTAGTTTGCTTGCTCTCATCTTTTCCTTGTAGTCACTCGCAGAGGTACGTTGTACTCATGCTGCTATTGCTGCTTCGTGTAGTTGTCAGCATGCGTCATCCGTAGGAGGAGAAGGATAGAATTGCCATTTGCATGCATGATCTTACCCAGGATCAACTTCAAGAGAGTGGATACTTCTGGGTAGATCATGATCGTGCGACTGCACTGGCGACCCTGCAGGATCATGCGTCGCAGGTGCTGCACTTTCTGAAGAAGTCACAGTCATGCTTGAAGAACATTTATCGGGCGATGTTTCCACTTGATGATACTCTAGCAAGCTTGCTGGCCCTCCTTGCCAAGTTTCAAGATCTGACCGCGGTTCGCGAGTGCATGAGGCAACAGTTGGTGGCTGGTGCCAAGGCTGCTCTATCAATGGTGCGACTGCATAGGCCTGACGTGGATGTTGCGGCAGTTGCATGTAGGCCACCTGTACCCCCAGCAGGTTCTGCCTGGAATATGGTGCCACACTACCAGGCGGTGGATCGCCCAGCAGAAGAGATTGTCGACTTCTTTGAGGAACAAACCAATGTTCTCTTGCTGCAGTAGTAGTTTAGTTTGTATCCTGCACATAAGTGTACTTGTGTTGTAAAATTCGTATAAATGTTGTAAATAATTTATTGTCGAATATGCATAAAGAGCTTTGTTAGCATGAAGTGCGTTACACTATGCGAGTCCTTTTCGTTAGCCTGGCCATGCTCTTATCTCAGTCCCTTGTCAACCTGTCAGGTGCGTTGCAGCTTGGTTGATGTTGTGTTAAGGGTTTCGATATATGTACCAGCTACTCATGGTACCGCGTTTTGGTTCGAAGAACAGATGTATATAGGGTGGCGCAGCCCCCGAGTAGATAAATTGGAAAAGTAAATGAGAACACAGAGTTTTGGGGCACTTAGCTTTATTTATTCGAAGAACAGTGCGAGGTACAATGTGTGGCTAAGTAGCGTTGGCTGGGTAGCCTTATTTGCAATGTAAAAGGTAAAAACGACTAGGGGTAGAAGCGTCGCAGCTGTGCGACGTTCCAGGGGTTGGAGTATGCGACTCCTATCTCTAAATCTTGAAGGCGATAGACACCACCTGGGATTACTTCTGTAATCACGTATGGTCCCTCCCAGGGGGACTCGAGCTTGAGATGCCCCTGCTGCTTCAGTCGCAGGACCAGGTCGCCTTCGACGAAGGATTTGGGGCGGAGCCTCCTACCGTGGTAGTTGCGCAAGTTCTGCTGGTAGATCGTGGATCTCTCCGCAGCGATTTCCCTTGCCTCGTCAAGGAGGTCGACAGAGTCTTCGAGTGCGAGGGATGACTCTTGTTCGCTGTAAACGACCACACGCGGCGCCTTGTACCGTACCTCAGCGGGTAGCACTGCCTCGGCTCTGTGCACCATAAAGAATGGCGTGTAGACCATGGAGCTGTTTGGAGTTATTCATAGGCTCCAGAGTACGGATTGCAGTTCGTCCGGCCAGCAACCCGTGGCTTGTTCGAGTGGCTGGAGGAGTTGCTTTTTTATGCCACCGCAGACGAGCCCATTTGCCTTTTCCACCTGACCGTTGGTCTGTGGATGTGCTACTGAGGCGTAGCTGATGTTGATCCCCAGGTTCTCGCAGAATTCTTGGAACTCCTTGGATGTGAAGTTTGTCCTGTTGTCAGTGATGATGCTGTGCGGCACTCCGAAGCGGTAGACGATGGACTCGAAGAACTTGACTGCGCTGTGCCCTGATTGGTTGGTCACTGGCATGGCCTCAATCCACTTGGTGAATTTGTCGACTGCGACCAAGAGGTAGACGTAGCCTCCTCGTGAGGACCTTGGAACTTTGCCGACCATGTCGAGCCCCCATTGCGCGAAGGGCCAGGCCAATGGGACTGTCCGTAGCTCTGTGCCCGGTGCGTGCGGCTTGTCCGCGAATCGCTAGCAAGCGTTGCATTTTTGGACGTTGTCCTTGGCGTCTTGCATTGCCGTAGGCCACTAGAATCCATCTCGTAGAGCTTTGGCAATGAGGGCGCGACTGCCGGCGTGGTGCCCGCAGGTCCCTTCATGGATGTCGAGGAGAACTGCTCTTCCATCGGCCGTGGAGACGCATCGTTGGAGTACTCCCGTGATGCTGCGTTTATACAGTTCGCCGTTGATAACAGCGAACGCCTTGGATCGCCGCGTGACGTGCCGTGCATCTGTCGGATCGTCCGGTAGCCTCTTGCTGAGGAGGTACGTGATGTACGGCTGCGTCCAGGATTGCTCAATCATCATGATGCTCATTGGTCCCTCAAGTCCTGTGTCCAGCTCCAAGTCATCGAGTGCCATTGGCTCATTGGGTGGAGTAGCCCCCGAGTCCGTTGCTGCGCTTGTTTTCTTCTCTGCGGCCTTTGGCTTGATGGAGCATTTGCAGATGCGCTCGAGAAATACCCCAGGTGGTATGGGGGCGCAGGTAGAGCCTATGTTGGCGAGTGCATCCGCCTCTTCGTTGCTTTCGGGACCTACGTGCCGCAGCTCGCAACCGTCGAAGTCTCCTTCGAGTGTGTCGTAGAGGTCGCGATACGCGATCATGTTGTCATTCAGTGCGTCGCACTCATGCATCGTTTGGTTGACGACCAACTTAGAGTCGCCGTATATGATGAGCCTCTTGGCGCCGCAAGCTTTTGCGATCCTCATCCCGTGCAACAGGGCCTCGAATTCAGCCTCGTTGTTGGAGGCTGTGAACTGCATTCACAGGATATACTTCAGCTTGTCTCCTTGAGGTGATGTCAGTATGACACCTGCGCCTGCTCCGTCCTTCTTCTTGGACCCGTCGAAGTGCATTGTCCAGAGGTAGGACATGTCTGGTTTGTCCGGGAGCTGGTTCTCCATCCAGTGCACGAGGAAGTCAGGGAGAACTTGCGACTTGATTGCGCCTCGTTTTTCGTATGTGATGTCTCGTGGAGACAATTCTATTCCCCAAAGCGCGACTCGCCCTATGGCATCAGGGTTATTGAGGATATGCCCCAACGGGGCGTCGTTGACCACCATGATTGGGTGTTCCTGGAAGTAACGGCGCAGTCGCCGGGTGGTCATGAAGACACCGTACGCCAGCTTCTGGTAGTGCGGGTACCGCTGTTTTGTTGGTGTGAGGACCTCGCTGAGGTAGTATACTTGGCGTTGTACGCCGTGGACCTTGTTTTCCTCAGCTCGCTCGACGACGAGCACTGTGCTGACCACCTGGTTGGTGGCGGAGATATACAGCAACAGTGGTTCCCTTTCTCGTGGGGTCACCAGCACTGGTGAAGTGGATAGCAGGTGCTTGAGGTCTTCGAAAGCTTCTTGCGCTTCATTGGTCCATTCGAATTTTTCAGCTTTGCGGAGGAGCTGGTAGAAGGGCAGGGCCTTTTCACTCATCCGATTGATAAATCGACTGAGGGCCGCGATTCGTCCAGCCAGCTGCTGAACGCCCCGTATGTTTTTCGGCTTCTCCATGGCCATTATGGCTTTTATCTTCTTTGGGTTTGCCTCGATTCCCCTCGCAGAAATGAGATATCTGAGTAGCTGCCCAGATGGTACGCCGAAGGCGCATTTGTCCGGATTGAGCTTGATCCGGTAGCGGTCGAGGTTGGCGAAGGTTTCGCGCAAATCATCGATTAGGGAGGCCTCCTCCTTGGTCTTGATTACTATGTCGTCGACATAGTTGAATGTTGCGACCCAGTTGTTCCTTGAGGCAAGCCTGCATGCACCACTGGTAGGTGGCTCCTGCGTTCTTTAGCCCGAAGGGCATTGTGTTGTAGCAGAATACACCAAAGGGCGTTGTAAACGTTGTTTTCTCTTGATCTTCCTCCTTCATTCGAATTTAATTATAGCCTGAGTAGGCGTCGAGGAAGCAGAGGCGCTCGCATCCCGCAGTGGAGTCGATGATCTGGTCGATGTGCGGCAATGGGAAGTGGTCCTTTGGGCAGTGCTTGTTCAGAGAGGTGAAATCCACGCACATCCACAGGATATCCGTGTCCTTTTTCGGTACCAGCACCGTGTTGGCGAGCCAATTGCTTTCCTTGATCTCGCGTATGAACTTGGCCTCAAGGAGTCTGTTGATCTCCATTCCAACTGCCTGCGCTCGTGGCTCAGACAATCGCCAAATTGTTTGTTTAACTGGCCTTGTGTCGGGGTTGACGTTGAGTGCGTGCTCGGCGAATTCCCTGGGAACTCCTGGCATGTCCGCAGGACACCAGGCGAAAATTTCCCAGTGCTCACGGAGGAATTCGATGAGCGTGAGTTCCTATGCGGGACTCAAGTTGTTGGCGATGAGGGCCGTCTTGGCGAGATCCGATGGGTGGACCTGCACTTTCTTTGTGTACATCGATGAGTCGAAGGATAGATCAGGTGAGCTTGGTCGGCTCAGGGGAGGCAGCTTGTTGTCTGTCGTCTCCTTTAGTCTCGCGAGTTCCTCCTGCATGCCGAAGGACTGGGAAATTCTGTTGAATTCCCTGTCGCAACTGTCAGATCGCTCGAAGCTCTCGTTGATCGTGATGACGCCATTGGGACCTGGCATTTTCATCTGCAGGTAGGCGTAGTGGGGCACTGCCATGAACCTAGCGAACACGACGCGCCCGAGGATGCAGTGGTACTGTGAGGGTCAGTCGATGACCTCAAAGTCGATGCGCTCATGCCGGAAGTTCTTCGGCGTGCCGAAGATGACGTCGAGGTTGATTTTGCCCAGGGGGTATACGCCTTTCCCAGGGATGATGCCGTGGAACGTTGTGTCCGAGGCCTCTAGGCAAGTTAGAGGGATCCTCATTGCTCGCAAGGTACTCGCGAATATAAGGTTGATGCCGCTTCCGCCATCCATGAAGACGCGGCTCATATCGAAGCCTCCAATTTGCGCCTCGAGTACGAGGGGGCAATGGCCTGGACGGGGTATCTGAGGCGGATGGTCGTGTTTGTTGAAGGTGATGCATGACTCACTTCCACTGAGGTACTCAGTGGTGGAGGGTAGCGAGTGTGTGGCCAGGTTGACTTGGCGAGTGATGGCCTTCTGCACCCTATTGGAGGGGCGTCCCTTTTGGATCATCATGGTGCCCATGGCTCGTGGGTACAGTTCGCCTCAGTGGTGCTGGTCCGGTGCAGCTGCATTCGGGGGAGGCCCAGGTGGCGGTGGCGGTGCGCCATGTGCCACGACACCTGGAGCGGCTCCGTAGCCTCTTTCGACTGCATTGCAGTTCATCCGAACGAATCCCTCATGTAGCTTGAGGAACTCGTGGCAATCCTTGAGGAGGTGGCTGGATTTCTTCTTGCCATCATGCTTGTCGATGTAGAAGTGTACCGTACATGGCCTGAACAGTTTGTCCTCAATGGAGTTCGCGGGTGCCTCATTGCGAGTGCGGCGTTGCCACACTTGCGCAGTTTTCTCGGAGTCGCGGTATCCGCCGCTACGATATCTGCTGTTGCGGTTATCGTCGCGTCTATCGGCATAGCCAGCCACGACCATGTTGACGTCGTCGCGGTCATCGTAGATGCGCATGCGGTGCTTGCCTCAGCGGTCGCGTCTGCGTTCGAGTTCCGCCTCCTCGTCGGAGTGAACGCGATTCTTCACCGAATCTTCTCCATCGGCCCACCGATTCGCGATCTCCATCAGGTGGTCGATGGTCTGGGGCTTTGAGCGGCACAACTCCTCCCTAAGTTCTAGGCGGCAGACGCCACCGTTGAATGCGTCAATCGCGTCATCTTCCGAGATGTTCTCTGCGGAGTTCTTGATGATGGACCACTTTTGGATGTAGGAGCGCAGCGATTCGCCAGATCTTTGCTGGCAGCATCTCAGCTCTTCGATTGATGCGGACTGTTTGTATGTGCCCTTAAAGTTGCGCACGAAGCTGCAGACCAGCTCATCCCAACTGCGAATGGATCCTCGTGGGAGGTTGTTGAGCCATGCTCGGGCGGCGCCCTGCAGCTGTAGCTGCAAGCATTGCATGGTCGTGCTCCGACTGCCTCCGTGGAGTCTGACGAAGGAGATGTGGTCCTCCAGCCAGATCTTGGGGTCCTATAGGCCGTCAAACTTCGGGTTCTCCGACGGGAGCTTAAACCCTTTAGGCATTCGCTTTTGCCTAACAGATCTGCTGAAGCATCTGGCGCCGTAGAGCTCCACATCTTCTTCTTCCGTGTCAGTCGACCGAGCACGTCGTGCCCTTGATTTGTCGATCTTGCGCTGCGTGAGGTCGTCGCGTGCATCATAGTCACGATCGTGTCGCCGTGAGCGGCAGCGTCAAGACAGGTCGTGACTGTCGTCGCTGGACGAGGGCAAGGAGTAACGCTTTGCTAGAGCTTTGCCCTTCTTTGGTTCCGGTGTTGGCTCCTTGTCGAGGGCGGCCTCGATTAATCCCAAGCCCTCGATCGTAGATCGGTGCATGGCGGCTTGGGGATCTCCAGCCGGTTGCTGGTTGTTGAGGAGGTACATGGTGGCCGCTGTCACCGTAGCCTGCGACGTCTTGGGGACCACATTGCCCCTGGTGTCGACTGTCATAGAGCCGAAGTCGAGGACCTTTGCGGCTTCTATGCGTTCTTGCTCGGTGAGATGGGCCATCCGAGATTGCCTCTTCTTGGCGAGGTACTCGTTGCCCTTTGAGGAGGATCCTCCGTAGCAGGAGAGCCCAGCACGACGAAGGCTCGACTCGTCTGCCGCCTTTTTGTGCGCCTCGAGTTGCGCGATTGTTTGTACTTGGCGCTTGAATTCTTCCTTCAGGAGCCAGTGATAGCCCATCAGCAGCTCTTGCGGGGATCCGAAGGGTAGAGGAGTGCCTCATAGGGCCTCGCGGCAGCGAGCCCATTCTTGCTCGTTGAGCTTCATCACGACGCGTTTGCCGGTTTGCTCATTTACTGTGGTTGGAGGTTTGACTGCTCCTCCATTATCAATGGGGGTGCGATTGCCACAGTTATCGCCGTTGCCGCTATTGCCACCGTTGCCGGTGTTGGGCGGGTCGGTGCCATTACCGGGATTGCCACCGTTGTCGCGATTGGCAGAGGTATCGCCCGCGTTGATGACGGCGCACATGAAGTGATTGGGGAAGCTGCTGCTTCCACAACTCTCAGATCCGGAACCGTAGGTTCCATCTTCAGTGGCCAGATCGCTTAGATCGGAGTCGCGACTGCTGTCGCTGACCGTGTTCTTGACTGCTGTCGGGGTGTTGAGCTCACTGAGGGTGTCGATCGATGGAGGGAACCATGATGTTGGGGCAATCGCCGGTGCTGTCGGCTGATCAGGCATGCGAAGCGTGCCCATCTGACCAACTTGGAAGCGGAAGCTCCTGATCGCTAGGCTGATTCCGTCGCCCACGGACTCGAAGGCCGAGCGAGTGGACGACGTGTGGACGGTGAAGTCGAACGCGCCGAAGAGCTGGCGAATCTCCGCTATTGTGGAGTTGTAGATCGCAGTTGATGGGGCCGCAGAAGCCGCAACATCAGCACTCCCAATTCCCAACAGACGACGCCAATTGATGAGGGTTTAACTCATCAATGCCCATTGTTATGGACTTGGGTTTTGGAGAAGGAGGGAGCGCTGGAGACATCTATCGGCTAGCAAACAAGCACACAGGGGACAAAGATTTACCCAGGTTCAGGCCTCGTAGAGGTCCCTACTCCTGCTTGTCTGCTCGTGGAATTATCGAAGGAACCAAAGGTTACAATGGTGCGCAGATGCAATCTAGCGAGGGTTGTGGAAACTAGGGTTGCGTGTGTGTCCTCCTCGTCGCCCCCTCCTAGCCCTTATATAGATAGGCTAGGT
The DNA here is from genome assembly GCA_910589775.1 of Avena eriantha. Classification (NCBI taxonomy): domain Eukaryota; kingdom Viridiplantae; phylum Streptophyta; class Magnoliopsida; order Poales; family Poaceae; genus Avena; species Avena eriantha. The sequence goes on from OU342741.1 coordinate 68,390,079, forward strand.
CCCGGGTAGCAGGTCGAGTCGGTTACAAATTAGGGTTTTTCCCCTTCAAACTTTCTACCTTTAACTTATTCTTGTTCTTCAAGCAATCGAGAGTTCGTAGGTTACTCGAGTCCTTTGTTTGGGCCTTGGCGACACCGTGGGCCTGTATGTATTTAGACCGTATATACCAAGCTCGAGTACCTGTAGGGTATACCCATGTCACCGCCGTTTTGAATATAGTTTGTAATGGGCATAAGAAATTCAAAAATGATCCAAACAATGTGAAACCTTCGCGTGGTGTCATATTATGTGTCATAGTTGATCCAAGCAATATGAATCCTTCATCGCGTATGTCGATCCCTTGCCTATGATCGCTTCTTAGGTCGTAACCATGGGGCATCTTCTTTGCTTAACGGGATGCTTGGGTCAGTTTTCACGATGAAGGGAGGAATTTCATCAAACTTAACATAATCTACTAACATGTATGTCTTGTCCTCGACTCTCGAGATGTTTCTTTTCCCTGAAAGAACTATGTGACGCTTGGGCTCATCGTCTGATGTATTCGTTTCCTTATTTTTTCTTTTTTCGGTCTAGAGGACATGTCCTTCACATAAAAAACCTGAGCCACATCATTGGCTAGGACGAATGGTTTGTCTCTGTAACCAAGATTCTTGAGATCCACTATTGTCATTCCGTACAGCTGGTCTACCTTTACCCCTTCTCCATTCATGTTGACCCAACTGCATCGAAACAAAGGGACCTTAAAGGTAGGTCCATAGTCAAGTTCCCATATCTCCTCTATGTAACCATAGTATGTGTCCTTTTTCCCATTCTCGCATGTTGCATCAAAGCGGACACCAATGTTTTGGTTGGTGCTCTTTTTATCTTGGGCAATCGTGTAAAATGTATTCCCATTTATCTTGTGCCCTTGGAAACTCAATACAGTCGCAGATGGTGTCACGGCCAACAAGTAGAGCTGATCTCCAATAGTGGTGTCATTCATGAGATGTAATTGCAACCAAGTGCGGAAAGTCTCCATGTGATTTTCTTTAATCCTGTAGTCATCCTTCCTTGGGAACTTGGAGCGTACAACATTCATGTGTTCCTCGATATACGAAGCCACGAAGGTAGAACTTTGTAGAACTGTGTAGTGTGCTTGATTCAAAGAATGCCCGTCCCTAAATATCATTGCTTTCTTTCCTAGCGTGCCTTTTCCACCCAGTCTCCCCTCATACCGTGATTCAGGAACACCAATCGGCTTAAGGTCAGGAAGAAAGTCTTCACAGAACCCAATGACCTCCTCTGTTCCATAGCCCTTAGAGATGCTTCCTTCTGGCCTAGCACGCTGACTCCCATGGACCTCTCGAAGGGGAACATATTGTGTGCAGAAATACAAGACCGAGAATGAAAATCTCTTCGACTAGGTGAACTAAGAGAGGCGTCATAATATTGAAGAAGGACGGGGGGAACACCAACTCAAAACTGACAAGACATTGGACCACATCCTTCTGTAGCCTTTCCATACTTTCTCGATCGATTACCTTCTGAGATATTGCATTGAGGAATGCACATAGCTTCATAATGGGTACTCGAACATTTTCCGGTAGAAGCCCCCTCAATGCAACCGAAAGCAACTACGTCATAATCACGTGGCAATCATGAGACTTCAGGTTCTAGAATTTTTTCTCTGCCATATTTATTATTCCCTTTATATTTGACGTGAAGCCTGCCGGGACCTTGATACTGCTCAGGCATTCAAAAAAGATTTCCTTCTCTACTTTGGTAAGAGCGTAGCTACTTAAGTATTGACGGCCTTTATCAGTATGATTGTTGTATGGGTCTGTGATACGTTGCTGGTCCTCCCATGCTTCTGGTGTATCTTTTGTCTTCCCATACACGCCTAGGAAGCCTAGCAGGTTCACGCAAAGATTCTTTGTCACGTGCATCACGTTGATTGAAGAACGAACATCTAGGTATTTCCAATACTCAAGCTCCCAAAATATAGATTTCTTCTTCCACATGGTCGTGTGTCTGGTAATGGGGTCTTTCGGAATAGATTGACCACCAGGACCCTTTCCAAAGATTACTTCTAGGTCCTTCACCATACCAAATACATCAGCACCTTTAGGGAGCTTAGGCTTCTTCCGGTAATCTGCCTCACCGTTGAAATGCTTGCCTTTCTTTCTTACTTGATGATTAGTCGGAAGAAATTTATGACACCCTAGGTACACAACCTTCTTACATTTATCCAAATATGTACCTTTAGTCTTATCTAAACAGTGCGTGCATGCATTGTATCCCTTGTTTGACTGTCCTAAAATGTTACTAAGAGCAGGCCAATCATTGATGGTTACGAACAACAACGCTCGTAGGTCAAATGGCTCCTGTTTGTGCTCATCCCACACCTTTACACCTGGTTCTGCCCACAACTGCAAAAGTTCATCAAATAATGGCCTTAGGTACTCATCAACATCATTGCCGGGTTGCTTCGGTCCTTGGATGAGCACTGGCATCATAATGAACTTCCGCTTCATGCACAACGAATAAGGAAGGTTGTAGATACATAGAGTCACTGGCCAGGTGCTGTGAATGCAGCTCTGCTCCCCAAAAGGATTCATGCCGTCTGTACTTAGACCAAACCATAAGTCCCTTGCGTCACCTGCAAAGTTCGAGTACTTTATCTCGATGTTTCTCCACTGCGACCCATCAGCGGGGTGTCTCAGTTTCCCGTCTTTCTTACGCTCTTCTTTGTGCCATCGCAACAACCTGGCATGCTCTTTGTTTCTGAACATACATTTCAACCGTGGTATTATAGGAGCATACTGATGGGTTCGTAGCAGGGAAAACAAAAAAATTCTACCGCAAGAACGAACAAAACCCAGATCTAATCTAGATAAAAGCCAAGATCTAATCTATTAGACATGTGCAACGAGATAGATCTGTATTAACCCTTGTAGATCCGAAAGCGTTAAGAGATTGGATCTCGTGGTTGATGTAGTTGATCACTTGCTGATCTCAAGATCGAGTGGACGATCCTTCCGGCACCGCGTTCCGGCAGCGCTACCGCAGTCGGTCACACGTGCGGAGTCGAAGCAGACCTTCCTCTCCCCGTTCCAGCGAGCAGCGGAGGTAGTAGATCTCTCCACAGAATCCCAGCAGCACGACGGCATGGTGGTGGTGGTGGAGTAGAGAATTCTGCAGGGCTTCGCCTAAGCCAGAGCAGAGGGAAGAAGGAGGAGAGAGGCAACTTGAGATCTAGAGAATAGAAGGGGCAAGGGGCTTTGTGCCTCCACCCCTCTATTTAAAGGAGGGAGGCGCCATGGGAGGGGAGTCCTAGTAGGACTCCCCTCCCTCCTTGGCCGGCGGATTGGGAGTGAGGGGAGGAGTCCTCCTCCCCTACTACTCCTTGTCTTGCCCCACAAGGATTCCTTGATCCTTTCTTGGTTTTCAAGTAAACTCCAAGAAATCTTCTAGAACCTTCCGGAACGTTCCGAAACCTTCTAGAATCCCCATACAAATACTCCGGAACATTTCCTAACTTAGAAAATGATCCCCAATATATGAATCTTATTCCCTAGACAATTCCGGATCTCCTCGTGATGTCCTGGATCCAATCCGAGACTCCGAACAACATTCGGTCTCCAACGCACATTCCATATCTACTTATAACAACTTCGAACCTTAAGTGTGTCACCCTACGGTTCGTGAATATGCAGACATGATGGAGACACCTCTCCGATCAATAACCATTAGCGGGATCTGGAGATCCATAACGGCTCCCACATACTCAACGATGACTTCATGATCGATAGAACCATTAACATACGAAACCAATTCCCTTTGTCACGCGATACTCTACTTATCTGAGGTTTGATCGTCGGTATCTCCATACCTAGTTCTACCTCGTTACTGATAAGTACTCTTTACTCGTTCCATGATATGTCATCCCTTGTGACCTAGTCACATGCTTGCAAGCTAACTAGATGACATTCCACCGAGAGGGCCCAGAGCATATCTATCCGTCATATGGATGGACAAATCCCAATCTTGGTCCATGCGCTTCAACACATACTTTCAGAATACCCAATGTCACCTTTATAACCACCCAGTTACGAAGCGGCATTTGATGTCATCAAAAGTACCCATCCGGTGATGGTGATTAACATAACCTCATGGTCGAAGGATTAGGTTACTATGCATTTGAAAAGCTATGGCTCTCGTGCATTCAACACCTATGGCTTTCTGGTGTTGTATAGACACTATTGCTAGTGGTAAACATAATCTTCGGATCTGACACTTCTAGGTCCGTGTGTATTTGCATGTCCTTGCGTCTCTACGCATTACTCATTCTCCAATGAGATGGAATTGTATAAATTTGGTCCTTTGGTGAGACCTTTAGTTCCTTGGGATTAAATTATGTTGATACAATTGTCATACAATGTATCTTCATAGTATTATCCCGCTATGAACCACACCTAGTTTGATAACAAACTACTTAACGCAAATGCCCTCATTTGCTGCTACAATAGTAGTCATATACTTAGCCTTTTGTTGTAGTATCTGTCACAATGTTTTAACTTTGGTACTCAACCAAATCCGTTATGGAACTTCCTTTCCATTACATTGTGTCACCCATAGTTTAAATTGAGATAAACTTAATTTGTGACAAAACTAGTATCAATGTAACAATTTACAATGAACTATTTGTCACCACTATATAAATAATATATTCTTAGTTCTTCCAAAGATCATAGGAATATCCCTACTATTGTCCAATGATCATCTTATGAGTCATTCTAGTATATGCTCATAACATTTAGAGCATAAGACATATCTGGATGTGTACATCTCAAAGAATGATTGATCAAAATATTCTTGTGATTTCACCAAGTGTCAAAACACTTGAATCTCGTGTCAACACACTTGAATCTTGATTCAGTCCTTTCCGTGCGTCAAGAACCTTTCTTGTTGTTTCCATATTGAACTCAGTCAACATCTTATCTATGTACATTTGGCAAAACCATATTAGCGCCTCAATCTATCCATATAGACATTGGTGCCTAATTCTTGGGTTATGCCTAAGTCTTTCATCGAAATGAAATTCTTAACTTATGTCAATAAAAGATACATCATTTCTAATCAACAATATGTCTTTCACATAATGTATTAGAAATATGGCTTAGCGCTCCCACTTAATTTCTTGCAAAATGCAAACATCTTCATCGTCTCTGATGAAATTAAACCTTTTAACGGTTTCATCACGGTGAAGATTCCAACTCCGTGATGCTCACTTCAACCATTGAAGTTTTGCATACTCTTTTAGCATCCTTTGAATTAACAAAACCCTTTGGATCGTGTCATGTACACGTCCTAGGTAACCATTCTATTAGAATAACTTGTTTTGTTTGTTCAACTACCATATACCAAAATATATGTAGTGGTTGCTACATTAATCCGTCCAGACTAAATATCGCTATGAAAGATCAAACCTTATCATAGTCAATTCCTTGAACATTGTCATAAACTCTTTCCGACATGTCGACTATTTCATAGATGTGAAACATCCATGTCTATTTCTTTATAGATCCATATACGACTGTAAGGTCTTACACCTTTCCAGAGGGTCTTTTAAGTTCAGAAACTTGATTTCTCGTGTATGGATACTATCATGGATTCCATGACTTCTAGTCATTTTATGGAGTCAGGGCCCATCATCGCTTCTTTGCATGTAGTCGGTTCATCATTGTCAAAACAATGACGACTTGCTTATCAAATCTTACTATTTGATTCTTACTGACCCACACGGTTCTATAGGAACTCTAATCTCCGAGATCACACCTTTTGTAATCACGAGAGCCAAGAGCATTGTGGCCGCCACCGGGACACTTTCTGGCGCTGCGGTACTTAGCACATATAGCTAAGGTTCAATAACCTTATCAAAGTTCTATTGTCCTCCCACTTAACTTTTCACGAAAAATTCCTTCTCAAGAAACTTGACGTTCCAAGCGACAAACTCTTTTGTCCTCAGCGTTATGGAGAAATTCCCAACAAATTCTTTGGAATAACCTACAAAGACGTGCTTATCCGACTTTGGTTGTAAACATTTTACTTATGCATAGCATACCAAAATTGAAGAAAAGACAATTCGGGTTTTATCCCAAACCATAACTCATATGGTGTCATTTCAACGGATCACGATGGAGCTCTTTTCAGTGTAAAAGTGGTAGTCACTAAAGCTTTAATCTTTAAAATATAATGGCAGTTTTATAAATGACACCTTTGATCTTACCATGTAAAACAAGGTTTCATTACATATCTCGAACACTCCATACTCCTATGGTGTTTTGGGAAATGCAAATCCATGGAACGATTCCTCAAATCTTAGGTGTTTTGCTAAACTTGTAACTCAAACATCTTTCTTTATGATCCAATCATAAACTCTTTTATTTTCTTGTTACAATGATTTTCCACTTCATCTTGAAAGTCTTTGAACATTTTTCAAATGTTTCATACTTCTTCCTTATTGAGTAAGTATATACATATACTCACTCAAATCTTTGGAGAAAGCATATGAAGTTCAAATCCATCGCCCACGACTACACATAATGGACTATATACATCAATATGTACAAATTCCAATCAGTTAGTCGTCCGTTCCTCTTTTGGCCTACGAATGGAGTTTTAATTATCTCCAGGAAAGTATCACAAGCGTCATTTGATCCAAATCAAAGACTCCAAAAATCCATCAACATGGAGTTTCTTCATATATCCTTTCAATATAATTTAAACGGCGATGTCACTTCGCAAGTGATCTTTCAATCATTTGTCTTGCGACATTTTAGCATTTGTTTTATGGTCGTTATTTCTCCTACCAGACTTGTATATTATCCATCTATTATAGAATACGGTAATTATTTGAACAACCTTTTGTCGTCATAATACCTGATCAAAATAACAATTATTGAAACAAATCTTGAAGGTAAGCTTTGATGTTAACGAGCAACACAACAACCCTTTGTTTGTTTTCGATGAACATCATCACATTTTCTCTTGCTAGTTACTTAGGCCATTGCAGTTCATGAATTGTGTTGTCATGTATGACACTTCATACCAACCAATTCGGTATCCAATACCGGTATCCAATACCTAAGAACCAAATTGTTTAACAAGCAAGGAATACAACCATAACATGTATATCTTCTATATGCCTAAGTTGGACATCTCCAACCTTTTATTTTCTGCCAAATATTTTATAGATTCTCTTTCAGCAATTCCTTTTCTTTTAAAAGAATCTATCAACATCAATAGTGGTGTCATCAACATGACACATGTTACAAAGCGTATATAGTCAACTACTAATACCTTTGGACTTGCACTTTGAGGTGGATCACCATCATCAAATGTTTGGTGTTCTTTCAAAAATCCATTCTTTAGTAATCTTTTAGTGTAGTAAACATTTTACTTACATCTTCTATTCATCCTTATCATGACAACTTTCATGATCAAGCTACTATAGCCTATAAGGAAGAATCACGAATATAATATCAGTTCCCAAAACCTTTTTGGTAGATTTAGATGCCTAGCATCTCCATCCTTCACAAATTCTCATACAATATGAGAACATGTATTTTGCTAAATTATACTCTATCATAATGCAACCAAAAACATTGTTTCAGATATCACAATACCTTTCACACATGATGGTTTCTGAAACAATTTTCAGCTCCAATATAATCTTGATATTAAAACAACCTTTTGAATATCAATAATCATGGAGGCAAACATGATACTTTATATACTAACATTGGAATTCTTACTCTTGATTTAATACTACTTATTAAACTTCATGGAGTAAATAGAGTTTGCTGAAAGTTTGCAATAGGACTTATAAACTTTAAATTGACATTCAAAACAATACGATACCAGTTCATAAAGTAAATATCCAGAATTTCTATAGTTCCACTATCTCAACTATAACTAAGCGTAAGGTGGTGAACGGATGCCAATGACTACAACAAACTATGCAAATTCACTTTGATTGTGTTTATGATAAATTGAGTTCAACTAGTCCAAATTACAAATGAACTCCCACTCAAAACAACATCCCTCGAGTTGTTTTAGTGATTACACGAACCAAATCCACTACACCAAGTCCGATCATCACGTGAGATGATGTAGCTTTAAAGGCGAACAATCAACATGTTCATCATATCATCCATATGACTCATGCTTTACCTTTCGGTATTCCGTGTTCCGAGACCATGTCTGTACATGCTAGGCTCGTCAAGGTTAACCTTAGTTTCCGCATGTGCAAATCTGGCTTGCACCCGTTGTATGCACACGTAGAGTCTATCACACCCGATCATCACGAGATGCTTCGAAACAACGAGTCTTAGCAACGGTGCCAACTAAGGACGAACACTTTATTACTTGATATTTAGTGAGAGGGATCATCTTATAATGCTACCGTCGCGATCTAAGCAATACAAGATGCATAAAGGATTAACATCATAGGCAATTCATAATTAGTGTGAGATGATATGGCCCTTTCTTCTTGTGCCTTTGATCTCCATCTCCAAAGCAAGGACATGATCTCCATCATCACCAGCATGGCGTCAAGGTCAGTGGCGCCGCTTCATGGTTGTCCATCATCACTAGCAACTATTACAACTACTTGGAACAAAGCTATTACAAGATGAATAGACACGCAGGTCTTAACATAATTGAAGACAACCATTAGGCTCCTGCCGGTTGCCATATTACAACAAGGATCATTGCATACATCAAATATAATCACAATCACATGATGGCCATATCACATCACAAAACCCCTGCAAAAACAAGTTAGACGCCTCTAATTTTCTTTGCATGTTTTATGTGGCTTGAGGCTTTCGAATAAGAACGGATCTTACCTACGAAACTGAACCACAACGTTGATACAACTGCTATCAAGTTGCAAAGTATAAATTGGATCTATACTATGGTGAGAGAGACAGACACCCGCAAATCCACTTGTGCAAAGCAAGTTACACGTCAAGCGTGGAACAAGTCTCATGTGCGATGACATGTAAGGTTAGCCCGAGCCGCTTCATCCCACCATACCGCAAGATGCAAAGTACACAAAGCAAAAGACGACACGAGCACCAATGCCCACAAAACCATTGTGTTCTACTCGTGCAACAGATCTACGCATAAACCTGGCTCTGATACCACTGATGGGTTCGTAGCAGGGAAAAAAAATTTCTACCGCAAGAACGAACAAAACCCAGATCTAATCTAGATAAAAGCCAAGATCTAATCTATTAGACATGTGCAACGAGATAAATCTGTACTAACCCTTGTAGATCCGAAAGCGTTACGAGATTGGATCTCGTGGTTGATGTAGTCGATCACTTGTCGATCTCAAGATCGAGTGGACGATCCTTCCAGCGCCGCGTTCCGGCAGCGCTACGGCAGTCGGTCACACGTGCGGAGTCGAAGCAGACCTTCCTCTCCCTGTTCCAGCGAGCAGCGGAGGTAGTAGATCTCTCCACGGAATCCCAGCAGCACGACGGCATGGTGGTGGTGGTGGAGTAGAGAATTCTGCAGGGCTTCGCCTAAGCCAGAGCAGAGGGAAAGAGGAGGCGAGAGGCAACTTGAGATCTAGAGAATAGAAGGGGCAAGGGGCTTTGTGCCTCCACCCCTCTATTTAAAGGAGGGAGGCGCCATGGGAGGGGGAGTCCTAGTAGGACTCCCCTCCCTCCTTGGCCGGCGGATTGGGAGTGGGGGGAGGAGTCCTCCTCCCCCACTACTCCTTGTCTTGCCCCACAAGGATTCCTTGATCCTTTCTTGGTTTTCAAGTAAACTCCAAGAAATCTTCTAGAACCTTCCGGAACATTCCAAAACCTTCTAGAATCCCCATACAAATACTCCGAAACATTTCCTAACTTAGAAAATGATCCCCAATATATGATATTCCCCAGACAATTCCGGATCTCCTCGTGATGTCCTGGATCCAATCCGAGACTCTGAACAACATTCGGTCTCCAACACACATTCCATATCTACTTAAAACAACTTCGAACCTTAAGTGTGTCACTCTACGGTTCGTGAATATGCAGACATGATGGAGACACCTCTCCGATCAATAACCATCAGCGGGATCTGGAGATCCATAATGGCTCCCACATACTCAACGATGACTTCGTGATCGATAGAACCATTAACATACGAAACCAATTCCCTTTGTCACGCGATACTCTACTTATCCGAGGTTTGATCGTCGGTATCTCCATACCTAGTTCTACCTTGTTACTAATAAGTACTCTTTACTCATTCCATGATATGTCATCCCTTGTGACCTAGTCACATGCTTGCAAGCTAACTAGATGACATTCCACCGAGAGGGCCCAGAGCATATCTATCCGTCATATAGATGGACAAATCCCAATCTTGGTCCATGCGCTTCAACACATACTTTCAGAATACCCAATGTCACCTTTATAACCACCCAGTTACGAAGCGGCGTTTGATGTCATCAAAGTACCCATCCGGTGATGGTGATTAACATAACCTCATGGTCGAAGGATTAGGTTACTATGCATTTGAAAAGCTTGTAGAAAAACGAACTTAATGACTTGATCTTATGCTATGCTTACTATGGGTGTGTGTCCATTACATCATTCTCCTAATGATATGATCTTGTTATTAACGACATCCAATGTCCATGATCAGGAAACCATGATCATCCATTAATCAACAAGCTAGTTTAATAAGAGGCTTACTAGGGACTATTTTATGTTTACAAAACACACAAGTATTAATGTTTCCGGTTAATACAATTATAGCATGGGATGTAAACATTTATCATAAACATAAAGATATAATAATAAACACTTTATTATTGCCTCTTGGGCATATCTCCAACACATACCACATAACCTTAGTAGGAACCCTCTTCCTGGGGGCTTGTCATCACTCTCAACATCACCAGGGTCATCTTGTCTGATCTTGTACCGACATGCAGTGCATACCGGACATTTATCCATATTCTCGTACTTCTCACCGCGGTGCAGGATGCAGTCATTAATGCATGCATGTATCTTCTCCACATCTAATCCTAGAGGGCAGACAGTCTTCTTTGCTTCGTACGTTGTCTCGGGCAGCTCGTTATCCTTTGGAAGCTTCGGCTTCATTATTTTCAGTAACTTCTCAAATCCCTTGTCAGATAAACCAGTCTCTGGCTTCCATTTCAGCAGTTCAAGTATGGTACCGAGCTTTGTGCTGCCATCTTCGCAATTTGGGTACAACAACTTTTTGTGATCCTTTTGCATGGCCTCCAACTTAAGATTCTCCCTTTATGTATCGCATTGTTGCTTTGCATCAGTAATGACCCGACCAAGACCATCAACGGGCTCATCCGATGTCCGCTGTTCTTCTTCATTGTCGTCTCCCTCTTCTTCATTGTCTTCCATTGCAGTATCACCGTATTATTCAGGGGACATAGGATAGCTGTCATCATCCTCCTCTCTTTCATTTTCTTCTAGCCTAACCCCTATTTCTCCGTGCATGGCCCAACAATAATATCCGGGCATGAAACCTCTCCGAAGCAGATGGCTTTGAAGGATTCTCGGGGCAGAGTGCTCCGCCACGTTCCGACAGTCGACACAAGGACAAGGCATAAAATTATCCACTTTGTTTGCCTTAGCCATATCGATAAATTTATGCAGGCCTGCAATAAAATCGGAATCGCGTCGATCACCGTACATCCATCATATCCGCACATCGATTTGCGTCATAATAATTAACCATTACAATAACATCGTGAATAGTAAAATGACCACCCTACATGGACACATATAATATTTTTGTATCAGTTACAGATAAAGACGATAAGGTTGCTAACCTCGGCCGAGGATACCGTGTTGTGCAAACATAAGTGTGGCTCGGACATTTCGTCGAACACCTTGTGTGCAGTGGGAAGAAAAAATCTAGCATCCACCTCCCACACAAAATTCAAGAAAAAATAAGTGGTTGGGCTGGGCTTATTTATAGCCAGGGGAGGGTCTTTTGTCCCGGTTCTTGGCATGAACCGGGACCAACGCTCCGTAGAGCGCCACGCGTGCGTCGTGGGGAAGGGTTTTTGGTCCCGGTTCGTGGCATGAACCGGGACCAATGCTCCGCAGAGCGCCACCGTTGCTTAGAGATGAACCGGGACCAATGCCCAGACGGCATGAACTAAGACCGATGCCTAGCATTGATCCCGATTTGCGAGCCGAATCAGGACTGATGGCATTTGGGTGCTGGACCAAAGACCCTTTTTCTACTAGTGTGTGGTACGCACTATACCACCATGATAGGCATAATCAACGGTTACAACTGTGACCAAGGCTCTTTAAGGGCATGTACAATGGTTCCGAGGGTGGGTGTTTGTATAATCTCACCACGTTATCTATAGACGGACTAGCAGACAACATATACAACCAGGAGTCTATTTTGCTGTCTATAACCACCAAAATTTGACCCCAAAAAAGGGAGGTAAACTAGATCTAACCGACTCAATACATGCGAGGGTAGGGATGAAAATGAAGCGGAAATGGATGGAACTGAGTGGTGCCACATTTGTTTTTATATTTTTTTACGGAAGCGAAAACGAATACAGAAACCCCGGAAACAAAAAACCGAAACAGATATTGTCGGAAACAAATACAGACCAAATACAGTACATACGCGGAATGTTGCTGATTTTATCCGGAACCAAGAGAACCCTAGAATCATGCAACAAATCTCAAGCATTAAAGGAAATCAACAAAAATTGTGCCCTAATTATAGCACGGTACTAGGTTTACAAAAGAATAAGGGAAAGATAAAATCATGAAAGCCTCCTCGAATGCATAGAGGGATTACATGGTAATCGGTTCTGAGATGAGCAGCTTTGCAAGTTTGGCTTCACAACGTCATGTAATGGATCAGTTGGATTCAGCCATACACATCAACCCTAAAATAGAATTTCATATTAGATGGAAACAAAAATTCCTTTTCTGTTCCACCGGAAAACACTGTTCCGTTTTTGTTTCCGTTTCCACCAAAAAAATCCGTTTTTATTTTCGTTTTGTAAAATTCTGTTTCCGTTTCCGTATTTTCATTCCGTTTCCGTTTTTTCGTGGAAAATTCGAAAACTTTCCACTCCACTTTCATCCCTATGCGAGGGAATCGTACAAAGGGAAAGAGGCCAGCCATAGGCAGCGGTTTTTTTCGACTGCAGACCGACGGACTCTCCCATATTTTGGTTTCTCTCTCCCCACGTAATCTAATTTCCTACATGGACAGTTTTATAGACGGCTGACTAGATACTGCTGTACATGCCCTAAGTATCGCTCGATGGGCTACTTTTTTTTAAGAGCCTCAACACTGAGATACAATAGTAAGATGAGCTTAATATACCATACATGAAATGTTGTTTTCACATGTTGTGAGGTAGATGGTATTTGACATAATATTTTGATGTAGCCCAGGAATATTGAAAAATGTTATCTCAAACAAATTACTCCCTTGTCGCTGATTTAGTACAAAGTTAACTAGCGACACTTATTATACATCGGGGAGAGAGAGAGAGAGAGTAGGAGATGTGTTTTGACAGATATGGACATGGACAGATATGTAGCTAGCACGTTTTTTATATTTAAATCTGGAGTGGGGAATTTTGGCTCCGAGGCACCTTCTATTTTAAAAATTAAAAAATCATATTTGTGAGTTTCAAAGAATTCGAAAATATAATTTTAAATACTTTATATCCTGAGCTACACAAAATGACAAAATGTGTGGATATGTTTAAGCATTTTACAAATCCCTAAAGTTTATTAGATTTTTCCTTTTTTTAGTCCACAATACAAAGTTTTTTTTGTTTGCGAAATCACAATACAAAGAATTTACTGTTGCGATTTTACACGCTCGTGGGATACAACATTGACCACATCTAGAAGTATTTTCATTTGTTTTTTAAACTTATAAATATAATTTTGATATTTAAAAAAAATAAAGAGAGCACTGGAACTCAAGTGCCAAAGACACTTTCCATTAAATCTATCGAAATGTTAAAGGCATGTATATTATGGCTAAGGCACATGCCTGATGTACACTTTCTTATGTTACATGAATTATCTTAGTGTTTATCTATGTACTCCCTCCATTTCATAATATAATATGTTTTAGCTTTTGTGAAATGAACGTATCTAGATATCTTTTTGTAAAAATGGAGGGAGTATTTGGTAATCAAATGGCCAAACTATTGAATTATAGCTTGTGACGCTTGAATATTTTTTATCAGTACTCCCTCTGTTTCGGTTTACAAGCCCTGCGTGTACTTTTATGTCGCAAAATTGAGCAACTTAGTATGAGGTAGTATATATTACAAAAAATATATCACCGAAAATTCTAGACTTTCTACCTTCTAATTATATAATTTTTGTATTATATAATTCAAATTATATAGGTCAAATTCATAACCTAGATATACGCGCAAGACTTGTAAACCGAAACATAGGAAGTATTAGAAAGGCATTATGTGGAGGTTGAACGATACTATAATTAGGAAGTGTGAATGCTTTTTCCTTATTCAACTACACAGTATCCATATACCACACGGTATCTAATATCCCATACTACCGGAAATTCCCTTTTTTGCCGGTGTGCAAAGCGCACACCGCAAAAAATTTGTCGGCAAATTTCTTTGGCCGAGTGTATTCTTGTATACACGACAAATAAAAGGGAGTAGACGGGTGCATGCTCCCAACCGGCATGACATGTGGAACTAACCTTTTGTTGAGTTTCTTGCTGTATATTCGGCAAATATCAATGAGATGTTTCTCATCGATGGGTGCGCAATGGGAATGCACATTAGTTTCATCGAGGATTTACTCCGGAGTTTTCCTTTATAAACAGGAAGTGAGAAAAAGACTTGTATACTGTAACATTTTAACATTTTTATCTTCTTCCTCTTTCTCATTCTCTTTGCCTCTTTGTATTCTTCGGCAAGATGACCGGGAACAAACCCCGGGCAGTGAAGGCAAGGGTGACGCACCGTACCAAGGCCACCAAGTTGACCCATCGTCGAATCATGCTGGCGCCAGGAGACATCCCTGTGGATGAGGCGAGGGTTCTTGCAACAAGGGTGGGACCTTTGGCCTCAAACGCCATGAGCTCTGCACACTCAACGGGAGATCCTAGCCGTTAAAAGTTTTTGGAGCAATTTTGTGTAGTGCCATATGTTGAAACCAAACTGATAGGGATTGGATATCTGATATTTTAACTCTTGTGACTGCTATCGATGGAGGTCCTGCACACAAGACCATGATGTCAAATGACAACACAGTTTGTGTAGATCACACTTCAAAATTCAGTATTTCTCAAAAATTTATATTCTAAAGTAGGAGGAGCCTAAAAAGTTACAGTTACATGGTCATTGGTCTCGTACCGGAACTGCCATTGTATTACCAAAGTCCAAAGTAAGAACATTGAAGTATTAGAAGTACACCTAATGTATATGTTGCCTTTCTAAAAACAATATCCTTCTTCGGTTCTTCCTGCACTAGGCTAGAATGTCGACGGTGTATATATAAACCCATGCCAATGTAGTAATCACCAGCTAGCGATTCAAGCGTAAATTGGATATCATCGATATGCAAAGTTTTGCACTCGTCGCTAGTTGCAGTAGCTCGTATGATTTGGATACGTCACACCAGTAAGACAAGGATTCCAAGCACGAATGCCTCAAGCTAACTATATCTCCGTGTCTAGTCTTACAAAAGAAGAAACCTTATGGTAAATCCAATTCGGCTCATGGGTGCAAATGAATCCATTTTAAGAAAACATATTTCAAAATATGAAAAAAATCAGAAACAAATATTCGCATGTCCATCCAAATATTATATGTTCGTACACAAGTTTTTTAGAAAAAAACAACATTTTTTGTTGCCCATGTAAACATTATAAATTTCAGTGCTCCAACGTGACTACTCAGGGACTTTTTTTATACAAGCCAACATAAAATATTCATTTTTCTAAAAACTTGTGTATGGACATAGAATGTCCGGATATACATGCGAAATTTTCGTATCGAATTTTTTGGCATTTCACAATTTATATATTTTACGCATTTTTCATAATAGATTCATTTGCACCCGTGAGCCAAAACACCTCCTCCAAACCTTGTGCTGATTTTTTAATTTGCAACGACTATTATATAAACTAGGCTAGACCTAGGGGCTCAGGTGCTCGAATTTGACCACTCCAACAATGTACACGGACCCAAGCTACGTCTTGAAATCAGTCGAACACAATTTTCTTTTGCAATTTTTAAATGCAATGCCTCCATGAAACATTATTTTTTTCAATGATACCCCATGAAACATTGTTTTAACTTTAAAATTATTAGAATAGTTAGCACGTGCAAATTTATTTTAATTTGTTGAAATTAAATCAGCAATTTTTACCTACAATGCACCCATGAAACATTGTTTTTTCCAAAGATACCTCATGAAACATCATTTTGACTTACGTAGATGGCAGTGCGAGAAATTCCATGATGGTGGATTCCAGACCACATCAGAGAGAGATAGTTTCTTCATGTACACACATTTATTTATTTTCTATAAACATATTATCTATAAGCTTAAGTCTGGTCACATGCAAGCATTTTGATGCCATTTGCTGCTACTATGACACTGCCATGAGAGGACATTTTCTTACTCTTCACATTGATATGTGGGCCCATATGGCGCTCCTTCGTGTGTGTGGTGGAGGCATGCAGGTGTTGCTTTACACGTCGGTGTTTTCACTGCAACCTCTCTTGCTTCCATCATGGCCGCCAGCCCAATCCTCCTCTCTCTCGCGGCATAAGAGTCCACCACCGCATCCAATCACGGTGGTTCTAAGACTGAATTGCGCAAAGCTATGATAACTACTCAGCCTAAAAACAACGGTAGTTCCTAACATGTGTGCCCACCGTACTGACATGCATACCCACACCCATTTGCATAGATCGAAACGCTATCTTCTTACTTTTGCACATGCCAGTAGGACACAACAACAAAGAATACAGAGGTGGTGTTTTGGCTCATGGTGCAAATGAACCTATTATCAAAAAAATATGTATAAATTTTAAAATGTAAAAAAATTAAGAAAGAAAATTCTACGTGTATATTTGGACATTTTGTGTTCTTACACAATTTTTCGGGAAAATGACCATTTTATGTGACTTGTGTAAAAATACAAAAAATTGTCCAATAGTAATCATGTTGGAGCATCTGAATTTGTGTTTTTACACATGACACAAATAATGTTTGTTTCCAAGAAAGGTGTGTGCGATCATAGAATGTCCAAACATAGGATTTTTTTACTCTGTGTCGTGGGTTTTCCTCAACATTAGCCATGTGAACTACAATGAAGATGAGAAGTGTGAGGTAGGCTGTGTGAAGATTCTAGGAATGGGATTGGCACATTAATGTAACCAGGTCCATGCCTTCACGGTGGAGGTAATACCCTAGTCCTAATTGTTTGATCATGTATATGTGGATAGATTACAAAGTGCGCTCCAGGGAGAAAGTATGAGGTAAAACGTGACCCCACCCCCCACCGAGGCCTCTGATCTTGCTATACGGTGCATGAAAATCAGATTACATTAATGGGTAGTGTATCACTACTAAGAAGTCTTGATGTTTCTAATCATATTGAAGTGCAGTGGATGCATTTTGATAAGTTCAAGGTTGATGGTTTTGTAACACTCCTCTTTAAACACCAACTCATGTTGTCCTTCCAGTGTGGTGAGTCAGTCACTCCTCATAGAGGGTCTTGAGAATCAACATCTTAGGAATGTGTCTACCATTAGCCCCCAAGTTTTGTTAGGATCCTCTTATTTTAATGCAGAGATCGTTGATAATACTTCCTTAGGAAGGTTCTTTTTTTATTGTCTGAGCATATTCTCGCTCATTTCCGAGTTAAGAAGAAGGTCTTTATGGCTTCCTCAAGGAGTCGTGGAATCCTTTTCATTCTGTTGTATTTTCGTCTACAGTCATCTGGCACATGCCTCGTCCTGTCTATAGGATTGATTATATTAGACATCTGGATTGTCATCTTGGGACCATGCATTTCTTCCTCCTTGATGATGGTACCTCAATCGGAGGCGGTATTAATGAGATGTTGTTCATCAATGGGTACGCATTGCGACATGCATTAGTTCCACCGAGGAATTACTCTGGATATTTGCATTATAAATGGAGAGGAAAAAAGGCTTGTAGACCAAAACATTTTCCTCGTCTTCTTCCTCTTTCATATTCTCTTCACCTCTTTGTATTCTTCGGCAAGATGACCGAGAACAAATCTCGCGCGAGGAAGGCGAGGGAGATGCAGCGTGTCGAGGCCACCTAGTGGACCCATTGTTGAGTTGTGCTGGCTCCGCTTGCACCAGGAGGCGCCCGTTTGAGCGAGGGGAGGATTCCTACTTCTTTGCAAAACCTTCACACCACAAGGGGGGGGGGGGGGCTCGGCCTCAAACGTCACAATATCCATGCACACAGAGGGGGATCCTAGCTGATAAGAGTCTTTGGAGCTTTTTCTAAAGTGCCATATGTCAAACCAAATTGATATGGACCATATATCTGATATTTTAAATCTTGCGAATGTCATCGATGGAGCTCCTGCACACAAGACCATGATGTGAACTAACATCACAATTTGTGTAAATCACACTTGAAAATTGGGTACTTACTCGGAATATTCATATTCCAAAGTTGGAGGAGTCTAAAAAAGTTGCAATTACATGGTCATAGGTCTAGCACCGACACGGATATTGCCCACTGATATTACCAAAGTTGAAAGTATGAATATGGAAGTATTATAAGTACACCATATGTATATTTTGTCTTTCTAAAGACAATATATTTCTCACACCAGGCTAGCATGTTGACCAGGTATATATGAACACATGCCAGTATAGTAGACACCAGTGATTCAAGCATAAATTGGTTATCACCGACTTGCAAAGTTCTACAACCATTGTTAGATTTAGTAGCTTGTGTGTCTTGGATATATCACGCCAGTAGGCTGAGGATTCCAATCCTGAATGCTAAAATCTAACTATATTTCGTCTCTAATCTTACAACAGAATAAACTATGTGCTTATTTTTGAATTTGCGACATCTACTATATATATTGCGCTAGACCTAGCGGGCTCTAGCGCTCAGCAATGACCACTGCAACAATGGACACGAACCCAAGCTACGCCTTGAGTTCACTCGAGCACAATTTTCTTTAGGAAATTTTTACATGCAATGCACCCATGAAGCATGTTTTTTCAAGGATACCCCATCAAATATTGTTTTAACTTAGATAGATGGTAGTGCAAGCAATTTCATGATTGTGGATTCCAAACTATATAGGAGAGAGGTACTTGCCTCATGTACATGCATTTATTTAGTTTCCATAAACATGTCTTTTCTTTGTACCCCACATTTCCTTCAATACTAGACACCATGATTTTATACATTTATTATGCTTTGGTCTAGTGATTACTAGGACCCCTAGACCTCCTCCCTCAGACGGCACCAACAAACAATAGATACACAAACTTCAATAACCTCCACAGATGGATATATTTTAATTCATCCCAATTTCCCACTTGTTTGTACCCCACTCTCTATCGTGGGTTTTTCTCAACATTATCCATGTGAACCGATGAGAAGTGTGAGGTAGGCTAGACGGAGATTCTAGGAAGGGGATTTGCATACCGATGTACCCAGGTTTGGGCCCTCACGATGGAGGTAATATCGTCATGCTTGTTTGATCATGTATATACGAATCGATTCCAAAGTGGGCTTCATGGAGGGAGTATGAGGTAAAGGCTGAACCCCGCTTACCAAGGCATCTGATATTGCTCTATAGTAAAACAAAAACATATTATATTAATGGGCAATGGATCACTACCAAGAAGTCTTGATGTCTATAATCATATAGTAGTGGAGGCGTTTCGATAACGTCCATTTTGATGGTTTGTAATGCTCCTCTTTAAACATCACCACATCTTGTCCTTCTAGTGTGAAGAGCTGGTTCTCCTCATAGAGGGTCTTGAGAATCAGCCTCTTAGGAATATCTCTACCATTATCCCCCGAGTTTTATTGCGATACTCTTATTTAAATGTATAGAGTGGTTTACACTCCTAGAGTTTGTAATAGGCCGGCTCATGAGCTTGCGACTATGGGTGTAGGCGAAGTTTAGGGTCAACATACCATATTGACATCGAATTTCTCTAGTTATGTAACCAGTCTGGTGACCGGCGATATTGTCGTGTCCTAATGGAATACGATTGTTCCATGTTATAAAAAATGTAGAGGTCATCGATAATACTCCCTTATGAAGGTTATTTTTTTCTTTTGCCGGATTAAAGAGAAGGTATTTCCGTATTCGTAAAGGAGTCATGACCATCGCTAGTTGAATCATTTTTATCGTGTTGTCTTTTTTCATGCAGTCTTCTAGCACATGCCTCGTCCTGTTTGTCAGATTTATTAGATTATACATCTGGATTAGCGAGACAGTCGTCTTGGGACCATGCATTCGTCCCTCCTTGATGATGGTTCCTTGATCAGAGGCAGTATTAATGAGATGTTTCTCATTGTTGGGTGTGTATTGGGAACACACAATAGTTTCCTCGAGGAATTAATCAAGATTTTCTGTTATAAATAGGGAGGGAGAAAAAGGCTTGTATACAAAGCATTTTCCTCTTCCTCTTCCTCTTTCTTGTTCTCTTAACCTCTTTTTATTATTTGGCAAGATGACCTGGACCAAACTCAGGTGAGGAAGGCGCGGGCAACACAACATGTCAAGGCCACTGAGTGGACCCATCATCGAGTTGTGTCGGCTCTGCTCGCACCAGGAGGTGCTCCTTTGGACAAGGTAAGGGTTCTTGATTCTTTACAAATCCTTCATGCAACAAGGGAGGGGCCTTTGGCCTCGGATGTAGCATGCTCTTCGCACATAGTGGGGATACTAGCTGGTAAGATCCTTTGTAGATGTTTTGTTGTATTGCCACATGCCAAAACCAAATTGATATGGACCAAATATCTGATATTTAAAATCTTGTAACCGCCATTGATGCAGGACTTGCACGCAAGATCATGATGCAACTGACATTACAGTTTGTGTAAATCACACTTAGAAATTTGCTACTTTCTCCGAAAATTCATATTCTGGAGTAGGAGTCTATTTTTTTGCAATTACATGGTCATAGGTCTGGCACCGACACGTCCATTGCCAAATGATATCACCAAAGTCCAAAGTATGAACACTAAATAATTAGAAGTACACTATTTGTATATGTGGTCTCTCTAAAAAAAATGTACTTCTTCTCACGTCAGGCTTAGCATTTCGACCGAGTATATATGAACCCATACCAATGTAGTAGTCACCAGTGATTCAAGTGTAAATTCATTATCACCGACTTGCAAAGTTTTGCATCCGTCGCTAGTTGTAATATCTCATGTGTTTTGGAT
Source organism: Avena eriantha (assembly GCA_910589775.1). Classification (NCBI taxonomy): domain Eukaryota; kingdom Viridiplantae; phylum Streptophyta; class Magnoliopsida; order Poales; family Poaceae; genus Avena; species Avena eriantha. The sequence continues at coordinate 68,411,576 of OU342741.1, forward strand.
ACATCATGCTAGTAGGACGAGGATCCCAAGCCTGAATGCCAGAAGATAACTATATTCTTCCTCAAGTCTTACAAAAGAAGAGGCTTTTTGCTGATTTTCAAATTTTCTATGGCTAATATATACTGGTCTACAACTAGGGGATTAGGAGCTCAGAAATGACCACTTCAACAATGGACACATACCCAAGCTACACCTCGAGATCACTCGAACACAATTTTCTTTAGCAATTTTTACCTACAATGCACCCATGAAACAATGGTTCTTTCAAGGATACCCCATGAAACATTGTCTTAAACTAAAAATAAAATTGTTGGAATACTTAGCACTTGCGACTTTGTTTTAATCTATACATAACGCATTACTATATGAGCGTATTAGACATCTGGATTGGCGACACATACATCTTGGGACCATGCATTCCTTCCTCCTTGATGATGGTACCGCGATCATAGGCGGTATTAATGAGATGTTGCTCATCGATGGGTACGCATTGGGACATGCATTAGTTTCACCGAGGAATTACTCTGGATTTTGCATTATAAATGGGGAGGGGAAAAAGGTCTTGTAGACAAAAATATTTTCCTCCTCTTCTTCCTCTTTCATATTCTCTTCACCTCTTTGTATTCTTCGGCAAGATGAACATGAACAAACCTCGGGCGAGGAAGGCGATGGAGATGCAGCGTTCCGAGGCCGCCGAGTGGGCCCATCATTGAGTTGTGCTGGCTCCGCTTAAGCCTGGAGGCGCCCATTTGAGCGAGGGGAGGATTTTTTACTTCTTTGCAGAACCTTCACACTATAAGAGAGGGGCCTTTAGCCTCAAACGTCACAACATCTATGCACACAACGGGGGATCCTAGCTGATAAGAGTCTTTGGAGCTTTTTCTGAAGTACCAATGTCAAAACCAGATTGATATAGACCATATATCTGATATTTTAAATCTTGCGACGGTCATCGATGGAGCTCCTGCACATAAGACAATGATGTCAACTGGCATCATAATTTGTGTAAATCACACTTGAAAATTGGGTACTTACTCGGAATATTCATATTCTAATGTTGGAGGAATTGCCCATTGATATTACCAAAGTCAAAAGTATAAATATTGAAGTATTAGAACTACAACATATGTATATTTTTTGATTCTAAAGACAATGTTCTTCTCATGCCAGGCTAGCATGTCGACAGGGTATATATGAACACATGCCAGTGTAGTAGACACTAGTGATTCGAGCATCAATTGGTTATCACTGACTTATAAAGTTTTACATCCGTTGTTAGATTTAGTAGCTTGTGTCTCTTGGATACATCACCCCAGTAGGATGACGATTCCAATCCCAAATGCTAAAAGCTATGTCTTTAATCTTACAAAAGAAGAAGCTTTGTGCTAATTTTTAAATTTGGAACAACTACTATATATATATTGTGATAGACCTAGAGGGCTCTAGCGCTCAAAAACGACCACTGCAACAATGGACACGAACCCAAGATGTGCCTTGAGTTCACTCGAACATAATTTTCTTTACGAAATGTTTACATGCAATGCACCCATGAAGCATGTTTTTCAAGGATACCCCATGAAACATTGTTTTAACTTAGATAGATGGTAGTGCAAGAAATTCCATGATTGTGGATTCCAAACTAAATAGGAGAGAGGTACTTGCCTCATGTACATGCATTTATTTATTTTCCATAAATATGTATTTTCTTTGTACCCCACATTTCCTTCAATACTAGAAACCATGATTTTATACATTTATTATGCTTTGGTCTAGTGATTACTAGGACCCCTAGACCTCCTCCCCTCAGACGGCACCAACAAACAATAGATACACAAACTTCACTAACCTCCACAGATTGATATATTTTAATTCATCCCAATTTCCCACTCGTTTGTACCCCACTCTCTATCGTGGGTTTTTCTCAACATTATCCATGTGAACGGTGATAAAGATGAGAAGTGTGTGGTAGGCTGCATGGAGATTCTGGGAAGGGTATTTGCATACCGATGTACCCAGGATTGGGCCCTCACGGTGGAGGTAATATCGTCATGTTTGTTTAATCATGTATATATGAATGGATTCCAAAGTGGGTTTCATGGAGGGAGTATGAGGTAAAAGATGAACTCGCTCACCGAGGCCTCTGATATTGCTTTATAGTACAACAAAATCTTATTATATTAATGGGCAGTGGATCACTACCAAGAAGTCTTGATGTATATAATCATATAGTAGTGGAGGCATTTCGATAACGTCCAGTTTGATGGTTTGTAATGCTCCTCTTTAAACAACAACACATCTTGTCCTTCCAGTGTGAAGAGCTGGTTCTCCTCATAGAGGGTATTGAGAATTAGCCTCTTAGGAATATCTCTACCATTATCCCTCGAGTTTTGTCACGATCCTCTTATTTAAATGTAGAGAGTGGTTTACACTCCTAGAGTTTGTAATAGGCCGACTCATGAGCTTGTGGCTATGGGTGTAGGCGAAGTTCAAGGCCAACATACCATATGGACATCGAATTTCTCTAGTGATATAACTTGTCTGGTGACCGGCGATATTGCCGTGTCCGAATGGAATTCGAGTGTTCCATGTCAAAAAAAGTGTAGAGGTCATAGATAATACTCCCTTATGAAGGTTATTTTTTTCTTTTGCCGGTTAAAGAGAAGGTATTTCCGTATTCATAAAGGAGTCATGACCATCGCTAGTTGAATCCTTTTTATCGTGTTGTCTTTTTTCTGCAGTCTTCTAGCACATGCCTCATCCTGTTTGTCAGATTTATTAGATTATACATCTTGATTAGCGAGACGGTCGTCTTGGTACCATGCATTCCTTCCTCATTGATGATGGTTCCTCGATCAAAGGCAGTATTAATGAGATGTTTCTCATTGTTGGGTGTGCATTGGGAACACACAATAGTTTCCTCGAGGAATTAATCAAGATTTTCTATTGTAAATAGGGAGGGAGAAAAAGGCTTGTATACAAAGCAATTTCCTCTTCCTCTTCCTCTTTCTCATTCTCTTCACCTCTTTGTATTATTTGGCAAGATGAATGTGAACAAACCTCAGGCGAGGAAGGCGAGGGCAACACAGCATGTCGAGGCCACCGAGTGGACCCATCATCGAGTTGTGTTGGTTTCGATGGCATCAGGAGGCGCTCCTTTGAACGAGGCAAGGGTTCTTGCTTCTTTACAAATCCTTCGTGCAACAAGGAAGGGAACTTTGGCCTTGTACGTAGCACTCTCTTTGCACGTAACGGGGATACTAGCTGGTAAGATCCTTTGCGGATTTTGTTGTTGTATTGCCATATGCCAAAACCAAATTGATATGGACCTAATATTTGATATTTAAAATCTTGGGGTGACTATTGATGGAGGACTTGCACACAAGATCATTATGTCAACTAACATTACAGTTTGTGTAAATGACACTTCGAAATTTGGTACATACTCCGAAAATTCATATTATGGACTAGGAGGAGTCTAAAAAAATTGCAATTACATGGTCATAGGTGTGGCACCGACACATCCATTACCCACTGATATTACCAAAGTACAAAGTATGAACACCGAAGTATTAGAAGTACACCATGTGTATATGCCGCCTTTATTAAAACAATCTACTTCTTCTTGTGTTAGGCTTAGCATGTCGACCGGGTATATATGAACCCATACCAATGCAGTAGTCACCAGCGATTCAAGTGTAAATTAGTTATCACTGACTTGCAAAGTTTTGCATCTATCGCTAGTTGTAGTAGCTCGTGCGTTTTGGATACATCATGCCAGTTGGACGAGGATCCCAAGCCTGAATGCCAGAATATAACTATATTCTTTCTCAAGTCTTACAAAAGAAGAGCCTTTGTGCTGATTTTGAAATTTGCAATGGCTAGTATATATACTGGTCTAGACTTAGGGGATTAGGAGCTTAGAAATGACCACTTCAACAATGGACACATCCCCAAGCTACACCTCGAGATCACTCAAACACAATTTTGTTTAGCAATTTTTACCTACAATGCACCCATAAAACAATGGTTCTTTCAAGAATACCCCACGAAACATTGTCTTAAACTAAAAATAAATTGTTGGAATATTGGGCAGTTGCAACTCATTTTTAATCTATGCATAACTGATGACCCACAAGTATAGGGGGTGTATCGCAGTATTTTCGAGGGAAGTGAAACCCAATTTATTGATTCGACACAAGGGGAGCCAAAGAATACTTATAAGCCTTAACAACTGAGTTGTCAGTTCAGTTGCACCTGGAAACAATCTTTCTCACAGTAGTTTATCAGTAGCAACAGTTTTGTAGTAGGAATAGCAAAGTAATAGCAGTAGTAAAATAAAGACAGCAGTAACAAAAGCAGTAAACAGTAGGATTCGAGTGCGGTAGGCATAGGGATGGATGGACGGGCGTTGCATGTACAAGAAAATTCACATAGCAATCAGAACACAGGAAAATTACAGATAAATAATATAAAGCATCCAAGTACTAGATAATCCTAGGCATGTGTTCCATATATAGCCATACGTACTAGAAATGAGAACTTGCACAACATCTTTTGTCCTGCCAGCCCGTTTGCAGCGGGGCCTCAAGGGAACTACTGGCAATTAAGGTGCTCCTTTTAATAGAGCACCGGAGCAAAGCATTAACACTCTGTGAACACATGTGATCCTCACATCAAAGCCATTCCCTCCGGTTATCCCGATTTTTGTCACTTCCAGGCCATTGGTTCCGGACAACAACATGAGTATACAACTTGCAAATAAGACCCAAAACAATACTATCATAATGAATCAATAACATGTTCAGATCTGAAATCATGGCACTCGGGCCCTAGTGACAAGCATTAAGCATAACAAGTCGCAACAAAGTCATAAAGTACTAATAAAAGATACTAGGCACCATGCCCTAACAATCTGATGCCATTACATGAACGATCTCATCCAATCCCTACATTCCCCATAGCCTATAGCGGGGGATTAGTCACTCATAGATGGGGGAAACATGGATGGTCGATGGAGAAGCGATGGTGATGATGATGGCGATGATCTCCTCCAATTCCTTGCCCCGGCAGGGTGCCAGAAAAGAGTTTCTGGTGCTGTTTCGTGGAATCTGGTGGTGGCGGCGGAGCGGAACTCCTTCTGGAAAAACGTCAAACCCCCCGGAGTTTTTAGGTCACAAGGCTTCTTATAGGCGAAGAGGGAGACAGAGGGGCAGCCTGGGGCGGCCAGACCATGCCCTGGCGCGGCCAGGCCCAACCCGCGCCTGGGGGGGTGTGGCCAGCCCCTGGCCCTCCTCCGTCTCCTATTCTGGCTCCGAGAGTCTTCCAAAAAAATAGGCACTTTGGCTTTTGTCCCGTCCAATTCCGAGAATATTCATTTTCTGACTTTCCTGGAACCAAAAATAGCAGAAAACAGGCAGCTGGCACTGTGGCTCTTGTTAATAGGTTAGTCCAAGAAATCATATGAAAAGTACTCCAAAGTGTGGACAAAACACAAGAAAGTGGATAAAACCAAACATGGAACATAAAAAATTATAGATACATTTGCAATGTATCAACATCCCCAAGCTTAACTCCTTCTCGTCCTCGAGTAGGTAAGTGAGAAAAAAAGAAAGAATAATTTTTGAGGTGACATGCACCATCATAAACTTGATCAAAGCATTTGTATAACATTCAAAGCTACGATTATAGTACTTCAATCATAACATGAAAGACAAAGGTCTAGCAATAAGACAAAGAAACTATGATGCAACATGAAAAGGCACAAACAAAAGATTCATGAATAACAATGCTTTGCAAGACGTTTGTTTGTTTCACATAAAGAAAACATAGCATAGTGGCATTCAGCTTGTCCCTCATAGAGTAGCAAACATAAATGCATAAGACACCTTCAAAGTTTACAAAAGTGACTAGATACAAATAGTTTAAAACAAGCAATATCAAGGTAAGCATCAATCAACAAGTTTTGGGACAATGCACATAGAACTAAGAATGGCCACTATGCTCTCAAGAAAGTGCTCATAGAATGTGCGGAGACTCAACAAGCAAATGAACAGGTTTTGAAAAGTTTGAAAGGCTTCCAAATTCTGAAAGTATGGTACTCATTAGCTTTGAGCTCTCATTGCCCCTATCATAAGCATCTTTAATGTGATTAAGGTGAAAGTGAGGTCCAATCTGAGTTATATGCTTGACAGACTATAAACTGAAAATCCCGTGTCCCTTGAGTACGAGGGCCGCTCCTCATGCTACTCAACTTTAGTTACCGGTAAGTTCCTGTCATTGTAAATATGTGCGTATCATAGAGAACCGCCAACGGGGTACCCCTTTCCCGATGATACGGAAGAATCCCCATATCAAAATGACAAGGCAAGCAGACAATGAGTATCTCAACAATCTTCTTATTTACCATGGGAAAATGGTGCTTTTTCTCTCTTTCCTCTTTTCATAAATCTCTTTTTTTCTTTTCTCAATAGCTATCTCTCTTTTTTTATAAGAAGAATGCTTCATAGATATCATTATGGTTACGCTGCAGGTTTCCACCACGTCAGCATGGATTAGACCAGCGGCCCAGGCATTTCTCTAACACACATACATAACTCCATGGACTTACAAGCTCCCATTTTATTTCACACCGACGACATCCGCAAACAAAAGAGCATGGTATCAACTGGGTATATATTTACAAGTGTTGAAAGCGTTCCCCGTGACAGCACGGTTCTGCTAATCCCCAGTTTATAATTTGCAAGCATATAACTTTCATGGAGAGTCACAATGGTTCAGGTTCATTAAGTGCATAAAGTAAAGTGTGTCATCAAGTTCGTGAGAGCTTTACTAACTAACTTTCTCATAACAAGCAAACATTTTATTCGAAAGAAAACAAGGCATATTGGATATGCACGGAAGTAGAAAATGATGCTAATAGGTAGGAATGGTGGACACTTTGGCAATATTTGGTTTAAGGGAGTTGGAAACATGAGTAAAATACTCAGTGGAAGTGAAGGCTAGCAATAGTAAGGGAGCAACAAACGAGAGAGCAATAATGGCCATAATCATGCAGAGCGACAAAACATCATTGATCAAAGCATAAGGTGATACTACAAGTTGAAAACTAAAGGATCATAAAGGCTTATGGTGACTTGGGATAGTCATAACATGGTGTGAGCATGTGTCGAGTCAACCCAAATAAAGCATCAAAGGAGAATACCACTATACTATGTTTTAATATGCTAAAACAACGCATGATTCATCCAAGGCACATTAAGCAATCTCAATTGTTTATAACAAGTCTTGCTACAGTAAAGAATACTAAGCATAAAGCCAAACAATATCAAGCATGGCATGACAAAGCATAGGCCACAGTCAAAAACAAGCTCTCTTTACCACTTAAGCATGAGCTTTCCTACTCTTTTCCAAACCAAACCAAACTATTTGAACACCAATGTATGAAAGTGGAGGTCCAACCAATTTATTCAGCAAACTAAGAAAACCAAGCAAACGAAAACCAAAAAGAAAAAAAGAAGACGCTCCAAGAACAACACAACTGTGCATGAAATAATAAAAATGAAGTGGTTGGAAGAAACCTGAGATTTTTATTGATGAAGAAGGGGATGCCTTCGGCATCCCCAAACTTTGACGCTTGTACTTATTGGATATTTCTTGGGGTGACACTCATGGCATCCCCAAGTTTGAGCTTTAGTCCATCCTTCATCTCATTACTCATTCCTTCCATACACCTAAAAATTTTCCTTCATACAAAACTTCACACAATCTTTATTAGCAATATTAGTGCACTCAAGATAATAGGTCTTTAGGTTTAGTTACAACACCAATAAAACTACCATTAAAACACCAGGTACTGCAGCAATCCCTAAAAAATCTCAATTTCCCAAAAGAACTCAAAAAGGAACCAACAAGAACCAAATGCAAATAAAGGAAGAAATCTGTCAAAACAGACCACCAGGTAAAGACGAATTTTTTCGAAGATCTTCTGTTGCTCAAATCAAAAAGTGTTGAACTAACGAAAGTTAGATAACAACCTGGGGCAGAAGCACAAAAATTCACGCCTCAAAAGGACGTACAGAGTTTTTACACGAATTTTTACGGTGAAGCACATAAATATATTTCGGGGCAGCAACTTCCCCAACCATTACTCCTCTCTCATTAGAGGTTACTCTTGGCACAAAAAGCAAATAAAAAGGATAAGGAGCGGTTATTACTGAAGTAATAAATTCTAAGACTCATCTAAAACTTTTGGGTTATCTCCCAATAAGTACTTTGCTTTAATGCCTTTAAGTTAGGCACAAACAAATACTAAAATAGATAGAATAGAAGTAAGCGGAGATAATCATGGTAAAAACATTGTTTTGTTCAATGAAATCCTTTTGTTAACAAGGTTGATCAGGTCTTGCTACCAAAACGATTCCATATGAGACAAAACTTTGTATTCCACTTATGATTATGTTACCTCAACCTTGATAGCAATGATCCCAATCATAATAGTTACAATTTTTCCTCTTGGTATGGGACCATATATTTCTCCAACTTGAATGCACTTACTATGCATAGGAATCATGTATGCAGATAAATTCACAAAGAACAAAGTGACAGGCATAGGAAGATAAAACAAGAGTAACTTCAAAACTTTCAGCACATAGAGAGGTGTTTCAATACCATGAAAACTTCTACAGCCATATTTTCCTCTCATAATAATTGTCAGTAGCCTCATGAATAAACTCAACAATATAACTATCACATAAAGCATGCTTTTCATGATCTACAAGCACTAGAGCTTTATGATAAACATTTTCAAAAGAATCCTCAGGAACATAACATTCATCCTCCTTTAGTAAGCATGGAGGACAATCAAATAATGTAAGGGATAAAGAGTTACTCTCATTAGAAGGTAGGCATGGGTAGCTAATACATTCTTCCTCCTTTTGTTCATCACTCTCCTCCTCTTTTTCATCTAATGAGAATTCAGGTTCAGCAATTTCCTCTTTCATAGGATCCTGCAAGGCATTAGTATCTTCCATCTGTGGAAAGCATCTTTTTATATATTCAAGAATATAGCCATTTTCATCCTTGTAATTATCAAAGAAAAATTTAAATATACCATAAACCTCATATTTGTAAGGTGAATCATCAATATTTTCAAGCAAACTAGCAAGTTCAAAAGCACCCTTCAAAGCAATAAATTCTTCAATTTGTTCCACATCATAAAAGTCATAAATTCCTTTAGCATAATAAGATATGGTATCATTATCATTATACTCACATTAAAAGGGAGGTGTTTATACCTCTTTCTGCAACAAGATTTATCACAGCAATAAGTAACATTATAAGCAGAGCACACGTTTCTAGCAATGGTATACAATTTATCAATTTGTTCCCATAAGTGTTTCCGTTTTTGTGACAAGCGGTGTTCCTTATAATAATATTTTTGATCTTCCGTGAACCCACCTTGCCAATAAGATTCAGTTTCAAAGAAACCAACCATTGACATCAAGCATGATAAAGCAAGACAATAACAAACCAACGAAAATAACAACTAGAGTAGGAACTAATTTTTTTGTATTTTTGATAAAGAAACAAGCAAACAAGGCGAAAATAAACTTACCTTGAACAATAGTGATTCCAAGTGGACTTGATAAATAAAGCTATGCTCCCCGGCAACGGCGCCAGAAAATAGTCTTGATGACCCACAAGTATAGGGGGTGTATCGCAGTATTTTCGAGGGAAGTGAAACCCAATTTATTGATTTGACACAAGGGGAGCCAAAGAATACTTATAAGACTTAACAAATGAGTTGTCAATTCAGCTGCACCTAGAAACAATCTTGATCACACCAGTTTATCAGTAGCAACAGTTTTGTAGTAGGAATAGCAAAGTAATAGCACTAGTAAAGTAAAGATAGCAGAAACAAAAGCAGTAAATAGTGAGATTCGAGTGCGGTAGGCATAGGGATGGATGGACGGGCGTTGCATGGACAATACAATTCACATAGCAATCAGAACATAGGGAAATTGCAGATAAATAAGATAAAGCATCCAATTACTAGATAATCCTAGGCATGTGTTCCATATATAGTCATACGTGCTCGCAATGAGAACTTGCGCAACATCTTTTGTCTTGCCATCCCGTTTGCAGCAGGGCCTCAAGGGAACTACTGAAAATTAAGGTGCTCCTTTTAATAGAGCACCGGAGCAAAGAATTAACACTCCGTGAACACATGTGATCCTCAAATCAAAGCCATTCCCTCCGGTTATCCCGATTTCTATCACTTCAGGGCCATTAGTTCCGGACAACAATGTGTGTATACAACTTGCAGATAAGACCAAAAACAATACTATCATAATGAATCAATAACATGTTCAGATCTGAAATCATGGCACTCGGGCCCTAGTGACAAGCATTAAGCATAACAAGTCGCAACAAAGTCATAAAGTACTAATAAAAGATACTACGCACCATGCCCTAACAATCTGATGCCATTACATGAACGATCTCATCCAATCCCTACCATCCCCATAGCCTATAGCGGGGGATTACTCACTCATATATGGGGGAAACATGGATGGTGTATGGAGAAGCGATGGTGATGATGATGACGATGATCTCCTCCAGTTCCCCGTCCCAGCAGGGTGCCAGAACGGAGTTTCTGGTGCTGTTTTGTGGAATCTGGTGGTGGCGGCGGAGAGGAACTCCTTCTGGAAAAACGTTGAACCCCCGGGAGTTTTTAGGTCAGAAGGCTTCTTATAGGTGAAGAGGGAGACCGAGGGGCAACCTGGGGGGTGTGGCCAGCCCCTGCCCCTCCTCCGTCTCGTATTCTGGCTCCGTGAGTCTTCCGGAAAAATAGGCACATTGGCTTTTGTCCTGTCCAATTCCGAGAATATTCATTTTCTGACTTTCCTGGAACCAAAAACAACAGAAAACAGGCAGCTGGCACTGTGGCTCTTGTTAATAGGTTAGTCCAAGATATCGTATGAAAAGTACTGCCAAGTGTGGACAAAACACAAGAAAGTGGATAAAACCAAGCATGGAACATCAAAAATTATAGATACATTTGCAGTGTATCAATAACGCATTACTATATGAGCGCATTAGACATCTAGATAAGCAACAGAGTCATCTTGGGACCATGCATTCCTTCCTCCTTGATGATGGTACCTAGATCGGAGGCGGTATTAATGAGATGTTTCTCATTGATGGGTATGCATTGGGACAAGCATTAGTTCCACCGAGGAATTACTCTCGATTTTTGCATTATAAATGGGGAGGGGCAATAAGGATTGTAGACCAAAACATTTTCCTCCTCTTCTTCCCCTTTCGTATTCTCTTCACCTCTTTTTATTCTTCGACAAGATGAACGGGAACAAACCTCGGGCGAGGAAGGCGAGGGAGATGCAGCGTTCTTAGGCCACTGAGTTGACCCATCATTGAGTTGTGATAGCTTTTCTTGCACCAGGAGGCACCCATTTGAGTGAGGGGAGGATTCTTACTTCTTTGCAGAACCTTCACACAACATGGGAGGGGCCTTTGGCCTCAAACGTCACAATATCTATGCACACAGTGGTCGATCCTAGATGATAAGAGTCTTTGGAGTTTTTTCTGAAGTGCCAAATGTCAAAACCAAATTGATATGGACCATATATTTGATATTTTAAATTTTATGACTATCATCGATGGAGCTCCTGCACACAAGACTATGATGTCAACTGACATTACAATTTGTGTAAATCACACTTGAAAATTGGGTACTTACTCAGAATATTCATATTCCAAAGTTGTAGGAGTCTACAAAAGTTGCAAACATGGTCATAGGTCTAGCACCGACACTGCTATTGTCCATTGATATTTCCAAAGTTGAAAGTATGAACATTGAAGTATTAGAAGTACACCATATGTATATTTCGTCTTTCTAAAGACAATGTTCTTCTCATGCCAGGCTAGCAGGTCGACCAGGTACATATGAACACATGCCAGTGTAGTAGACAATAGCGATTCAAGTATAAATAGGCTATCACTTACTTGCAAAGTTATACATATGTTGCTAGATTTAGTAGCTTTTGTGTCTTGGATACATCACGCTAGTAGGAAGAGGATTCCAATCCCAAATGCTAGAAGATAACTATATTTTCATCTCTAGTCTTACAAAAGAAGAAGCTTTGTGCTGAATTTGCAACAACTACTATATATATTGCGATAGACCTAGAGGGCTCTAGCACTTAGAAATGACCACTGCAACAATGGACACTAACCCAAGCTACGCCTTGAGTTCACTTGAACACAATTTGCTTTAGGAAAGTTTTACATGCAATGCACCCATGAACCATGTTTTTTCAATGATACCCGATGAAACATTGTTTTAACTTAGATAGATGGTAGTGCAAGAAATTCCATGATTGTGTATTCCAAACTATATCGGAGAGAGGTACTTGCCTCATGTACATGCATTTATTTATTTTCCATAAACATGTCTTTTCTTTGTACCCCACATTTCCTTCAATACTAGACACCATATTTTATACATTTATTATGCTTTGGTCCGGTGAATACTAGGACCCCTAGACCTCCTCCCCTCAGTCGGCACCAACGAACAACAGATACACAAACTTTACTAACCTTCACATATGGATATGTTTTAATTCGTCCCAATTCCCCACTCGTTTGTACCCCACTCTTTGTTGTGGGTTTTACTCAACATTATCCATGTGAATGGTGATGAAGATGAGAAGTGTGAGGTACGCTACACTGTGATTCTAGGAAGGGGATTTGCATACCGATGTACCTAGGTTTGGGCACTCACAATGGAGGTTATATCGTCGTGCTTGTTTGATCATGTATATATGAATGGATTCCAAAGTGGGCTTCATGGAGGGAGTATGAGGTAAAAGTTCAACCCCGCTCACCGAGGCATCTGATCTTGCTTTATAGTACAACAAAACCATATTATATTAATGGGCAGTGGATCACTACCAAGAAGTCTTGATGTCTATAATCATATAGTAGTGGAGGCGTTTCAATAACGTCCAGTTTGATGGTTTGTAATGCTCCTCTTTAAACATCACCACATCTTGTCCTTCTAGTGTGAAGAGCTGGTTCTCCTCATAGAGGGTCTTGAGAATCATCCTCTTTGGAATATCTCTACCATTACCCCCTGAGTTTTGTCATGATCCTCTTATTGAAATGTAGAGAGTGGTTTACACTCATAGAGTTTGTAATAGGCAGGCTCATGAGCTTGCGGTTATGGGTGTAGGCGAATGTAACACCCTCGAATCGGCCCTATGCAGATTTCAGCGCTTCCCGCCAAACCCGCATAGAAATGATTCAAGGACGCCCACCAGGCACTTGCGTGCGGGTGGAAAACGAAGTAATACCATTACACAATAGTTCTCAATGGAACCCATAGAACATATATATACAACAACGACTCCATGAGCCAAGATTACAGATATAATATACAAAGATCCAAATCACCTCGACAACGATAGAGCGTCCGACTATGGACAAGATGCAAATGGGGCTAAGAGCCCTGAAGAATAACCAATGGCGTCCATAACCCTGCCCAGGCTAAGCCGGAAGGGTAACCCTGCTAACGACGTCGATCTCAAACCTGCTAAAACAAAAGGGGTGCCGACAAAGGGCAAAGGAAAAAGAGGAGTGTCAGTACTGAGGCCAGTACACGGCGAGGCTAGAATTCAGCGGCTCTCGCCTACATAGGTATGGTGGACTCAAGCGGCAGCGCATCATGCACTAAATAACCTATAGAGACTCGAATAACTGTCGGCTATTAGAGAGAGATAAGAAAGACCTATTCGGAACCAACCTTATACTAACACCAATCATACCCATCATGGTATTCCCCCTCGAGACCAAACGAGGAAGTCAAACCGAGGAACTCACACAGTTGGCAGTTTTATTCATTCCATTATAGTTGAAGCACTTACTAGTTAGATATATAGCATGAGTCATCCTAATAGCATAAGTAGTGGGCATTTTTAGTTAACCATTCAGTGGTAGTTGCAGTACTTACTAGTCAGATACAATTAGCATGTGACATCCCAAACCTAGTAGTTGTTGACACTTTTATTTTATTCCATTGGAGTTGCGATACTTACTAGGTAGGTATAACATGACACGATACACACCAGTTCCACATGTTGTTGGAACTTTTATTATCCATTCCATTGTAGTGAAGTTGATTACTAGTCACATATTAAGTCAAATTTATAGCATTACTTTAGTTATGCTTGTCTATGATCGAGATACTGTGCTCCAAGTCGTCCATAACCGCGGACACGGCTTTCAGAAGATTTACCCTGGAGGGGTGCACAAATAGCAACACACACACGATCAACCTTGGAAAAACCAAATCAAAACCCAACGAGGCTTTCACGACAAAGCAATCACATGATCCATAAATTATTTCAGGGGGCCACCCCATTAAGCTACCCGCAATGAAGTTGGCCGGCTCCGAGACGAACCCAAGTTTTGTGCCAATGGTTGTAAACGACTGGGAACCCGAAAGTGTGACTGGGCTTGTCGATACCGCGAAAACATTCCACATTCCTAAACAGTACAGGTGCTCCACGCACAATCATAAATAAAGCAATAAAACATGGCATAAGTACAAGATAGTAATAAAGCCCCAAACTAGTTTGTAGCCCCAAGAAATAAGAAATGAATCAAGATCTGGCTAAGGGGGATTCATAGACTCTCCCGGATGTGGATAGTGTGAATAGTCAAGGAACATGTATCAAGTACTCGGGGCCTACGGGACACAAGTGGACATAAAAACCAAATAGCATATATTGTCCACCGGTGCCTCTTTCATTAGTTATCCCATCAATTTAATAGTTGTATTTAAAGTCATGATCATCTCCACCATTAAGCATGTGCCAACTTTCCAACAACGGTGGAACAACAATGTTGGGGGGATACCCCCGGATAGGGTCACGTCGGGGTATAAAGGCCGAGTTAGCCGAGGTACGGCAAGGCCAAAGCGAATGCTGGCCGAGTCGCCTCAAGGTAGGCCGAATCTCGGGGTAACCCGGACCAGGGGATGTCTACCTAACAGGGTCTCAACCGACTTAAGCCGTAAGTCGGATGGATGAATCTAGCTTGTATGCAGGAACAGGTGTGGCCGGATCAACCACGATCTGGGTCATGTCAAGCTTATAGGAGAAGGAAGGTATCTCGCTGGTCAAAAGTAGCCCCGGTACGCACGGCATGAGCGAAGCGAACACAGGCAGGACCACCGAGGCGTGGCCGACAGAGGTGACGACGCCAATGTCGGCTGACGCAGGTGCCGCAGAGGCTCACGTAGCCTCTACATGGGTGACGCGGGGAAAAGCGACCCGGTTGGCTTACTATTTTGGGAGGGGGCATATTCCCTGTAATATGCCTCCACATATGCCCTAACTAGAGACCTAGCCACCCCTATATAAGGAGGGCTAGGGCCTCTGTAGAAGGGGTTGGTCTTGAACGGGTTGAGTCTTACTAGGTTGATATCTATTGGCTAGTTTTTACTTGGTTCCTGAGGGCTCTCTAGCGGTGAGAGTAATTCTTCCTCCTCTCTCCAATACAGCTCTAGGAGCACTTGTAAACCTTGGAAGTGAATCAAATATAAACCTTCTATGTGTGGAATCACCTCACTATCCCTCCCTAGATTCCCCTAGTGCATTTAGTCCCCACCATTAGCCTATCCATGGCATCTGCCGTGACACCATCACGACAGTTGGCGCCCATCATGGGGCTAGCGGCGCTAGCAGGGGTCAAGATCAGGACGGGAAACCTCATCGGCACCGGCGAGCGCATCGTCTCCGGGATCGTTCAGCACTTTGGAGCGCTGGACTTTGTCAGCGACAATGCTGGCTGCTTCGGCACGCGCCCACTTCCGCGCAACGGCCTCTTCATCAAGCTCGGCACGCACAAGTTCTACGTTGATGTCGATGTGTCGTGCGTTCATCCGCGGCACGTCGTCGAGGCAGGGGAGCCACCCCTTAGCGTGGTTCACGGGGCGTGTATCACTCGCTCCCCGGACCGTGCTGAAGTGATCATGACTGCGCCTGGTGCAGGAGCAAGCAAGGATCCGGCACCTGATCCGGAGGTAACGCCTAAGGCACCAAGGAAAGGTAGAGTTCCTCCACTAGAGAGGCCTGAGAATGTGCTTCGGGAAGTGATGGATAGCTTGGCAAACCCAGTCACAGCTGTGGTAGATCCGGCTCAGGCACAGGCCGAGCTAGAGGAAACTAGGAAAAAAATACTAGAGGGTGCAAAAAAGATAGCAGCGGCTCAGCAGTCATTGAACATGACGCTATGTGAGTACGCAAAGGCAAATAAAGTTGATGCTGTAAAAGTGAAGGGGAGAAACCTCATAAGCGAAATGAACAAAGAGGGAGACACTAGGATGGAGGAGTCAGAGAACTGTTTGTCCGTGGGGCTGCCGAGGTATAGTACCCCGGCTATGAACCTCAGAGCAGCGGATGCATCTGCGTCCGAGTTAGAGGGTCTAACGGGTGAAGCCTGTTAGAGACAACAAGATAGGGTCAATAAGTTGGTTCGGATCACGAATAGGCAAAATGAGGAATTTCTCAGGGCAAACCCGGATAGAGCTGGGGCCTCCAAGATTGTTCATTCGGCGGTGGGTAACCCAGAGAAATCCGCTGGAGCCGCATCGTCTCCTCATGGTGGTCCTAGGAGAGAAGAGGTAGTAACCTCGGCTAGAAGAAACAAACAGATCGTCCCGTACGACTCGACAAGGGCAGGGAAAGGAAAAGAAGTACAGAGAAATGACGATCAACGAAGTGTGAGCCGAGGTGAAGCTGGCCGAGGTAACCATGACCAAGGCAATGCCGGTCAAGGAAATGCTGTAAACGGCAAAGCCGGACAGCGAAACTCGGCAGGAGCAGGACAACCGCAATAGCGGAATATACCAAGGCAAGAGCAAAGTGTCGGCCGAGGTATGCAACAGAGAGGTGCTCCACGAGAGCAGGACCGGTATAACGATGGAGATTCGGAAATGGTGAACGCAGGATACCCAAGGCCAGACTATCATGTGATAGGGTCAAGATTGGGAAGTAGGGATTTGATGCCTGATGATGCCAGGTTAAAACTGGATCGATTGTATAGGTCGGAACAGATTGAATGTCAGGGTCCACCGGGTCCTGCGTGTTTTGGGCCCCGGATCATGAAGGAGCCACCGGTACCTAACTTCCAGTTACCTAGAGACACGAAGACGTATGCGGCAGTACTAAGCCGGAGGATTGGTTGATAAACTATGCTACAGCTGTGAAAATTGCTATAGGCAACTTGAGATGGGCTGTGAGATACGTACCCCAGATGTTGGAGGGGCCAGCAAGGGTATGGCTAAACAATTTGCCGCCCAAAAGTATTAACTGCTGGATCGATTTTGAGGAAATTTTTATTAGCAATTTCTCAAGTACGTATCAGAGGCCAAATAGGCCATAGACCCTAGCTATGTGTAAGTAGAGACCGAACGAGACGGACCGGGAGTTTTTAACCCGATGGTGTACCGTGAGAAACTCGTGTGAGGGTGTGATAGAGTCACAGGCCATAACATGGTTTGCGCAGGGATGCAGATATGCAAGCGATCTGTGGGATAAGTTGCAAAGGAAAATGCCAACTACATTGGCAGAGATGATCCAGATTGCTGATTCGTATGCTTTGGGTGATCCGACTCAACCCAGGCTTGTGTCAAATGAGTAAAATGAGGAGTACTACCAGAGAGATGGAGCCGGATCATCCCGAAGGAATGATTACAAAGGTAAAAGAAGAGATGACAGACCGGATCACCGGTACAGTTCGCAACAAGTTGTAGTTGTGAATCAAGATCAGCCCGGAGCAGGAGGCAATCAACATCAGAAAACTGGAGGGGGACAATGGACACCAGAAATGATGGCAAGAAAACTTGTACGCCAGAGCAGAAGAAACAGTGGCAAGAAAAGAAGGACCGTCCGAGGTACACTTATGAGTCGATGTTGGATCCGCCGTGTAAATTTCACACGCCAAATCCGAGTAACCCAGCGGGTCATACGACGAGGCAATGTGAGTGGATGCGTAAAATAGAACAAGGTGGTTCGGGGAATGCTCAGGCACCCCGAAATGATCAACCTTGGCAGGAGTTACCCCGGCAGCAATTGCTCTCCGGAGCGAACATGCAATAACTAATGTTGCCTCACCCTCCGCCGAGGTATGATAACCATGAGAGAAGGGATGCAGTGCATCAAGTAGAAAACTAGCATCAGCCGAATCAGAGGTACCCCGGAAACGAGGGGAGGAATGAGTACAGAGAGCATCATCAGAGTTACTGCGTGTTTACCACTGAGGAAACAGACAGAAAGAGCTTGCAGCGCCGACATATGGAGGTGAATGCGGTAATGCCAGCAGTGACGAAGTATATGCCTTGGTCGGACCAAGAAATTACCTGGAGCATCAAAGATCATCCCAAGCTTATGCCGAGTCCTGGTTCGTATGCGTTAGTGCTAGGTCCGACATTCATTGGGCCTAACATCAATGTAAGGTTCTCCAAGGTACTGATTGACAATGGCAGTAGCATTACCATCATGTATGTGGATACAATGCGCAAGTTGGGTATCTCAGAGAACATGCTCCAGGCTACACAGACAACTTTCCATGGTATTGTGCCTGGCATTTCTTGTGAGCCCATAGGCAAGGTCCGGGTTGACGTATTGTTCGGCACAAGAGATAACTGCCGAACTGAGAATTTGGAGTTTGAAGTGGTGAACTTGGAAAGTGCGTATCACGCGTTACTCGGAAGACCAGCACTGAACAAGTTCATGGCGAGCTGCCACATCAGTTATCTGAAGATGAAGTTGCCCGGGCCAAACGGAGTGATTACCATTGCTGGAGATTTCCGACGTTCTATTGAGTGTGCGTCAGCCGGGTCTAACCTAGCCGAGTCACTCGTGATTGCACAAGAGAAAAGAAAAATCCAAGAGGTGGTGGCATTGGCTCAGTCCGTGCAACAGTATATGCCGACGCTGAGTAACCCGCATGGAAGTGTTTCATTCCAAGCCACGAAAGATACCAAGAAGGTGCATGTTGATGATATGTTCCCAGAGCGCACCGTAACAATTGGTGCCGGGTTAAATGACAAATAGGAAAGCGAGCTCGTCAACTTCCTCCATGAGAATCGGGACATTTTTGCTTGGTCTACATAGGACTTGCAAGGTGTTCCGAGGGAGTTGGCCGAGCACTCTTTGAATGTGAGACCCGGAGCAAAGCCGGTGAAGCAACCTCTCCGCCGCTTCGCTGAAGATAGGAGGAAAGTCATCGGAGATGAGATAGCTCGGTTGTTGGCTGCAGGATTTATCATGGAAGTTCTTTACCCGGATTGGCTATCTAATCCGGTGCTGGTGGAAAAGAAGAAGGATGATCCGAATGTGGCAGTGGTTTGGCATATGTGTATCGATTACACGAACCTGAACAAGGCGTGTCCAAAAGATCCATTTCCACTGCCAAGAATAGATCAGGTCATAGACTCGACTGCTGGATGTGAACTATTGTCATTCATTGATGCATATTCTGGTTTCCACCAGATACCTCTAAATCCGGATGATCAAATAAAGACTGCATTTATTACCCTGTATGGGGCTTATTGCTATCGCACCATGCGGTTTGGTTTACGTAATGCAGGAGCAACGTACCAAAGATGTATGCAGAAATGTTTGCACGACCAAACATGTCAAAATGTACAAGTGTATGTGGATGATGTGGTTATCAAGACCAAGGAAAGCAAGACGCTCCTTGACGATATCAAGCAGACGTTCGCGAACTTAAGAAGGTTCCGGATGAAGCTTAACCCGGAGAAATGTACCTTCGGTGTCCCGGCTGGAAAGTTACTCGGTTTTCTTGTCTCCAGCCGAGGTATCGAAGTCAATCCAACTAAAATCCAGGCCATTGAGCGAATGGAACTACCGAAGTGTCTTAACGATGTCCAGAAGTTCACTGGTTGCCTGGCATCGTTAAGTCGGTTTGTGTGTCGGTTGGGAGAAAAGGCATTGCCTCTCTATCAACTCATGAAAAAGTCGGATAAGTTCGTTTGGACGCCGCAGGCCAATGAAGCATTTGCTCACTTAAATAAGATGTTAGCCACTGCACCAGTGTTAGCCTCTCCACTATCAAAGGAGCCAATGTTGCTCTATATAGCCGCAACCAACCGAGTTGTAAGTGCAGTAATTGTGGTAGAGCGCGACGAAGAGGGTAAGTCAGTGCAAATGCCAGTGTATTATCTGAGCGAGGTGTTGTCTGCCTCAGAGCAGAACTACCCACACTATCAGAAAGTGGCATATGGTGTGTATATGGCAGCTAAGAAGTTGAAGCATTACTTTGAGGAACATCCCATCAAGGTAATATGTGAGGCTCCCATATCCGAGATAATGAGTAACAAGGATGCGAGTGGTAGGATTGCAAAATGGGCAATTGAACTAGCTCCCTATGCACCACAATATGACAGAAGAGAAGCAATCAAGTCTCAGGCTGTGGCCGACTTTTTTGTGGACTGGGCCGAGGTACAATACGAACCACCACTACCAGATCCGAATTACTGGAGGATGCACTTTGACGGGTCAAAAACAAAAACCGGGCTAGGCGCCAGAATTGTACTTACCTCGCCAAAGAAGGACCAGCTGAAATATGTGCTACAGATCCATTTCACGGCATGAAACAATGTCGCTGAGTATGAAGCACTTGTGCATGGGCTCAAAGTGGCAAAAGAAATTGGGATACGTCGGATCCTATGCTTTGGCGACTCAGACTCGGTAGTACAACAAGTGTCCAGACTGTGGGACGCCCTTGATCCAAACATGGCGCTGTACAGATTTCATGTGCAGAAGATATCTAGTTATTTTGAGGGATGTGAATTTCACCATGTACCCCGGGTGGAAAATGAGGCTGCCGACGTACCGTCGAAGCTCGGATCAACCCGACAAGCAATTCCACTAGGGGTAGCATTGGAACACCTCAGAAAACTGTCTATCAGGCTGTTCCCAGAAACCGACTCAATTTACGTCCCGGAGGATACAAAATCCGGAGCTATGCCCATGGACATTGACATGGGAGATGGTGCGCGAAACCCGAGGACTGCCTTGACAAACCCGGGGACTGTTTCACAAGACCCGGGGACTGCTCAGCATGATCCGATTGAAGTTATGCCGGTGGACCAGATGGAAATTGATGAGGATGTGTTCCATGTGCGAGCCATACCAGCTTGGGCATTGCCTATATTTCGATTCCTGAAAGATGGAACGTTACCCACTGAGGAGGTGCTATCCAAGCAAACTTAGAAGATAGCAAAGGCATACACAATCATCAATTCCGAGCTATACAAAAGGAGTGTGACCAATGTCCTCCAGCGATGCGTTGACCCGGAAGAAGGGCTTGACATCCTCCGAGATATACATCAAGGGGAGTGCGGGCATCATGCCTCGTCCCGAGCCTTGGTGGCAAAAGCTTTTCGGCATGGATTCTACTGTCCAAATGCCTTAGAACAAGCAGAAGATCTGGTGAGAAAGTGCAATGGCTGTCAGAGGTATGCTACCAAGACACATATGCCAATGTCAGAGCTCAAGACCATACCAATCACCTGGCCATTTGCCGTGTGGTGTTTGGACATGGTGGGCCCGTTTAAACCAGCAAGAGGAAATATGACTCACATCTTGGTCATGGTGGACAAATTTACAAAGTAGATCGAAGTGAAGCCAATAAGAAAATGTGATGGAGCTACAGCCGTGACGTTTCTCAAATACATCATCTTCAGATATGGTTATCCTCACAGTATCATAACTGATAATGGCACAAACTTTGCGGAAGGAACATTTGCGCGTTTCTGCCGGGATAAGAAGATCCGGTTGGACGTTGCCTCGGTAGCCCACCCTGCTTCGAACGGACAAGTGGAAAGATCCAACGGATTGGTATTATCCGGGATAAAACCCTGGCTCATTGAGCCGCTGCAAAGATCAGCGGGGTGCTAGATAGAAGAACTACCAGCGGTACTGTGGAGTTTAAGAACAACTCCGAATCGATCAACAGGCTATACGCCATTTTTTCTGGTATATGGGGCAGAAGCTGTATTGCCAGCCGACATAGAGCATGATTCGCCTAGGGTCACCAAATACAAAGAAGCCGAAGTGCAAGAACCCCGGCAAAATGATGTTGATCTGCTAGAAGAAGCGAGAGAATTGGCATTGTCCAGATCCGCCATATATCAGCAAAATCTCCGACGCTATCATAGCCGGAAAGTAAGCCCCCGAGTTTTCCGGGAAGGCGATCTGGTGCTCCGGTTTGTACAACGTACTGCTGGCATGCATAAATTATCTCCTCCATGGGAAGGGCCATTCATTGTGAGCAAAGCATTGCACAATGATTCTTATTATCTTATAGAGGCAAAGCCACAGGAAAAGAACAAGGCGGATAGATCCGGCGAGGAATCTAAGCGTCCGTGGAATGTAGCTCTACTTCGTCCTTTCTACACTTAGCAGAGAAGTGTATGTATCCAAGTCTTCTCATATGTCGGTATGTATGCCGGCAATGAGCTTACCAATGAAATGTTGGCACATCGAGCAGTAACTCGGGGACTGCCTTAATAATATTTGTTGTCTTTTGTTATTTGTACGTCAGCTGGAGTAAGTTGTTCTACTTAACTCGGATTAGTAGTGTGTGAGCACCAAAAACCCAACTCTTCGACTTGCTGCTGCCCAACAAGAATTGGCTTCATGGCAAGCAAGAGAACAAGTTTGGAATTGCGTAGCACATGAAAAACGACTAGGGAAAAGAACTTAATCGAGCCGAAGTTTGTTTTTCGAACTAACCTTGTGTATCTTTAGTTTATTATGCTGATTTATTTTGAGCTAAGCCTAAAAGTTTCCAAGTATTGTTAAGACAATTTTTGAAGCTCGGATTCGTAAGTCGTAAAACCGAATCAAGGTAGACACGAGCCGAGCCAAAAGATTGGACGGACAAGAAAATGAAACTCAGGGACTACGCCCAACTTAATCCGGCATAAAAACTTAGTAGCAAAATATCACATGTGTACTGGATACAATTCCACCCGGCATACCGGGGATCTGATAAACTTTAAAGTTTTTTCACTTAAGGAGCAGCAGGAGGAGGGAGTTCGACGTCATCTTCGTTGTCTTCAATGTCCGAGGCATCGCCCTCTTCGTCCTCATCCGAGCCATCTTCAATGTTTTCAGCGTTTTCGTCACCAGCGGCTTCCAGGAAGCTCGGTCCCTCAGTCCATTCATGAATGGGAGCGTATTCGATAAGGCTATGGGCGCAAGCCTTGCGCCGAGCAACCCACTCCGGATCACTGGTCCATTTGGATCCGGTGTGCATGCGCGCTAAGAGGTTGAGGTCGATCTTCTCGTACCACGTAAGTACGTAGTGGAGAACGATCTCAGCTGCGGCGCGTCCAGCGGATTCCCTCCAAAGGTCGAGCTGGGTCTCGCATTCCATCAACTTTTCAACAAGAAGTGTGGTTCCCGCCGGAGTGTCTTCTGCAGGCCAAAACGTGTTGAAGATTTGGACTACAACGTCAACGATATTCTTGCCATAGTTCTTGATGATTTCCACGCGAGATGACAGGCTGACCAACAGGTCCTCCATGTCATAGGGAATCTCTTCAGCGTCAGGACCAACAGGAGTACCCCTCTCTCGGCGGAAATCAGCAACAGCGGCGCTCGCTGGAAATTTGCCTGAAAACGAGATAAGAGAAGCAGGTAAAGAAAAGACATGTGAAATAACCCAGAGAAATATGCCAGATAAGGGAAAGGAACTTACGTGAAATATGGCTGAGGATCCGAGTCAACTCCCTGGTATAGTCATCATGTCTTTTGCGAAGCTGCACAAGTTCAGCGTTCGCCGACTCAAGCTTGACGTCGGCCTCCTGGAGAAGTTCTTGGTCCTTGGCAATTTGGAGGTTGAGGCGCTCACGCTCCTCAGTGAAGTCTTGCCAGCCTTTTGGAGCTCGGATTGATGCTGTGCCTTCAATTTCTTCATCTCGGCCTTAAGCTTGGCGATCTCGTCATCCTTGGTCCGGAGGCGGGCAAGCTCATCGTCTTTATTTTTGAGCTCGGCCTGATGCTGCCCTGCTTGTTTGAGAAAATGCAGCATCATGTCAGGCACGGGCACACTATCTTCCAGCGATACTGAAATAGTTTGTCAACCCGGCAAAGCTGAGGTATGAATGTTTGCCGAGCCAAGGAGGAAAGGAGATGAAAAGCATAGCAAGGTTGAGCAGATATAACTTACCCTTGATCTAATCCAGATTCCTCCTCATAAGCGTGTTCTCAGCCTCCACCCCAGCTACCAAAATCGAATGATGGATTAGTTCGGCAGAAGAAGATGAAGGAAAATGGAAAAATGCTAGGGAAGAAACTTACCCCTCTTATCATGATCAGCCAGAAGTGAGTTATGCTTGGCGCGCAGCATCTTGTGAGTGTCCAAGAGACGCTGAAACTCAGCGCTCCGGCGGTTGGTGGTCACCTGAAAAGAATACAAAAATACAACTTAGCCTTGTGCATATTCGAAGTGTACAAAATCCGGGCCAAGTGGAACTTAACCCGGCTCTAGGTGTGTGCATATTCAAAGTGTACAAAATCCGGGCCAAGTGGAACTTAACCCGGCTCTAGGTGTGTGCATATTCGAAGTGTACAAAATCCAGGCCAAGTGGAACTTAACCCGGCTCTAGGTGTGTGCATATTCGAAGTGTACAAAATCCAGGCCAAGTGGAACTTAACCCGGCTCTAGGTATGTGCATATTCGAAGTTCTCAAGGAGCTACGTTAGTTTTCTAAGGAGCATCCGGCCGAGTAACAAGTTACTCCCCCGGAGGCTCGGGGACTAATGGTTATGTCATTAATATCTACAACATGCTAAGGAAAAGGGGAAGTAATGTACCTCCATCATCCGACCCGCGAGGTTGATTGCCTTAGCTGCTGTGTTCATTTGAGCAGAAAATTCAGCGGGGCCGAACTTCTCTGGAAGATCGTCGTTGTGGACAAACTCTGCCTTGTTCCAATTCATGACGAATTCAATCAGGGTCGGAGGGTATCGCTCGCTGCTGGGCATATGGGGCGCCACCAAGCCCTTCGCGTGCGCCTCCCTCCTCTCAACCAGGGCAAGAGCCGGGCTGGTGTGCAAAACCATCTGTTGCGCATCAGCTGGCTCGGCAGGGGCGTCCTTCAGTGCTGGAGGCTTCTTGGAAAGCATGGACGCGAGAGTACACTGTCCAGCCTCGACGAACGCTGCCCTGGTGGCGTCAGGGGACTTTTTGCCCTTGGGCTGCTGAGAGGAGGAAGTGGTTGCAGCAGATTTACCCTTGGGAGCTGCCTGGGTACTTTCTCGCCGAGACTGGGAAGTCTCAGACGAGGCGGAGGAGCTTGGCACTTCTGTTGTTGCTCTTGGTGTTGCTGCTGTTGCTCTTGCTGCTGGGGTTGGTGCTGGTGCTGGAGTTGGTGCTGGTACGTGTGCTAGAGTTGGTGCTGGTGCTGCTGCTGGTTTCTTCTTTGGTGGAGGTGCTGAGGTAGCCTCGGTTGTAGCTGGTTGCGGCAAAGCCGAAGTGGTGGATGCCGCTGCCTCGGCTGGGCCTGTCTCCCCCGCTCCAAGGTTGCCCCCCTCTTGACGAGGTGGTGTGGAACCCGGAGCAGCCGCTGAACCCTCCGGAATAGGGCTCAGCGGGCGTGAATCGTCGCCACGAGGGGGAGAAGGGCTGAGCCGGAGCGGCGAAGCAATGCTAGATCCACTCTGGGGGACCTCCACCGCGGCCCTGCCGAATGAAACAGTGTCGGATGAGAAACTATAACAACGCAAGAACAAGTGAATGGCAAAGGGAAAAGAGGCTTACGCATCCGAGGTCAGGGGCTCCTTGGGCTTCCGAGCCCTTCGTGCTGGGGCCTTCGTTGCAGGCTTGGAGGCAGTCTTGTCCCCGTACTTCTTTCGCCTTTTGGTTGGCTGAGAAGGTTCGGAGGAAGAGTTTGATGCAGCTCCCCGCTTCTTCTTCGGTGCAACCGGAACAGGGTCACCCACGGCTAGGGGAGGGTCCTCATGGATCTGCCCACCGGGGTTAGCTGATGCCGGAAAAGCATAAGAAAGGGGGACAGCATCAAATGCTTCCATCACCTCGACATCCGAGTCATCTTCATCGTCGGGCCAATCTCTAATGGAAGAGAGTTTACCGGTGGGTCGCTTCGTCACGTCGGTCATTGGGAGGAACATCTCCTGATCTGGCTCTTCCTTGTCCGAGGTCTCCCGTCAGGCGCCCATTTGAGGGAGGGATCGGGGCCATCGTCGATAGTTTGCTGAAGGAATTGCTAAGGGAGAGAAAAGATGACAGAGTTAAATATACAACAGCAACCGACATAAGATTTAATTCAGAGAAAGTTTGCGGCACGAACCTTACCACGGGAGGAAGCCTATCTCGGCAATAGTGCTCAATTCCCCACGTCCACTCAAAGGAGAAGTCCTTGTGGGTGGTGAAGAGGGCCTTGACCCGGCGGTAAATCTCTGTGTTGCTCAGCTCAAAAGACGAGGTACGGTTGGGGTCGCGGCCCAACTCATGTGACACACCATGTGAGTGCGCTTCTGGAGGGGAGAGATCCGGTTGCGGACGAATGTGATCATGGCGTCCTCGTTGTGCAACCCAAGCCCCTTCAGCTCCGCGAACCTTTTGTTGACTTGGTTGGCCAAGACCGTGGGCTTCTTGGGGATAACGTCCCACAACTCCGGGTTAGGAGGACCCGGAGCATAGGGGCGCAGCCGGATCAGGTCTTCGGTGCCGTCGTTCCGAACATAAAAGAAAGTTCGGGCACAGCCCTTGTAGGATTCCAGGGAGAGACGGATAGCCTCCGGGGAGAGATGGACGCGGCCCCGAACTGTGTAAGCTGTTTGTCCTCCGGATCAAGCTGGGTGTTCGGAATCACGTTATGACAAAGGCCGAAGAACCGGATCCATAGCTCCTTCGTGGGCCATAATCCGGCATAGCCTTTGATCGTGGAGGCGAAAGCAGAGAGAGAGGTGATAGCGTTGGCAGGAAGGTGGTGCGGCTGGAGTTCGTAGTTGTTCAACCAATCGTGGAAAAAATCACTGACTGGCAAACCGAATCCCTGCAAGAAATGTGACAGAAACACCACAAACTCACCCGGATTGGGTGAGGGGGTAAGTTCGGCGGAGGCGAGGCGTGCGGTGACGCTTGTGGGGATGCACCTGGTGCGGTAGAGCTAGTCCAGGTCATCCTGGCAGACCCAGGATCCAGCCCACGCACCGCGGTCCGCCATCGCAGCATCTTCCTCCATCTCCTGCTCGGCGACGGCGAGCTCCTATTCAGTCATCTCGAGTTCGCTGCCCTCACTGGTGCTAGCGGTGGTGGGGGGCAGCGGCCTAGACTGACAGCGACCCGTGGCGGAGAAGGTGCACAGAGGCGGTGGTGACGCAGATGCGTTTGGAAGCAGTGCGACGGCGGCGCTACTACTCAATCACGGTGGTGGCGACGCTGTTGCGGGAGAAAACGAGGAAGAAGAAAGGGCAGAGGGGCACGGAAATGGGGAAAGGGCCCAAGGGGCGCACCCCTCCCCTATTTAACCGCTCCCTCTGCGAGGAAGTGGGATTGCGTTTGCGGGCGGGCCACATGGTGTGGCCGTGTACACACCGGATTGACCAATCAGCATCAGGCCACACGGAAGGTCACAAGGCGTGGCGAATCCCATGACGCGACGCATCGATGCAGTTAACGAGGAGGCAGGCGTGACGTGACGCGCGCATAGTAACTCCTAACAATTACTGCGGCGGTTACTGTGGCTAGCCCTTAAAATGAGGCGATGTGATGATTAGCCTCCACGTGGGGAAGCGTACGAGAGAAGGAAGAACAACCCGGACGAAAGTGTGGTAACCCGGCCAGCAAGTGAAAACTTGGAATGTGCCAAGGGAAAGTAAAACCATAGAATCCGAGATGAAGAGGTAACTCGGAAATAAAACCCAGAGCTCAGTGAAGTTGAACCTGCTGTGGCCTTAGCGGCTAAGGCAGCTAAGACCGCACCAGCTTCGGGGACTAATGTTGGGGGGATACCCCCGGATAGGGTCACGCCGGGTATAAAGGCCGAGTTAGCCGTGGTACGGCAAGGCCAAAGCGAATGTTGGCCGAGTTGCCTCAAGGCAGGCCGAATCTCGGGGTAACCCGGACCAGGGGATGTCTACCTAGCAGGGTCTCAACCGACTTAAGCCGTAAGTCGGATGGATGAATCTAGCTTGTATGCAGGAACAGGTGTGGCCGGATCAACCACGATCCAGGTCATGTCAAGCTTCTAGGATAAGGAAGGTATCCCGCTGGTCAATATTAGCCCCGGTACGCATGGCATGAGCGAAGCGAACAGAGGCAGGACCACCGAGGCATGGCCGACAGAGGTGACGACGCCAATGTCGGCTGACGCAGGCGCCGCAGAGGCTCACGTAGCCTCTGCATGGGTGACGCGGGGAAAAGCGACCCGGTCGGCTTACTATTTTGGGAGGAGGCATATTCCGTGGAATATGCCTCCACGCATGCCCTAAGTAGAGACCTAGCCACCCCTATATAAGGACGGCTAGGGCCTCTGTAGAAGGGGTTGGTCTTGAACGGGTCGAGTCTTACTAGGTTGATATCTATTGGCTAGTTTTTACTTGGTTCCTGAGGGCTCTCTAGCGGTGAGAGTAAGAGAGTTCCTTCCTCCTCCTCTCTCCAATAGAACTCTAGGAGCACTTGTAAACCTTGGAAGTGAATCAAATATAAACCTTCTATGTGTGGAATCACCTCACTATCCCTCCCTGGATTCCCCTAGTGCATTTAGTCCCCACCATTAGCCTATCCATGGCATCTGTCGTGACACCACCATGACAAACAACGACGCGAAGCAACACATAAGCAAGCAACTACGACTCGCAAGGCCGACTATCTATCAAACAACAGGTAATAGGATGTGTCCATGGTAATATAGGGGCTGCAAGGAGTATAAATGGTGCACGGGAACTAAAGCATCGCAACACGGATAGCAATAGATCAACAGGAGGAAGTAAAGACTATAAAAGAAAAATAGGTAGAAAGGGGGAGAATGCTCGCCTGGGAAACACTGCTGAAGGGACATTATCCGAAGGACTTGTCGATACTCGCATCCACTCAACGGCCTAATCCGTGAAGAAGCAAATCACTAAAAGAAACACCGGATGCACTATTTAATACTACGACAGAAGAATCGGCATGTTCATGATATGATGCATGACATGGCAAAGATGCGATGCAACTAGGCAATATTTCAGCGGAACCAGGGTCTCGACAATTAATTAAGTGGTTCATGTTGTTTAGGTACCCACAATTTAAAGGTTGTCTTAACGAGGCAAAACATGGCATCGGTTCGCTATGCAAATTTAAATGGAGCCAATATAAGACTAAAATAGCCTGCATATAGACTCCATATTTAATTTAGGTGAATCATCAAAATACCCCCAAACACCCACAATATGTATGCAAGCATGTTCGTTTTAATATGCAACAAGTATATATCATTATAAAAATAGGGGTCTCGGAAAGGGAATCACATTAGGGTATGGATCCGAGGACTCGAAGTTCGATGGGGAGCGGTCTTCGGGTACCGTGAAGGAGAGCTTGGGGTTTCGAGGCTTCGGTTGTCGATGGCAAACTTGGACTTCACACCGGATGTTCGGGTGGCTTCTCGGGGTACCTGTACTTGTCCATCTTGCATCTCTCGTTCACCGGGAGGGTTCCAGGCAGCGTTACCATCTTGCATTACCATCGACGCCACCGATGACCCTTGCCGGACATCACCAGGTACACAGGGAACCTCACATTGCAAACACAAGGTGCCACGATCACATCACCATAAACCACCACAGCACACTAAGGCAAAACAGGGCAAGCAGCAGGAATAGACGGTTAGACTCGCGTTGGAGACCAGCAAGGAACAATGTCACACCACATGAACGGTAGAACACCTTACTAGCCATCAAAAGGCGTGGAGCCAAGCTAGGGTTCTTCTCGGGGACACGTGGACGAGGGCGACGAGGCCGGTGGCCGGAGGCGAGCGGCCGACGGCGGCACGGTGCAGGCGGGATGACGTGCTCTGGCGATGGTGGTGTCGTGGCCGGGCTCGCGCGGGACGCGGTAGTGCCGGTCGACGTGGCCCTGCTCGCGGTAGAAGGAGACAGCGCTCCGGTGGAGGACGCTCGTCGGAGGAAGCTCGACGGAGGAGGAGGTGAGTGATACATTGCAAATGTATCTATAATTTTTTATGTTCCATGCTTAGTTTTATCCACTTTCTTGTGTTTTGTTCCAACTTTGGAGTACTTTTCATATGATTTTGGACTAACCTATTAACAAGAGCCACAGTGCTAGCTGCCTGTTTTCTGCCGTTTTTGGTTCCAGGAAAGTCAGAAAATGAATATTCTCGGAATTGGACGGGACAAAAGCCAAAGTGCCTATTTTTCCAGAAGGGATCAAGTGCCAGAATACGAGATGGAGAGGGGCCAGGGGCCGGCCACACCACCTGGTCGCGCGGACAGGCTTGGCCCGCGCCAGGGGGTGGTATGGCCGACCCCAGCACCCCCTCGGTCTCTCCTTCCGCCTATAAGTTGCCCTCAGGACGAAAACCCTAAGGACCCGATCAAAAATCCACGAAAGAGTCTGTAGCCGTCATTGTCTCTGTCCCTAGATCGGGGGGATCTAAAGCTCTTCCCGGCACCCTGCCGGAGAAGGGAATTCACCTTGGAGGTCTTCTTCATCACCATGCAAGCCTCCGGTGTGATGCGTGAGTAGTTCATCCTTGGACTACGGATCCATGTAGTAGCTAGATGGTTGGTTTCTCCTCCTTTGTGCTTTCATGTTTAGATCTTGTGAGCTCTGTTCATGATCAAGATCATCTATTTGTAATTCATACATGTTGTGTTTGCGGGGATCCGATGGATATTGAGATGCTATTTCAGATTGATTATTGATTCTATCATGTCTTTGTTATTTGAGATCTTGCATGCTTTCCGTTGTTAGTAGATATCTTGGCCAAGTAGATGCTAGTAACTCCAAGAGTTGGTATTTATGCTTGATAGTGGGTTCATGCCTCTGGTAATCTGGGGAAGTGACAGAAATCTCTAAGGTACTAGATGTGCAATTGCTACTAGGGAGAAAACAACAATCCTTTCTTCATAGAACAATCGTATTGTTTACATTACACGCAGTTCGTAAAGCAATAATCTGTTGCTTGCAACTTAATACTAGAGGGGGTTCGGATGATAACCTGAAGGTGGATTATTAGTCATAGATGCAGTTGGGTGGCAGTCTATGTATTATGTTCTAATGCCCAATCAAGTCTCAAAGGATTCAAGATGATTAGTATATGCATATATTGCTTTCTCGGTGTTTGTCAATTGCCCCGCTGTAATTTGTTCACCCAACATGTTATCTATCTAAGGAGAGCCACCTCTAGTGAACTATGGATCCCGGTCCTTTTACTTTACATACAATCTACAATCTTTTACTTCTTGGTGTTTACTTTCTGCAAACTTTTACTTCTTTCCGTTCGATACGTTTAATCCTTTGTTTTCTGCAAAACACGGTGAGATTGACAACCTCATCGCAAGTTGGGGACAAAGTTCTGTGGTTGTGTTGTGCAGGTCTCCACGTTGCTACTAGCACCGGTAGTGCGCCCTGCCAAAGCTCAGTTAGTAACACCTTTGGGGTGTTTCTTTGCTCCTACTGGTTCGATTAAACCTTGGTTTCATAATTGAGGGAAAACTTTCGGCTGTGCTCATCATACCTTCCTCTTGGGGTTCCCAACGAGCTCTACGTCGATCATCGAGTGCATCAGTGAGACGATAGGGCAGGCACGACGGCTCGGCCAGGCGTGCATGGGGCCAGCGAGGGGAGAGCCCGGCGCTACGAGCGGCAGCCGAGGTCGGCCGCGAGTGGGTCGGCGCCATGGGACCGAATGGGGCGACACATAGGGAGGCGCCGCAGTGAAGGCTCACCGCCGGCCTCAGAGGAGTGGCGCCGCGTTCGTGGAAGGAGGCCGGAGGCGAGGTGCGGGGATGGTGAGCAAGCGCGGTGGCGGGGTTTGGGAGGGCGGCGGCGGCTTCAGCGGAGGGGCTCGAGCGAGGGAAGGGAGGTGGGGATCGTGCGCGAGGGGAGCGGGCGATGCGAGGCTTGGTGGTGCCGGGTACGGGGCGGTGGGTGTGTCACGTAGTAGACGTGTCGGGGTTGGGTCTGGGCATACGCCGGGGTGGGTGGCTGGCGTGACGCGGGTTGGGGATGGCTCGCGCGCGGGACTAGGAGGTGGCCGGAGGAGGAGACGCGTGCACGTGGTTTTTACGCGGTGGCGTTGGGGTGCAACATGCGGGGAGTGCGGCAGGGTGGGCCAGGCGGGAGCGTGACAAGGTGTGTGTACCCGCAGCTGCGAGTTGCAAGCGTTGCTTGCTCGCGTGAGCTACGCGCACGGTGCAGGTGTGGTGGCGGCGGCTAGGAGGTGCGCGGGTTGGGATTGGGGTAGGTTAGGGTTAGCTCCAAATATTTAGGGTTTATAGTTTGGAGGTGGCCGGCTGGGCTTTTGGGCCTGGCTGGCTACCTCCCAAAAATAATATAACTTCTTATTTATTATTTAAAAGGCTTTCGTAAATAGTTTTTAGACAAATAAAAGGTCCGATAAAGACTGGGTTTTTATTTGAATAAGGACAAGGGATATTTAGAAAACAAAACCAGGCTTTTAGAAAATAGTTTTTGGCAAACCATGCATGACGATGACGATGCTCAAATGCAATGTGGCATGATGACATGAGCATGCGGTCATGATGATGCGCAACACAAAAACACAGCGATTTTCTAGTAGTGGTTTTACCGGGGTGCTACAATTCGACACCACTAACAATGGATCTCGCCCTCGAGATCCGCCTCATGGTACGGGGACGAAGGCCGATGGTCTGAATATGCTTGCTTAGTGTAAATCCTCGCGACACCACTAACAATGCTCCTTGCTCCATCTTGAAAAATCGGCGACACCACCAACAATGGGTGTTGCTCATGTTCGTCGAGAGAAAACTCCGGAGAACAAAGGACGAAGGTAAAGGCATCAAAAGAGAAGGCCACCTCTAACTTCAGTGGAGGAAGAAATTGCATAGATCCACCGATTCAATGTACAACAGCGAATGATAAGAGTAGTGGTATGGTCGCGACTCCATCCCGCACTCAAAGCATTACTCTGTACATAAATATAAGATTTATGCAACCAACTCTCAGAATTAAGACTGAAGATCTTGACAAGCGATGTATAGAAACACAAAGGAGTGATGCAGGGTTTCATCGGATCTGATGTAGATGAGGTCGTCGTGTTGGAAAACATGGGAAGGCACAAGAAAGAACAAAGAGAAGTCCAACAGATGAAGGATTCCTCAGATAGCATGAAGACCGAATGTAGAAGCACCGTTACCAAAGGAGGAAGCGAAACCGTGAAGGTACGATGAAAACCCAACCACGAGAATTCCTGGACTTGAAGAAAAGATAAGAGAGCAGATTCAAAACACGCAGAGGTAAGAGGAGAATAGCATAGGGGTAAGAAGTAAAAGCAGACCTAATCAGATCTATCCAACCGATTTTCAAAAATAGTTTGACACTCTACATCAGCCGTTAGCTAGGTTATCCTACATGCTGGACCAGTGGGGTATCGCAACTGCTGAGCTCTGATACCACTTTGTAACACCCTCGAATCAGCCCTATGCAGATTCCAGCGCTTCCCGCCAAACCCGCATAGAAACGATTCAAGGACGCCCACCAGGCACTTGCGTGCGGGTGGAAAACAAAGTAATACCATTACACAATAGTTCTCGATGGAACCCACAGAACATATATATACAACAACGACTCCATGAGTCAAGAATACAGATATAATATACAAAGATCCAAATCACCTCGAAAACGATAGAGCGTCCGACTACGGACAAGATGGAAATGGGGCTAAGAGCCCTAAAGAATAACCAATGGCGTCCATAACCCTGCCCAGGATAAGCCGGAAGGGTAACCCTGCTAATGACGTCGATCTCAAACCTGCTAAAACAAAAGGGGTGCCGACAAAGGGCAAAGGAAAAAGAGGAGCGTCAGTACTGAGGCCAGTACACGGCGAGGCTAGAATTCGGCGGCTCTTGCCTACATAGGTATGGTGGACTGAAGCGGCAACGCAGCATGCACTAAATAACCTATAGAGACTCGAATAACTATCTGCTATTAGAGAGAGATAAGAAAGACCTAATTCGGAACCAACCTTATACTAACACCAATCATACCCATCCTGGTATTCCCCCTCGAGACCAAACGAGGAAGTCAAACCGAGGAACTCACACAGTTGGCAGTTTTATTCATTCCATTATAGTTGAAGCACTTACTAGTCAGATATATAGCATGAGTCATCCTAATAGCATAAGTAGTGGGCATTTTTAGTCAACCATTCAGTGGTAGTTGCAGTACTTACTAGTCAGATACAATTAGCATGTGACATCCCAAACCCAGCAGTTGTTGGCACTTTTATTTCATTCCATTGGAGTTGCGATACTTACTAGGCAGGTATAACATGACACGATACACACCAGTTCCACCAGTTGTTGGCACTTTTATTATCCATTCCATTGTAGTGAAGCTGATTACTAGTCACATATTAAGTCAAATTTATAGCATTACTTTTCTTATGCTTGTCTATGATCGAGATACTGTGCTCCAAGTCGTCCATAACCGCGGACACGGCTTTCGGAAAGATTTACCCTGCAGGGGTGCAGAAATAGCAACACACACACACGATCAACCTCGGAAAGACCAAATCAAAACCCAACGAGGCTTTCACGACAAAGAAATCATAGGATCCATAAATTATTTCAGCGGCCACCCCATTAAGCTACCCGCAACAAAGTTGGGAGGCTTCGAGACGGACCCAAGGTTTGTGCCAATGGTTGTAAACGACTGGGAACCCAAAAGTGTGACTGGGCTTGTCGATACCGCGAAAACATTCCACATTCCTAAACAGTACAAGTGCTCCACGCACAATGTAAATAAAGCAATAAACCATCGCATAAGTACAGGATAGAAATAAAGCCCTAATGCACTCGACGATCGACGTAGAGCTCGTTGGGAACACCAAGAGGAAGGTATGATGAGCACAGCAGAAAGTTTTCCCTCAATTGTGAAACCAAGGTTTAATCGAACCAGTAGGAGCAAGGAAACACCCCAAAGGTGTTACTAGCTGAGCTTTGGCAGGGCGCACTACCGGTGCTAGTAGCAACGTGGAGACCTGCACAACACAACCACCGAACTTTGTCCCCAACTTGCGATGAGGTTGTCAATCTCACCGTGTTTTGTGAAAAACAAAGGATTAAACGTATCGAATGGAAAGAAGTAAAAGTTTGCAGAAAGTAAACACAAAGAAGTAAAAGATTGTAGATTGTATGTAAAGTAAAAGGACCGGGATCCATAGTTCACTAGAGGTGGCTCTCCTTAGATAGATAACATGCTGGGTGAACAAATTACAGCGGGGTAATTGACAAACATCGAGAAAGCAATATATGCATATACTAATCATCTTGACTCCTTTGAGACTTGATTGGGCATTACAACATAATACATAGACCGCCATCCAACTGCATCTATGACTAATAATCCACCTTCAGGTTATCATCCGAACCCCCTCCAGTATTAAGTTGCAAGCAACAGATTATTGCTTTACGAACTGTGTGTAAAGTAAACAATACAATTGTTCTATGAACAAAGGATCGTTGTTTTCTCCCTAGTAGCAACAATACATCTAGTACCTTAGAGATTTCTGTCACTTCCCCAGATTACCAGAGGCATGAACCCACTATCGAGCATAAATACTAACTCTTGGAGTTGCTAGCATCTACTTGGCCAAGATAGCTACTAACAACGGAAAGCATGCAAGATCTCAAATAACAAAGACATGATAGAATCAATAATCAATCTGAAATAGCATCCCAATATCCATCGGATCCCTGCAAACACAACATCTATGAATTACAAATAGATGATCTTGATCATGAACAGAGCTCACAAGATCTAAACATGAAAGCACAAAGGAGGAGAAACCAGCCATCTAGCTACTACATGGATCCGTAGTCCAAGGATGAACTACTCACGCATCACACCAGAGGCTTGCATGGTGATGAAGAAGACCTCCAGGGTGAATTCCCCTCTCCGGCAGGGTGCCGGGAAGAGCTTCAGATCCCCCCAATCTAGGGACAGAGACGATGGCGGCTACAGACTCTTTCGTGGATTTTTGATTGGGTACTTAGGGTTTTCGTCCCGAGGGCAACTTATAGGCGGAAGGAGAGGCCGAGGGGGTGCTGGGGTCGGCCAGACCACCCCCTGGCGCGGGCCAAGCCTGGCCGCGCGGCCAGGTGGTGTGGCCGGCCCCTGGCCCCTCTTCGTCTCATATTCTGGCACTTGATCCCTTCCGGAAAAATAGGCACTTTGGCTTCTGTCCCGTCCAATTCCGAGAATATTCATTTTCTGACTTTCCTGGAACCAAAAACAGCAGAAAACAGGCAGCTGGCACTGTGGCTCTTGTTAATAGGTTAGTCCAAGAAATCATATGAAAAGTACTCCAAAGTTGGAACAAACACTAGAAAGTGGATAAAACTAAGCATGGAACATCAAAAATTATAGATACATTTGCAATGTATCAACATCCCCAAGCCTCCTGCTCATCCTCGAGTAGGTAAGTGATAAAAAGAAAGAATTTTTGAGGTGACATGCACCATCAAAGACTTGATCAAAGTATTTGCAAAACATTCAAAGCTAGGATCATAGTACTTCAATCATAACATGAAAGACAAAGTTCTAGCAATAAGCAAAGAGACTATGATGCAACATGAAAAGGTACAAACAAAAAGATTCACGAATAATATGCTTTGCAAGACGTTTGTTTGTTTCACATAAAGAAAACATAGCATAAAAGTATTCAGCTTGTCCCTCAATAGAGTAGCAAATATAAATGCATAGGACACCTTCAAAGTTCATAAGAGTGACTAGATACAATAGTTTAAAACAAGCAATAACAAGTTATGCATCAATCAACTAGTCTTGGGACAATGCACATAGAACTAAGAATGGCCACTATGCTCTCAAAGTAGTGCATAAAGATAGAAGGTGGAGACTCAATATAATGGTGGAAGAAAGGCCTTTTGTAAAAGGAAGTAGGGATTCAAGTCTCATAAAGAGCTTCCAAAAATTATGGTACTTATATCTTTCAGCTCTCATTTCCCCTATCATAAGCATCTTTAAGGTGATTAAGGTTAAAATGACACAACTAAGAGGATATGCTTGACAAGTTATAAACCGAAATCTCATGCCCCTTACTTACGAAGACCGATCCTCATGCTACTCAACTTTAGTCACGAGTAAGCTCTTGTCATTGTAAGTATATGTGTATCATTAAGAACCGCCAACGGGGTACCCCTTGCACATGATACGGGAGCTTTCCCATAATCAAAATGACAAGGCAAGCAGACAATGAGCATCTCAGCGATCTTTTTATTTGCTATTTGCATAGGTTTTTATTGAGGATGCTTCATAGAGTGCTCATTATGGTGAGGCTGCAAGTTTCCACCATGATTAGGCATGGCTTAGGCTAGCGGCCCAGGCGTTTCTCTAACACACATACAAACTCCATGATCTTACAAGTTCCACTTTTATTTCACACCCCCGGGATCCATAAGCAAATGATCATAATATCAACAGGGTACAAAGTACAAGTGCAATGTTGAAAGCGTTCCCCATGAAACATGGTTTTGCTAATTTCAACTTATAAAGCGCAAGCATATATGCAACAAAGAAGGACCCAATGGTTCAAGTTTATTAGAGGCAATAAAGTAAAGTGTGCCATCAAGTTCGTGAGAGCTTTAATCACTAGTTTTCTCATAACAAGTGGAAGGTAAACAAAAGCATGAATATACTTGGAATAGCATAAGCTAGTAGGTAGGTATGGTGGACTCTTTGAAAAAACTTGGTTTAGGGATTTGGATGCATGAGTGGAACTCATACTTTGTTGTGGAGGCTAGCAAAAGACTGGGAGCGACAAACTAAGAGAGCAATAATGGCCATAATCATGCAGAGCGACAAAACATAATTGATCAAAGCATAAAGTGATACTACGAGTTGAAAACTAAAGGATCATAAAGGCTATGGTGACTTTGGATAGTCATAACATGGTGTGAGCATGTGCCAAGTCAACCCAAATAAATCATCAAAGGAGAATACCACTATACTATGCTTTAATATGCTAAAACAACGCATGATTCATCCAAGGCACTTTAAGCAATCTCAATTGTTTATAACAAGTCATGCTACATCAAAGAATACTAAGCATAAAGCCAAACCAATATCAAGCATGGCATGACAAAGCATGGCCACAGTAAAAAACGAGCTCTTTTTACCACATAAGCATGAACTTTCCTGCTCTTTTCCAAACCAAACCAAACTACTTGCAAACCAAAGTGTGAAAGAGGGGGTCCAACCAATTTATTCAGAAAACTAAGCAAACTAAATCAAACTAAAACCAAAACGAAAGCGAAAAAGAAGACGCTCCAAGAAAAACACAACTGTGCATGAAACAATAAAAATGAAGCGTTTGGAAGAAACCTGGATTTTTATTGATGAAGAAGGGGATGCCTTGGGCATCCCCAAGCTTTGACGCTTGTACTTCTTGGATATTTCTTGGGGTGACACGCGTGGCATCCCCAAGCTTGAGCTTTAGTCCATCCTTCATCTCATTACTCATTCCTTCCATACACCTAGAAAATTTTCCTTCATACAAAACTTCACACAATCTCATTAGCAACATTAGTGCACTTAAGATAAATAAGTCTCAAGGTTCAGTTCTAACACTAAATAAACTTCCATTAGAACAATAGCTACTGTAGCACTTCCCTCAAAAAGCTCAACTCCCCAAAGGAACTCAAGAAGGAACTAACAAGAAGCAAATGCAGAAAATGACAGAAATCTGTCAAAACAGACCAGCAGGTAAAGACGAATTTTTTAGAAGACCTTCTATTGCTCAAATCAAAAAGTGTTAAACTAACTAAAGTTAGATAACAACCTGGGGCAGAAGCATAAAAAATTACAGCTCAATCCGACGTAGAGAGCTCTCTCAGGAATATTTACGGTGAAGCACAGAAATCTGTTTCGGGACAGCAACTTTCCCAATCATTATTTCTTTCTGATTAGAGGTTACTCTTGGCACAAAAAGCAAATAAAAAGGATAAGGAGAGGTTATTACAGAGGTAATAACTTCCAATACTCATCTAAAACTCTTGGGTTATCTCCCAACAAGTACTTTTCTTTAACGCCTTTAAGTTAGGCATACAAATTTGAGAAGATGTTCTCATAGGAAATATGAATTGAAGTAAAAGAGAGCATCAAGAAGCAAATTCAAAACACATTTAAGTCTAACCCACTTCCTATGAATAGGAATCTTGTATGCAAATAAATGCACAAAGAACAAAGTGACAGGCATAGGAAGATAAAACAAAAGTAACTTCAAAACTTTCAGCATATAGAGGTGTTTCATTACCATAAAAACTTCTACAACCATATTTTCCTCTCTCATAATAATTTTCAGTAGCCTCATGAATAAACTCAACAATATAACTATCACATAAGGCATTCTTTTCATGATCTACAAGCACTAGAGCTTTATTATAAATAGTTTCAAAATAATCCTCGGGAACATAACATTCACCCTCCTTTGATAAGCATGGGGGACAATCAAATAATGTAAGGGATAAAGAGTTACTCTCATTAGAAGGTAGGCATGGGTAGATCCATTCTTCCTCCTTTTGTCCATCACTCTCCTCCTATTTTTCATCTAATGAGCTTTCAAGTTCAACAATTTCTTCTTCCATGGAGGTTCTAGCAGGCGGTGGTTCATCTATTACCTTAGCAGTCATAAAACTGTTCCCAAATAGGAAACTGAGTGAGCTATC
Organism: Avena eriantha; assembly: GCA_910589775.1. Taxonomy (NCBI): domain Eukaryota; kingdom Viridiplantae; phylum Streptophyta; class Magnoliopsida; order Poales; family Poaceae; genus Avena; species Avena eriantha. The sequence continues at coordinate 68,451,613 of OU342741.1, forward strand.
CATAATGAAATAGTGATTGGAGTAGAGCTAGTCATAAAGGCAACTTAATAAAGGAACTAATTTTTTGTGTTTTCTGAAGAACAAAACAAGCAAAGAAAAGCAAAAAGAATCTAAGCAAAACAAAAACAACAAAGTAAACAGATTGGTTATGAGGGACTCCCCTTGTGAAGATGTCCTTGACTCCCCGGCAGTGGCGCTAGAAAAGATCTTGATGCACTTGACGATCGACGTAGAGCTTGTTGGGAACCCCAAGAGGAAGGTATGATGAGCACAGCTGAAAGTTTTCCCTCAATTGTGAAACCAAGGTTTAATCGAACCAGTAGGAGCAAGGAAACATCCCAAGGTGTTACTAGCTGAGCTTTGGCAGGGCGCACTACCGGTGCTAGTAGCAACGTGGAGACCTGCACAACACAACCACAGAGCTTTGTCCCCAACTTGCGATGAGGTTGCCAATCTCACCGCGTTTTGCGGAAAAGAAAGGATTAAACGTGTCGAATGGAAAGATGTAAAAGTTTGCAGAAGGTAAACACAAAGAAGTAAAAGATTGTAGATTGTATGTAAAGTAAAAGGACCGGGATCCATAGTTCACTAGAGGTGGCTCTCCTTAGATAGTTAACATGCTGGGTGAACAAATTACAGCGGGGCAATTGACAAACACCGAGAAAGTAATATATTCATATACTAATCATATTGACTCCTTTGAGACTTGATTGGGCATTACAACATAATACATAGACCGCCATCCAACTGCATCTATGACTAATAATCCACCTTCAGGTTATCATCCGAAACCCCTCTAGTATTAAGTTGCAAGCAACAGATTATTGCTTTATGAACTGTGTGTAAAGTAAACAATACAATTGTTCTATGAACAAAGGATCGTTGTTTTCTCCCTAGTAGCAACAACACATCTAGTACCTTAGAGATTTCTGTCACTTCCCCAGATTACCAGAGGCATGAACCCACTATCGAGCATAAATACCAACTCTTGGAGTTGCTAGCATCTACTTGGCCAAGATAGCTACTAACAACGGAAAGCATGCAAGATCTCAAATAACAAAGACATGATAGAATCAATAATCAATCTGAAATAGCATCCCAATATCCATCGGATCCCCCCAAACACAACATCTATGAATTACAAATAGATGATCTTGATCATGAACGGAGCTCACAAGATCTAAACATGAAAGCACAAAGGAGGAGAAACCAGCCATCTAGCTACTACATGGATCCGTAGTCCAAGGATGAACTACTCACGCATCACACCGGAGGCTTGCATGGTGATGAAGAAGACCTCCAGGGTGAATTCCCCTCTCCAGCAGGGTGCCGGGAAGAGCTTCAGATCCCCCCGATCTAGGGGCAGAGACGACGGCGGCTACAGACTCTTTCGTGGATTTTTGATCGGGTACTTAGGTTTTTCGTCCCGAGGGCAACTTATAGGCGGAAGGAGAGGCCGAGGGGGTGCTGGGGTCGGCCAGACCACCCCCTGGCATGGGCCAAGCCTAGCCGCGTGGCCAGGTTGTGTGGCCGGCCCCTGGCCCCTCTCCGTCTCGTATTCTGGCACTTGATCCCTTCCGGAAAAATAGGCCCTTTGGCTTTTGTCCCGTCCAATTCCGAGAATATTCATTTTTTGACTTTCCTAGAACCAAAAACAGCAGAATACAGGCAGCTGGCACTGTGGCTCTTGTTAATAGGTTAGTCCAAGAAATCATATGAAAAGTACTCCAAAGTTGGAACAAAACACAAGAAAGTGGATAAAACTAAGCATGGAACATCAAAAATTATAGATACATTTGCAATGTATCAAGCCCCAAACTAGTTTGTGGCCCCAAGAAATAAGAAATGAATCAAGCTCTGGCTAAGGGGGATTCATAGACTCTCCCGGATGTGGATAGTGTGAATAGTCAAGGAACAGGTATCAAGTACTCGGGGCCTACGGGACACAAGTGGACATAAAAACCAAATAGGATATATTGTCCACCGGTGCCTCTTTCATTAGTTATCCCAGCAATTTAATAGTTGTATTTAAAGTCATGATCATCTCCACCATTAAGCAACTCCACCATTAAGCATGTGCCAACTTTCCAACAACAGTGGAACAACAACGACGCAAAGCAACACATAAGCAAGCAACTACGACTCACAAGGCCCACTATCTATCAAACAACAGGTAATAGGATGTGTCCATGGTAATATAGGGGCTGCAAGGAGTATAAATGGTGCACGAGAACTAAAGCATCACAACACGGATAGCAATACATCAACAGGAGGAAGTAAAGACTATAAAAGAAAAATAGGTAGAAAGGGGGAGAATGCTCGCCTGGGAAACACTGCCGAAGGGACATTATTCGAAGGACTTGTCGATACTCGCATCCACTCAACGGCCTAATCCGTGAAGAAGCAAATCACTAAAAGAAACACCGGATGCACTATTTAATACTACGACAGAAGAATCGGCATGTTCATGATATGATGCATGACATGGCAAAGATGCGATGCAACTAGGAAATATTTAAGCGGAACTAGGGTCCCGACAATTAATTAAGTGGTTCATATTGTTTAGGTACCCGCAATTTAAAGGTTGTCTTAACGAGGCAAAACATGGCATCGGTTCGCTACGCAAATTTAAATGGAGCCAATATAAGACTAAAATAGCCTGCATATAGACTCCATATTTAATTTAGGTGAATCATCTAAATACCCCCAAACACCCACAATATGTATGCAAGCATGTTCGTTTTAATATGCAACAAGTATATATCATTATAAAAATAGGGGTCTCGGAAAGGGAATCACATTAGGGTATGGATCCGAGGACTCGAAGTTCGACAGGGAGTGGTCTTCGGGTACCGTGAAGGAGAGCTTGGGGTTTCGAGGCTTCGGTTGTCGATGGCAAACTTGGACTTCACACCAGATGTTCGGGTGGCTTCTCGGGGTACCTGTACTTGTCCATCTTGCATCTCTCGTTCACCGGGAGGGTTCCAGGCGGCGTTACCATCTTGCATTACCATCAACGCCACCGATGACCCTTGCCAGACATCACTAGGTACACGGGGAATCTCACATTGCAAACGCACGGTGCCACGATCACATCACCGTAAACCACCACAGCACACTAAGGCAAAACGGGACAAGCAGCAGGAATAGACTGTTAGACTCGCGTTGGAGACCAGCAAGGAACAGTGTCACACCACATGAACGGTAGCACACCTTACTGGCCATCAAAAGGCATGGAGCCAAGCTAGGGTTCTTCTTGGGGACGCGCGGACGAGGGCGACGAGGCCGCTGGCCGGAGGCGAGCGGCCGACGGCGGCGCGGTGCAGGCGGGATGACATGCTCTGGCGATGGTGGTGTCGTGGCCGGGCTCGCGCGGGACGCGGTGGTGCCGGTCGACGTGGCGCTGCTCGCGGTAGGAGGAGACAGCGCTCCGGTGGAGGACGCTCGACGGAGGAGGAGGTGAGACGATAGGGCGGCCACGAAGGCTCGGGCAGGCGTGCATGGGGCCAGCGAGGGGAGAGCCTGGCGCTACGACCGGCGGCCGAGGTCGGCCGTGAGCGGGTCGGCGCCATGGGACCGGAACGGGGCGACACAGAGGGAGGCGCCGTAGTGAAGGCTCACTGCCGGACTCAGAGGAGTGGCGCCGCGGTCGCGGAAGGAGGCCGGAGGTGACAAGGTGTGTGTACCCGCAGCTGCGAGTTGCAAGCGTTGCTTGCTCGCGTGCACTACGCGCGCGGTGCAGGTGTGGTGGCGGCGGCTAGGAGGTGCGCGGGTTGGGATCGGGGTAGGTTAGGGTTAGCTCCAAATATTTAGGGTTTATAGTTTGGAGGTAGCCGGCTGGGCTTTTGGGCCTGGCTGGCTGCCTCCCAAAAATAATATAACTTCTTATTTATTATTTAAAAGGCTTTCGTAAATAGTTTTTAGACTAATAAAAGGTCCGATAAAGACTGGGGTTTTTATTTGAACAAGGACAAGGGATATTTAGAAAACAAAACCAGGCTTTTAGAAAATAGTTTTTGGCAAACCATGCATGATGATGCTGGTGCTCAAATGCAATGTGGCATGATGACATGAGCATGCGGTTATGATGATGCGCAACACAAAAACACAACGATTTTCTAGTAGTGGTTTTACCGGGGTGCTACAGCGAAGTTCAGGGTCAACATACCATATGGACATCAAATTTCTATAGTGATGTAACACGTCTGGTGACTGGCAATATTGCCGTGTCCTAATGGAATATGAGTGTTCCATGTCAAAAAAATGTAGAAGTCATCGATAATACTCCATGAAGGTTCTTTTTTCTTTTGTTGGATTAAAGAGAAGGTATTTCCGTATTCGTAAAGGAGTCATGACCGTCGCTAGTTGAATAATTTTTATCGTGTTGTATTTTTGTCCGCAGTCTTCTAGCACATGCCTCATCCTATTTGTCAGATTTATTAGATTATACATCTATATTAGCGAGACGGTCATCTTGGGACCATGCGCATGCCTTCCTCATTGTTGATGGTTCCTCGATCAGAGGCGGTATTAATGAGATGTCTCTCATTATTGGGTGAGCGTTGGGAACATACAATAGTTTCATCGAGGAATTAATCAAGATTTTCTATTATAAATATGAAGGGAGAAAAAGGCTTGTATACCAAAGAATTTGCCTCTTCCTCTTTCTCATTCTCTTCACCTCTTTGTATTAGTTGGCAAGATGACCGGGAACAAACCTCAGGCGAGGAAGTAGAGGGCAACACAACATGTCGAGGCCACTGAGTGGACCCATCATCGAGTTGTGTTGGCTCTGCTAGCACCAGGAGGCGCTCCTTTGGACGAGGCAAGGTTCTTGCTTCTTTACAAATCCTTCGTGCAACAAGAGAGGGGCCTTTGGCCTCGGATGTAGCACTCTCTTCGCACGTAGCAGGGACACTAGCTGGTAAGTCCTTTGCAATTTTTTTTGTTATTGCCATATGCCAAAAGCAAATTGATATGTGCCAAATATCTGATATTTAAAATCTTGTGACTGCCATCGATGGAGGACTTGCACACAAGATCGTGATGTCAACTAACATTACAGTTTGTGTAAATCACACTTCAAAATTTGGTAGATACTCCGAAAATTCATATTCTGGAGTAGGAGTTTAAAAATATTGCAATTACATGGTCATAGATCTAGCACCAGAAGGTCCATTGCCCACTGATATCACCAAAGTCTAAAGTATTAACATTGGAGTATTAGAAGTACATCATGTGTATATGTGCTCTTTATAAAAACAATCTACTTCTTCTCGCGTCAGTCTTAGCATGTCGACCGTGTATATATGAACCCATACCAATGCAGTAGTCACCAGCGATTCAAGTGTAAATTGGTTATCACCGACTTGAAAAGTTTTACATCCGTCCCTAGTTATAGTAGATCGTGTGTTTTGGATACATCAAGCCAGTAGGTCGAGGATACCAAGCCTGAATGCCAAAAGATAACTATATTCTTTCTCAAGTCTTACAAAAGAAGAGGCTTTGTGCTAATTTTTAAATTTGCAATGGCTACTATATATACTGGTCTAGACCTAGGGGATTAGGAGCTCAGAAATGACAGCTTCAACAATGGACACATTCCCAAGCTACACCTCGAGATCACTCGAAACACAATTTTCTTTAGCAATTTTTACCTGCAATGCACCCATGAAACAATGGTTCTTTCAAGGATACCCCATGAAACATTGTCTTAAACTAAAAATAAAATTGTTGGAATACTTAGCACTTGCAACTTTATTTTAATATATACATAACACATTACTATATGAGCGTATTAGACATATGGATTAGCGATACAATCATCTTGGGACCATGCATTCCTTCCTCCTTGATGATGGTACCTCGATCGGAGGCGGTGTTAATGAGATGTTTCTCATCGATGGGTACGCATTGAGACATGCATTAGTTCCACCGAGGAATTACTCTAGATTTTTGCATTATAAATGGGTAGGGGCAAAAAGGCTTGTAGACCAAAACATTTTCCTCCTCTTCTTCCTATTTTGTATTCTCTTCACTTATTTGTATTCTTCTGCAAGATGAATGGGAATAAACCTCGAGCGAGGAAGGCTTGGGAGATTCAGCGTGCCGAGGCCACCGAGTGGACCCATCATTGAGTTGTGATGGCTCTGCTTGCGCCAGGAGGTGCCTGTTTGAGTGAGGGGATGATTCTTACTTATTTGCAGAACCTTCACACAACAAGGGGGGCCTTTGACCTCAAAGGTCACAATATCTATGCACACGCCGGGGGATCCTAGCTGATAAGAGTCTTTGGAGATTTTTCTGAAGTGCCATATGTCAAAACCAAATTTATATGGACCATATATCTGATAGTTTAAATCTTGTGACTATCATCGATGGAGCTCCTACACACAACACCATGATGTCAACTGACATCACAATTTGTGTAAATCGCACTTGAAAATTGGGTACTTACTCGTAATATTCATATTCCAAAGTTGGAGGAGTCTTAAAAAGTTGCAATTACATGGTCATAGGTTTGGCACCAACACTGCTATTGCACGTTGATATTATCGAAGTCGAAAGTATGAACATTGAAGTATTAGAGGTACACCATATGTATATTTTGTCTTTCTAAATACAATGTTCTTCTCACGCCAGGCTAGCATGTCGACCAGGTATATATGAACACATGCCCGTGTAGTAGACACCAACGATTCAAGCATAAATTGGTTATCACTGACTTGCAAAATTCTAAATATGTTGCTAGATTTAGTAGCTTGTGTGTCTTGGATACATCACCCTAGTAGGACGAGGATTCCAATCACGAATGCTAGAAGCTAACTATATTTCATCTCTAGTCTTAAAAAACAAGAAGCTTTGTGCTGATTTTGAATTTGCAACAGCTACTACTCCCTCTGTTCGGAAATATAAGACATTTTAGCTTTGTGCTATGAGTGTATCTGGACACTTTTTAGTGTAAGGTTCACTCCGAATCTATACACTAAAAGATGTCTAGATACATTCATAGCATAAAGCTAAAACGTCTTATATTTCCGAACGGAGGGAGTATATGCGATAGACCTAGAGGGATCTAGCGCTCAGAAACGGCCACTACCTCAATGGGCACGAACCCAAGCTATGCCTTGAGTTCACTCGAACACAATTTTCTTTAGGAATTTTTACCTGCAATGCACCCATGAAGCATGTTTTTTCAAGGATACCCCATGAAACATTGTTTTAACTTAGATAGATGGTAGTGCAAGAAATTCCATGATTGTGGATTCCAAACTATCGGATAGAGGTACTTGTCTCATGTACGTGCATTTATTTTATTTTCCATAAACATGTATTTTCTTTGTACTCCACATTTCCTTCAATACTAGACACCATAATTTTATAAATGTATTATGCTTTGGGCCGGTGATTACTAGGACCTCTAGACCTCCTCCCCTCAGTCGGCACCAACTAACAATAGATACACAAACTTTACTAACCTCCACATATGGATATGTTTTAATTCATCCCAATTCCCCACTCATTTGTACCCTACTCTGTGTCATGGGTTTTCCTCAATATTATCCATGTGAAGGGTGATGAAGATGAGAAGTGTGAGGTATGATGCACGGAGATTTTGGGAAGGGGATTTGCATAACGATGTACCCAGGTTTGGGCCCTCACGGTGGAGGTAATATCGTCATGCTTGTTTGATCACGTATATATGAATGGATTCCAAAGTGGGCTTTATGGAGGGAGTATGAGGTAAAAGGTGAACCCCACTCACCGAGGCCCTAATATTGCTTTATAGACAACAAAACCATATTATATTAACGGGCAGTGGATCACTACCAAGAAGTCTTGATGTCTATAATCATATAGTTGTGGAGGCATTCGTAAAGGAGTCATGACCGTCGCTAGTCGAATCCTTTTTATCATGTTGTCTTTTCTTCTGAAGTCTGATACGTTGCTAACGTATCTATAATTTTTGATGTTTCATGCTTGGTTTATATCTACTTTCTTGTGTTTTGTCCACACTTTGGAGTATTTTTATACACTTTCTGGAGCTAACCTATTAACAAGATGCCATAGTGCCAGTTGTCTGTTTTCTTCTATTTTTGGTTCCAGAAAAGTCAGAAAATGAATATTCTCGGAACTGGACGGGACAAAAGCCAAAGTTGATATTTTACCGGAAGACTCACGCAGCCAGAAGACGAGACGGAGGGGGGGCACAGGGCGGCCACACCACCCCTTGGAGCGGGCACCCCTAGGCCACGCCAGGGCATGGTGTGGGCCCCCTGGCAGGCCACCGACCTTGACTCTTCGCCTATAAGAAGCCTCCCTATGAGAAAACCCTAAATCCTCGAGCATACAGCCACGAAAAGTTCCGCAGCGCCGCCGCCACCGAAGGGGAGATTCAGGGGACAGAAAGTCTTTGTTCTGGCACCCTGCCGGGACGGGGAAGTGCCCCTGGAGCCATCTCCATCGATCTCCACCACCATCTCCATCGCCATTGCTGATTCCCATGATGATGAGGGAGTAGTTCTTCCTCGAGGCGAAGGGTTCTACCAGTAGCTATTTTTTCATCTCTCTCTATGCATGATCATATTGTGATCATGAGCTTTGTAATCAAGTAGATCTACTTTGCTACTCAAGTGCTTTAATAGATCTGTGCTCTCCCCATGTGTGTGAAAGTGACAGCGTGCACACCATGGTGGCACTTAGGCTAGAGATTACAAATACTTGTTATGATTTATATTTGGAGTTGGATGTTTCTATAAAATTGTGGTGTTTGTTGGAACCATCTAGCACTCAAGGTGACAGTGTGGGGTTATCTGGATGGGGAAAGCGAACTTTGAGGTGTGTTGTTATAGCCCTACGATGGATTAGAGTGTCTAACCGGAGAGTAGTTAAGAGTAGTATCATGAAGAGAAGATATTTATATGAGAGTGTTCACTAGTGAAAGTATGATCCCTAGGCCTTGTTTCTAAGCATTGAAACACCATTTGCAACTAGATATGTGCTGACTCGTGTAATAACGAGCTCGTTGGGGAACCCCAAGAGGAAGGTATGATGAGCACAGCAGTAAGATTCCCTCAGTTATGAAACCAAGGTTATCAATCCAGTAGGAGCACGGAAACACCTCAAAGGTGTTGCTAGCTGGAGTTTGGTAGGGCGCACTACCGGCGCCAGCAGCAACATGGAAACCTGCACAACACAACCACTGAACTTTGCCCCTAACTTACAGTGAGGTTGTCATTCTCACCGGTTTTGCTGAAAACAACGGATTAAACGTATTGTGTGGAAGAAAGTAATAGTTTATAGAAAGTAAACATAAAGCAGTAAACAATTGTAGATTTATGATAAAAGAAAGAAACGGGGTCCATAGTTCACTAGTGGTGGCTCTCCTTAAGATAGAAGACATGTTGGGTGAACAAATTACAGCGGGTCAATTGACAAACATCGAGAAAGCAATATGCAAATACTAATCATCTTGACTCCTTTGAGATTCGATTGGGCATTACATCATTATACATAGACTGTAATCCAACTGCATCTATGAATAATAATCCACCTTCAGGTTATCATCCGAACCCCCTCCAGTATTAAGTTGCAAGCAACAGATAATTACATTACGCATTGCGTGTAAAGTAAACAATACGATTGTCCTATGAACAAAGGATTGTTGTTTTCTTCCTAGTAGCAACAACACATCTAGTACCTTAGATATTTCTGTCACTTCCCCAGATTACTAGAGGCATGAACCCACTATCGAGCATAAATACTAACTCTTGGAGTTGCTAGCATCTACTTGGCCAAGATAGCTACTAACAACGGAAAGCATGCAAGATCACAAATAAGAAAGACATGATAGAATCGATAATCAATCTGAAATAGCATCTCAATATCCATCGGATTCCCATAAACACAACATGTATGAATTACAAATAGATGATCTTGATCATGAATGGAGCTCACAAGATCTAAACATGATAGCACAAAGGAGGAGAACCAGCCATCTAGCTACTATATGGATCCATAGTCCAGAGATGAACTACTCACGCATCACACCGGAGGCTTGCATGATGATGAAGAAGGCCTCCAGGGTGAATTCTCCCCTCTGGCAGGGTGCCGGGAAGAGCTTCAGATCCCTCCCGATCTAGGGATGGAGATGACGGCGGCTACAGACTCTTTCGTGGAATTTTTGATCGGGTACTTAGGGATCTGTATCGGAGGCATCTTATAGGAGAAAGGGGAGGCGGAGGGGCTGCCGGAGGCGGCCAGACCACCCCCTGGCATGGGCCAGGCTGGGGCGTGTGGCCAGGTGGTGTGGCAGCCCCTGGCCCCTCTCCGTCTCGTATTCTGGCTCCTTGTGTCCCTCGGTGAAACACTGACTTTGGCTTTTGTCTCGTCCAATTCCGAGAATATTCATTTTCTGACTTTCCAAGAAAGTGTATAGAAAGTACTCCAAAGTGTGTACAAAACATAATAAAGTAGATAAAACCAAGCATGGAACATCAAAAATTATGGATATGTTAGCAACGTATCAATCTGTTACATGTTTGCTTGCTTCCATCTTTATTTCAGTTTGCCTTTAGTCTCTTCCATACCATCAAGCTATTTTCTGGCATCGTTACCACTTATAATTATCCATACCACTTGTATTTCACTATCTCTTCGCCGAACTAGTGCACCTGTACACCTGACAAGTGTATTGGGTGTGTTGGGGACACAAGAGACTTCTTGTATCTTGATTGCATGGGTTGCTTAAGAGGGGATACCTTTGACCACTTCCTCTCTGAGTTTGATAAACCTTGGGTAATCCACTTAAGGGAAAACTTGCTACTGTTCTACAAACCTCTGCACTTGGAGGCCCAACAACTGTCTACAAGAATAGAAGTGCGTAGACATCAAGCTATTTTCTGGCGCCGTTGCTGGGGAGCTAAGGTAAAAGGTACTCACATCCTCCGGTGTGAGTGCTTGAAGTTATTTCCTTTAGATTCTGCGATTATATCTTTTTGTTTCTTGTTTTTATTTTCACTAGTTAGGCTTAATGAAAAACAACAACAAAATTAGAGAGCTTTATAGTATTTATCTTGAGTTAGGACATGAAGTGTTTGAAGAGAAAATTAAAAAACATATGGAACTTTATTTGCGTGCTAAGAGAAATGTTATTAGTATGAATTCTTTGAACACCATTATTGCTAATGCTATCAAAAAGTCTAAGCTTGGGGAAGCTAGTTTTTATGAAAATGATATTTTTAGTCCCCCAAGCGCGGAGGAGAAAAATTACTTTGATGATATTATACCTCCGATATATGATGATTACAATGATGAGTATGATATTTTCAGTCCACCTACTATTGAGAAGAAAATTAATTATGATTATAATATGCCTCCTATATTTGATGATTATGGTGATAAGAATAATAATGATAGCTATTTTGTTGAATTTGCTCCCACTACAAATAATAAGAATGACTATGCTTATGTGGAGAGTAATAATTATTTTATGCATGTGGCTCATGATAAGAATGTTTTATGTGATAGTTATATTGTTAGTTTTATTCATGATTCTACTGAAAGTTATTATGAGATAAGGAAACATGGTTTTATGCATCTCAATAATATTAAGTTTCCCCTCTTTATGTTGAAAGTCTTGAAGTTACACTTGTTTTGCTTTACTGTGCTTGTTGCTTTGTGCTTTCATGACTTGTTTCTTTACAATATTCCTATGCATATGAAGTAGGTTAGAATTAAAATATGCTTTGAATTTTCTTCTTGATGTTCTCTTTTACTTCAATTCATATTTCTTATGTGAGCATCTTCTCAAACTATCATGCCTAACTTAAAGGCGTTAAAGAAAAGTACTTATTGGGAGATAACCCAAAAGTTTTAGTTGAGTCTTGGAAGTTATTACCTCTGTAATAACCGCTTCTTACCATTTTTGTGTGGTTTTTGTGCCAAGAGTAACCTCTAATGAGAGAGAAGTAATGCTTGGGAAAGTTGCTATCCCGACACAGATTTTTATGCTTCGCTGTAAAAATTCGTGTAAAATCTCTGTATGTTGTTTTGAGGCGTGCATTTTTGTGCTTCTGCCCCAGGTTGTTATCTAACTTTCGTTTGTTCAACACTTTTCGATTTGATTAACAGAAGGTCTTCGAAAAAATTGGTTTTTACCTGCTGGTCTGTTTTGACAGATTTCTGCCATTATTAGCATTTGCCTCTTAATCTCTTTCTCTTTGAGTTCTCTTTGATCATTTAAACTTTTTAAAGGAAGTTATACAGTAGCTTGTGTTTTAATGGAAGTTTTACTTTGTTGAAACTGAACCAAAAGACTTATTATCTTGAGTACACTAATGTTCCTAATGAAGATTGTGTAAAGTTTTGTATGAAGGAAAACTTTCAGGTGTATGGAAGGAATGATGTAATGAGATGAAGAATGGACTAAAGCTCAATCTTGGGGATGTCAGGCGTGTCACCCCAAGAAATATCCAAAAAATACAAGCGTCAAAGCTTGGGGATGCCCAAGGCATCCCCTTCTTCATCAATAAAAATTTCAGGTTTCTTTCAAACACTTCATTTTTATTGTTTCGTGCACAGTTGTGTTGTTCTTGGAGCATCTTCATTGTTGTTTTTGGTTTTCATTTGCTTGGTTTTCTTAGTTTGCTTGAATAAATTGGTTGGACCCCCTCTTTCATACATTAGTTTTCAAATAGTTGGTTTGGATTGGAAAAGAGTAGGAAAAGTTCATGCTTAAGTGGTATAAAAGGAGTTTGTTTTTCACTATGACTTAGACTTTATCATGCCATGCTTGATATTGTTTTGGCTTTATGCTTAGTGATTATTTCTGTAGCATGACTTGTTTCAAACAATTGAGATTGCTTAATGTGCCTTGAAAGAATCATGCGTTGTTTTAGCATTTTAAAGCATAGTATTGTGGTATTCTCCTTTGATGTTTTATTTGGGTTGACTTAGCGCATGCTCACACCATGTTAAGACTATACCAAGTCACCGTAGCCTCTTTAATTAATGATGTTTTGTCGCTTTGCATAATTATGGCCATTATTGCTCTCTTAGTTGGTCGTTGCCAGTCTTTTGCTAGCCTCCATAACCAAGTATGAGTTCCACTCATGCATCCAACTCCAAATAAAACCAAGTTATTCCAAAGAGTCCACCATATCTACCTATTAGCATTTGCTATTCCAAGTATATTCATGTTTTTATCTACCTTCCGAATTAAATTTGTTATGAGAAAACTAGTGATTAAAGCTCTCACGAACTTGATGGCACACTTTACTTTTCTTGCCCTTAATAAACTTGAACCATTGTGTCGTCTATGTTGTATATGCTTGCACTTATATGTTGGGGATTAGCAGAACCATGTTGTCATGGGGAACGCTTTCAACATTGCACTTGTACTTTGTACCTAGTTGATATCATGCTCTTTTGTCTATGGATGCCATCGGTGTGAAATGAAAGGGGATCTTGTAAGTCCATGGAGTTATGTATGTGTGTTAGAGAAATGCCTGGGCCACCGGTCTAATCCATGATGTCATGGTGGAAACCTGTAGTGTAACCATAATGAGCTGTCTATGAAGCATTCTTCTTATAAAAAAAGAGTTAGATATTGAGAAAAAAAGAGAAAAAGGGAAAAAGAGATATGAGAAAAGAGGAAAGAGAGAAAAAAAGCACCATTTTCCCATGGTAAATAAGAAGATTGCTGAGATGCTCGTTGTCTACTTGCCTTGTCATTTTGATATGGGGATTCTTCTGTATCATCGGGCAAGGGGTACCCCGTTGGCGGTTCTCTATGATACACATGTACTTAATGTGACAAGAACTTACCAGTAACTAAACTTGAGTAGCATGAGGAGCGGCCCTCGTATTCAAGGGACATGAGATTTCCAACTTATACTTTGTCAAGCATATACTCCATAGTTTTTTCACTTTAAACTTAATCACTTCAAGATGCTTATGATAGGGGCAATGAGAGCTGAAAGCTAATAAGTACCATAATTTTTGGAAGCTCTTTATGAGACTTGAATCCATGCTTCCTTCTATGCAGGCCTTTCTTTTATTTTTATGTTGAGTCTCCACCTTCTATCTTTATGCACCTATTGAGAGAGCATAGTGGCCATTCTTAGTTTAATGTGCATTGTCCCAAGACTTGTTGATTGATGCATAACTTTGATTTTGCTTGTTCTTAAACTATTTGTGTGTAGTCACCCTTATGAACTTTGAAGGAGTTCTATGCATTTATGGTTTGCTACACTATGAGGGACAAGCTGAATACCATTCTCATTATGATTTCTTTATGTGAAACAAACAAACGTCTTGCAAAGCATTGTTATTCATGAATCTTTTGTTTGTGCCTTTTCATGTTACAACATAGTTGCTATGTCTTATTGTTAGAACTTTATCTTTCATGCTATGTTGAAGTACTATGATCCCAGCTATCAATGTTTTACATATACTTTGATCAATTTTATGATGGTGCATGTCACCTAAAAAATTATAATTTCTTTTTATCACTTACCTACTCGAGGATGAGCAGGAGTTAATCTTGGGGATGTTGATACGTTGCTAATGTATCTATAATTTTTTATGTTCCATGCTTGGTTTATATCTACTTTCTTGTGTTTTGTCCACACTTTGGAGTATTTTTATACAATTTCTGGAACTAACCTATTAACAAGATGCCACAGTGCCAGTTGCTTGTTTTCTTCTGTTGTTTGTTCCAGAAAAGTCAGAAAATGAATATTCTCGGAACTGGACGGGACAAAAGCCAAAGTTGATATTTTACCGGAAGACTCGCGGAGCTAGAAGACGAGACGGAGGGGGGGCACAAGGCGGCCACACCACCCCTTGGCGGGGGCAGCCCTAGGTCACGCCAGGGCATGGTGTGGGCCCCCTTGCCGGCCATCGACCTTGCCTCTTCGCCTATAAGAAGCCTCCTGATGAGAAAACCCTAAATCCTCGAGCATACAACCACGAAAAGTTCCGCAGCGCCGCCGCCACCGAAGGGGAGATCCAAGGGACAGAAAGTCTCTGTTCCAGCACCCTGCCGGGACGAGGAAGTGCCCCCGGAGCCATCGCCATCGATCTCCACCACCATCTTTATCGCCATTGCTGATTCCCATGATGATGAGGGAGTAGTTCTTCCTCGAGGCTAAGGGTTCTACCGGTAGCTATGTGTTCATCTCTCTCTCTATGCATGATCATATTGTGATCATGAGCTTTGTAATCAAGTAGATCTACTTTGCTACTCAAGTGCTTTAATAGATCTGTGATCTCCCCATGTGTGTGAAAGTGACAGCGTGCACACCATGGTGGCACTTAGGCTAGAGATTACAAATACTTATGATGAGTTATATTTGGAATTGGATGCTTTTATGAAATTGTGGTGTTTGTTGGAACCATCTAGCACTCAAGGTGACAGTGTGAGGTTATCTAGATGGGGAAAGCGAACTTTGAGGTGTGCTGTTATAGCCCTACCATGGATTAGAGTGTCCAACCGGAGAGTAGTTAAGAGTAGTATCATAAAGAGAAGATATTTATATGAGAGTGTTCACTAGTGAAAGTATGATCCTAGGCCTTGTTTCTAAGCATTGAAACACCGTTTGCAACTAGATTTTTTACATGTTTGCTTGGTTCCATCTTTATTTTAGTTTGCCTTTAGTCTCTTCCACGCCATCAAGCTATTTTCGGGCACCGTTACCACTTATAATTATCCATACCACTTGTATTTCACTATCTCTTCACCGAACTAGTGCACCTATACACCTGACAATTATATTGGATGTGTTGGGGACACAAGAGACTTCTTGTATCTTGATTGCTGGGTTACTTGAGAGGGGATGCCTTTGACCACTTCCTCTCTGAGTTCGATAAACCTTGGGTAATCCACTTAAGGGAAAACTTGTTGCTGTTCTACAAACCTCTGCACTTGGAGGCCCAACAACTGTCTACAAGAATAGAAGTGCGTAGACATCAAAGTCTTCTAGCACATGCCTCGTCTTGTTTGTTGGATTTATTAGATTATACATCTAGATTAGCGAGACGGTCATCTTGGGACCATGTGCATGCTTTCCTCCTTGATGAAGGTTCCTCGATCAGAGGTGGTATTAATGAGATGTTGCTCATTGTTGGGTGCACATTGGGAACACATAATATCATCAAGGAATTAATCAATATTTTCTGTTATAAACAGGGACAGAGAAAAGGTCTTCTATACCAAAGAATTTTCATCTACCTCTTCCTATTTCTCATTCTCTTCACCTCTCGGTATCATTTGGCAAGATGACCGGGAACAAACCTCAGGCGAGGAAGGCGAGGGCAACACAGCATGTCAAGGACACCGAGTGGACCCATCACCGAGTTGTGTTGGCTCTGCTGGCACTAGGAGGCGCTCCTTTGGACGAGGCAAGGGTTCATGCTTCTTTACAAATCCTTCGTGCAACAAGGGAGGGGCCTTTGGCCTCGGATGTAGCACGCTCTTCGCACGTAGCGGGGACACTAGCTGGTAAGATCCTTTGCATATTTTTTGTTGTATTGCCATATGCCAAAACTAAATTGATATGGACCAAATATCTGATATTTAAAATCTTGTGAACACCATTGATGGAGGACTTGCACACAAGATCGTGATGTCAACTAACATTACAATTTGTGTAAATCACACGTCGAAATTTGGTACATACTCCGAAAAATCATATTATGGAGTGGGAGGAGTCTAAAAAAATTGCAATTACATGGTCATAGGTCTGACACCGGCACGTCCATTTCCCACTGCCCATTGATATCAGCAAAGTCCAAAGTATGAATACTGAAGTATTAGAAGTACACCATGTGTATTTGTGGTTTTTCTAAAAACAATGTACTTCTTCTCGCATCAGGCTTAGCATGTCGACCAGGTATATATGAACCCATACCAATGCAATAGTCACCAACTTGCAAAGTTTTGCATCCATCGATAGTTGTAGTAGCTCGTGTGTATTGGATACATCACGCCAGTAGGACGAGGATCCCAAGCCTAAATGGCAGAGATAACTAGATTCTTCCTCAAGTCCTACAAAAGAAGAGGCTTTGTGCTGATTTTTAAATTTGCAACGTTACTATATATACTGGTCTAGACCTAGGGGATTAGGAGCTCAGAAATGACGAGTTCAACAATGGACACATCCCCAAGCTACACCTGAGATCACTCGAACACAATTTTTTAGCAATTTTTACCTGCAATGCACCCATGAAACAATGGTTCTTTCAAGGATACCCCGGTGCGCTTGGGCTTTTGAGGATTCTTATTTACAAGGTTGAAAATGCTCCAGTATCATATCAAGGTTTTCTTTCTGTTATTCTTTTTTGTTGGGTTGGAGCTATGATTTATATTACTGTAGCCTTAAATCTGCAGGTTTATGCCGATGGGACGACCACCATGTCCACTCATGAAAGGAAAGCAAGCATTAGGGAATTCTATGGTATAGTGTATTTTCTTGGTGCGGTTCTTTTACACGCTTATTTTCTATAAACTGGTCTATTAATTAGGTCTTCATTTTTGTCAGCTGTCATATATCCTTCTCTAGCACAACTACATGAAGGAATCAATGAAGTCGAGAACAAGAAACAAAAGGCAATTTGTATAGAGAGGTATAGGAGACGGGACGAAGATCACAAAAGGGTGATATCAGAGATTGATGATAATATAGAGGAAGAATGTGGCATATGTATGGAGATAAATGGCAAAGTCGTCCTTCCAACATGTAGCCATGCTATGTGCATTAAATGCTACCGTGACTGGTACATATCTGCTCTCTTCTCTTTGCAGTCTCTGTATTGTCTAGCAAATTTCAGAAGCAGGCAAAATTTGCCTTCTGCTCTTGGGAAATTAGGACACTTCTGCATGATCAACCTGAAATGATAGGCCCTCGGTATAACTTAACATGAGATTTTATTTAACAACTACATGGAAGTATTCATATGTAAGCTGCTTGCATCGTCAACATTACCTAAAGCATGATCCCTGCTTTATCTTGCTAACTGTGTGGTCAGCTTGATCATGCCACTGTCTAGGTCATGTTCTATAAGCTTTTTGGTCAGAGTAGAGGCTAGGTGGGCAACAAACTGTAACAGAACAACATTTCAGGTCTCCTCATTAGAGCAGGCACTCTTGCTCCTCTGAGTTATCTTAGATCTTTTTTATATAGAAAGTAGAACTAGAGTTCAATTGAACATGAACCATGATGACATCCAGAACATTGGCTGTCCTGATTTTTTACGTTTTAAATGTGTTTGACGAACATATTCCCTCGAGACAATGTACATCATCACTTCATCTAGGACAACGTCCATTCAATTTATTTTTTATAACAGTGTATGATGAACGTCCTGCTGTGAGCCAATGTACATCATCGCTTTGTCGAGACTCGAGAACATTATCCGTCCTGATTTTCCATGTTCTAACCATGTTTGATGGACGTATTGCCTTGAGACAGAAGTTCAGAAATGAATCTTGCAGACTTGTATAACATGGTTAATTTAACATCATTTAAGAAAGGCTGGTTTCAGCAAACGCTCGGGGCAGCCAAGTGTTGGAAATAGGGTGAGTAGATCAACAAAAGAGACCAAGTCCATATAAGGTGGACTTGTCTTAGCTGAGCCTGGAGGATAGCAACCTGATATAGCTCTGAGGTTATTTGCTCATATATCATGTCTTCATCTCCATCTTGCATTTGGATTTGTTTCGGGGTCAGCAGCAAAAACCAATAGTTAGGAATACAAGTGGTATACTAAACAATGATATTTGGTTTGAGATAATTTCTCGCTGTCATGACAAGTTTATCTGCAATTAAGTTCTTTGCAACATTAAGTGATTCAAACCCACTTCCAGGTACCATGGCCCTTGGTACTATGATAATAATTTGGATTTATGCTTGAACCGAAATATGGATCAACATAAAAGAAATATAAATTCTCATTAGGTTCTGAACATGTCATTGCTGCCGCTTATCAACTGTCTACATAATCTGTTGATCTTCAAATTCTTCGCTATATCTCTCCTGTTCTAAGTGTGGCCTCCTTGCAGGAGATCAAGATCCCAGTCCTGTCCATTCTGCCGTGATAGCCTCAAGAGGGTGAACTCTGCCGACCTCTGGATATACACAGATAACAGCGCGGTTCGAAGAGAGAACCTGAGGCGTCTGTACATGTACATTGATAAGTTACCAACAGTGATCCCTGAATCTGTTTTCGAGGTATATGATTCCCACGTAAAGTGACCTGGTGCTCGTGCTCACGGTGAGCCAACTGTTCATCGGCGAGCTGCTGCTGATAGTGGTGTAGACATTCGTGGAGCCCCAGGTGGCAGGTGCCGCGAGCTTATGGATGCTCCGAGCAGCTTATGTAAGGTATATATATGTAAATTATGGTCAGTTGTATCCACACGGTCTTGTGATAGTGTTAGGGAGTCTGACGCCTTTGCCATGAAAGTAATGAATCATTGACTAGCATTTGCCCCGTACTTGTTTCGGGAAATGCAATTCTGGAAGCATATGTTCAGTTGGATGTTTTGTTGACTGGAAACTGGAGCGGTGGCTACTTAAGCCCCGTTTGTAACGCGTGTGGATTTCACATGAATTCAGGAATTCATTCGACCGAGTCTTGAAAGTTTTTCTGGAGTGTATGGGTCGCAGTCGCAGATCAGTGTCACAGTGGTGCGGGCTCTGCCCCTGAAGATCTGCTGAACAAGTGGTTCTCCTGATGACCTGAATTTGCCGTGCGCTGGAGGTTTTTATGCATGCTTAGAGCATCCCCACTCCGGGCCTAAAGCCCCAACCCCACCCCCACCCAATCTTTTATTCCGCCGGCGCGGCACATTTAGTCATCCGGTGCCCTTAGGCCGAACCCTATCCAAAGGGGAGCAAGCTGGGGCGCTGGATGGAGCTGAAAATGCTACGAGCCAATCCTGGCAGTGGGAGAAGCGCGAGACATTTAGTCATCCGGCGCCCCTAGGCCGAACCCTATCCAAAGGGGAGCAAGCGGGGGCGCCGGATGGAGCTGAAAATGCCACGAGCCAGTCCTGGCAGTGGGAGAAGCATGGCACATTTAGTCATCCGGCGCCCCTAGGCCGAACCCTATCCAAAGGGGAGCAAGCGGGGATGCTGGATGGAACTGAAAATGCCACGGGCCAGTCCTGGCAGTGG
Organism: Avena eriantha; assembly: GCA_910589775.1. Classification (NCBI taxonomy): domain Eukaryota; kingdom Viridiplantae; phylum Streptophyta; class Magnoliopsida; order Poales; family Poaceae; genus Avena; species Avena eriantha. The sequence continues at coordinate 68,471,793 of OU342741.1, forward strand.
GAGAAGTGATTCGTTTTCAGAGCCTGCACGCTTGTCGACCGGCCATGCGGCGGTGCGCCCTTCCTTCCCGCCTCCCGCCCAGCTTTCATGCCCTCTCCCGCTATATATAGAGCAGCCTCCATTGCCCCACAGATCCACATCGGTCTCACCACAGCTCTCTTCCACGACCTCTCTAGCTATATCTACGGCGGCCGGAAGTGTTGTTTTCGCCAGGAGGAGCGCCGCACACCCACATGTAGCCGCCCCCATGCCTGGTCGCCGGCTTCCACCAACTCACCCACCCGACCCAAGTGGCCCCAACCATACCAACTCCGAAGATGAGGACTGGCTCGCCTCCGACAATTCCGACAACGCCAACATCGAGGAGTTGGCCGAGATTGCCTCCTCTGGCTCTGAGGAGTCGTTGGAGCCGCGGCCCCCAATACTCATAGGGCCAGCTTACCGAACCAACGGTGATCCTTACGGGTGGGATGTTTTTGCACATGTTTTCCTGCCGGAGTATATCCGGCTACAAGAACTCAGCGACGTCTACGAATGTCGCGTCCTTGCGACGGACAGATACCGCGGCGATGCCGCCATGCGTGCCCGCCGCCGAGCTAAGGAGTTCGACACACAACTAGCGATCTACAACTCCCTCTTCGAGTTGTGGGGTGTCTCCAGAGGACCACCATCGCCGCGCCCTCCTGGCGAGAGCAGCGCCTCCCACCGTCATGTGTTGTAGTTGTTTGTTAGCTTATTTTATGTAAACTTTTAATTAAAATTGAGTATGAGATGTGCGTATGAGCTAAACGACTGGACGCCTATCATAATAAAACCCTGCTGGCTCCCCCAAATGAGCAAAAAAAGTCCGCGCCGGACATTAAGAGGGACGAGTGAAGATGCTCTTACGATGCTTCACTTTCGTGATGAATGGGAGCAGTCAAACAGCCGGCGTTGCAGTTCGTCACAAAGGGAAAAAAAGTACAGTAGCCCGACTTGGATGAATGGGAGCAGTCAAACGACCGTCCTCCATGGCTCCATTTCTTCTCATGTTTTTCACGTCAATGTTTTTCACGTGAGAGGGCGTGTACAATAGTACAGCTCAGCCGTCTATAAGAACTGACACGTTTGATTTTACCGTGAGGTGGAGGAGATAAGGGGTGGGGAGAGAAACGATCGTCGGTAAAGGTATGGACGATCTGTAGTCCCAAAAAATCGCCCTTTCAACCGTTGTACCATCGAGAGTGTGTGTACCACATATTTTTTTCCCCTTCCATCTCTTGGATTGCCAGCTAAAGAGACGGAAAGCAGTTTCACGCAGCTTCCAGTTTATGCAAACTAGAGACAGCTAAAAAGACGATGTATTGTACGAGGTGTCTATACTACCGTGGACAACTGACATGAAATTTTTTGCAGACAGGTCTAAATGATACTTCAATCACTTTGATTCCCCAGGTACGACACCCGCAGCGTATTTCTCAGTATAGACCCATCTCCCTATGTTCTGTGTTATATAAGATGGCATCCAAGTGCATAGCTAACAGAGCTAGGGTTTCTTTGGGAGATATTATTGGAGAAGAGCAGAGTGTATTTGTTCCCGGCCGTTTAATCACCGATAATATCTTGATTGCATATGAGATTGTGCATGCCATGCGAAAGCGGAAGAAAGGAAAAAATCATGTATGTATTGTCAAGCTCGATGTGATGAAGGCATATGATCGAGTGGAGTGGCATTATTTGGAAGCTATTATGATTAAACTAGGATTCAGTGCAAATTTTGTCCGTCTAATCATGAAGTGTGTGACTTCGGTCAGATTCACTGTCCGTGCAAATGGAGAATTGTTACCATATTTTACGCCCACGAGGGGGCTACGGCAAGGTGATCCGATATCTCCTTTCCTGTTTCTCATATGTGCAGAGGGTTTTACAACCTTGCTGAATTTATTTGGAGGAGTTTCGGTGGATAGAGGGATTAGGGCGAGCCCGAGATCACCCTGGATAAATCATTTGCTCTTCGCAGATGATAGTTTGATTTTCATGAAGGCGAATGAGCAGCATGCTTTGAGATTGAATGAAATTTTGAGAATCTATGGAGACTGTTCGGCCAATGTGTAAATAAGGAGAAGAGTTCAATATACTTCAGTCCAAACACGTCTCAAGAGATTCGTCAGACTTTGAAATTAACGATGGGTATTGCAGTCATTCAGCGAGCAATATTTGGGACTTCCTACTGCAGTGGGTCGTATTACTAGTGAAACCTTTGATCATCTTGGTCAAAGGATTCGCACTAAACTGCAAGGAGGGTCTGAGAGGATGGTCTTCTGTGCAGGTCACGAGGTTTTTCTGAAATCAGTTATTCAGTCAATTCCGACTTTCAGTACGTGTTGTTTTCAGCTAACAAAAAAGGTATGTAGACAGTTGGTGTCCTACATGGCTAGATATTGGTGGAGTAGTTCGATCGATCGCAGGTCAATGCACTGGACCACTTGGGATTTACTCGCATCTTCAAAATGCAAAGGCGGCATGGGCTTTCACGATCTGGAAATTTTTAACTTGGCGCTGTTAGGCAAACATGGTTGGAGGTTTATCACACATCCTGACTCTTTATGCGCGCGAGTGTTGAAGACTAAGTACTTTCCTAACACAAGTTTTTTGGAGGCCACGACTCCTAATGGATGTTCAACTACGTGGAGAGCAATTGTGGCTAGGAGTGTCGTCGGATTGAGGACAAGTACGCCATGAGGGGGTCCTCGAGGCGTGCGGAAGAGAGGGGTGTGAGATGTACGGTATTTAGGGACGGTGAACACACAAGTTTACCCAGGTTCGAATCCGCCAGCTTTGGACGAATCCTACTCCTGCTAGCAATCTAGTAATACGGCAGAGCCGGAATATGGGTTACAAGGGTTTTGCCTGTGCGAGTTAAGATTGTAGGCTATTGTGTTGTAAGGTGTTTGCCCTAAAGGCTCTCCCTAGGACGTCTTATATAGATATCCGGCCTAGGGTTTACAGGAGAGATCAATCCGGCTATGACTAAGAGTTGGTTACAGAGTACATCTTGAACTACAAGTAACATTATGGGCCTAAATCGGTAAGTCTTCTAGGCCTTCCCGTAGCCGGATTGGACTCCGTCTTCTCTCTCTCTCTGACTAGGCCGCCCGTGAAGCAAAGCTCTAACCCGAAGTAGGCCACCCTGGTCAGCGAGGAACTGTGAGGATACCCGGAAAGTATATCCCCAATAGCAGCCCCCGGAGGCCTCCAAGATCCAAAGTCGGATTTTATCATCGTCTAGCTTGATTTTTGGCTTGCAGAATCTTGAAGGATTCCTGGAACTTCACAACAAAAAATACGATCCAGGTCTTAAAAGTAAGTCGGACCTTTCAATAGGTTACTCGGATTTTCCAGCTCGCTTTTAAACTAAGCCAGAACTTGGTCTCTAACGCCACCTGACACAAGCATGGTCAAGTCACGTCATCTGACAGACGTTCCGTTAGCACGACTGTTGGTGGGTCCGCGGTTCACGGAACCGAGGCGCTGTTTCAATGCGTGCATGGAGATCGAGGCGACGCAATCATCGTGTGGGCCCTTCCCAGTTCTTTCCACGACGCGTGGCGGTTACACTGTAGCTTTTACACGAATCTTGGCGCAGGTAGGTGGATATAAGGGGTTCGGATTTCTTCTTCTCCTTTCCACCAGTCCTTTGCCGTTCCTTTCCTCCCAATGCCCCTGCGCGCTTAGAGCCTCCTCGCCCTCCCCCTACAGAGCTCCTAGCGCCGCCCCTTTTAGGTCACTTTCTCACCGGAGAAAAATGGCTTCATCATCTTCTTCCTCTGGTTTGGTGGCGGCAGCGGCAGAAGTAGCTGCGGAGAAGGAGAGCTTCTGAGGAATCTGGATCCCCTACGCCCTTGACGAGGACGGCCTCAAGAACGTGGAGAAGGAGGGGCTTCTTGCCGCCGGCGACTGGCAGACCGGCTCCGGCGAAACCGTCCCCAACCCGCGTGAGGGCGAGCGTGTCCACTTGGGCACCCATCTGGACCGAGGTCTGTCTTTTCCTCCCTCGGAGTTTTTTCTCCGAGGTGATAGATCACTATGGAGTTCAACTCCACAATCTTCCTCCCAATTCTCTTCTAGAAATGAGCGCATATGCTGCGCTTTGCGAGGGCTTTCTCGGCATTAGGCTGAGTTTGCTTCTCTTCCAGTATTATTTTCATGTCCGGAGAAATTCCATCACTGTCGGTGTTCCTTACAGCACCGGCACCATTAGCTTTTCTGTTAGACGAGACCGGGCATATCCCAAAATTTCTGCCAGTGACTCGGTCAAACAATGGCCAACCACTTTTTTCTACCATAGGGATATTCCGGCTCCCGGCAAAGCTACTGCTTTGCCGGCTTTTGTCGACGGTGCCGCCACAGCCCAGTCTTCCTGGGACGAGGCTGCTCCGGCTCTCACCGACGATCTGATCCTCGCTAAGAGGCGGATCGAATATCTGATCAAACACATGGGTCTGAAGGGATCCGACTTGGTCCAGTGTTGGGTCTCACGTCGGATCCAGCCACTTCAGTACCACGGGGATAGACTGATGCACTCCATCACGTCTTCCAAAAAAGACTCCCTCTGCATCAGCCCCAAATCCTACACCACTCAAGGCTACATCAGCCAGATCAAGTGGCTGATCAAGGAGCGGATCCAGAGGAGGATTCCGGAGATTTCTCTAGATATGTACACAGCGGAAAACCCCGTGGTGCCGGTAAGCTTCCATCAATACACCTTTTATGTGTTCCAATCTGTAAGTTATATACTACAGTGCTGATATGCTTTCTTGTTTTCAGCTTGCTGACCTCCCCGAGTCGGAGCTTGCTCCACTCGAAGGATATCCTCCTGAGTTTTCTCAGGAGACTGAAGTGGTCCCATTGCCAGACCTTGCGCTCAAGAAGCGCAAAGCTCCGACAGTGCCTGTTGGCACAAAGGAAGTGCCTGTTGTGAAGAGGTAACTTTCATTCACAATTTCCGCCTTTGTACCTTTCTCGAATTTCTTTCTAAGATGTAATGTTTCAGACTTTACTACATTCTCAGAGCAAAGCCTCTCATCAAGGGTAAGGGGAAAGGGATTCCTGGGAAGCCCCTGCGACAGACGAAGCTCACCATAGCTTCTCCTACCGTGGCTCCTCCAACTCCTGCCCCTCAACCTTCTGCAACTCCGGCGATCATTCCTTCTCCGGTGGTCGCAGAAGATCCGACTCCTCCAACGGAGCCTGCGATCCTTTGGTCGTAGACTGACATCACCGTGGGTGCGTCAGCTCAAGATAAGGGAGAACCCTTTTTGGGTAATGATCCCTCGGCTGAAGTCTTCGCCGAAAACCTCCTCAGCAATCCGGGACTTGCCAAGTTTGGCCTATCCCGGAAATCTGCAGAGGAAATCCAGCAGCTGGCCAGGCAAATCCTGGACAAAAGCCATCTATCCCCCGAGAAGGAAGCGCAAGAAGCAGAGGACGTCAAGTTCTCTGACCTTCTCGCTGAAGTCCGCCTTCGCGACGAGAGGATCAGGACTAGCGAGCTTCCAACAGCCCTAGTAATCCCTCTTACCCTCGCCGAGAAGGTGGCAGCTGAAGTGAACGCGGGTTTAGACAAACTCACCCGCGAGCAATATGTAAGTCGGAATTCCAACTCTTGTTTTTACATTATGTTATATCATATCATCTAGCCCCCAAGCATGAAGTAGGATATAGAATCCGAGTTTATGCTTCATTAGGATGCCAAAGAATGAACTAGTGTAGCCCCCAAGGCTCGTGCTGATATTTAGCAAAAAATATTAGCCCGAGTCTTAAGTACCTTTCTGACTTTGGGTATTCTGACTTACAGAAAGTATGTTCCTATAACCAGGAATTATTATCCAATGTCTGTGATAAGCGGAGAGAGATCAAAGCTCTCCGGTTTAAAAATGCTGAGCTCAAGGTAGCCAAGGATGAAGCCGAAGGTAAACATTTCGAGATTCATACCTTGTTTTTTGCTTTTTCAATGCCGAATTTTTCTGAACTGCTATTCTTTTTGACTTACAGCGTTGGTGAAACAATCCATCGCTATGATTGAAGAGGCCGAGAACCTCAAGACCCTAGTGGTGGAGAACAAGCGACTTCACCAAGAGCTGGATAAGCTCAAGGCAGATCATGAAACGAGCATAGCTCAAGTCCTGGAATCCTCCTCCATGGCCACTAAAGAGCGCGATCGCAAGATTGCTGCTCAAGATAAAGTTATCTCGGACCTCAAGAATGAGCTTGGCAGAGAGAAGGACATCTCCCAGGCGCTCCGGGCTGAACTCCAGAGTCTCCGGGAGGAGAAGGCCAAGATTGACGACGTCATTATTGGTATGTTTCCCCTCTCTGACTTATCTTTTCTTCGACTTCTATCATTGTTGGTTTTTTCTTAACTTGTTTTGTGTATAGGTCCTCTGAACTTGACGGACTCTTCCTCGTCCGAGCCCCGCACCCACCGGCTTACCCAAGTCGATGGTCTTCTTCATGACTACCACCAGTCCCTTGAGAACATTGGCGAGTCCCTCAGGATTCTGGACATGCCAAGCATGTCGGATTTTAAGGTGCGGGAGAAGGCCAAGGAGATGCCGCAGCTTGTTCGGGACTAGAACATGTCCTACGCACGGACTGCTACACAGAACGCTCTCACCATGGTCATGAGCCACCATGGAAACATGGAGATATGGCAAGTGACCAGAGGGTACTACAAGATAGACGAAGACGGCCAGGAGCAAGACCTTCAAGCCATCATGCACTCCTGCGCCGGATATGGGTGACACGTAGCTGATCTGACCAGCTACGAGATCCCCTTCTTCACTCGCGTAGCTACTCCGCCACCTCCTCTAGAAGAAGCCGAAGAAGTTTCCGACGATGAACGGACCACCTCGGATCCGGACATCTCGGCACGATATCAAGGCGGAGTAACCAGCGAGCCGACATCTCCTTCATCACCTCCTGCATTATAGACCACAAACTTATGTATTATTCTGTGAAAGACCATGATGCATTTGTAAATATTAAGTACTATTGACTTTTGCTAGTGCTAAGCTTTTAATCTATTCAGCACTTTTTGGCTTTTGAAATTTTTGCGTGCCTGAAATGTTCACATAAGCACTTGAAATTTTCCGTCTCTACTTATCGTTTATCTGGCTTTCCGCCTCGTCCCTTTCGTGAGCCGGCTAAACCTTCAGCCGGAAACTTTGTCGAGCAACGGAGCTCAATTGCTAAACCAGTTTAAACTCGGAAACAAAGCCGGCTTCCAGTACCAACAATTCACTACTCGGAAAATACCCACATCAGGCAATCAGACAAATAACCCAAGTAAAGACTAGAATTTTTAGAGTTATACCCGAAGGTAGCAGTTTTAGAATCGGAAATCTAAACTAGAACGAACATGAGCATAAAGTACTTTCAAGCATTCTGGGATTTTCGACTATGACATGATCATTAGGAAATAAGATGGTAAAAACTTCTCAGAAAAACTTTGAGGTAACCAAAACTTTTATTTCTCACAGAACATGTGCATATGTATGATTACAAAGAAGGATAAACTAAGAATAAAACGGACGTAGCTGAGCAATATTCCACGATCTGTCTAACTCATCCGGATTTGTACTGCCTCTAGCTCTCTTTCTCTTCTTAGTAGCAAGTCTTTCTTTGACTGTCCTCATGTCAGTTAAGTAGTACGATCTATTGTGCAATACTCGACTAACTAAAAAGGGTCCTTCCCATACTGGGGAAAGTTTGTGCTTTCTTTGTTGCACAAGCTGGAGAACCAAATCACCTTTATTGAAACATCTAGTTCGGACTCTCTGGCTATGATACTTGCGTAACTTCTGTTGATAGGCTGTAGATCTCATTTCAGCAACGACGCGAACTTTTTCGACTAAGTCGAGATCATTTTGTCGAGAAATCTCGGCATCCTCTTCGATATACGCGGCCACTCTAGGAGAAGTATGAATTAAATCGCTAGGAAGAACTGCTTTTGCGCCATAGACCAAGAAGAAAGGTGTGTATCCTGTTGACCTGCTCGAAGTTGTTCGTAAACTCCAAATTATAGAGGGTAATTCCTCTGCCCAAGCCCCCGCAGCACGTCGTAGTGGTGCTTCGAGTCTTGGTTTCAAGCCTTGTAGAATTAAACCATTCGCTCTTTCGACTTGTCCGTTAGCCTGTGGATGTGCGACTGACGCAATGTCAAGACGGATATTTTGCTCATCGCAGAATTCAGCCAATTCTCCCATGGAAAAGTTACTCCCGTTGTCCGTGATAATACTATGCGGATAACCATACCGCATTATAACATCCTCGACAAATATTTTGGCTATTGCTCCATCACAACTAGTGACAGGTTTAGCCTCGATCCACTTTGTGAATTTGTCCACCATCACTAAGAGGTGAGTGAATCCACTTGGGGCTCGTTTAAAAGGTCCTACCATATCAAGCCCCCAGACCGCAAAGGGCCATGTTATAGGTATTGTTCGCAGCTGATCAGCCGGAACATGAGCTTGCATGGCGTACTTTTGGCAGCCTTTGCATGTCTTGACTAATCGTTCGGCATCTGCCTAAGCTGTAAGCCAGAAAAATCCATGTCAAAAAGCTTTTGCCACTAAAGATTTGGCTGCAGCATGGTGACCACACTCGCCTTCGTGGATTTCCCTTAAGATTTCCACTCCTTCCGGAGATACACAACGCTAAAAAACCCCAGAAACACTCCGTTTATGGAGCTCACCTTTAACAATAGTATAGGCTTTTGCTCGTCGGATAATCTGTCGGCTTAGTACCTCGTCTTCGGGTAATTTGCCATCTACCAAATAATCGAGGTAGGGTTAAGTCCAGCTGGGGATTAAAGCCAGAACTGCTATCAAAGGTGAGTCGGATTTGGTTGGATATTCCTCATCTACTCCCTTTATCGAGGGAACTTTGAGGTGCTCTAAAAATGAGCCATCCGAGACCTCTTTCCGCGCAGAGCCTATTCGAGATAGTGCATCTGCTTCCTCATTTTCTGCTCGAGGGATGTGTTGAACTTCAAACCTCTCGAACGATTTAGATAGATCATGCACGACAGCTTTATATGCTGCCATGTGCTTATTTGCATTATGAATATCCCAAACTTGCTGAGCAACAAGATCCGAATCTCCATAACACATCAAACGTCGGATCCCAATATCCTTAGCAATCCGGATTCCATGCAGAAGTGCTTCATACTCGGCAATGTTGTTTGTCGTTGTGAAGTGGATCTGCAACACGTATAAAAGTTTATCTCCTTGGGGTGATTTGAGCACCACGCCAGCCCCCGAGCCCCCTCGAGCCTTAGACCCATCGAAAAAGAGGGTCCAATATTCCGACTCAGGGAGGACCATGTTCTCCTTGGTCTCTGTCCAATCAGCAACAAAGTCAGCAAGGATCTGGGATTTGATTGCTGTCTGGGGTTTGTACTCAATATCGAAAGCTGCAAGCTCTATGCCCCATTTTGCGACGCGTCCTGTGGCATCGCTATTGTTGATTATATCTCTCATGGGAGGTTTTCTCACCACGGTAATTGGATGCTCCTGAAAATAGTGTCATAACTTACGAGATGCTAGAAAAACACCGTAAGCCAACTTTTGATAGTGCGGATACCGCTGTTTTGATTCTATCAGGACCTCGCTGACAAAGTACATCGGACGCTGCACCAGGTGTTTCCTGATTTTCTTATGGTCTCTCCACTACCATAACGATACTGACAACCTTAATTGTCGTAGCAATGTAGAGCAACATCGGTTCCTAAGATTCCGGCACTGCAAGGATAGGAGCAGATGAGAGTACTTTCTTCAGGTCTTGTAGTGCAGCTTCAGCTTTGTCAGTCCAGACAAAATCCTTGGTCTTCTTCAGGAGTTTGTATAATTGTGCGGCTCTTTCACCAAGCTGGCTTACAAATCGACTGACCGCAACAATGCAACCAGTTAATCTTTGTACGTCCTTCAGGCGAGTTGGCCTGGAAATATTGAGAATAGCCTTGATCTTGTCGCGGTTCACCTCTATGCCTCTTTGAGACACAATGAAACCTAACAATTTTCCGGCTGGTATTCCAAAGAAGCATTTCTTCGGGTTAAGCATGATGTTGTATTTTCGTAGATTGGCGAACGTCTCCTCCAAGTCGGAAATCAACGTTTCCTTCTTTTTGGACATGACCGTGATATCATCCATGTATGCATGTACATTGCGTCCGAGTTGATCATGGAGGCAACGCTGCATCGTGCGCTGGTATGTAGCTCCTGCGTTCTTCAGCCCAAAGGGCATCGTAAAAAACAGAGGGTTCTGAAGGGGGTTATGAATGAAGTCTTGACTTTGTCAGATTCCTTCATCCGGATTTGGTGATAACTGGAATATGCGTCGAGAAAACAGAGGAGTTCCGAGCCTGCCGTAGAATCGATAACTTGATCAATTCTAGGCAGAGCGAACGGATCTTTTGGACAAGCCTTGTTCAAGGCAGTATAATCAACACACATCCTTAGATCAGTGGTGTCCTTTTTAGGGACCATTACAGGGTTGGCCAACCAATCAGTATGGATGACCTCTTCTATGAATCCGGCTAGCTTGAGCCACGCTAGTTCCTTAGCTATTGCCTTACATTTTTCATCGCCAAACCGTCGTAAGGACTGTTTGACGGGTTTAGCGTTCGGGTTTACATTTAGAGAGTGCTCGGCAAGTTCCCTAGGTACTCCGGTCATGTCAGATGGCTGCCATGCGAAGATATCTTGATTTGTTTGGAGGAACTTGACGAGCGCGCTTTCCTATGCGCTACTTAGGCCTACGCCTATCTGGGTCACCTTGGAGGGGTCATCATCCTTCAACGGCGTTGTCTTCATCTCTTCTGATGCTTTGAACTCCGGATTTGGCTTTGTGACCTCCTTCTTTGTTGTAGGCATCTCGGACGGATCTATGCTCTTCTTGATCTCCTTGTACTCCTGGGCGTGCAGCACGGCTTCGACAAAGGCGGCATTTCCATATTCGCACTCTTGCACCTTCTTCGGGTCTCCCCTGATGGTCATCACGCCGTTGGGACCTGGAATTTTCATCATATTGTAAATGTAACATGGACGAGCCATAAAAGCCCAGTAAGCCGGACGTCCGAATATAGCGTGGTATGCGCTCTTGAACGGGACTACCTCGAAGGAAAGTGCCTCCGTTTGATAATTCTTTGGAGTTCCAAAAGTAACATCCAAAGTAATCTCTCCCAGGGAATTAGCTTGTCTTCCTAGGACAACTCCGTGAAAGATCACAGAGCTATGGTTCAGCCGTGTTTCCGAGATCTTCATCTGGCGTAGCGTTTCGACATAGAGAATATTGATGCTGCTACCACCGTCCATGAGGGTCTTGGAGAAACCATAACCGTCAATAAGTGGATTGATGATTAAGGCGTATTTTCCTCGCCTGTGTAGTTTAGGCGGATGATCAGCGCGGTCAAATGTGATTGTCACTTCCGACCAGTCCAGATACTGAGGGACAGCCGGAACTGTTGCATTGAGCTCGTGGAGAACTGCTTTCTTGACCTTTGCTGGTTGAGATCCGAGGAAGGTGACGTAAGTGTCCTTCTTGGTGGGAAAAGTCTTCTTCCCTTCCGGCTTGGGATTTGAAGCATCAGCTTCCTCCATGTCGGAATCTTCCTTGGTCTTCTTGTCTTTTTCGGGTTTTTTCTTTCCTTTCTTCCGCTTAGCTTTGTAGCCCGTGTTATCATCTCTCTTGATGTCATCATTAAAACAACATTCAGCATTTTTGTGGGACGAGCCCCCATTGGCTTCTAAGTGATGCACACATGGGTTATTGGCAATGTCGGCCCAAGTGTAGGTTTTTCCTGGTTGTTGCTCTCCTCTGCCTTGGACCCTTGACGTCCCACGGCCACGCCCCGCGGCCTCCGCCACGTCCTCCTCGTCCTCCAGACCCGGAAACAGTAGTGACCCTTGCTGTCTCCGCGTTGGGTTTTTCTTCCGAGGTATTTTTGCACTTCTGAGCTTGTTGCTTTGGTTGTTTTGCCGACTGAGGCACAGTCAGGACATTGAGTAATCCCTATGCATCGTCGTCAGCATCTGCATACTTGCTCGCTGTTTCTATCATCTCTCCCAGATCAGTAACCTTGTCACACTTCAAGCGATGGCGCAGTAAACCAATTGGGAGACCTGCGATGAAAGCTTCAATCACAGTTTGATCGTTTACTCCTTCGCAGGAGTTATTTGTGTCGATCCATCGTTCGAGATAATCCCGGCAAGTTTCTCCGGCTTTCTGGGTGCAACGCTGTAGGTCTCCAACCGTACAGGGCCTCCGATATGTGCCTTGGAAATTCCGAAAGAACGCACTTTGCAAGTCATACCAGTTGTGGATGGTGTTTGCTGGAAGTTCATTGAGCCATGATCGTGCCGTCTTCCGCAACATAAGTGGGAGATATCGGGTTGCGACTAGGCTGTTTCCGCCTTTAGCGATGCAGCAAGCTTGGAAGAAATCCTGTAACTAGGTGTCTGGCCGAGCAATGCCGTCGTAGGCTTGGATATATCTTGAGATAGCAAATCCTTCCGGGAATTTTGTAGCTCTGATGCGTGGTCCGAAGCACTTTGGGCCCACGTACACGTCATCGTTTTCATAGTGCCGAGCCTCTATGTTGGAGTTGATCCTGTGCCTTGCGTCGTTCGGGGATAGAGATCGTCCCGAATGTCGGCTGCAGCTGCGGTACCCTAGAGCCGGACTTCGGCTTCTCCCACCACCTCCTCCGCCATGTCGTCCTCCTTGACCTCCTTGGGGGCCGTTGTGATAATTGTGTGGTGGAGAGGGTGGTGCAGCTGGATAGGTTCCAGCTGATCGCCGGCCTCCGTCCGGAGCGTCATTATTCTGGTTCCGGGGAGGTTCTTGACTATGACGAGCCCCCTGCCAGCTTGTTCCAGCGTGGTTTCCGTCGTTCCTTCGTCCGTCGTTCCCACCATGGTGAGGCTCAGCCGGACGGCTCTAGTGTCTAGGAGGTGGCATTCTCTAACGATCCTCCTTCCGACGTTTCTCCTTATCTTCTCCCTTTTGATCATTGAATTCTCGTCGGGGAGCATTCCTCGGATTCAGTGCAGCGATCGCGTCTTTCTCGGCTGCTGGAGCGACATTGCTCCAGTTATGTGTAGCTCTGCGATGCTGTCCCAACGATCCGGTTCTTGAATAATTGTCTTCCCTGCGTTCGGGGTGATGGTACTGCGCCCGAACGTAATGGGATCTTACGTTAGCCCATGCTGGATCTGTGCGACATTGGTCAGAATCCAACCAGTTTTTGACTTCCGGACAGGGCGACCTTCTGCTGCTCTAGTCCCTTGTTGAGTAGCTTGATACCCAAGCGTATCTCCTCTGGCCCTGGATTAGTTGATAGAATTTCACGAGCTGCCACGGTATTTTGCACTGGTGTTGGGTATACCCATTCTCCGTTGCTATCCTTCCGTGGCTTCCCCATCTCATCTCCGAAAAGGACGGCACGGACACGTGGGAATTGGTTGTCATCTATGTGACGCTTCCGTGTCTTCTGATGTAGACGGGACATGTACTCCTTGTTTGACATGCGCTTCTTCTCCACCTCGATGTTTTTGGCTTCACCAAGGAGTTGTTGACGACGCGCTTCTAGGGCCTGGGCCCTTTTGTCTAGCTCATCTGCAGTAAGTTCTGCAGCTGTAGGGATAGGTGTGGTTAAAGCGGCATCGATGAGTTTACGCGCACCTTCAGTGATCACGTGTCCATCCACCGATGCTTCTTTTTTCGGCTCGTCTGGGATAAGTGCTCCATCCGAGTCTTCTTCGTATTCCTCGGCGATTACCTCCTCTGTGAGGGGGTCTTTTGCCGGGGTCTTGTTCTTCTTGTTCTTCTTCTTTTCCTTCTTGGCAGCTCCGGTAGCAAAAACGGCTTTGGGTCCGTTTCCTGGAGTCAAGCTCTGATCGGTACTTTCGGACATCTGGACTTCGGGATTATCTCCGACGTCCATGTCATCCTACGCTTTGGGAGAGTGTTCCCCGGATGCTTCATCCATGGCTTCTCCTTCTTCTGCAGCTTTGGAGTTGTACTCCTCTTCATATTCCGCGGAGAACTTTCAGAAATCTGCCGACGTCATGAATTCATCCGAGGATGCGGGAACATCGGCGTTTGTTCCAATTGCCTCCAGCACTGAGTCGGTGTTTTCTCCAGCATCGGCAGAGCCGGATCCGGATCCGACATACCCGACGAAGTGCGATGCGTGCTTCCTGAGGTACCTGCGGCTTTCGCGATCAGCCATATCGAAACTTTTATTGGTTTCGAGGATTGCATCTGCGCTAGCGCCTTGCAGTATCATATGTCTTAGTGTGTACCCGAGGAAAGGCCTGTCTGCCCCGGCATCGTCAGATCCGGAATCAGTGTCGTTGATATGCTCCTCCTAGATTTCGACTTCCACGGGTGGGTCGGTCTAGGATCCGGCTTCTCTAGGGAGATCCACTCCAGATTCGACTTGGACCGTGAGGTCTTCTTTAGGCTCAGATTTCTCCACTATCTCTGCAACTGGTGCAGGCTGGGTGGGATTAGGGTTTTCTGAGATCCGGAACTCTGCCGCCTCTGCGGACCCAGAAGATTCTTCTGCTTCTATCATCACCGCTGGGGTGGGTTGGGCACGTTCAGCAAAACCGATGTAAACATCGATCTCGCCAAAATACATGATTGTATAAGCAGTCACAGTTCCCTAGCCGGAATCCAAGTCTCGTCAAGAACGATGAGAGGGACGTTGCTGGCGTAGAGGATGCGACCGACGGCGATGGTCTCACCAATTCCGATTCTTGCAGATTCCGCTCGGAACGCAGATTCGAAGCTCGCTTGCCCCACGGTGGGCACCAACTGTCGTCGGATTGAGGACAAGTACGCCATGAGGGGGTCCTCGAGGCGTGCAGAAGAGAGAGGTGTGAGACGTACGGTATTCCGGGACGGTGAGCACACAAGTTTACCCAGGTTCGAATCCGCCAGCTTTGGAGGAATCCTACTCCTGCTAGCAATCTAGTAAAACGGCAGAGCCGGAATATGGGTTACAAGGGTTTCGCATGTGCGAGTTGAGATTGTAGGCTATTGTGTTGTAAGGTGTTCGCCCTAAAGGCTCTCCCTAGGATGGCTTATATAGATATCCGGCCTAGGGTTTACAGGAGAGATCAATCCGGCTACGACTAAGAGTTGGTTACAGAGTACATCTTGAACTACAAGTAACATGATAGGCCTAAGTCGGTAAGTCTTCTGGGCCTTCCCGTAGCCGGATTGGACTCCGTCTTCTCTCTCTGACTGGTCCGCCCGTGAAGCAAAGCTCTAACCCGAAGTAGGCCACGCTGGTCAGCGAGGAACTGTGAGTATACCCAGAAAGTACATCCCCAACAGGGAGGGTAGCTTTGGAGGCTGGTCTAATTAAAAGGATTGGCGATGGTTCCTCTACGGCCATATGGACAAAAATGGATTCCAGGAATTATTTCAATGAGACCATCTGCCCCGATTGAAGACGATGTTCTTAATAATGTTTCCGATCTAATTGATGATGATAATTCGACGTGGAAAGCAGCGCTGGTCAGGAGAAACTTCATGGCGCCGGAGGCGGATGCAATCCTCAATATTCCGTTACGGCGTGACGGCGGTGATGACTCCTGGGCCTGGGGCCTAGAAAAGAATGGTATCTATGCTGTAAAATTGGCGTACCGATCTCTAGTGACGCGTAACAAGCTTAGTTCTCTAGCGGAAGGGACGGTTTCTAAATCTTTAAATTCTGATACACAGATGTGGAACCGGCTATGGAAACTGAACGCGGTGCCAAAGGTTCGGGTATTTTGGTGGCGGGTTTTACGAGGTATTTTACCAATGGAGAAAACATTGCAGCACCGACATATTGCGACTTTGGCTCAGTGTAAAGTTTGCCGTTCAGCAAACGAAGATATGATGCATGCACTAATTTAGTGCACACATGCAAAGCGTTTCTGGATGGAAGCTCGGGAATGGCTGGACATTAAGATTCCTAAACTTCATCCAGCAACTTGGTCGAGGGACATTTTATGTGATCCTTTATTCTCTGAGGAGCAACGACCGAAGATCATCACGGTGATGTGGGCTATCTAGACGTCCCAGAATAATATTGTTCATGACAAGGGAAGCCTTGATCCGATACAGTCTATGAAGATCACGAGAGATCCGCTTGCTGTGCTCGAGGTGCCTAGGCAGCATGCGACAATCTTGCCAGGTCATAGATGGAGGCCTCCTGATGATGATTGGATGAAGATAAATATTGATGCTGGAATCTCTCTGGATGCAAGGAAAGGTGGAGCGGGGGGATAGCATGATCTCCTACCGGCTTCGTTGGGGCTTGGAGCAAACCATCCAGGTATCACTAACCCCTTGATCGCTGAGGCCATGTCTCTTGGAGGGGGGAGTCATTTTTGCAAAGCTCCGAGGTTTCAGCGAGTGGTTTTTGAAGTTGATTGCTTGGAGGTTGTTAACATGTGGGACTCGCGTGCTGGTTCACGCTACTACTTTAAGTAGCGCCAATTCTCCACGATATTGAAATGCTAGCCTCATCGTTTATTTATTTTGTTATTCAGCATGTAAAACGATCTGCTAATGTGCCGGCCCATCTGTGTGCAAAGTTTGCTTGTACACAGGAGGATACCTGCTGTTGGTTCGATCATGTACCTAGTTTCCTCACTACCGGCCTCCAAGCTGACAGTGCAGGAGTGTTTGATTCTGAATAAAGTCCTTTAATTCCCCGCAAAAAAAAACTATTGCTCATGCCCTAATCCTGAGACTGTGGTACGCACTATACCACCATGATAGGTATAAGCAACGGTTACAACTATGACCAAGGCTCTTTAAGGGCATGTACACTCGTTCCCAGGGTGGGTGTCTGCATATTTTCACCACGTCATCTATGGACAGACTAGCAGACAACGTATACAACCTGGAGTCTATTTTGCTGTCAATAACCACCAAAATTTGACCCCAAAAAAGGGAGATAAACTAGATCTAACCGACCCACTACATGCGAGTGAATCGTACAATGGGAAAGAGGCAGGCCATAGGCAGCGGTTTTTTTCGGCTGCAGCCTTTAGAGCATCTCCACTCGCGTTTCATGAAGGCGTTTTCAGGGCTTATTTTTCGTCCGGATGTCGAAATTTCGCCCAGTCACGTTCCCAGTACGCTGGTTTCGTCTGGATTTGGCCCAAAATTGGCCCGACGTTTTCAGACCGAACCCGAGGCGCGGGGAACGGCCTAGGAACGCCGGATAGAGAGAAAACGAGTGTGGGTTAGACCTATCGGCGAGCGGAGGCCGAGTTACCGCCCTTTTCCTCTTCCCCTCCCGCCTTCCCTCTACAATCCCCCACATCTCCCGCCAGTTCGGCGAGCTCCCGCCCGCCATGCCGCCCAAGGCTTTCGCCAAACCCCGATCCGCCGTCGGTGAACCAAAAGAGAAAAAGGTGAGGAAGCCGAGAGCGTCGGCGCTGAGACCTGAAGGCATGAGCGCCCCCGCCTGGTTGGCCCTATCCACGAAGAGAAAGTTCACTACGGGGAGCCGCGGGGACAGGAAGGCAAGGGCCAAGCAGGCGAAGGAGCTCGCCGGCGCTCAGGCGATGAGGGAGCGGCGGCTGAGGCATAGGCGATGAGGGAAGCGGCAGCGGCGTCATCGCGTGCGCATTACAACAGTGTTTGGGGGAGCCAGCCAACCGTCCCTTCGCCTGCCGGATACTCGTCGGCCGGCTTCTCGCCGATCTCGCTGGCGATGTTCCAGGAGAACCAGGCAAACCCACGGCAGAGGTACTCCTCCTCCACCGAGTTCGATGGCGGATTCAACCCGAACACTGTCTTCCCTTGCCCCGCACCATGCCCTCCTTCGGCCTTCAGCATCGACATCAACGCCCCCTACTCCTCTCCGGCGTACGTCGCTTCCTCGATGGCGCGTCGCGGCCCTCTGCCGTTCGTCGGAAGCTCGTCGCACGCGACCCACATCGAGATCGACGCCAAGAACATGTTTGGCGGAATGTTGAACGAAGCCTACATGCAGGGCATGATCGCCCAAGGTTCGGAGGCGGCTATGGCCGGCAATGCCAGTTTCTTCACCGAACACTAGCCGAAGGTACTTGTTCATGCCTTTGCAGCTCCTCCGCGCACTCGGCATGTACCGGAACGACACTAGAACGGAGTTCAAATTCCATCATGTGTTTCCTTCGATTGAGAAATGCTAGAAATGGGCGGATACTCGGCTGACCCTCGCCAAGACGAAGGATGGCGTGTACAACCTGGTGGATCCTCCACCTGCTGCCGGCGAAGGAAGGCCAGAGCTCGTCCAAAACAAGGCGAAGATGCTCAAAGCCACATGACCTCCCACCGAGCGTCTCCAAGAATCCATCGAGAGGTGCATCACCGACACAAAGGCCCATACCAAGAAGAGGGAGGAGAAGGCCGAGCAGAGATGGGCGCAGCTGCTGCAGAACCAAGACCGCAAGCTCGATCTCCTCAAAGAAAACTTCGCCGCCAAGAAGAGGAATACAGATCTGCAGTTTCTCATGGGTGGTGAACACACCTCGGCGATAAGCACGCCGGTCAAGGCCTAGTACATGGCGCGCCTGAAGGAGATATGCCCTAGAGGCAAATAATAAATAGGTTTTTATTACCATATCTCAATTAATTTATAATAGTTTCATATTGTGCTAGAACTGTGCCAAGTAGAAACATTGGCATAGGTGTGGTATGAAACAAAAAAGTCCCTAGTAGCCTCTATTCATACTAGTTCGTTGGTCACGAAGATGATTCGGGTTTCAAGATCATGGGAATTTATGCCGACTAACAACGAGATCATATCACTGGAGAATGATGTGGTTGGACATTCCTCGAAGGATTGCAACACGATCAAGTTATATAGTTCATTGTTGCAACAGCTATACCTAGACTCCTTCTCCTTAGACCGTGAGCTGATATTACTCATTGTTTCCCTAGGCTGCTTAGACTGCATCAAACATCATCTCGCAATGCGATGGCCATAAAGGTGTACATTGGGTATTCCGAAGGAACAGTAGATGACATGTGACTGCAAGACCAGGATTTGTTCACCCACATGACAGGTAAAGATACATACGGCCGACTTGGTGAGATTACATCTATAAATGTTGCAACATGTGACTAGGTCACGGGGATGTAATATGACGGTAACAAGAAAACATAACTTGCTGTGAACGAGATTGAACAAAGGTATATGATACCAATGATCGGATCTCGGACAAGTTGTATCGAGAAACAAAAGTAAGAGGATGCTACATTTAGACGGTTCAAGCGACATTGTCATCAGGAATGCATAGGGGTCACATGGATATCCCTGGTCCCTCTGTTGATCATTGATACAGATCATGTCTAGAGCATTCCCGAGCCATGAGAGGATACACTTAAGGGTATGATGAGAGTGATCATTCGTAAGACGGAATCACCGTAGAGAAAGAGAGAAAGACGGAATCGTTCCGCAGAGAGATCCGAAGTTGTTCGGAGAAAGAATAAAAGAAACGCCCGGAAAAGTGTTTTCGGATAAATGGGAATTTAAATATATATTTATTATATGTTAATTATGAATTAATATATTCTAAATGATATTTAAATAAAGATTTACAAAGGCAACTTTTATATTAGGCTAAATCCCCGGAGGGAAAAGGCCTAAGTATAAATCTGCAGAAAAAGATAAAAGGAACAGCCCACATGGGCGGTAGATAATAGCCGCCGCACGGGGCGGTATGGAGTTGGGTTGCGCTGGCGGATGGGCGGCGAATACTTCACGCCGCCCAAGGCGGCAGAGCACTAGGCAGTGCACGGGACGCCGCGCGCCATGCCCACTCGGGTGAGGACCTGGGCAGCGGGCGCCGGCTGGGCCGCCACGCGCCAGGCCGGCCCACCCCGGGCCACCTCTCCCCTTACCGACTGCTGGGCCACCGGGGGCACCGAGGCCCACCCAGGGCTGGCTCTGCCTTTCTGCGAACTGGGCCGCCGGTGTGGCGCCAGGGCCCACCCGGCTGGCTGTAGTTTCCCTTTTTCTTTTTAATTAGATATTTCCTGTTTTGCCTATTGGGCTGAGTTAATTTGGCCCATTCGGCCAGGACGAAAATAGCTGTTATTTTCCTTTAGTATTAGTCCCATATGGCTTAGCCTTTGAGAAAGGTTCACCCCCTTAGCCTATATAAAGGGGTGCCCATGGGTGGAATTAAACACACCAAATACACCAATATTTGGAGAAGTCCTTTGGTTGACTTCCTCCTTCCCTCTCTCTCTCTAGCCCTTGTGACCATGGCCCTAAGTTTGGGCTGTGCGATCGAGGCACACATGCAGCACGCCGTTGCGCTGCAGGGATTCCTAACCGGATATCAACTTCCGCACTCCTGGCGAGATCGGGGAGCCGGAGGTCTCATCGTGCACCGGATGTGTACGAATACACGAGGCGCAACACTTGGGGCGCTTAAATGTTGTGAGCCGGAGCTGTTGCACGATGAAGATCAAGAAGGAGCAAGGGGTGACCTGCGAGGAGCTTCGCGACCTTGAGGTCGGCTACGAGTACAACTACATCAACCATGTTCCCCGCGGAATGTTAACCGCGTACGGTCTACAAGGGTATGTATTCTCTACGCTTCGGCTGTTACCGCATTACTATATAGATAGATCCTAGGCGAGTTTTGGGGTTCCATCGTAGGAATTTTTTTGTTTTCTGCACCGATCCCCAATAGTGGAATCAGAGCCGATCTATGCGTAGGAGTGCTATACGGCCAGTACGCACAAGTATTGTGCGGGCATTGATCCCTTAGTTGTTACCCTCTAACGTGTACTTGTTTATATCACGGTATTGTCTGATGAAGCGGACCGGACCGACCTTACGCGTATTCATACGCGAGACTGGTTCCACGCTCAACATACGGCTTGTACCATATAAGTGGCTAGCGGGTGTATGTCTCTCATTCGATAGTTGATATAGCACTTACAACGGAGGGCCCCGAAAGGGGTGTAATAGAGACAACTCTTGGATCCATGTTGTGGTTGGAAAGTTCGTAGTTTAGAAACGGTTCTAGTGCAAAATCCCTAACAACCACGTAAAACTTGCAATAGATAAAGTAGAGGCGTCTAACTTTATTTTGCAGGGGGCATGTGATTATGATATGGCATTGGTCGTTACAAAGGTAAAGTAGTTTACTTTCTGTTACTAAGTAGCATAGTGATAGTCATCGTTCTGATGAACGACCTGGTGGAGGCGTCGTGGACTTGGCGTCAAACCAAGGGCAGGATGGAGATCATGCCGGAGCGCTCGATGGAGATCAAGGCGCAAGAAAGACCATATCATATCACATTATACATATGATGTTGATACCAGTTTTTACATCTTATTGTGTGCTAGTATTTAGATACTCAACGGTAGCAAATAAGATAATCCCTATTTAATTCCTATGTTCCGTGTTCCCCTTGTGTGTGCACCACCAAGAGGGTTACAGGCCTAGGTGTCAGACATATCTACGTTCGCATACAGTGGGTGTAAGCCATGTTGCACAGCGAATACACACAAGTTAGATTTGGCGAGCCTAGCATGTACAGACATGGCCTCGGAACACAAGAGATCGAAAGATCGAGCATGAGTCACATGGATGATGTGATTGGCATTATTAAATGTCTACCTTTGATACTACACTGATGGCCGTGACGATCGGGGGAGGTGTAGAGGATAGGGATCATGCGATCACTAAAATCGTCTAAGGGATGACCGTTTTAGTGGAGACCAATTATAAATTGATCTCTTATTATAAACTTATTCTGGATATCTGTTTGAAAATATCATATTAGATCTTAGCCTATCCCATTGAGGTCCTTCGCGACCATGGGAATATATTGCTTATTTTGGAACTTAGTAAAAGGGTCCAACTTCATAGATTAATACCCACGCCTAACGAATATCCTCGTAAAAGGTGATCTTCTCTTCTTGATACAATAACGATTAGGAGATAATTCGATGACTCCAGAATGTTTGCAAAAACACTTAGTGACCTTGCATTAGAGTTGAGAACTCTTAGAAGGGCTTGATTGCAAATGGAGTCATGGATGAAAAAAAGGTATATATAAGATATACAAATTATAAATGTGATTCATGCAAAACTCACTACAGTTTATAAAGTATTTGATACTTGTCCCGTTTTGTGAAAACAGGATGATCTGCTTGAGAATTGCTGGTTTTGAGGCAACGTGACTTGATGACGGCAAGCAAAACAGTTGATGGCCGACATCACCACTTCCCTGAAAGTTTACCATTTGGATTAGTGGACTTGAATATAAATTTGTAATCCTTGTATGTGTGTCTTGGTTTTGGCGAGACGATTATTCATATGAACAAGTTACAAACCAGTTTGTACTATTGTTATGAACAATACCTTATGGTCACATTACGATTACAAATAAGTTATTCTCATCACTATGTTAATGATAATAGTTTAAACATTTATAAAGGATTAGAATGCTAAAAGATATCCAAAGCTTAATAATGAAAAGACACTACAGTTTAAGTCATTTTGGTTATTGCAGGTTCTTTATGAAAGATCGGGGTCCTAGATGCTTAATCTAGAGACTTTGCAAAACCACGCCTCCTGGGCAGAATGACTAAAACTCCACATTCTGGTAAAACGGTGATATGCGAAGAAATGTTGAATCTTATACATAGTGATGTATCATATTTTCAACAAGTAGTGGAAATCATTTATTGTGGACTTAAGTGAATAAGCGTATTTACTTAATGAAACATATGTTTGAAATGATTTAAATTGTTCAAATGAGTTCATAACTAAATGGGATATTGAAATTAACAAGAATACGAAGTCTCTTCAATTTGATCGACATGACTAAGGTATTCAAGTTAAATTTAGCATAAAAGGGACTTGTGAAAGATGTTTCACAAATTATGATAATTGGACGAATTCAAACTATGTTGAAATGTCTAAACATCATGATCATTATGTATTAGATACATATGGTATAATATTATCTCTTATTGGGGTTATAGTTGCCGTTTAGAGTTAGAGATCAAAATAAGCAAACACTCATTTGAAATACAAAGGAACATCTAAAGATTCATGGAAACAACACCATAAGTGTTATGGCATGTTCGAGTTTCTGGAGATTTCGACAAGTCGAAGTCGTGGCGAATAAACAAGTCTTTGTAAAGCATTCTTAGGAAGCTATGAATGCATCTTCCACAAAGGGGCAAACATGTTGTTGTCCAAAGTTGATGTGTCTTGATGAAGATACAGGTGGAAGAAAGTAAAAGATCAAAACAAGGTATTTGACCTTGCCTCCGAATTGTTGAGTGGCGCAGCAGAATTTGTTTCGTGAAACCAAACTCTGCAAATAGAGGAGAAACCAATGATAATGATCATAAAGTTCTAGAGAATACTTTTACTAAGGAAAGTAGGATTCAACTATATGTTCTACAAGTTTGTGGAATTATATCATTGATTCACTTGTCATGTTTTGAACAAGACATATCTACGAATTACAAAGAAGCGTGATGGACCTAAGTACGAGAAATCAATGGTCATAGAAATCTCGTTAGTGGAATTCTCGATTTGATGATGATCAAGGAATTTTGGAATGTCCAAGATTATCGAGAAGTCCTGGATTTGAGTGGGAGCAAATCAGCTTGGCTAATTCATAATATGTAACTGACATATTCTGAGTGGGAGCTAAGTGAAATCCCTAGATCTCAAACATGAATGTCATATTTGAGTGGGAGCGTGAAATCATTCTGGACTATGTAGACGACATATGTGAATGATGTGATTGGTGTTAATAGTATTTAAGTTAGGATGAAGTTGAAGTTATTAAACAAAAGATCTATCTAGATAGATTGGTGAGTTTAATAAACACTGAATGTCAAATGCTTCCTGGACTTGATTCTGAAAGTTGTTCAGAATGTCCTAAGACAAGATTCTGAAGAAATTCAGAATGGAACAAGGTAAGAAAGAAGTTATTATTGTATGAAGCATTGAGTATTGCAACTATGGTTGAAAGAAGGAGATGTGTTGCATCTCCTATGAATCAGTCATAGGTTCTTCCATATAACCACGTTGTATACTCGACGTAATGTGACCCGAGGTTCTGGTTGGTAGGACAAAGTCTTAACTATAAGAACATGTCTTCCTGAGTTGATCACTGAACCAAAATTGAGCTTTGTACATAAATAGCAAGAAGCAATGTAAGTGGCATAGTTGCATTCCATGCACTAGGATCTACATAGATATAGAAGTATAAAAGGCTACATCTGATGTGATGTATAATGTTATGGCGCGGCTAGTTCACTTTTAACGTAGAATGATGTGTCCTAGGGCCCAGTGCCCATGAGAAATCCCTCGAGGTTGATCTAACGTCACTGTAAGGATAGCAAAGTGTGTTTCGAAGTTTAGATGACAATAGTGAAAAACGACCGTCATCATAAACACTAGAAACAAAAGTCTCACTTTGTTGCCAAACAAATTCTTCGACCCATTATAAGATAATGGTGTGAATCTCAAAATTAGGAAGACATTAACGATTTGCAAAAGACATAATGATCTGGTAAAACAGAACATGGACATGACGTTTCCCATGAGCATGCATGATATGTGAACGCATATGGCATATGGTTTATATGAGTAAAATGCGAGCTGGAACTCTAGTGCAAGTGGAAGATTGAAGGAGATATGCCCTAGAAGCAAATAATAAATAGGTTTTTATTACCATATCTCAATTAGTTTATAATAGTTTCATATTGTGCTAGAACTGTGCCAAGTAGAAACATTGGTACATGTGTGGTATGAAACAACAGAGTCCCTAGTAGCCTCTATTCATACTAGTTCGTTGGTCACGAAGATGATCTGGGTTTCAAGATCATGGGCATTTATGCCGACTGACAACGAGATCATATCATTGGAGAATGATGTGGTTGGACATTCCTCGAAGGATTGCAACACGATCAAGTCATATTGTTCATTGTTGCAACAACTATACCTAGACTCCTTCTCCTTAGACCGTGAGCTCATATTACTCACAATTTCCCTAGGCTGCTTAGACTGCATCAAACGCCATCTGGTAATGTGGTGGCCATAAAGGTGTACGTTGGGTATTCCGAAGGAACAATAGATGACATATGACTGCAAGACCGGGATTTGTTCACCCACATGACGGATAAAGATACATACGGCTGACTTGGTGAGATTACATCTATAAATGTTGCAACATGTGACTATGTCACGGGGATATAATATCACGGTAACAAGAAAACATAACTTGTTGTGAACGAGATTGAACAAAGGTATAGGATACCAATGATCGGATCTCGAATAAGTTGTATCGAGAAACAAAAGGAAGAGGATGCTAAATTTAGACGGTTCGAACGACATCTCCATTAGGAATGCATAGGGGTCACATGGATATCCCTGGTCCCTCTGTTGATCATTGATACAGATCATGTCTAGAGCATTCCCGAGCCGTGAGATGATACACTTAAGGGTACGATGAGAGTGATCATTCGTAAGACAGAATCACCGTAGAGAAAGAGAGAAAGCTGGAATCGTTATGCGGAGAGATCCGAAGTTGTTCGGAGAAAGAATAAAAGAAAAGCCCGGAAAAATGTTTTCGGATAAATGAGAATTTAAGTATATATTTATTATATGTTAATTATGAATTAATATATTCTAAATGATATTTAAATAAATATTTACAAAGGCAACTTTTATATTAGGCCAAATCCCCGGAGGGAAAAGGCCTGAATATAAATCTGCAGAAAAAGATAAAAGGAACAGCCCACGTGGGCGGTAGATAATAGCCGCCGTACGGGGCGGTATGGAGATGGACTGCACCAGCGGATGGGCAGCGAATACTTCACGCCGCCCAGGGCGGCAGAGCACTAGGCAGTGCATGGGCCGCCGCGCGCCAGGCCCACCCGGGTGAGGACCTGGGCAGCGGGCGCCGGTTGGGCCGCCGCGCGCCAGGCCGGCCCACCCCTGGCCGCGTCTCCCCTCACCGAATGCTGGGCCACCGGGGGCACCGAGGCCCACCCGGGGCTGGCTCTGCCTTTCGGCGAGCTGGGCCACCGGTGTGGCGCCAGGGCCCACCCGGCTGGCTGCAGTTTCCCTTTTTCTTTTTAATTAGCTATTTCCTGTTTTGCCTATTGGGCTGAGTTAATTTGGCCCATTCGGCCAGGACGAAAATAGCTGTTATTTTCCTTTAGTATTAGTCCCATATGACTTAGCCTTTGAGAAAGGTACACCCACTTAGCCTATATAAAGGGGTGCCCATGGGTGGGATTAAACACAGCAAATACACCAATATTTGGAGAAGTCCTTTGGTTGACTTCCTCCTTCCCTCTCTCTCTAGCCCTTGTGACCATGGCCCCAAATTTGGGCTGTGCGATCGAGGCACACCTGCAGCACGCCGTTGCGCTGCAGGGATTCCTAGCCGGCTATCAACTTCTGCACTCCCGGCGGGATCGGGGAGCCGGAGGTCTCATCGTGCACCGGATGTGTAGGAATACACGAGGCACAACACTTGGGGCGCTTAAATGTCGTGAGCCGGAGCTGTTGCATGATGAAGATCAAAAGGAGTAAGGGGTGACCTACGAGGAGCTTCGCGACCTTGAGGTCGGCTACGAGTACGACTACATCAACCACGTTCCCCGCGGAACGTTAACCGCGTATGGTCTACAAGGGTATTTGTTTTCTACGCTCCGGCCATTACCGCATTACTACACAGATAGATCCTAGGCGAGTTTTGGGGTTCCATCGTAGGAAATTTTTTATTTTCTTCATCGATCCCCAACAATGCCGCAACGCCATCCTCTAGGAGGACAACACCGAGAGCGCGCCAAGATTTCCGCCGAACACCTCCGCCGCCATGCCCTCGCCGAGCTTCGCTTCGACCTCCTCCAAACAGTCAGCCGGTAGGAACACCGACGAACCCATCCCCATTGCACCGGACACGCCGGAGGAGATCACCCCCATCGGCGACTGATCGCCGACCCATTTTATCTTGTTCTGTAATAATTTGATGGCCAAACTTTTTTGGGCGTACTTCTGTCGAACACCCTATGGCCAAGATTTCGCCACGGGAAGGAGATAATTCGAAAATATCACCGTTTTTTGCTTCGCGTGGGAACTCGGCCTAAGAACGCGAGTGGGAATTCGGCCATTTCCGGGCCGAAATCTGTTGGGGATCGGTGCGGAAAACAAAAAATTTCCTACGACAGAACCCCAGAAACTTAGCCTAGGATCTATCTATGTAGTAATGCGGTAACGGCCGAAGCGTATTGAATACATACCCTTGTAGACCATACGCGGTTAACGTTCCGCGGGGAACGTGGTTGATGTAGTCGTACTCGAAGCCGACCTCAAGGTCACGAAGCTCCTCGCAGGTCACCCCTTGCTCCTTCTTGATCTTCATCATCTTCACCGTGCAACAGTTCCGGCTCACGACATTTAAGCGCCCCAAGTGTTGCGCCTCGTGTCTTCGTACATATCCGGTGCACGATGAGACCTCCGGCTCCCCGATCCCGCCAGGAGTGCGGAAGTTGATATCCAGCTAGGAATTCCTACAGCGCAACGGCGTATTGCAGGAGTGCCTCGATCGCACATCCCAGACTTGGGACCATGGTCACGAGGTATAGAGAGAGGGAGGGAGAAAGTCAACCAAAGGACTTCTCAAGTTGTGTATTTGGTGTGTCTAATCCCACCCATGGGCACCCCTTTATATAGGCGGAGGGGGTGTGCCCTCCCCATTGGGTTAGCCATGTGGGACTATTAGTTAAAGGAAAATAACAGCTATTTTCGTCCTGGCCGAATGGGCCAAAAGTTAGCCCAATAGCCAAAACAGAAAAAAAAACTAATAAAAGAAAAAGGGGACATCAGGCGGTGGGCCGGCCAGCCCCGGCGCGGCCCAGTACCCAGCCCAGCAGCAGCAGCAACCGGCGTCCCCCCCCCGGGTGGGCCGGCTCGCCCACGCGGCCCAGCACGCCTGCTGGTGGCGGCGGTGACCGCCCAGCCCCGGGTGGGCCGCCCATCCGTGCTTGGCCCGCTAGTAGCCAACGGCAGCGGCGTCTGCCCGCCAGCCCCTGTGCGGCGCGTGGTTAACTGCCGCCTAGTGCGGCGGCTGTTATCCGCCGCCCACTTGGGCTGGCTGTTTTGCCTTTTTCCCTTTTATTTTTTTGCAGTTTTTATTTTAGACTATTTCCCTCCGGGATTTAGCCTAATATAAAAGTTGCCTTTATAAATCTTAACTTAAATATTATTTATAATATATTAATTCACAATTAACATATAATAAATATATATTTAAATTCTCATTTATCCGAAAACACTTTTCAGGGCTTTTCCTTTATTCTTTCTCCGAACAACTTCGGATCTCTCCGCGGAACGATTCCGGCTTTCTCTCTTTCTCTACTGTGATTCCGTCTTACGAATGATCGCTCTCATCGTACCTTTAAGTGTATCCTCTCATGGCTCGGGAATGCTCTAGACATGATCTGTATCAATAATCAACAGAGGTACCAGGGATATCCATGTGACCCCTATGCATTCCTGATGACAATGTCGTTTGAACCGTCTAAATGTAGCAGCCTCTTCCTTTTTCGATATAACTTGTCCGAGATCCGATCATTGGTATCCTATACCTTTGTTCAATCTCGTTCACAAAAAGTTATGTTTTCTTGTTACCGTGATATTACATCCCCGTGACCTAGTCACATGTTGCAATATTTATGGATGTAATCTTACCAAGCCGGATGTATGTATCTTTACCCGTCATGTGGGTGAACAAATCCTGATCTTACAGTCACATCTCATCTACTGTTCCTTCGGAATACCCAACATACACCTTTATGGCCATCGTATTATCAGATGACGGTTGATGCAGTCTAAGCAACCTAGGGAAACAGTGAGTAATATGAGCTCACGGTCTAAGGAGAAGGAGTCTAGGCATAGCTGTTGCAACAATGAACTAGATGACTTGATCGTGTTGCAATCCTTCGAGGAATGTCCAACCACATCATTCTCCAATGATATGATCTTGTTATCAGTCGGCATAAATGCCCATGATCTTGAAACTTAGATCATCTTCGTGACCAACGAACTAGTATGAATAGAGGCTCCTAGGGACTTGGTTGTTTCATACCACACCTGTACCAATGTTTCTACTTGGCACAGTTATAGCACAATATGAAACTATTATAAACTAATTGAGATATGATAATAAAAACCTATTTCTTATTTGCCTCTAGGGCATATCTCCTTCAAAATATTCCTCCGTCCGGCGCTATTTAGGTCCGGATTTTGGCCTGGGAACGGCCAACGAGTGGAGATGCTCTTACCGACGGACTCTCCCATATTTCGGTTTCTCTCTCCCCCCATATAATCTAATTTCCTACATGGATGGTTTTATACATGGCTGACTAGATACTGTTGTACATGCCATAAGTATCGCTTGATGGGCTACATTTTTTTTGAGAGCTTCAACACTGAGTTACAAGAGTAGTAAGATGAGCTTAACATACCGTACATGAAATGTTGTTTTCACATGTTGTGCGGTAGATGGTATTTGACATAATATTTTGATGTAGCCCAGGAATATTGAAAAATGTTATCTCAAATAAATTACTCCCTTGTCGCTAATTTAGTACAAAGTTAACCAGCGACACTTATTATACATCAGAGAGAGTAGATGTGTTTTGACAGATATGGACATGGACAGATATGTAGGTAGCACGTTTTTTATATTTAAATCTGGAGTGGGGAATTTTGGCTCCGAGGCACTTGCTATTTTAAAAATTAAAAAATCATATTTGTGAGTTTCAAAGAATTTGAAAAATATATCTGGATGTAGCCAATGATTTTCTCCCAAACGTGCAAAATATAAATTTCAAATATTTTGTATTCTGGGCTACACAAAAATGACAAAATGTGTTGATATGTTTACGCATTTTACCCTAAAGTTTATTAGATTTTTCCTTTTTTTAGTCCACAATACAAAGTTTTTTTTTTTTGCGAAATCACAATACAAAGAATTTACTGTTGCGATTGTACACGCTCGTGGGATACAACATTGACTACATCCAGAATTATTGTCATTTGTTTTTTAAACTTATAAATATAATTTTGATTTTTAAAAAACTAAAAGAGAGCACTGGAACTCAAGTGCCAAAGACACTTTCCATAATCTTTCAAAATGTTAAAGGCATGTATATTATGGCTAAGACACATGCATGATGTACACTTTCTTATGTTACATGAATTACCTAAGTGTTTATCTATGTACTCCCTCGGTTTCATAATATAATCTGTTTTAGCTTTTGTGAATGTATCTAGACATCTTTTAGTAAAAACGGAGGGAGTATTTGGTAATCAAACGGCCAAACTGTTGAATTATAACTTGTGACGCTTGAATATTTTTTATTAGTATTAGAAAGGCATTATGTGGAGGCTGAATGATACTATAATTAGGAAGTGTGAATGCTTTTTCCTGATTCAACTACACAGTATCCATATATCACACGGTATCTAATATCCCATACTACCGGAAATTCCCTTTTTTGCCGGTGTGCAAAGCACTCGGCAAAGGCCTCCTGAAACTCGGCAAAGATTTTGCCGAGTGTTGCACTCGGTAAAGCTCACACCCTAAAAAAATTGTCGGCAAATAAAAGGGAGTAGACGGGTGCATGCTCCCAACCGACATGCCATGTGGCACTAACCTTTTGTTGAGTTTCTTGCTGTATATTCAGAAAATATCAATGAGATGTTTCTCATCGATGGGTGCGCAATGGGAATGCGCATTAGTTTCATCGAGGATTTACTCCGGAGTTTTCCTTTATAAACAGGAAGTGAGAAAAAGATTTGTATACTGTAACATTTTAACATTTTTATCTTCTTCTTCCTCTTTCTCATTCTCTTCGCCTCTTTGTATTCTTCGGCAAGATGACCGGGAACAAATCTCGGGCAGGGAAGGCAAGGGTGACGCACCGTGCCAAGGCCACCAAGTTGACCCATCGTCGAGTCATGCTGGCGCCAGGAGACATCCATGTGGATGAGGCGAGGGTTCTTGCAACAAGGGTGGGACCTTTGGCCTCAAACGCCACGAGCTCTGCACACTTAACGGGAGATCCTAGCCGTTAAAAGTTTTTGGGGCATTTTTTTGTAGTGCCATATGTTGAAACCAAACTGATAGGGACTGGATATATGATATTTTAACTCTTGGGATCGCTATCGATGGAGGTCCTGACCATCATGTCAAATGACAACACAGTTTGTGTAGATCACACTTCAAAATTCGGTATTTCTCAAAAATTCATATTCTAAAGTAGGAGGAGCCTAAAAAGTTGCAATTACATGATCATTGGTCTCGTACCGGAACTGCCATTGCCCACTGGTATTACCAAAGTCCAAAGTAAGAACATTGAAGTATTAGAAGTACACCTTATGTATATGTTGTCTTTCTAAAAACAGTGTCTTTCTTCCTGCACCAGGCTAGAATGTCCACGGTGTATATATGAACCCATGCCAATGTAGTAATCACCAGCTAGCGATTCAAGCGTAAATTAGTTATCATCGATATGCAAAGTTTTGCACTCGTCGCTAGTTGTAGTAGCTCGTATGATTTGGATACGTCACACCAGTAAGATGAGGATTCCAAGCATGAATGTCTGAAGCTAACTGTATCTCCGTGTCTAGTCTTACAAAAGAAGAAACCTTATGGGAAATCTAATTCGACTCACGGGTGCAAATGAATCCATTTTGAGAAAGCATATTTCAAAATATGAAACATTCAGAAACAAATATTCGCATGTACATCCAAATATTATATGTTCGTACACAATTGTTTTGGAAAAAAGAACTTTTTTGTTGCCCATGTAAAAAATATAAATTTCAGTGCTCCAACGTGACTATTCACGGAATTTTTTTATCTTCTTTATACAATCCAACATAAATATTAATTTTTCTAAAAACTCGTGTACGGACATAGAATGTCCGGATATACATGCGAAATTTTCGTACCGAATTTTTTGGCATTTCACAATTTATATATTTTACGTATTTTTCATAATAGGTTCATTTGCACCCGTGAGCCAAAACACCTCCTCCAAACCTTGTCCTGATTTTTGAATTTGCAACTACGATTATATAAACTAGGCTAGACCTAGGGGCTCAGGGGCTCGAATTTGACCACTCCAACAATGTACACGGACCCAAGCTACCTCTTGAAATCAGTCGAACACAATTTTCTTTTGCAATTTTTAAATGCAATGCATCCATGAAACATTATTTTTTCAATGATACCCCATGAAACATTGTTTTAACTTTAAAATTATTAAAATAGTTAGCACTTGCAAATTTATTTTAATTTGTTGAAATTAAATTAGCAATTTTTACCTACAATGCACCCATGAAACATTGTTTTTTCCAAAGATACCTCATGAAACATCATTTTGACTTTAGTAGATGGCAGTGCAAGAAATTCCATGATGGTGGATTCCAGACTACATCAGAGGGACGTAGTTTCTTCATGTACACATATTTATTTATTTTCTATAAATATATTATCTATAAGCTTAAGTCTGGTCACATGCAAGCATTATGATGTCATCTGCTGCTACTATGACACTGCCATTAGAGGACATTTTCTTACTCTTCACATTGACGTGTGGGCTCATATGGCGCTCCTTCGTGCGTGTGGTGGAGGCGTGTAGGTGTTACTTTCCGCGTCGGTGTTTTCACTGCATCCTCTCTTACTTCCATCATGGTGGTTCTAAGATTGAATTGAGCAAAGATATGATAACTACTAAGCCTAAAAACAACGGTAGTTCCTAACATGTGTGGCCACTGTACTGACCTGTGTACCCACACCCCTTTTGCATAGATCAAATCGCTATCTTCTTACATTTACACATGCCAATAGGACACAACAACAAAGAATAAGGATGTGGTGTTTTGGCTCATGGTGAAAATGAACCTACTATTAAAAAATATTTATAAATTTTAAAATGTCAAAAAAATAAGAAAGAAAATTCTGCGTGTATATCTGGAAATTTTGTGTTCTTACACAATTTTTCGGGAAAAATGACCATTTTATGTGACTTGTGTAAAAATACAAAAAAATGTCCAATAATAATCATGTTGGAGCATATGAATTTGTGTTTTTGCTCATGACACAAATAATATTTGTTTCCAAGAAAGGCGTGTGCGATCATAGAATGTCCAAACATAGGATGGTTTTTACTCTGTGTCGTGGGTTTTCCTCAACATTAGCCATGTAAACTATGATGAAGATGAGTAGTGTGAGGTAGGTTGTGTGAAGATTCTAGGAATGGGATTGGCACATCAATGTAACCAGGTCTAGGCATTCACGGTGGAGGTAATACCCTAGTCCTAATTGTTTGATTATGTATACGTGGATCGATTACAAAGTGCGCTCCATGGAGCAAGTATGAGGTAAAATATGACCACCCCACCGAGGCCTCTGATCTTGCTATACGGTGCACCAAAATCAGATAATTAATGGGTAGTGCATCACTACTAAGAAGTCTTGATGTTTCTAATCATATTAAAGTGCAGTGGATGCATTTTGATAACGTCAAGTTTGATGGTTTTGTAACACTCCTCTTAAAACACCAACCCATGTTGTCCTTCCAGTGTGGCAAGTCAGTCACTCCTCATAGAGGGTCTTGAGAATCAACATCTTAGGAATGTATCTACCATTAGCCCCCAAGTTTTGTTAGGATCCTCTTATTTTAATGCACAGACCGTTGATAATACTTCCTTAGGAAGGTTTTTTTTTTCTGAGCATATTCTCGCTCATTTCCGGGTTAAGAAGAAGATCTTTATGGCTTCCTCAAGGAGTCGTGGAATCCTTTTCATTGTGTTGTATTTTCATCTACAGTCATCTGGCACATGCCTCGTCCTGTATATAGGATTGATTATATTAGACATCTAGATTAGCGAGATGGACATCTTGGGACCATGCATTCCTTGCTCCTTGATGATGGTACCTCAATCGGAGGCAGTATTAATGAGATGTTGCTCATCGATGGGTGCGCATTGGGACATGCATTAGTTCCACCGAGGAATTACTCTGGATATTTGCATTATAAATGGGGAGGGAAAAAAGGCTTGTAGACCAAAACATTTTCCTCCTCTTCTTCCTCTTTCATATTCTCTTCACCTCTTTGTATTCTTAGGCAAGATGACCGGGAACAAACCTCGGGCGAGGAAGGCGAGGGAGATGTAGTGTGTCGGGAACACCTAGTGGACCCATCGTTGAGTTGTGTTGGCTCCGCTTGCACCAGGAGGCACCCATTTGAGCGAGGGGAGGATTCTTACTTCTTTGCAGAACCTTCACACCACAAGGGAGGGGCCTTTGGCCTCAAACGTCACAATACCTATGCACACAGTGGGGGATCCTAGCTGATAAGAGTCTTTGGAGCTTTTTCTAAAGTGCCATATGTCAAAACCAAATTGATATGGACCATATATCTAAATGTTGCGACTGTCATCGATGGAGCTCCTGCACACAAGATCATGATGTCAACTGGCATCACAATTTGTGTAAATCACACTTGAAAATTGGGTACTTACTCGGAATATTCATATTCCAAAGTTGGAGGAGTCTAAAAAAGTTGCAATTACATGGTCATAGGTCTGGCACCGACACTGCTATTTCCCATTAATATTACCAAAGTCGAAAGTATGAACATTGAAGTATTAGAAGTACATCATATGTATATTTTATCTCTATAAAGAAAATGTTCTTCTCATGCCAAAACCAGGTATATATGAACACATGCCAGTGTAGTAGACACCAGCGATTCAAGCATAAATTGGTTATCACCGACTTGTAAAGTTTTACAACCATTGTTAGATTTAGTAGCTTGTGTGTCTTGGATACATCACGCCAATAGGATGAGGATTCCAATCCCGAATGCTAGAAGCTAACTATATTTTGTCTCTAATCTTACAAAAGAAGAAACTTTGTGCTTATTTTTGAATTTGCGATAGCTACTTTATATATTGCGCTAGACATAGAGGGCTCTAGCGCTCAGCAACGACCACTGCAGCAATGGACACAAACCCAAGCTACGCCTTGAGTTCACTCGAGCACAATTTTCTTTAGAATTTTTTTACATGCAATGCACCCATGAAGCATGTTTTTTCAATGATACCCCATGAAACATTGTTTTAACTTAGATAGATGGTAGTGCGAGAAATTTCATGATTGTGGATTCCAAACTATATAGGAGAGAGGTACTTGCCTCATGCACGTGCATTTATTTATTTTCCACAAACATGTCTTTTCTTTGTACCCCACATTTCCTTCAATACTAGACACCATGATTTTATATATTTATTATGCTTTGGTCCGGTGATTACTAGGACCCCTAAACCTCCTCCCCTCAGATAGCACCAACAAACAATAGATACACAAAATTCACTAACCTCCACGGATGGATATATTTTAATTCATCCAAATTCCCCACTCGTTTTGTACCCCACTCTCTATCGTGGGTTTTTCTCAACATTATCCATGTGAACGGTGATGAAGATGAGAAGTGTGAGGTAGGCTAGACGGAGATTCTGGGAAGGTGATTTGCATACCGATGTACCTAGGTTTGGGCCCTCACAATGGAGGTAATATGGTCATGCTTGTTTGATCATGTATATATGAATGGATTCCAAAGCGGGCTTCATGGAGGGAGTATGAGGTAAAAGCTAAACCCCGCTCACCAAGGATCTGATCTTTCTTTATAGTACAACAAAAACATATTATATTAATGTGTAGTGGATCACTACCAAGAAGTCTTGATGTCTACAATCATATAGTAGTGGAGGCATTTCAATAACGTCCAGTTTGATGGTTTGTAATGCTCCTCTTTAAACATCACCACATCTTGTCCTTCTAGTGTGAAGAGCTGGTTCTCCTCATAGAGGGTGTTGAGAATCAGCCTCTTAGGAATATCTCTACCATTATTCCCCAAGTTTTGTCATGATCCTCTTATTTACATGTAGAGAGTGGTTTACACTCCTAGAGTTTGTAATAGGTCGGCTCATGAGTTTGCGGCTATGGGTGTAGGCAAAGTTTAGGGTCAACATACCATATAGACATTGAATTTCTCTAGTGATGTAACCCGTCTAGTGATCGGCGATATTGACGTGTCCTAAGGAATACGAGTGTTCCATGTCAAATAAATGTAGAGGTCATAGATAATACTCCCTTATGAAGGTTATATTTTTATTTTGCCGGATTAAAGCGAAGGTATTTCCGTATTTGTAAAGGAGACATGACCGTCGCTACTCGAATCCTTTTTATCGTGTTGTCTTTGTGTCTACTGTCTTCTAGAACATGCCTCGTCCTGTTTGTCGGATTTATTAGATTATACATCTAGATTAGTGAGACGGTCGTCTTGGGACTATGCACATGCCTTCCTCATTGATGATGGTTCCTCGATCAGACGCGGTATTAATGACATGTTTCTCATTGTTGGCTGCACATTGGGAACACACAATAGTTTTATCGAGGAATTAATCAAGATTTTCTGTTATAAATAGGGAGGGAAAAAAGGCTTGTATACAAAGCATTTTCCTCTTCCTCTTCCTCTTCCTCTTTCTCATTCTCTTCACCTATTTTTATTATTTGGCAAGATGACCGGGAACAAACCTCAGGCGAGGAAGGCGAGGGCAACATAGCATGTCGAGGCCACCGAGTGGACCCATTATCGAGTTGTGTTGGCTCTGATGGTACCAGGAGGCGCTCCTTTGGACGAGGCAAGGGTTCTTGCTTCTTTAAAAATCCTTCGTGCAGCAAGGGAGGGGCCTTTGGCCTCGGATGTAGCACTCTCTTTGCACGTACCAGGGATACTAGCTGGTAAGATCCTTTGTAGATTTTGTTGTTGTATTTCCATATGCCAAAACCAGATTGATATGGACCAAATATTTGATATTTAAAATCTTGTGACCTCCATTGATGGAGGACTTGCACAAGATTGTGATGTCAACTAACATTACAGTTTGTGTAAATCACACTTCGAAATTTGGTACATACTCTGAAAATTCATATTCTGGAGTAGGAGGAGTCTAAAAAATTACAATTACATGGTCATAGGTCTGGCACCGGCACGTCCATTGCCCACTGATATCACCAAAGTCTAAAGTATGAACACCGAAGTATTAGAAGTACACCATGTGCATATGTGGCCTTTATTAAAACAATCTACTTCTGATTGTGTCATGCTTAGCATGTCGACCGAGTATATATGAACCCATACCAATGCAGTAGTCACCAGCGATTCAAGTATAAATTGGTTATCACCGACTTGCAAAGTTTTGCATCCGTCGCTAGTTGTAGTAGCTCGTGTGTTTTGGATACATCACGCCAGTAGGACGAGGATCCCAAGCCCTAATGCCCCGAAGATAACTATATTCTTTCTCAAGTCTTACAAAAGAAGAGGCTTTGTGCTGATTTTTAAATTTGCGATGGCTAGTATATATACTAGGCTAGATCTTTAAAAATCCTTCGTGCAGCAAGGGAGGGGCCTTTGGCCTCGGATGTAGCACTCTCTTTGCACGTAGCAGGGATACTAGCTGGTAAGATCCTTTGTAGATTTTGTTGTTGTATTGCCATATGCCAAAACCAGACTGATATGGACCAAATATCTGATATTTAAAATCTTGTGACCTCCATTGATGGAGGACTTGCACACAAGATGTGATGTCAACTAACATTATAGTTTGTGTAAATCACACTTCGAAATTTGGTACATACTCTGAAATTCATATTCTGGAGTAGGAGGGGTCTAAAAAATTGCAATTACATGGTCATAGGTCTGGCACCGGCACGTCCATTGCCCACTGATATCATCAAAGTCTAAAGTATGAACACTGAAGTATTAGAAGTACACCATGTGCATATGTGGCCTTTATTAAAACAATCTACTTCTGCTTGTGTCATGCTTAGCATGTCGACCGAGTATATATGAACCCATACCAATGTAGTAGTCACCAGCGATTCAAGTATAAATTGATTATCACCGACTTGCAAAGTTTTGCATCCATCGCTAGTTGTAGTAGCTCGTGTGTTTTGGATACATCACGCCAGTAGGACGAGGATCCCAAGCCCTAATGCCCCGAAGATAACTATATTCTTTCTCAAGTCTTACAAAAGAAGAGGCTTTGTGCTGATTTTTAAATTTGCAATGGCTAGTATATATACTAGTCTAGATCTAGGGGATTAGGAGCTCAGAAATGACTAGTTAAAAAATGGACACATCCCCAAGCTACACCTCGAGATCACTCGAATACAATTTTCTTTAGCAATTTTTACCTACAATGCACCCATGAAACAATGGTTCTTTCCAGGATACCCCATGAAACATTGTCTTAAACTAAAAATAAAATTATTGGAATACTTAGCAGTTGCAACTTAATTTTAATCTATACATAACGCATTACTATATGAGCATATTAGACATCTGGATTTGCAACACAGTCATCTTGGGACCGTGCATTCCTTCCTCCTTGATGATGGTACCTTGATCGGAGGCGGTATTAATGAGATGTTTCTCATCGATGGGTACGCATTGGGATATGCATTAGTTCCACCGAGGAATTACTCTGGATTTTTTCATTATAAATGGGGAGGGGCAAAAAGGATTCTGGACCCAAAAAAATTCCGCATCTTCTTCCCCTTTCATATTCTCTTCACCTTTTTGTATTCTTCGGCAAGATAAACGGGAACAAACCTCGGGCTAGGACGGCGAGGGAGATGCAGTGTTCTCAGGCCACCGAGTGGACCCATCATTGAGTTGTGATGGCTCCGCTTGCGCCAGGAGGCGCCCGCTTGAGTGAGGGGAGGATTCTTACTTCTTTGTAGAACCTTCACACAACAAGGGAGGGGCCTTTGGCCTCAAACATCACAATATCTATGCACACAGTGGGGGATCCTAGCTGATAAGAGTCTTTGGAGATTTTTCTGAAGTGCCATATGTCAAAATCAAATTTATATGGACCATATATCTGATCGATGGAGCTCCTGCACAGAAGACCTGACATTAACTGACATCACAACTTGTGTAAATCACACTTGAAAATTGGGTACATACTCCGATTATTCATATTCCAAAGTTGGAGGAGTCTAAAAAAGTTGCAATTACATGGTCATAGGTCTAGCTCCGACACTGCTATTGCCAATTGATATTACCAAAGTCCAAAGTATGAACATTTAAGTATTAGAAGTACACCATATGTATATTTTGTCTTTCTAAAGACAATGTTCACGCCAGGCTAGCATGTCGACCAGGTATATATGAACACATGCCAGTGTAATAGACACCTATGATTCAAGCATAAATTGGTTATCACTGACTTGCAAAGTTCTACATATGTTGCTAGATTTAGTAGCTTATGTGTCTTGGATACATCACGCTAGTAGGACGAGGATTCAATCCTGAATGCTAGAAGCTAACTATATTTCATCTCTAGTCTTACAAAAGAAGAAGCTTTGTGCTGATTTTGAATTTGCAACAGCTAATATATATATATATATATATATATATATATATATATATATATATGGCGATATACCTAGAGGGCTCTAGTGCTCAGAAACGACCACTGCATCAATGGACACGAACTCAAGCTACGCCTTGAGTTCACTCGAACACAATTTTCTTTAGAAATTTTTGACCTGCAATGCACCCATGAAGCATGTTTTTTCAAGGATACCCCATGAAACATTGTTTTAACTTAGATAGATGGTAGTGCAAGAAATTCAATCGTGGATTCCAAACTATATCGAATAGAGGTACTTGTCTCATGTACGATAGAGGTACTTGTCTCATGTACGTGCATTTATTTTATTTTCCATAAAGATGTCTTTCGTTTGTACTCCACATTTCCTTCAATACTAGACACCGTGATTTTATACATGTATTATGCTTTGGGCTGGTGATTACTAGGACCCCTAGACCTCCTCCCCTCAGTCGGCACCAACGAACAATAGATACACAAACTTTACTAACCTCCACGGATGGATATGTTTTAATTCATCCCAATTCTCCACTCATTTGTAACCTTCTCTGTGTCATGGGTTTTCCTCAACAGTATCCATGTGAACGGTGATGAAGATGAGAAGTGTGAGGTACAATGCACGGAGATTCTAGGAAGGGGATTTGCATAACGATGTACCCAGGTTTGGGCCCTCACGATGGAGGTAATATTGTCATGCTTGTTTGATCATGTATATATGAATGGATTCCAAAGTGAGTTTCATGGAGGGAGTATGAGGTAAAAGGTGACCCCCACTCACCGAGGCCCTGATCTTGCTTTATAGAAAACAAAACCATATTATATTAATGGATAGTGGATCACTACCAAGAAGTCTTGATGTCTATAATCATATAGTTATGGAGGCGTTTGGATAAAGTCTAGTTTGATGATTTTGTAATGCTCATCTTTAAATCGCCACATCTTGTCCTTCCAATGTGACGCGTTGTTTTTCCTCATAGAGGGTCTCGAGAATCAGCCTCTTATTAGGAATATCTCTACCATTATCCCCCGAGTTTTGTCACGATCCTCTTATTTACACTCCTAGAATTTGTAATAGGCCGGCTCATGAGCTTGCGACTATGGGTGTAGGCGAAGTTCCAGGTCAACATACCACATGGACATCGAATTTCCCTACTGATGTAACCCGTATGGTGACCGACAATGTTATCGTTTCTTAATGGAATACGAGTGTTTTATTTTTTTTAAATGTAGAGGTCATCGATAAAACTCCCTTATTAAGGTTATTTTTTCATTCGTAGGATTAAGCAGAAGGTATTTCTGTATTCGTAAAGGAGTCATGACCATCGCTAGCCGAATCCTTTTTATCATGTTGTCTTTTTTTCTGCAGTCTTCTAGCACATGCCTCGTCTTGTTTGTCAGATTTATTAGATTATACATCTGGATTATCAAGACGGTCGTCTTGGGACCATGTGCATGCTTTCCTCCTTGATGAAGGTTCCTCGATCAGAGGTGGTATTAATGAGATGTTGCTCATTGTTGGGTCCGCATTGGGAACATATAATAGTTTCATCGAGGAATTAATCAAGATTTTCTATTATAAACAGGGACGGAGAAAAGGTCTTGTATACCAAAGAATTTTCCTCTACCTCTTCCTCTTTCTCATTCTGTTCACCTCTTGGTATCATTTGGCAAGATGACCAGGAACAAACCTCAGGCGAGGAAGGCGAGGGCAACATACCATGTCGAGGACACTGAGTGGACCCATCATCGAGTTGTGTTGGCTCTGCTGGCACTAGGAGGCGCTCCATTGGACGATGCAAGGGTTCTTGCTTCTTTACAAATCCTTCGTCCAACAAGGGAGGGGCCTTTGGCCTCGGATGTAGCATGCTCTTCGCACGTACCGGGGACACTAGCTGGTAAGATCCTTTGCAGATTTTTTGTTGTATTGCCATATGCCAAAACTAAATTGATATGGACCAAATATCTGATATTTAAAATCTTATGACTGCCATTGATGGAGGACTTGCACACAAGATCGTGATGTCAACTAAAATTACAGTTTGTGTAAATCACACTTCGAAATTTGGTACATACTCCAAAAATTTATATTCTGGAGTAGGAGGAGTCTAAAAAAATTGCAATTACATGGTCATAGGTCTGGCACCGGCACGTCCATTGCCCACTAATATCACCAAAGTCCAAAGTACGAACAATGAAGTATTAGAAGTACACCATGTTTATTTGTGGTCTTTCTAAAAACAATGTACTTCTCGCATCATGCTTAGCATGTCGACTGGGTATATATGAACCCATACCAATGCAGTAGTCACCAATGATTCAAGTGTAAATTGGTTATCACCGAGTTGCAAAGTTTTGCATCCGTCGATAGTTGTAGTAGCTCATGTGTTTTGGATACATCGCACCAGTAGGACAAGGATTCCAAGCCTGAATGCCAGAAGATAACTAGATTCTTCCTCAAGTCTTACAAAAGAAGAGGCTTTGTGCTGATTTTTAAATTTGCAATGGCTACTATACATACTGGTCTAGACCTAGGGGATTAGGAGCTCAGAAATGACAACTTCAACAATGGACACATCCCCAAGCTACACCTTGAGATCACTCGAACACAATATTCTTTAGGAATTTTTACCTGCAATGCACCATGAAACAATGGTTCTTTCAAGGATACCCCATGAAACATTGTCTTAAACTAAAAATAAAATTGTTGGAATACTTAGCACTTGCGACTATATGAGTGTATTATACATTTGGATTAGCGACACAGTTATCTTAGGACCATGCATTCCTTCCTCCTTGATGATGATACCTCGATTGGAGGCGGTATAATGAGATGTTGCTCATCGATGGCTACACACTGGGACATGCATTAGTTTCACCGAGGAATTACTCTAGATTTTTCCATTATAAATGGGGAGGGGCAAAAAGGCTTGTATACCAAAGCATTTTCCTCCTCTTCTTCCTCTTTCATATTATCTTCACCTCTTTGTATTCTCCAGCAAGATGAACGGGAACAAACCTCGGGTGAGGAACGCGAGGGATATGCAGCGTGTCAAGGCCACGAGTGGACCCATCGTTGAGTTGTGCTGACTCTTCTTGCACCAGGAAGCGCCCGTTTGAGTGAGGGTAGTATTCTTACTTCTTTGCAGAACCTTCACACAACAAGGGAGGGGCCTTTGGCCTCAAACGTCACAATATCTATCCACACAGCGGGTATCCTAGCTGATAAGAGTCTTTGGATCTTTTTCTGAAGTGCCATATGTCAAAACCAAATTGATATGAACCATATATATGATATTTTAAATATCTATGTAGCTCCTACACACAAGACCATGATGTCAACTGACATCACAATTTGTGTAAATCACACTTGAAAAATTGGGTACTTACTCGGAATATTCATATTCCAAAGTTGGAGGAGTCTAAAAATGTTGCTATTACATGGTCATAGGTCTAACACCGACACTTCTATTGCCCATATTACCAAAGTAAAAAGTATGAACATTGAAGTATTAGAAGTACACCATATGTATATTTTGTCTTTCTAAAGACAGTGTTCTTCTCACGCCAGGCTTGCATAGTAGACACCTGCTGTTCAAGCATAAATTGGTTATCACCGACTTGCAAAGTTCTGCATCACGCTAGTAGGACGAGGATTCCAATCCCGAATGCTAGAATCTAACTATATTTCATGTTGAATCATTTTTATCGTGTTGTCTTTTCTTCTACAGTATTCTAGCACATGCCTCGTCTTGTTTGTCGGATTTATTAGATTATACATCTGGATTAGCGAGACGGTCGTCTTGGGACCATGTGCATGCTTTCCTCCTTTATGAATATTCCGTGATCAGAGGCGGTATTAATGAGATGTTGCTCATTTTTGGGTGCGCATTGGGAACACATAATAGTTTCATCAAGGAATTAATCAAGATTTTCTATTATAAACAGGGAGGGCGAAAAGGTCTTGTATACCAAAGAACTTTCCTCTACCTCTTCCTCTTTCTTATTCTCTTCACCTCTTTGTGTTCTTTGGAAAGCTGACCAGGCGAGGAAGGCGAGGGAAACGCAGCATGCTGAGGCCACCGAATGGACCCATCATCGAGTTGTGTTGGCTTTGCTGACACCAGGAGGCTCTCCTTTGGACGAGGCAAGGGTTCTTGCTTCTTTACAAATCCTTAGTGCAACAAGGGAGGGTCCTTTGGCCTCGGATGTAGTACGATCTTCACACGTACGGGGGGATTCTAGCTGGTAAGATCATTTGGAGAGTTTTTGTTGTATTGCCATATGCCAAAACCAAATTGAAATGGACCAAATATCTGATATTTAAAACTTGTGACCGCCATTGATGGAGGACTTGCACACAAATCATGATGTCAACTGACATTTC
The DNA here is from genome assembly GCA_910589775.1 of Avena eriantha. Lineage (NCBI taxonomy): Eukaryota > Viridiplantae > Streptophyta > Magnoliopsida > Poales > Poaceae > Avena > Avena eriantha. Next base: position 68,515,761 of record OU342741.1, read on the forward strand.
AGTTTGTGTAAATCACACTTCGAAATTCGATACTTACTCCGAAAATTCATATTTTGGAGTAGGAGGAGTCTAAAAAAATTGCAATTACATGGTCATAGGCTGGCACTGGCACGTCCATTGCCCACTGATATCTGATGGGTTCGTAGCATGGAAAACAAAAAATTTCTACCACAAGAACGAACAAAACCTAGATCTAATCTAGATAAAAGCCAAGATCTAATCTATTAGACATGTGTAACGAGATAGATAGGAACTAACCCTTGTAGATCCGAAAGCGTTAACGATATTAGATCTCGTGGTTGATGTAGTCGATCACTTGCCGATCTCAAGATCGTGTGGACGATCCTTCTGGCTCCGCGTTTCGGCAGCGCTTCCGCAGTCGGTCACACGTGCGGAGTCGAAGCAGACCTTCCTCTCCTCGTTCCAGCGAGCAGCGGAGGTAGTAGATCTTCTCCATGGAATCCCAGCAGCACGACGGCGTGGTGGTGGTGGTGGAGTAGAGAATTCTGCAGGGCTTCGCCTATGCCTGTGCAGAAGAAAGAAGGAGGATAGAGGTTGCGGAGATTTGGAGTTATAGAGAGGAGGCAAGGGGTGGCGCCTTCCCCCTTCTATTTAAAGGAGGGAGGGCGCCTTGGGAGGGGGAGTCCTAGTAGGACTCCCCACCTCCTTGGTCGGCGGATTGGGGAGGGGGGAGGAGTCCTCCTCCCCACGACTCCTTGTCTTGACCCACTAGGATTCCTTGATCCCTTCCTTGGTTTTCAAGCAAACTCCAAGAAACCTTCCAGAACCTTCCGGAACATTCCGAAACCTTCTAGAATCCTCATACAAATACTCCGGAACATTTCCTAACTCAGAAAATGATCCCCAATATATGAATCTTATTCTCCGGACAATTCCGGATCTCCTCGTGATGTCCCGGATCCAATCCGAGACTCCGAACAACATTCGGTCTCCAACGCACATTCCATATCTACTTAAAACAACTTCGAACCTTAAGTGTGTCACCCTACGGTTCGTGAATATGTAGACATGACAGAGACACATCTCCTATCAATAACCATCAGCGGGACCTGGAGATCCATAATGGCTCCCACATACTCAACGATGACTTCGTGATCGATAGAACCATTTACATACGAAACCAATTCCCTTTGTCACGCGATACTATACTTATCCGAGGTTTGATCGTCGGTATCTCCATACCTAGTTCTACCTCGTTACTGACAAGTACTCTTTACTCGTTCCGTGATATGTCATCCCTTGTGACCCAGTCACATGCTTGCAAGCTAACTAGATGACATTCCACCGAGAGGGCCCAGAGCATATCTATCCGTCATATGGATGGACAAATCCCAATCTTGGTCCATGCGCTTCAACACATACTTTCAAAATACCCAATGACACCTTTATGACCACCCAGTTACGAAGCGGTGTTTGATGTTATCAAAGTACCCATCCAGTGATGGTGATTAACATAACCTCATGGTCGAAGGATTAGGTTACTATGTATTTTAAAGCTTATAGCAAACGAACTTAATGACTTGATCTTATGCTATGCTTACTACGGGTGTTTGTCCATCACATCATTCTCCTAATGATATGATCTTGTTATTAACGACATCCAATGTCCATGATCAGGAAACCATGATCATCCATTAATCAACAAGCTAGTTTAACAAGAGGCTTACTAGGGACTCTTTTATGTTTACAAAACACACAAGTATTAATGTTTTCGTTTAATACAATTATAGCATGGGATGTAAACATTTATCATAAACATAAAGATATAATAATAACCACTTTTATTATTGCCTCTTGGGCATATCTCCAACAGTCTCCCACTTGCACTAGAGTCAATAATCTAGTTAAAAACTTGTGCATTCAACACATATGGCTTTCTGGTGTTGTATAGACACTATTGCTAGTGGTAAACATAATCTTTGGATCTGACACTTCCAGGTCCGTGTGTATTTGCATGTCCTTGTGTGTCTACGCATTACTCATTCTCCAATGAGATGGCATTGTATAAATTTGGTGCTTTGGTGAGACCTTTAGTTCCTTGGGATTAAATTATGTTGATAATATTGTCACACAATATATCTTCATAGTATTAGCCCGCTATGAACCACACCTAGTTTGATAACATACTTAACACAAATGCCCTCCTTTGTTGCTACTATAGCAGTTATATACTTAGCCTTTTGTTGTAGTATCCGTCACAATGTCTCAACTTTGGAGCTCATCCAAATCCATCATGGAACATCCTTTCCATTACATTGTGCCACCCATAGTATAAATTGAGATAAATTTAATTTGTATCTTGTGACAAAATTAGTATCAATGTAACACTTTACAATGAACTACCTTTAACTGTTTGTTACTTATACATGATATATTCTTAGTTCTTCCAAAGCTCATAAGAATATCTTTACTATTGTCCAATAATCATCTTATGAATCATTCTGGTATATGCTCATAACATTTAGAGCATAGGACATATCTAGATGTGTACATCTCAAAGAATGATTGATCAAAATATTCTTGTGATTTCACCAAGTGTCAAAACACTTGAATCTCGTGTCAACACACTCGAATCTTGATTCAGTCCTTTCCGTGCGTCAAGAACCTTTCTTGTTGTTTCCATATTGAACTCATTCAACATCTTATCTATGTACATTTGGCAAAACCATATTAGCGCCTCAATCTATCCATATAGACATTGGTGCCTAATTCTTGGGTTATGCCTAAGTCTTTCATCAAAATGAAATTCCTAACCTGTGTCAATAAAAGATACATCATTTCCAATCAACAATATGTCCTCTACATAATGTATTAGAAATATGTCTCAGTGCTCCCACTTAATTTCTTGCAAATGCAAGCATCTTCATCATCTCTGATGAATTTAAACTCTTTTAACAGTTTCATCATGGTGAAGATTCCAACTCCGCTATGCTTACTTCAACCATTTGAAGTTTTGCATACTCTTTTAGCATCCTTTGAATTAACAAAACCCTTTGGATCGTGTCATGTACACGTCCTAGGTAACCATTCTATTAGAAGAACTTGTTTTGTTTGTTCAACTACCATATACCAAAATATATGTAGTGGTTGCTACATTAATCCGTCCAGACTAAATATCGCTATGAAAGATAAAATCTTATCATAGTCAATTCCTTGAACATTGTCGTAAACTCTTTCCGACATGTCGACTATTTCATAGATTTGAAACATCCATGTCTATTTCTTTATAGATCCAAAGACGACTGATAGGCTTCACGCCTTTCCGGAGGGTCTTCAAAGTTTAGAAACTTGATTTCTTGTGTATGGAAGCTATCACGGATTCCATGACTTCTAGTCATTTTATGGAGTCAGGGCCCATCATTGCTTCTTTGCATGTAGTCGGTTCATCATTGTCAAAACAATAACGACTGCTTATCAAATCTTATTATTTGATTCTTACCGACCCAGACGGTTCTATAGGAAATCTAATCTCCGAGATCACACCTTTTGTAATCACGAGAGCCATGAGCATTGTGGCCGTCAGTTCAACAACCTTATCAAAGTTCTATTGTCCTCCCACTTAACTTTTCACGAAAAATTCCTTCTTAAGAAACTTGACGTTCCAAGAGACAAACTCTCTTTTGTCCTCGGCATTATGGAGAAATTCCCAACAAATTCTTTTGGATAACCTACAAAGACGTGCTTATCCGACTTTGGTTGTAAACATTTTACTTATGCATAACATACCAAAATTTAAGAAAAGACAATTCGGGTTTTATCCCAAACCATAACTCATATGGTGTCATTTCAACGGATCACGATGGTGCTCTTTTCAGTGTAAAAGCGGTAGTCACTAAAGATTTAATCTTTAAAATATAATGGCAGTTTTATAAATGACACCTTTGATCTTACCATGTAAAACAAGGTTTCATTACATATCTCAAACACTCCATACTCCTATGGTGTTTTGGGAAATGCAAATCCATGGAACGATTCCTCAAATCTTAGGTGTTTTGCTAAACCTGTAACTCAAACATCTTTCTTTATGATCCAATCATAAACTCTTTTATTTTTTTTGTTATATTGATTTTCCACTTCATCTTGGAAGTCTTTGAATATTTTTCCAATGTTTCATACTTCTTCCTTATTGAGTAAGTATATACATATACTCACTCAAATCTTCGGAGAAAGCATATGAAGTTGAAATCCATCGCCCACGAATACACATAATGGACTATATACATCAATATGTACAAATTCCAATCAGTTAGTCGTCCGTTCCTCTTTTGGCCTACGAACGGAGTTTTAATTATCTCCAGGAAAGTATCACAAGCGTCATTTGATCAAAATCAAAGACTCCAAAAATCCATCAACATGGAGTTTCTTCATGTATCCCTTTCAATATAATTTAAACGGCGATGTCACTTCGCAAGTGATCTTTCAATCATTTGTCTTGCGACATTTTAGCATTAGTTTTATGGTTGTTATTTCTCCAACCAAACTTGTATATCATCCATCTATTATGGAATACGGTAATTATTTGAACAACCTTTTGTCGTCATAATACCTGATCAAAATAACAATTATTGAATCAAATCTTGAAGGCAAGCTTTGATGTCAACGAGCAACACAACAACCCTTTGTTTGTTTTCGATGAACATCATCGCATTTTCTCTTGCTAGTTACTTAGGCCATTGCAGTTCATGAATTGTGTTTTCCTGTATGATAATTCATACCAACCAATTCGGTATCCAATGCCGGAGAACCACATTGTTTAACAAGCAAGGAATATAACCATAACATGTATATCTTCTATATGCCTAAGTTGGACATCTCCAACCTTTTATTTTCTGCCAAATATTTTATAGATTCTCTTTCAGCAATTCCTTTTCTTTTAAAAGAATCTATCAACATCAATAGTGGCGTCATTCACATGACACATAGTACAAAGTGTGTATAGTCAAATACTAATACCTTTGGACTTGCACTTTGAAGTGGATCACCTTCATCAAATGTTTGGCATTCTTTCAAAAATCCATTCTTTAGTAATCTATTAGTGTAGTAAACATTTTACTTACATCTTCTATTCATCCTTATCATGACAACTTTCATGATCAAGCTACTATAGCTTATAAAGGTGAATTGCGAGTATAATGTTTCTTTTTCAAAACCTTTTGGAGGATTAGGACGACTAGCGTCTTCAACCTTCACAAATTCTCATCAAATATGAGGACGTATACTCTATCATGTTGTAACCAACACATTGTTTTAGATATCGCAATACCTTTCACATATGATGGTCTCTGAAACATTGCTTTCAGCTCTTAGATAAACTTGATATTAAAAACAATCTTTTGAGTATCAAGAATCATGGAGGCAAACATGATACTTTAGATACTAACATTGGAATTCTTACTCTTGATTTAATACTACTTATTAAACTTCATGGAGCAAATAGAGTTTGCTGAAAGTTTGCAATAGGACTTATAAACTTTAAATTGACATTCAAAAACAATACGATACCAGTTCGTAAAGTAAATATCCAGAATTTCTACAGTTCCACTATCTCAACTATAACTAAGCGTAAGGTGGTGAACGGATGCCAATGACTACAACAAACTATGCAAATTCACTTTGATTGTGTTTATGATAAATTGAGTTCGACTAATCCAAATTACAAATGAACTCCCACTCAAAACAACATCCCTCAAGTTGTTTTAGTGATTACATGAACCAAATCCACTACACCAAGTCCGATCATCACGTGAGATGATGTAGCTTTAAAGGCGAACAATCAACATGTTCATCATATCATCCATATGACTCATGCTTTACCTTTCGGTATTCCGTGTTCCGAGACCATGTCTGTACATGCTAGGCTCGTCAAGATAACCTTAGTTTCCGCATGTGCAAATCTGGCTTGCACCCGTTGTATGCACACGTAGAGTCTATCACACCCGATCATCACGAGATGCTTCGAAACGACGAGTCTTAGCAACGGTGCCAACTAAGGACGAACACTTTATTACTTGATATTTAGTGAGAGGAATCATCTTATAATGCTACCGTCGCGATCTAAGCAATACAAGATGCATAAAGGATTAACATCACAGGCAATTCATAATATGTGATATGATATGGCCTTTCTCCTTGTGCCTTTGATCTCCATCTTCAAAGCATGGACATGAACTCCATCATCACCAGCGTGGCGTCAAGGTCCGTTGCGCCGCTTCATGGTTGTCCATCACCAACAGTAACTATTACAACTACTTGGAATAAAGCTATTACATGATGAATAGACACGCAGGTCTTAAACAAAATTGAAAGACAACCATTAGGCTCCTGCCGGTTGCCATATTACAATAAGGATCATTGCATACATCAAATATAATCACAATCACATGATGGCCATATCACATCACAAAACCCCTGCAAAAACAAGTTAGACGCCTCTAATTTTCTTTGCATGTTTTACGTGATTTGGGGCTTTCGCATAAGACCGATCTTACCTACGAACAAGGACCACAACGTTGATACAAGTGTTGTTAGATGCTCATTGTAAATTGAATCTTAACTATGGTGGGAGAGACAGACACCCGCAAAGCCACTTGTGCAAAGCAAGTTGCACGTCAAGCGTGGAGCAAGTCTCATGTGCGATGACATGTAATGTTAGCCCGAGCCGCTTCATCCCATCATGCCGCAAGATGCAAAGTACACGCTAAGACACCGACAAAAAAAGCATCAACGCCCACAAATAAAGTGTTCTACTCATGCAACAGATCTACGCATAAATACGGCTCTGATACCACTGATGGGTTCGTAGCATGGAAAACAAAAAATTTCTACCGCAAGAACGAACAAAACCTAGATCTAATCTAGATAAAAGACAAGATCTAATCTATTAGACATGTGCAACGAGATAGATAGGAACTAACCCTTGTAGATCCGAAAGCGTTAATGAGATTAGATCTCGTGGTTGATGTAGTTGATCACTTGCCGATCTCAAGATCGTGTGGACTATCCTTCCGGCACCGCGTTCCGGCAGCGCTTCCGCAGTCGGTCACACGTGCGGAGTCGAAGCAGACCTTCCTCTCCTCGTTCCAGCGAGCAGCGGAGGTAGTAGATCTTCTCCACGGAATCCCAGAAGCACGACGGCGTGGTGGTGGTGGTGGAGTAGAGAATTCTGTAGGGCTTCGCCTATGCCTGTGTAGAAGAAAGGAGGAGGAGAGAGGCGGCAGAGATTTGGAGTTATAGAGAGGAGTCAAGGGGTGGCGCCTCCCCCGTTCTATTTAAAGGAGGGAGGGCGCCTTGGGAGGGGGAGTCCTAGTAGGACTCCCCACCTCCTTGGCCGGCGGATTGGGGAGGGGGGAGGAGTCCTCCTCCCCACGACTCCTTGTCTTGACCCACTAGGATTCCTTGATCCCTTCCTTGGTTTTCAAGCAAACTCCAAGAAACCTTCCAGAACCTTCCGGAACATTCCGAAACCTTCTAGAATCCTCATACAAATACTCTGGAACATTTCCTAACTTAGAAAATGATCCCCAATATATGAATCTTATTCTCCGGACAATTCCGGATCTCCTCGTGATGTCTCGGATCCAATCCGAGACTCCGAACAACATTCGGTCTCCAACGCACATTCCATATCTACTTAAAACAACTTCGAACCTTAAGTGTGTCACCCTACGGTTCGTGAATATGTAGACATGACAGAGACACATCTCCTATCAATAACCATCAACGGGACCTGGAGATCCATAATGGCTCCCACATACTCAACGATGACTTCGTGATCGATAGAACCATTTACATACGAAACCAATTCCCTTTGTCACGCGATACTATACTTATCCGAGGTTTGATCGTCGGTATCTCCATACCTAGTTCTACCTCGTTACTGACATGTACTCTTTACTCGTTCCGTGATATGTCATCCCTTGTGACCCAGTCACATGCTTGCAAGCTAACTAGATGACATTCCACCGAGAGGGCCCAGAGCATATCTATCCGTCATATGGATGGACAAATCCCAATCTTGGTCCATGCGCTTCAACACATACTTTCAAAATACCCAATGACACCTTTATGACCACCCAGTTATGAAGCGGTGTTTGATGTTATCAAAGTACCCATCCGGTGATGGTGATTAACATAACCTCATGGTCGAATGATTAGGTTACTATGTATTTTAAAGCTTATAGCAAACGAACTTAATGACTTGATCTTATGCTATGCTTACTACGGGTGTTTGTCCATCACATCATTCTCCTAATGATATGATCTTGTTATTAACGACATCCAATGTCCATGATCAGGAAACCATGATCATCCATTAATCAACAAGCTAGTTTAACAAGAGGCTTACTAGGGACTCTTTTATGTTTACAAAACACACAAGTATTAATGTTTCCGTTTAATACAATTATAGCATGGGATGTAAACATTTATCATAAACATAAAGATATAATAATAACCACTTTTATTATTGCCTCTTGGGCATATCTCCAACAATATCACCAATGTCCGAAGTATGAATAATGAAGTATTATAAGTACACCATGTGTATATGTGGTCTTTCTAAAAACAATGTACTTCTTCTCGCGCCATTCTTAGCATGTCGACCGGGTATATATGAATCCATGCCAATGTAGTAATCTGTCGGAGAAAGTGTCCCCTGAAGGAACAAGGGGTCCAACTAGCCCTGAGTTCAAGAGGGGGCTGAACACACGTTCTGAGGTTCTCAGCGATGGCGGAGACGGCAGCGCACGGGCATGACAGAGAGGTTGACACAGGTTTTTTACCTAGGTTCGGGACCCTCGTGAGGAGGTAAAGCCCCTACTCCTGCTTGGTTGTATTGTGGTGGCGCTTCACGAGGGTACAATGGTGTGTCAATGCCTAGGGTTAGAGATCGCAAGGATCGACCTGTTCTAAGGTAGGAGGAGGTATCCTTATATAGGGACGCCGAGCCTCTTCCCCTAAATGTTGGGCGGGAAGGGTCTCCAGAATGCCGCCCTCTGCTGCTTGGTCTATCAGAGTACTTTCTATGGACTCATCCTATGCCACCTTAGAGACGCCCATCCTCCTCGTGTCTTCAGTCATGGATGACGTCCGTCCCACGGGTGCGTCATCCTCTGGCCTCTTTCCCCGAAATGGAGAGACATCGCCTTAGCTATCGAGACCTTTACTAGAGGCACCTTTGACCACCGGGACCCCCTTGCACGGTACCAGGATGGTATCCAATGTTACCGCCAAGGTTGTCGTCTTCCACCCACGCGCCACGCCCCTCCTGAGGGGCCACCGATTGTTCGAACTCTCTAGAGGGGGAGGCCTTATGTGCGCTTCACCCTCCAGACGGTTCCCCGGGAGGGATCCCTGGAGATCTTTGGTAAGGGCCCCCTTGGCCGTCATGAGATGCCCGGATGATCCGTCTGGAGGCCCAGCCGACTAGGGACTCGCGGTACCCCTAGTGTCCTTGGTCCAACAGTAGCCCCCGGGCATCCGGATCGCATGCTCACCTCGAGAAGCGAAGGGTCGGATGGCCCAATGGTCGGCTGGTGCTGCTAGTACACGCGCCACTCGTGCTTCTTGGGTGCCACCCTCACGAGGCCGTGTGTCACGTCTCAGGAACACGGACCCACACTAGGGGAAGGGATGCCCTTATAAGGTCATTCTGCCTACTGAGTCCTTCCGATTCCAACCACCAAGACACCACTTCTCCCACTCCCTTCTGCTTGATTTTCGGCCTCACCAACACGAGATGTCTCACCGGGGAGCCCTGGCACCAAAATGAGGCTTGTTCCTGCTGAGCCTCCTCGGATGGAGGACAAAGAGGAGGAGACCGGTGAGGTGTTAAACCCTTCCACCATTCGCCTAGACTCGGGAATGAGTGGGGTGAGTGGAACAAGTTCTGCTCGTAACTCACCTTGAGCTAGAACGAGTGGGGTGACCCAGCTCCGCAGACCCGGCGAGGCTCGTCGGTTCTACGCACCCCTTATTCTACCACACCGTGCTCGCGGGGCTAGCTCCCCCGTTCTCTCCCTTCTTTATGGCGATCCTAGAGCACTACCAGATTTTTGCCCTGCACCTCCACCCCAACTCCGTCACCACACTGTCCATCTTTTCCTGCTGGTGCGAGATGTTCGTCGGGGAAAGCCCTTCTTGGTGCTTCTATGCTGTATATACGCCCTTCACCTCACCTCCACCTCCCACAGCATTGGTTACATCTCCTTTGTGAAGGAGGGGACCTTCGGGTTCCCTATGGGCTGGACGAATTGGGTGGAGGACTTCCGGAAGCGTTGGTTCTACCTAGACGTCCTGGAGGATGATCTGCGGCTTCATCTCCCTGCCGCCTTGGCCGAAAAGATCAACAGCCAATGGTTGACGGTGGAATTTGAGGGGGGACAAAGTCGAGGCCCTAGACGTGCGCGTCGAGCAAATCAATGCCTCCGGCCTGACCAGGCCCCTGGTGGTCATGGAGTTCCTCCGACGCTGCATAGCTCCATTGTAGAAGCATCGCAAGGACCTGTGGGACCTGGACGGGGAAGACCACACGTCCCTGGGGGATGGCATTACTGATGACTCTGTCATGGGAAAGTTCCTCTACGAGCTCCTCCACACCTCCACCACGTCGGAGCTCCCTACGGGGGTCTTGCCCCTTTGCCTCGACACTCGGAAGGCCGAGATCCGGGCATCGCTCCCCTATTTTGATGAATGGGGGATTCTCCCTGCCGACCACGCGGGGAAACGAGAGAATCCCCTGGGCTCGGCTTCCCTCACCCCTGACGAGGGGGTTCGTCGTGCCACCTTCGTGGAAGCTATAGAGACTGGAAGCAGGGCCAGCAAGACCAGCCCTCGGGAGGCATCCTATTGAAAACGCGCCCAGTCTCCGACCCCCAAATCAGCACCGGTGGGGAGGTGAACTCCCCTCGTGAGGCCGGCGTGAGTGGGAGCGGGACCTTGGGGCCCGCCGGGTCCTTCGTCCCACCTGGTGCAAAACGGGGGAACTGGGGCTCCCTTCCCTTGTCAGCTGGCACCTCTAGGTAAGGCTTAGCCGCTCTCCGTCCTTCCTGATCATGAGTCTTTATGATTGAGTTGTTTCGTGCTTTTGCAGCGGCGATCCTCCCCCAGAAATGGTAGGTGAAGCGGACCTTCTCTAGGAAAGCTCGCTTGGTGGTTTCACTCTGGCAACCTTACGGTCCGACATGCGGATGCGGCCATCCTGTTGGCGGCTCATGAGGCGTGGGAGGTTGTCACATCGGTGCGTTCACACCCCTCCCATGTCCTTCTGCCTTCTCCGGCCGCGACGGGCAATGTTTGGGCAGATCTCCTAGTGTGAACAACCCCCTAACCATTGCTCTTCCTACAGAGGGGGGTGCACAGGGCGTCACCCTCACGACTAATGTTGCTGCACCTCTGGGGTACCCAAGGGCGGGCGCGTCCGACACCGGGGAGAAGCCTCAGACCTGGGCCACACCGACCGGGAGGACCTCCTGGCCGAGAACTTGGGTGAGGCTAGAGCTCGCGGGTTAGCCTTGGCGGTCCCTGCTCCCTCCATAGGAGTCAACCCTGACTCCGGCTCCAGCCCCTAGGACCCCTCCAAGGCCGGGACGACCTTCGAGGCTGGTCATGCTGAGTCCCAAGCGCTGGTCCTGGCCGTGCTGGAGCTTCCGTGGTTCGGCCGGGTCGGGCGCCTGGGGAGACTCATTTCCAACTTTCTAGGGAACTGGACTTGTTTCTGGCAGACACCACGAGAGAGGACCTTCAGCTGGTGTTAGACCAGAACCGGCTTAGCGAGGTTCAGAGGACGATGGCGGCAGAGAAGGAGAAAGCCTGTCTCTCCATGGAGGCCGCACTTCAGGGCGCCTCGGTGCAGGCCCTCGGTGCAGGCAACAAAGATTATCATCGACGCGAAGGCACGTGCTTATTCATAGGGTCAGGATTTTACCGCTCGCGAGGAGGCTGTTTCCTCTCGGGAGGCGACTGTGGCCGACCGTCAGCGGGAGATTGACGCTCAGTCCTGCGAGGCCAGCGCCAAGCTGGAAGAGGTCCAAGGCTCCTTGGCCAAGGATCAAGAGGAGAGATCCAGGCTCCACCAGGCCCTGGAGGCCACAGGGAAATGCCGAGATGACTCGCTCCGTGAGGTTGAGGACCTCAAGAGAGAGGTCGCATCCTTGAAGAACGATGGCGCATCCACCACCAGGGCTCGTGAGGATAATGAGCGGCTGGCTCGCGAGGTGCTGGAGATCCAAAGGGATTCATTTTCCACCCTCGCGAAGTAGAGCGCGGCAATTCTCCCTGCACTCGATATTGAGAGCTTCTGTTCCCCTGATCTATCCACTAGGCGTGAGGCTGAGGCCTTCCTTGAGCTTACCCGCAGGATCCTTAACTTACTCCTCTGGGGGAAACGGCACAGGGCCTAAATGGCTTTATCACCGGCGAATGCCAGGTGATGTTGGGTGTTATGGGGAAGGCACTCTTCACTAACCTCCTACAGCTGGCCCCTGTTGTGGACTACGCCCAGGCCGTGCGACCGACAGCTGATGTAGCCGACCTAGAAACTAGGGTCTCTGAACTCACGAATTTGCTGATCAGGGAGTTTGCCCACCAGGTGGACGAGGGGGCATACGATGGGTATGATGGCGCCGAAGGTTCTGCTACCTGATGTCTGCAAGTACAAAAATCATTTGTAGCTAGTTTGGAAGTATAGATGTCGATCCCATAGGGATCCTAAAGGTAAGTGTTTATGAATGAAGTCTCTGTCACACCCAAAGTTGTCACAGGTATTCGAGTGAATTGATTGAAAGTGTGGAAATAAGAATGGAATTTGGTTTAAACTAGATGTATTTAAATAAAACTAAAATGTAAACTTCAGAAATAAAAAGCATAAAAGTAAAGAACGATTTGATTGTTTGTTGGTTTCTGCAGACGACAAAGAAGGCGTGGGGAGATACATCATGGTGATAGTGACTGTGCCAGGTGGACGAGTGGTGAGCGTAACAATTATAATCTTTAAAGTATGTGTGTAGGCGAGCAACCCATAATTAGCCGGAACTCCTTTTGGTAGATTTCAACTTCAATAATCCTACTAGTCTGTTACCAAAACCATGGTCAAACACTAGACGATTAAGATCCTTCAGGTTGCTTAGGAATTAAGCTCCTTGGATCGGACTAATGCAATAAGCACGGTGGTTCCTCGTTATCCTCGAGTCTACTAGTTTCCCATTGATATCCTCGTGTCACTCGGGGGTCACCGGTCTGCTAGCGAGCAAGGTCCTATCCATGTAGAACAAAGCATCATGTTGTCTGGGCCCTTAATTGGACAACAAACATTAGGCATCCCACAGATAGGCAAGCACATATAATATTGTAATTAAAATCAATCACAAACTAATGGAAAATATATGAAGGCACATCACATCTCACCAATCCCTTACATCTCCCACGCCCAAGGAACTTACTCACACATGAGAGAAGAAAGCATCATCGATATAATTAAATAAAGGGAGTCCTTCTCGATATTACCATGGAGATCCATAATAAGAATAGAAAAGTAATCCAACACAATTCAAGATAGGAAGAAACAATCTCAAACCCTAGTCTTGCAAGGTGAAGATCTCTCTTTCTCTCAAGTACAAGTAATGGCTAATGGGGTGCGTTGGCTAGGAGGTCGAAGATCGTGGCGCGAGATGAAGAACGTCTTGTCATCCTTCTCCGGATCTCTTCTTTCTCCTTTCTGGATGAGATGGCGGCTGTTGTGTTATGTTCTCGTGTATGGCCTCTTCACGAAAGTTGTCCCTTTTGATGAGACGGAGGCGGCGACAACTATACGACGGGAACTATACGGCCGAAAAAATGTTCCCGTTGTATAGTTGCTCGTTAAAGCGTCTGTTTGCCTCCCTTGATTGCTTCCAAAAAGAGACTTGCTTGTTTTCACCTAAATAATGTGTTTCCCTTGTGAAAACTTTATGTTGATGTTCAGAACCTGAAACACACATTAAAAACCAAGTTTTCTTCGCTACCGAAGTATTAGCATTAGGTAAAGCTAGAAAACGATCAAATCCAGAGGAAAACCATCAATAAAAACCATAAAAATGGGTCGAATCTCATAGCTATCAACTCCCCCAAGCTTAGATGTTGCTCTCCCTCGAGTGACAAGAAAATAAGGAAGAATAGCGGAGATTCAAGACAAAAATAAAAGAACTTACAAGCTCGAATTTGTGTCAAATTATTTTCTTCACAATTCCTGCAATCTTAACATGATCATACAAGTATTCACAAGATTCCACTGAGTCCACTTCCTAACCACGTATATCTTTCTAGTAAATAAATCATATGCCCGAGCAAGTTTCAAAAGTTTAGCTAGGAAAGTGAAAAAAATTCATTTGGTGTCTCTCTTTGTTGAGAGATGAAAACTTTTGCTCTTGTTTCTTTAATCAATTAAGAGTACTCAAGTTGGCACCAAAAACATTCAATTTAAGAACAACTCATCTATACCCATGTCAAAATTTCGAGACTCTCAAAGCACCTTTTCCTTTCCTTGTTTTTCAAAAACTTCAGCCCTTTCATAGAGAAAGCATGCAACTGTTTTTTGTTGGGTCCGCAACATAGAAAACAAAAAAATTCCTACAGTGTGATCTACACGCCAAGATCTATCTACTAGGTACAAAGCAACGGGTGGACATACATCCAACGAGAACTTACCCTCAAAGACAACGAGTTTTGTTAACGAGTAGGAACTCGTGGTTGATGTAGTCGTGCACTTGCCGATCTCAAGATCATGAGGAAGTCCGAGCGCCGCAACTCAGCAGCGCATCCGCACTCGCACACATGTTCAAGCCACCAGACAACCTCCACCTCCTCGCTCCAGCGATCCAGTGGAAGCAGCAACTCCTTCCAGACGAAATGCCACCAGGAACATGTATCTCGCTAATCCGAGACCATGGGGGAATAATTCTAGAGGGGGAGAGAGATCCTTCACAAGGAGGTGTGTGGATGAAGGAGGGAATGGGTGGCCTTTTATAGGAGGAGGGGGGGTACCCCCTCTCTGCATGGCTGGCGCATGGGGGGGTGACCCCTCACCTCCCCCATTCATGTGGTGGTAACCCCTCCACATTAAAATGCCTCTTCACATTCCCTTTTAAAGTCTCCACTTTAAATGCATTAAAATTCTCCAAGTTTAATGCTCTCTCATTTAATAAAAATCTTTTATTAAATTTATTCAGAATTTTGTCAATTACTTTAATTAACAAACATTCACATATAGCCCCCTGCAATATTTCAATATCACATGCAGAACCACTTTCTGCAATTTCACCCGAAACAATTTCCGGTTTCTATTGAAACAATTCCTGCGCTTTGAAATTCTTTCATCTGAAACATATGTGCTCCAAAATGGTGTCCGGTAACTCTTAAGTGTGTCACCCTACAGTTAACGAATAATGCAGACATGATCGAGACCCTTCTCTGATCAATAATCAGCAGCGGGACCTGGAATTCCGTACTGACTCCTACACATTCAACGATGACTTCTGTGATCGTGAGAACCTTTAACGCTTGTAACTAAATCCCTTTGTCTCGCAATATATTACATGTACGAGATTCGATCATCGGTATCCCCATACCTAATTTTATCTCGTTACCTACATGCACTCTTTTCTCGTTCCTGTGATATAACATTCTAGTGATCACATCACTTGCTTGCAAGCTATCTCAATGTGATATCACCGAGAGGGCCCAAAGTATATCTATCCGTCATCGGGATTGAAAAATTCCACTCTTGATCCATGAGCCTTGACATAACACCTTCGTAGTGCTGAACCCATCTTTATAGTCACCCTGTTATGGTGTGACGTTTGATGTTATCAAGATACTCTTCAGGTGTTAGCAATTAACATGATCTCATGGTCTAAGGATAAAGATTACTTCGTATGATGTTATAGCAATATAAACATAATGACTTGATCGTAATGCTATACTTCGGATGAATGTTCATCACATCATTCCACCAATGGTGTGACCTTGTTATTAACAACATCCAATGTCCATGATCAGGAAACCTCGATCATCTTGTTAATCAACAAGCTAGTCTATAAGAGAGGCATAACTAGGAACCCTTTTTTTATTAAACACACATGTATTGATGTTTCCGATCAATACAATTCTAGCATGCAAAATAAACATCTATCATATATAAGGAATACATAATAACAACTTTATTATTGCCTCTCAGGGTATATTTCCTTCATTTTTAACGTGTTAATTGGGACTATGTTGCGCATTCGAGACCATGCCAATAGATAACTGTTGAGCAATAATGGGTCCGAGGAGTACTACAACTTCACTTGGAACGTGAAACCACGAGGATACTAAAATTTTACCTGTCATAGCATTGCTGCTACAGACGCTTACATAACTCAATAGCCGAAATCAAGTGGTTTCCCACATTTAGATCATTCGTTGGCCAGCGGAGTTAATAGTTCCCCATGGAGTACGATAGTGTTGTAATGACACACGTAAAGCAATATCTTACGGTAATTATTAGAAAAGGCAGTGGCATAATCTTTACTACTTCGAAGCAATTTCATTCAAGAGTGATATCGAGTCTATCTATATTAAGCTCAAATGGGGTTGAATAGTTCTAACATCAATTTTTTGGGATAAGCATGGACTCAAGTCATCTTTTGGATGCTTTTTATTATTGTCAAAATGTCGGAAATATTTTTAACCAAGTTCATTGTTCATTATTTCAAAGCTAAAAAGGAGACACTTGGCAAAGGAATAGAATTTATAGGATAACAAGCTAAGTGGGGAGTGACTCAAGTGCAAGCGAGTGAATAATTGTAGGGTCAATTTAAAGTTGTAGAAAAGGTGATGAAAGGAATGTGATACCTCCTCTTGCTTGCTTTGTTCTCGTACTTGAGCCGAACCCCCTCTATATTTCCCTATTGCCAAGCCACCTGAAATTGAGCAATCTCCGAGAGAAACAAAGAAACAAATTTGTAATAAAGGTTACAACTAATTTTTGTGTGTTTTTGGTTTAGGAATGCAAACTGAAAGTAAACATGCAATTTTGAATAGTTAAAATAAATCAAAAGAATAAATGAAAATATGAATACAAGATTTGGAGGTTTTCAAACCTCCCCCAAGCTTAGGTTGTTACCAGGCTTAGTTATTACCATCGTTCGGTGGCTGGTGCGGATACTACTGGTAGTAGTCAGGGAAGTGACTAAAGTTGTGAGTTAAGGCACTCAGATCTTAATTCACTCCTTGTAGAGTGTGGTCAATCTCCCCAACGCACTGGTTGAGCTGCTGAAATTCTTGATAGGGGACGTAGTTGAACCCCTACTATGGCTAATTGGGCCATGGGTCCCAGGTCCCCTTGTTGCTGCTGTCCCTCCCAAGCAGGATTGTATTCTTGCTCCTGCTCTTGCTCCTACTCATCCTCATCCCGCTACTCTCCTTCTTCATCTTCTCCTTGATCAGGCTGGAGTTCATCCATGATCTCCACCACTTGATCCTTGGTGAGGATCCAGGTGTCCTTCTCCACAATCGAGAAGGCTTGTGGATAGGGCAACGGAACCTGCTCACCCTATGCATCACCAAGATAACCAAAATGATATGCTCAGAGCCTCTTGTTGGCTTGGTAAACACCAAGGAAGCCAGAAGCAGTTAAATATTTGACATCCATAAGTTTGGAGCTGTCAACAGGTTGCATAACAGGTAATGTAATGTTCAATGCATGGGCAAGGTGGGTTACCAATCCATCGATGTGAATGTCACCTTTCGTTCTGTTGCTCTAGTGGCGATGGTGCTGGAGTAGTAGAGCTATAGGATTGGGGCTTTGCGGTGCATTGTGGAAGAGTGCCTTGGTGATCATGGCCATGTCCGCATTTGCCATGGAGCCGGTATCTCCTCTTCCCAGCAGTGTATTGGCGAGGAACAAGGCGTAGTAGCGAATTGTTAGGTTCTGAATGGTGGACATCTTCTTCTATTAGAATTCCCAGCCACCGTTAATAGAAATAACCTCCCAAGTTCTCCACTTGAGACGCTATATAAATTTGTAACAGTTGCCTCCCCACCGTGAGGGAGGCGAAAAGCATCACAAAATTGTTCGAAAGTTATTTCATACGGCTACCGGTTTATGGTGAAGCTTACCGTGCATGCATTACCTTTCTCCTTGTGGTCATTGTAGAAGGAGGCGAGGAACTCATGGCTGAGCTTGGCGTAGGTATTGTGGCTTGCGTAGCCGAGTAGTGTTAGCCGGACCTTATCACACATGAGGTTGAAGTCTGCCCACAACCCTACCGCGATGAGAAAGCTGTGATCGGCCCAACGTGTGGGCAGCACCCTCCTTGATGGAACAACGACCAACTTGCTCTTGAGCCTGGCCCAGAGCCCCGAGCTCTCGCCATGTTGGCACCATCCCTTGTGAAAAATGCTACCAATTTTATTCATCTTGATGCACTGAAAAATGTCACCATAAAACCTTAGGGATATAGTTTGTACATGATATTCTATGTTGAAATTTTTAATCCTAACATGAAAAATCAATAGGAAAAACAAAATAAGCTTGAGTTACACCACTAGATCAATGTGAGAGTTTCAACCATGGAATTCTGAAAATAAAGCATGGATATGGAGAGAAACATACTGATATGTTGATTCCCCACTCAAACAAACAAAATCCGCGAAGAATCATGAGTTCTAGGTGGGTTTTGTAGCATCCCATCTGTCTAACTGCTGTAATGCTACATAGTCTAATAATAAAATGCTACTTCCTACATATAATTGTTGCATCATAATTATATCATGCTCATGTCATGATGCCACCTTGCATTTGAGCATCATATAAAACCCTTTTCTTTTGGTTCTTATCTCATATGCACTATTAATTGTATTTGCTTATTGATATATTGTATTTGGTTCTGGATAAATGCTTGATGACCAAGTTGAGTTGGGGGCATATCTTTTATTTAACTCCACCACCTCTCTTTGTCACCACCCCATAATTCCACCATCCAACTCTATGTGAGCTTT
Organism: Avena eriantha; assembly: GCA_910589775.1. Taxonomy (NCBI): domain Eukaryota; kingdom Viridiplantae; phylum Streptophyta; class Magnoliopsida; order Poales; family Poaceae; genus Avena; species Avena eriantha. The sequence goes on from OU342741.1 coordinate 68,534,796, forward strand.
GCATTTAATTGGGTTTACCTCTAGCTCATGGGGGTTGGGATGGATCTACTTCTAATTCCACATGCTACCATATATGCATCATGTTGTTTTCACAATGTTGTTATGTGGAGAGCCACATGGCCACCTTTGCATGTTATGTGAGTATTTTTCCTTGTCTAGCTTCCATATGGTTTGGTTTGGAGCATTTGATCATGTATGAATATAATTGTGGCTATAAACTTACCTAGTGGAACATACACACTAGCATGCCCACATTATATTCAAATATGAGCATTTCCATCTGTTCTACTTGGGACACCACTCTTGTTCTTTTAGCTTGGTCTTAACCCCATATTTTGAAGCATGTGCTAAATATATGCCATGTTCTTTTACCATTGTTTTCACCATAGTAAATAATGCATTTATTATACATGCATGGGCCATGCAAGATCATCTTCTTTTTCTTTTCTTTGGTTTTTATTAGGTTTTGAGTGGGGCATGGGTATTTTTCCCCATGATCCAACTAAGTGTCTCTCCCTTTCTTCTTCTATTTTGGAACCATCCCCTAACCTCACTTCCACCACCAAATTAATGCATGCATGGATGGGATCTTGCTTGTACTATACAAAAGAAACCCTACATCTTCCTCTTACTCTTTTATTTTCCTTGTTTTGGTTCTACTCCATTCTATCCCATCTAGCTTGTGCTTTTGTTCTACACTTCTTTTTCCCTACCTTTGTCTCATACCATATCAAACCCTACTCCTCCACCTCCTCATCACCCCATGCTTGATCTAGGGAGGGCATTTAAAAACCCTAACCTTAACCCTTACTCCTAGCCTCGGCTAAACCTAACCCCTACCCTTGTCGAGCCTCCCAAGCCAACCCTCATCTAAACCCTAGCCGAGCCTCACCTCCCCTCTTTGATTTTCTCTCTCGCCAACAAGCAAGCCACCTGAGCCGCCTTGCCTCGCAGCCATCTGGCCCCAGCTGGACAACCTCCCGGGTTCCCCTCGATCCCCAGGTCTACCGGCCGACAGAGAGAGGGTGGAGAAAAAGGTGATCGCCACCTTTTTACACCGAGCCACCCCATGTGCCCCTCATCCCTCGTTCTTATCTACCCTCCCTTGCCTGGTTGCACACCAGATCCACAAGGCCCTGCCCATCTACTCTTCCTTCCCCACCTGCCGCTGCTTTCTCCCCTCCTCCATCTACCCCACCGTCGGCATCGCTCCACCACCACCATAGCTGAAGGCGCGCGTGGCGTTGAGGCGTTGGGGGAGACCGAGGAGACCCTCTGGACCATCCTCGTACACTGCAGCGAGAAGGAGGCGGCCTGTACCTGCTGCAAGTCGTCGAGCCCGACGCAAACCCTAGCTCGCCGTCCGCCAGCATCGCCGTCGCTCTCCTGCGTACCAAGCCGATCCAACGCCACCGAGAGCCCCGTGATGAGCCACTGACCCCCCTAGACATGCCCTTGTTCCTCTTGGCTTCCTGGTCGCGTCAATCTTTCCGTCGAACGCCCTCTGTGCACGGCGGCCGCAGTTACTTCTCCGCCGTCGCAACGCAGTAGGGCCTTATAGTCGCGTAGCTGGAACCCAACACCAACCCCTGCTAGCCCTAGCTGTAGCCGCCGCCGCGCGCGCCCCTCGTCACGAGTTCGATCCCCCGCCGCGCCGCGTTCTGTCCGTCAGATTCGTCAGAAAACTAACGAGAAGAGAAACAGTACCCGCAAGCCTTTTTACGAATACCCCCTGGCTTTTTGTTTCACTCAAACCGCACTCGACCTGACCCCACCTGTTTGCTTCTGTGTACAATTATAGAAAAGTACCCGGTGCTTTTAACCCTCAACCCGCACTCTAGATAGTGCCCACATGTCAGCTGCTGTGGCTGTTTTACAAAAAGGCACCCGATAAAACCTTGTCCACAACCCGCGCGCCCCATCTCCCCCACGTGGCAGGCCCCTGCTGGCGCGCCCGCGTGTGGCCCCATGGCAGCCGTGGCCCCGCTTGTCAGCTACTGTGGCTGACTGAACGAGCGGTAAGAAAATTATGCCGCGCGTTGTTTGCGCCAGCTCAGCGCAGGCCCCACCTGTCTATGTCTGTGGCTAGCTGCCTCTGTGTGCAAAAAGTCTGAGATCTTTTCTGTTTAATGAAAATGTTTTCCAAAAATGTTTAATATGATTTTCAATCCAGAAAATAATAACTTTTAATTGACAATTCCAAATAATACAAATGATATATGTTTTTGGACCAGAAAAATGTTAGGATTTCAAATCTGCCATTCAAAATAATGTTTGACTATTTTAAATTTTCGAAATTTTGTTGCGGGTAGCTTAGTGGGGTGGCCCCCTGAAATATTTTATGAATCCTGTGATCGCTTTGTCTTGAATGCCTCATTGGGTTTTGAGTTGGTTTTTCCGAGGTTGATCGAGTGTGTGTTGCTATTTGTGCACCCCTGCAGGGTAAATCTTTCTGAAAGCCGTGTCCGCGGTTATGGACGACTTGGAGCACTGTTTCTCGATCATAGACAAGTATAACTAAAGTACCGTCTTTAATGTGACTAAATATCTGACTAGTAAATAGTGCAATATTCATGGAATGAGTAATAAAACTGCCAATAGATGGGTTGTTCGTCCGCTTTCTCGTTGGTAAGCGAGAAGGAGGATGGATCTGTTACTTTATACTGTTATAACTGTTGCTTCTAATTAACGGACATCCTCCTATCTTTGGTTAGGCGGATGGTTAGCGAGTATCTATAGGCTTGTTAGTTATTATCTTTTGCTGCAATGGCGTCACCCCAGGTATATATCCCCTTTAGAGGCATAAAGACTTGTTGAGTACCCCTAGGGTCTCACACGATAAATTGTTTGATTCAGATGAACAGGTGTACTCGCAAGATAGATACTGGGTGGAGGAGACAGATGATGTTGGCAACGATCACGCGGTGTAGAGATTCCGGGGATGGGGATCAGCGAGATCTATGGGCGGGATGTGCTTACTCATGTGGCATTTTATGCCGATTTGCTTCTTATCCGTACTCGGATCTTGTTTCCCGCTTCCGCTTGATACTCTGATGTTTGATGTATGAGGAGCTATCCTACACTATTATCTCTATCTAGGGTATTTCGATCTTGCCGTATGGCGTTGCAATATTTCTATTTCTTTTAGATGGTATGGCTCTGAGAACTGTTGTAAGGTAGCTTGCATACATACTCACTTGTGTATGTATTTGATCTCTTCGCCTGTTGCCTACGCCGCTCACTCTTGTCCCGATGTTCTTGGAAGTGGTTAGGACGGCTGACGGGTCTACACGTGGGTGGCCCCTGGGCCCCCGCTGTACTATTTTAACCACTTTCGGTTCATCTAGGCTTGAACTTAGAGCGTAGGGTCCGAGGTAGTTACAATTGGTATCAGAGCCATTCCGCCCTTCAGGGTCTCGGGCAAATGGTTGTTGTCAGTCTAGCAAATATTTTGGTAGATATGTATACTAGGGAAAAACAAAAATGTGAGAGTATGGCTGCTTCCATTTTTTCTTCTTACCCACCCACCCACCCTTTTCTGGTAAGGAAGTGTAACGTTTTCAATCCTCTTCTAAAATACAAACTAGGATTCACGTGTTCTGGGTTCCGCAGTACCATAGGGTGTGTGTGTGTGTGTAATTCCCTGTCTATCTGTTGCATCCAATTTGTTGTTGCTATCTTACTTTTGGTTATCAACTGTTGGTACATTCCATACCGACAGGCTTTTGTAAACCGACACGATCTATCTGATTGGTTGTATACTGACGCGGTCTGTCTTACTCTTTGTTATCCGACGCTATCTTGTTAGGGTTGTTTGTTCGGTAGTCGCTAATCTTTAGGTTCATCTTAAGAAGGAAGGGAGTTGGGATATGTGTTTTACTTACTCATGTACGGAGTAATGATTTGAGTGCGGGATGGAGTCGCGACCATACCACTACTTTTATCATTCGCTCTTGTATATTGAATTGGTAGATTTACTAATCTTGATTCGTTAAGTGGTTTTGCGCATATAGTGGTATTTTAATGCCGAAATTTGTGGAAATTTTTTCTTTGTTAATCACACTCCTTGTTCAGTCATGTGTGATATGCTTAATATCCTCTAGGTGCTTTGAACTTTGTTGATATTTTAATATCATCCTAGTGATTTGTATCCTTTAATCTTGGTTAATTCCATTTTGGTACTATTTTGGATTATTATTATTCTCCATTATGGTACTGACTTGTGTTTTATATCAATCACATGATGGCACCACCACGCCGTTCTGAGGAGGACATACCACCTGAACTGGGGGCTGCGTTGGCAAGTATTGCAAATGCCTTGGGACCAATGCAACAGAACCAGCAACGCTTTGAAGAAAGTGTCAGGAGGAATGAGTTTGTTCCGCTACCTCCACCTCCCAAGCGAGGAGACATCAAGAGTTTTCTGAAGTTCAACCCGTGCCACTTTGAGGTGTCGGATCAGCCACTAGATGCTGATGATTGGCTTCGTGAGATGTCAAGGTTGCTGAGGACTGCTGATGTACCTGAGCAAGAATGGGTAAAATGTGCCACTCACCTTCTAAAGGGAGACGCAGCTCTGTGGTGGGAGAATTACCTGAAGGCAAACCACTCTGGTTTTCAGCCTACTTGGGTGCAGTTCACTAGGGCTTTCAAAGAGCAATATCTGTCAGAAATTGTCATGGAAAGGATGAAGGAAGTGTTTCTCAACCTCAAGCAGGGCAATGACAATGTCAATACCTATATCAGAGACTTCATGAATCTTTCTCGGTATGGTGGCGATGAGATCTTTGATGACAAGAAGAAGCAAAAGAGGTTCAGGCAAGGGCTCAATGCATCTATCAAGTATGCAATCACTCATGCAAGGCCAGGGTCTTTTCTGGAACTCCAACATACAACTCTACAGGAAGAAGCCAGTAGGCAAGTGTTCGAGGAGTCCAAGAAACACAGCCGTGATGCAGCAAGCTCTTCAGCTATGACAGCTCCTTCTAAGCGCCGAGTGTGGGTTCCTAATACCGCACCGTCGCTCCCGGCTCCACCAAGAACTCCAAGCTACGCAGCAAGGCCACCAAACTCCTTCACCGCGGATCCTAGGGGCTACAACCACAACTACCCTGGAGCGCCTGGCGGAGTCCCTGGCTATGCTGCTCCACGTCCACCTGGTGCTTGCTACACTTGTGGGAACACTGGGCATCAACACTGGAGTTGTCCGATGAACAACAAAGCTCTTCCTCCACCACCTCCAAGACCTGCAGCAAGTTCTTCTATGGTTCGTGCACCTCCACCGCGGGGTCTCAACATCAACACCAAGCCCGGGTCCACTGTTGCTCGTGCCAACTGTGTCAATGTCGCTCAAGCTGAGCATGCACCTGGAGTTATACTGGGTACACTTCCTGTTAACTCAGTCCCTACACGAGTTTTATTTGATTCTGGAGCATCGCATTCATTTGTATCCTTCAAGTTTGCTCAAGAGAATGGGTTGTCATCTGATTCGTTACCTAAAAAGCTGATGGTCCTTTCTCCTGGGGCAAGGATGTTAACTTCCAAGATCAGTTATGACAATCAGGTTCAAATTGGGGATTCTTTCTTTCCGGCCTCTTTGATTATTCTGGGCAACTCAGATATTGATGTCATTTTAGGCATGGATTGGCTAGCTGCAAATAAAGCTGTGATTGATTGTGCTGAACATTCGGTTTCTTTGAAAATTCCTGAAGGCCATATAGTCTATTCTCTAAGTCTGACTCCTGCAATTCAGCTCTTCTCGTTGTCTGCTCTGAATGATGATGCTATGGATGCTATTCAGTGTGTTCCGGTGGTCCGTGAGATCCCAGATGTTTTTCCTGAAGAGTTTCCAGGTGTGCCTCCTGATCGTGAGGTCGAGTTTGTGATTGAGCTTGAACCTAGAACCGCTCCTATCTCCAAGCGGCCTTATAAAATGGGTCATGCTGAGTTGGCTGAACTCAAACGTCAGCTGGATGAACAAGAGAAGTTGGGTTTCATTCAGCACAACACTTCTTCTTGGGGTAGCCCAACCATCTTTGTGAATAAGCGAGACAAGACTGATAGACTTTGTGTTGACTATCAGGCTCTCAATGCTAAAACCATCAAGAATAAATATCCCCTTCCGCGGATTAATGATCTCTTCGATCAACTAGCTGGAGCTATGGTCTTCTCTAAACTTGACTTGAGAAGTGGATATCATCAAATCAAGATCCGCAAGGAAGATGTTCCTAAAACAGCTTTCACCACCTGCTATGGCCTGTACGAGTACACGGTCATGTCTTTCGGTCTCACCAATGCACCTGCCACCTTCTCGAGGCTTATGAACTCGGTTTTCATGGAGTATCTTGATAAGTTCATTGTGGTCTATCTGGATGATATTCTAGTCTATTCTAAGTCAAAGGAAGAACGTGAAGAATACCTTTGGTGTGTCCTAAACAAGCTTCGTGAGAATCTCCTATATGCAAAGTTCTCCAAATGTGAGTTCTGGTTGCCTGAAGTCACCTATCTAGGTCACGTCATCTCTGCTAAGGGCATTGCCATCAACCCAGAAACTATTCGGACAATTGTTGAGTGGCTTCCACCCAAAAATGTCAAAGAAGTCCGGAGTTTCCTTGGTTTGGCTAGTTACTACCGTCGCTTCGTACAGAACTTCTCGAAGATTGCGAAGCCTCTTACCGATCTCCTCAAGAAATGCAAGAAATACCTTTGGTCTCCTGCATGTCAAGCAAGCTTTGAAACCCTCAAAGAGAAGCTCACTTCCACTCCAGTCTTGATTCCTCCAGATACATCAAAGCCTTTCCAGATATTCTGTGACGCCTCCTTGCAAGGATTGGGTGCGGTCCTTATGCAAGAAAAGCAAGTTGTTGCTTATGCCTCTCGACAGTTGAAGATGCATGAGATCAACTATCCTACACATGACCTCAAACTCGCAGCAGTTTTCTTTGCTTTGAAAGTATGGAGGCACTACTTGCTTGGAAACCGTTGTGAGATCCTTTCTGATCACAAGAGTCTGAAATATATCTTCACACAACCGGATCTCAACCTTCGCCAGAGGAGGTGGATTGAAGCAATTAATGATTTCGATCTGACCATCAACTACACTCCAAGCAAAGCTAATGTGATGGCCGATGCTCTCAGCCAAAAAGCTTATGTCAACAACCTCATGGTGGAAGAACAACAGCCTCTCTTGTGCGAGGAATTCCGCCAGCTCAACCTTGAAATTGTGGATCAAGGGTATCTTCTGAACCTCCTGGCAACACCTCTCTTGGAAGAAAAAGTTCGCTCCATTCAACTTGGTGATCCTTACACTAAAAAGATCATATCCAACATTCAGCTGCCGAAGTATGAGTCCTTCCACGTCGACGACCAAGGCACGCTATTCTTTGAACACCGGATGTTTGTTTCGAACTACCCGGGTTTGAGAGAGCAAGTTCTTAAGGAGGCGCATGATTCTGTTCTTTTTATCCACCTTGGCAGCACTAAGATGTACATGGACTTGAAAACACAATATTGGTGGTCGGGTTTGAAATGATATTGTGCCAAGTATGTCTCCGAGTGTGATGTCTTCTGTAGAGTTAAAGTTGTCCATCAGAAACCTTCCGGTCTTCTACAGCCATTGAAGCCTCCGGAATGGGAATGGGAGAAAGTAGAGATGGACTTCATAACTTGGTTTCCAAGGTCACAGAAAGGCAACAATGCAATCTTTGTTGTCATCGATAGGCTTTCTAAAGTGGCTCATTTCTTTCCCGTCAAGGAAACAATTTCTGCAATTCAGTTGGCTGAGCTCTATATCAACAGAATTGTCTCTCTGTATGGGGTTCCTCTTGAGATCAGTTCAGACCGTGGAAGCATCTTCACTTCCAAGTTCTGGGGAAGTTTCCAAAATGCTTTGGGAACAAAGTTGAACTTCAGCACAGCTTACCACCCTCAGTCGCAAGGACAAGTTGAAAGGATCAATCAGATTCTGGAAGATATGCTCCGTGCTTGCGTCATCTCTTTCGGCATGAAGTGGGAAGAATGCCTTCCTTATGCAGAATTCTCTTACAACAACAACTTCTAGAAGAGTCTAAAGATGGCACCATTTGAGGTTCTCTATGACCACAAATGTAGACTCCGATTGGTTGGTCGGGCGCAGGTGAAAGAACATTGTTTAGCCCCGACATTGTAACTCAAGCGGAGGAGAAGGTCCACATCATTCTCGAAAACCTGAAGGTTGCTCAAAGTCGCCAGAAGAGCAACTATGACAGAAAGCACACGGACATGGAGTATGTCCCTGGTGATCTCGTTTACCTTCGTTTCACTCCCATGAGAGGCACGCACCGGTTTGGTATCAAAGGAAAGCTGGCTCCTAGATACATCGGTCCTTTCAAAGTTCGTGGAAGAAGAGGAGAAGTTTCTTATGCTCTTGAGCTTCCTAAAAAACTCAAGGTCCATGATGTTTTCCATATATCTCAACTCAAGAAGTGCTTCAAGGATCCCGGCAGGACCGTGGACCATGAACTCATCAATCTCCAAGAAGATCTGTATTATCAAGAACACCCCACAAAAATCCTAGAAGTCGAAGAAAGAAAGACTCGCAACAAGTCTATAAAGTTCTGCAAGGTGCAGTGGTCGCACCATTCCGTTGATGAAGCCACTTGGGAGCGCGAGGATGAGCTCCATGCCAAGTATCCTAACCTCTTCGTGTCTTCTTCTTCCTAGAATCTCGGGGCGAGATTCCTGTTTAGTGGGGGAGAGTTGTAGCATCCCATCTGTCTAACAGCTGTAATGCTACATGGTCTAATAATAAAATGCTACTTCCTACATATAATTGTTGCATCGTAATTATATCATGCTCATGTCATCATGCCACCTTGCATTTGAGCATCATATAAAACCCTTTTCTTTTGGTTCTTATCTCATATGCACTATTAATTGTATTTGCTTCTTGATATATTGTATTTGGTTCTGGATAAATGCTTGATGACCAAGTTGAGTTGGGGGCATATCTTTTATTTAACTCCACCACCTCTCTTTGTCACCACCCCATAATTCCACCATCCAACTCTATGTGAGCTTTGCATTTAATTGGGTTTACCTCTAGCTCATGGCGGTTGGGATGGATCTACTTCTAATTCCACATGCTACCATATATGCATCATGTTGTTTTCACAATGTTGTTATGTGGAGAGCCACATGGCCACCTTTGCATGTTATGTGAGTATTTTTCCTTGTCTAGCTTCCATATGGTTTGGTTTGGAGCATTTGATCATCTATGAATATAATTGTGGCTATGTACTTACCTAGTGGAACATACACACTAGCATGCCCACATTATATTCAAATATGAGCATTTCCATCTATTCTACTTGGGACACCACTCTTGTTCTTTTGGCTTGGTCTTAACCCCATATTTTGAAGCATGTGCTAAATATATGCCATGTTCTTTTACCATTGTTTTCACCATAGTAAATAATGCATTTATTATACATGCATGGGCCATGCAAGATCATCTTCTTTTCTTTTTCTTTGGTTTTTATTAGGTTTTGAGTGGGGCATGGGTATTTTTCCCCATGATCCAACTAAGTGTCTCTCCCTTTCTTCTTCTATTTTGGAACCATCCCCTAACCTCACTTCCACCACCAACTTAATGCATCCATGGATGGGATCTTGCTTGTACTATACAAAAGAAACCCTACATCTTCCTCTTACTCTTTTCTTTTCCTTGTTTTGGTTCTACTTCATTCTATCCCATCTAGCTTGTGCTTTTGTTCTACACTTATTTTTCCCTACCTTTGTCTCATACCATATCAAACCCTACTCCTCCACCTCCTCATCACCCCATGCTTGATCTAGGGAGGGCATTTAAAAAACCCTAACCTTAACCCTTACTCCTAGCCTCGGCTAAACCTAACCCCTACCCTTGGCGAGCCTCCCAAGCCAACCCTCATCTAAACCCTAGTCGAGCCTCACCTCCCCTCTTTGCTTTTCTCTCTTGCCAACAAGCAAGACACCCGAGCCGCCTTGCCTCGCTGCCATCTGGCCCCAGCTGGACAACCTCCCGGGTTCCCCTCGAGCCCCAGGTCCACCGGCCGAGAGAGAGGGTGGAGAAAAAGGTGATCGCCACCTTTTTACACCGAGCCACCCCATGTGCCCCTCATCCCTCGTTCTTATCTACCCTCCCTTGCCTGGTTGCACACCAGATCCACAAGGCCCTGCCCATCTACTCTTCCTTCCCCACCTGACCATAGCTGAAGGCGGGCGTGGCGTTGAGGCGTTGGGGAAGACCGAGGAGACCCTCTAGACCATCCCCGTACATAGTAGCGAGGAGGAGGCGGCCGGTACCTGCTGCACGTCGTTGAGCCCGACGCAAACCCTAGCTCGCCGTCCGCCAGCATCGCCGTTGCTCTCCTGCGTACCAAGCCGAGCCAACGCCACCGAAGCCCAGCGGTGAGCCACTGACCCCCCTAGACATGCCCCTGTTCCTCTTGGCTTCCTGGTCGCGTCAATCTTTCCCTCGAACGCCCTCTGTGCACGGCGGCCGTAGTTACTTCTCCGCCGTCGCAACGCAGTAGGGCCTTCTAGTCGCGTAGCTGGAACCCAACACCAACCCCTGCTAGCCCCAGCGGTAGCCACTGCGCGCGCCATGTCACGAGTTCGATCCCCCCCCCCCCCCCCGTGCCGCGCTCTGTCCGTCAGATTCGTCAAAAAACTAACAAGAAGAGAAACAGTACCCACGAGCCTTTTTACGAATACCCCCCCCCCGGCTTTTTGTTTCACTCAAACTGCGCTCCACCTGGCCCCACCTGTCTGCTTCTGTGTACAATTACAGAAAAGTACCCGGTGCTTTTAACCCTCAACCCGCACTCCAGACAAGGCCCACATGTCAGCTGTTGTGGCTGTTTTACAAAAAGGCATCCGATAAAACCTTGTCCTCAACCCGCGCTCCCTAGCTCCCCCACGTGGCAGGCACCCGTTGGCGCGCCCGCGTGTGGCCCCGTGGCAGCCGTGGCCCCGCTTGTCAGCTACTGTGGCTGACTGAACGAGCGGTAAGAAAATTATGCCGCGCGTTGTTTGCGCCAGCTCAGCGCAGGCCCCACCTGTCTGTGTCTGTGGCTAGCTGCCTCTGTGTGCAAAAATCTGAGATCTTTTCTGTTTAATGAAAATGTTTTCCAGAAATGTTTAATATGATTTTCAATCCAGAAAATAATAACTTTTAATTGACAATTCCAAATAATACAAATGATATATGTTTTTGGACCAGAAAAATGTGAGGATTTCTAATCTGCCATTCAAAATAATGTTTGACTATTTTAAATTTTCGAAATTTTTTAATTGCATTAAAAATGCCTTTTTCTTAATTAATTAATAACTTTAAATCTATAATTCCAAATTTGAAAAATAATATGTCTAAATCGATCAGCGCGACGAGCCCGTTCTAACTATGCATTCCATGATATGAATTGAAGCATGCATCATGTCATTATTAAAATCAGAACTGTTTATGGCAATAAAACTTGACCAAATAATTAATAAAATGATTTATTCTTGTCCCCACACCTCACCCTTGCCATGCTACATTATTGCCATGTAATTGGTGCATCATTCATCATGGTATGCTTGTTTTCTTGTCGCATCATATTTATATGCTTGCGCATTTTATTTATGTTGGCGCTTGTTTGTTTGGTTCTTCTTTCGAATAGACGCCGAGCAGGGGAAATATCAGGAATCCCAGGAGTACTACCCAGATCCACCTCTCGCTTCAACTGAGCCGGCCAACTTTGTTGCGGGTAGCTTAGTGGGGTGGCCCCCTGAAATATTTTATGAATCCTGTGATCGCTTTGTCTTGAATGCCTCATTGGGTTTTGAGTTGGTTTTTCCTAGGTTGATCGAGTGTGTGTTGCTATTTGTGCACCCCTGCAGGGTAAATCTTTCTGAAAGCCGTGTCCGCGGTTATGGACGACTTGGAGCACTGTTTCTCGATGATAGACAAGTATAACTAAAGTACCGTCTTTAATGTGACTAAATATCTGACTAGTAAATAGTGCAATATTCATGGAATGAGTAATAAAACTGCCAACAGATGGGTTGTTCGTCCGCTTTCTCGTTGGTAAGCGAGAAGGAGGATAGATCTGTTACTTTATACTGTTATAACTGTTGCTTCTAATTAACGGACATCCGCCTATCTTTGGTTAGGCGGATGGTTAGCGAGTATCTATAGGCTTCTTAGTTATTATCTTTTGCTGCAATGGCGTCACCCCAGGTATATATCCCCTTTAGAGGCATAAAGACTTGTTGAGTACCCCTAGGGTCTCACACGATAAATTGTTTGATTCAGATAAACAGGTGTACTCGCAAGATAGATACTGGGTGGAGGAGACAGATGATGTTGGCAACGATCACGCGGTGTAGAGATTCCGGGGATGGGGATCAGCGAGATCTGTGGGCGGGATGTGCTTACTCATGTGGCATTTTATGCCGATTTGCTTCTTATCCGTACTCGGATCTTGTTTCCCGCTTCCGCTTGATACTCTGATGTTTGATGTATGAGGAGCTATCCTAAACTATTATCTCTATCTAGGGTATTTCGATCTTGCCGTATGGCGTTGCAATATTTCTATTTCTTTTAGATGGTATGGCTCTGAGAACTGTTGTAAGGTAGCTTGCATACATACTCACTTGTGTATGTATTTGATCTCTTCGCCTGTTGCCTACGCCACTCGCTCTTGTCCCAATGTTCTTGAAACTGGTTAGGACGGCCGACGGGTCTACACGTGGGTGGCCCCTGGGCCCCGCTGTACTATTTTAACCACTTTCGGTTCATCCAGGCTTGAACTTAGAGCGTAGGGTCCGAGGTAGTTACAGGTTTTGAGAGGTTTGGAGAGACAATATGAGAGAAAAAGTGAGGAGGGAGAAGAAACCTAGCCACCCCGTTGTGATTATGAGGTCGCGCCGAACCATACGGCCGCAACTATACGGGCGGGTGAAGTAGTTCCCGCCGTATAGTTGCGGCGGCATCGACAATTAGGGTTTCTTTATACGGGATCGCAGCTATACGAGTGCAACTATACGGGCGGAACTATACGACCGAACCAAAATGGTCCGGCCGTATAGTTGGTCGTTAAACTCTTTGTGCCCTCGAGATAAATTTTCTAAAGCATGCATCAATATCTATACGATTGAAACTATACGACTGTAACTATATAGCCGGAATTTTTATTCCCGCTATATAGTTGGTCGTTAAACCATCAGTACCCTAGGAAAGAAATTGTACGAAGGCATCGATATCTATACGAATGGAACTATACGGCCGGAATTTTTATTCCCGCATATAGTTGGTCGTTTAACCCTTTGTACCTAAGTAAGAAAATTTGTCGATGGCAAAGATATCTGTACAGCCAAACTATACAGCTAGAATTTTTATTCCCGTCGTATAGTTGGTCGCTAAACCATCAATAGTCATCAATAAATTTCCATTTCTTCTAGAATTCTTTCTTATCCTGAAACTTAGCAAAATACCTTATTTTTGATAGAAAAAACAGTAGAAACTATCGACCAACATCAGCATATAAAGAGCAAATTTTTTAGTACAGCCTAACTTGTTCTCCTCAACTGGAGATTTACTTTTCAGTATGAACTAAATGATTAAGCCAGTTTTTGTAGATAAAACTCAAACTTTTATTTTTATGTCTACACTTGTTCAATCGATGTTTCTACTACTTTTTGATAGCTACATCTTCACGGGTGTGCTTCCGCAAGAATGTCTATGAAAAAGTTGTAGGAATGCGATGAACATTTTATTCTTTAATTTATTTTAGTAATGTGATGGGTTGACTCCCATTAAGCATTTTATTAAGAATGGTTGAATAATTCAACCCCTTCTCTGATCTCGAATTCTTACCTTGGGTTGCCCCTTATAAAAGGCACTTTCCATATGAACTCGTTCTACTGGTGGAATATATCTTTCTCCCACTTCTAGCTTCTTCGGAAAATACCGGATGATTTCAGCATCATAAACATTGAAGGTTATTTTTTTCTCAGCACAATCAACTGACGCTCCTGCAGTACTAAGGAAAGGTCTTCCAAGTATTATGGATAATTTTTCATCCTCTGGCATTTCAATAATAATAAAATTAGTGGGAATAACATGCTCATATATTCTAAGGAGAACATCCTCAATCATACCAATGGGTTTTTCAGTGGACTTGTCAGCCATCTGTAACAAAATAGGGCTAATTATGGCATGAAAGTGATTCAAGAACCCCGAGGCAAAATAATTCACCGAGGCTTAACTGATTGTTCCAGTCATATGCATGCGTGAGCACGTGTTAAGTCAATTCAAGTGAAACATTCAGAGGAGGATACCATAGTGTCATACCAAGTTATGAATAGAACAATGCAAGCAAACATCCATATGTCATGCTACAAACTATTAGCAAGCTAGAGCTAAACATAAGAAAGCAAGAACTACTAAGCATCCATAAATAACATACACCTTACACGAACAGACTAAGCATGTCCACAATGATGAGTATATGTACAAAAATGAAAACAAATAGAGTTTGTTACCAGCCTCTTACCACACCTCAAGTTGTCATTAATCCTCATTATTGCCCCTCACTTGTGTGGCTTTAATAATAACATGAAACCAAACTCCACTGAGGACTGCTGAACCCTGCAACAAACTTCACAAAACCAAAGAAGAACAGAAAATATTTTTGGTGTTTTTGATTTTTAAAGGCAAGAACGAAAAGGAAGAATAGGCAAGGCGAAATCTTTTTGGGTTTTTTGAATGGTCCAAACAAAGAAAAAAGGAAGAAGCAAACCAAGGCTAAAAAGACAAAGAAGCAAACAAAGAGAAACAACGAAAATATTTTTGGTCTTTTTGTGTTTTAGAAAGCAAAAATAAAGAAAGAACGAAAACTCAAAAGAGAACGAAACATGGATATACAAAGTACCGACTAAACATGATATGTGGATGAGTGTGATGTCGGTGTACCTCTCCCCAAGCTTAGGCTTTTGGCCTAAGTGGGTATCAATCCCAACGCGGGTAGGAACTCCAGGCTGGCGGGTCATCATAGGAATGATCATAGTTAGGCCCTTGTATAGAAGAAGAAACTCCCCAATCATAGGTAGGATGTTGATATGAAGACTCCCCCTCATTCGAGGGCTGGACTGAATCATCTGTAATCTCCCTTCCAGTATCCTTCCCTTGCTGGGAGAGCTCCCCCAGATGTGCATTGAGCTCTTCCACGGTGAGTGACCATCCTTCCCTGCTATCAAGGTTAAACAAAACAGGTGCAGGCAAAAGAACAACTCGCTCGGACTTACTCCTTCTCCAACCAGCCTTGAGAAAGGTTATTTCATAAGACAAATCACTCAAATTAGCCCAAGAAGAAAAAAATTATGTTGTATCATGGAATTAAGGTCAAGCCTCTCTATGGGAAACTATAGGTCTAAATGATGAGGTACTACACCATGCAAAGCTAATAAACGAGAGTCGATGAGGCCTCCACAAATTCCACCTTTCTCGTGGTTAGCAGCAAGAAGGAAAGCTATCAAGGCACCCAAATTATAAGTCCTATCTCATTTTAAAGCAGCTGAGATGAAGGCTAGATCATATGAGGATAATTTATTAGCAGTTTTCCTAGCAAGAACACACTTGGCAATAAAGTAGGCAAAGTATCGAATAGACGGGAGATGAATATTACGAATTTTACCACTCTCCTTTGAGAAGCTGCTCCCTTGGAAAATTTCCGCGTACAAGTCCATGAGTGGTGTAGGTCGCTCTCGAATTCTTCCACACGAACCCCACTGTGGTACTTTAATAGCTGCACAAAATTCATCAAACGGGAGATCGACAGCTACATTGTAAATTTTGTAGTGGACCATGGGGTTAGGCAAGGAGTGACTAAAGAGGAAATCCTACACTACAGACATAGTTAGTTTCACATATTGGGAAGGTTCGTCTCCCACAAAATGCTCTAATCCCGCATTAGTTATCAAAGTATGGAAATCTTGAGAAATCCCTGCAGCCCTCATGAATTCAGAGCATGGATAGGCAGAGGGAAAGACTTCCTCCTCACGGTGAACCTTCATAAATGCAGGCACCCTCAATTCATGTTGGTTGAGTTGGTGTTCGTTCATCTTCTATTCTGAAATTTAAACATCCATTATACAAGTGATTACAAAGTGAATACATAATGAAGGGAACCACTCATAGGGACTTGTAAGAGGCATAAACATGCATCAAAACAACTTTTCTAAGCATTGAACAAGCTTACAAGCTCTCATTACCTATCACCTACAGTAGCAAAATACTCAAGATATAATCCACCAAACACAAATCTACTTGGAAAAGTGGAGGAGTCACATAGCAGAGAACAAATGCTCCAAATTTCAGCAGCAAAGATGGGCTGAGCAAGGAGATCGAAAAATCGCGAGCAAGAATAGCAAGAACGCGAGTTTGAGCAATGAACTGGTATTTCCTCGGGAGAGAGAAGGAAGTGGCAAGTGAGAGAGTTAGTGGAGGGCCAGGGGTGGCCCACACCATGGCCAGGCACGCCCCTAGGGTGGCCGCGCCACCAGGTGGTGTGCCTGCCTCGTGGGCCCCCTGGTACTCTCCAGGCACTTCTTTGCCCCTTTTTCGCGTAAAAATATAATATGAATTTTCTAGAATTTTTTGAGACACTTTATTTTGGAGCAATTTTCACGTATTGATGAATGATTTTCTGATAGAAAGATGGCTTTGGAAAGATGCAAAAACAAAACAAAGCTAAAACTTCAGAAGTTCTAAGACACTCTAATAAGCAAGCAACTAACAACAGAAAAGTAAACTAACTGAAAGCAAAAAACTAAAATGTATAAAATAAGAGTAACCAAAGATAATCATGGTGAAAACATTGTTTTGTTCATTAAAAATCCCTTTCTTAACAAGGTCGATCAGGTCTTATTACCAAAACAATTTTATATGAAACGAAACTTTGCATTCCACTAATGATTATGTTACCTCAACCTTGATAGCAATGGCCCCAATCATAATAGTTTCATATTTTTCTCGTGGTATGGGACAATATACTGTTGGGTCCGCAGCATAGAAAACAAAAAAATTCCTACGGTGTGAACTACACGCCAAGATCTATCTACTAGGTACAAAGGAACCGGTGGACATACATCCAACTAGAACTTACCCTCGAAGACAACGAGTTTTGTTAACGAGTAGGAACTCGTGGTTGATGTAGTCGTACACTTGCTGATCTCAAGATCGTGAGGAAGTCCGAGCGCCGCAACTCAGCAGCGCATCCGCACTCGCACATATGTTCAAGCCACTGGACAACCTCCACCTCCTCGCTCCAACGATCCAGCAGAAGCAGCAACTCCTTCCAGACGAAATGCCACCGGGAACATGTATCTCGCTAATCCGAGACCATGAGGGAATAATTCTAGAGGGGGAGAGAG
This sequence comes from Avena eriantha, assembly GCA_910589775.1. Taxonomy (NCBI): domain Eukaryota; kingdom Viridiplantae; phylum Streptophyta; class Magnoliopsida; order Poales; family Poaceae; genus Avena; species Avena eriantha. The sequence goes on from OU342741.1 coordinate 68,552,232, forward strand.
ATCCTTCACAAGGAGGTGTAAGGATGAAGGAGGGAATGGGTGGCCTTTTATAGGAGGAGGGGGGTACCCCCTCTCTCCATGGCCGGCGCATTGGGGGTGACCCCTCACCTCCCCCATTCATGTGGTGGTAACCCCTCCACATTAAAATGCCTCTTCACATTCCCTTTTAAAGTCTCCACCTTAAATGCATTAAAATTCTCCAAGTTTAATGCTCTCTCATTTAATAAATCTCTTTTATTAAATTTATTCAGAATTTTGTTAATTACTTTAATTAACAAACATTCACATATAGCCCCTTGCAATATTTCAATATCACATGCAGAACCACTTTCTGCAATTTCACCCGAAACAATTTCCGGTTTCTATTGAAACAATTCATGCACTTTGCAATTCTTTCGTCTGAAACATATGTGCTCCAAAATGGTGTCTGGTTACTCTTAAGTGTGTCACCCTACGGTTCGCGAATAATGCAGACATGATCGAGACCCCTCTCCGATCAATAATCAGCAGCGGGACCTGGAGATCCGTACTGACTCCAACACATTCAACGATGACTTCTGTGATCGTGAGAACCTTTAACGCTTGTAACTAAATCCCTTTGTCTCGCGATATATTACATGTCCGAGATTCGATCATCGGTATCCCCATACCTAGTTTTATCTCGTTACCGACATGCACTCTTTTCTCGTTCCCGTGATATAACATTCTAGTGATCAGATCACTTGCTTGCAAGCTATCTCAATGTGATATCACCAAGAGGGCCCAGAGTATATCTATCCATTATCGGGATTGACAAATTCCACTCTTGATCCATGAGCCTCAACATAACACCTTCGTAGTACTGAACCCATCTTTATAGTCACCCTGTTATGGTGTGATGTTTGATGTTATCAAGATACTCTTCAGGTGTTAGCAATTAACATGATCTCATGGTCTAAGGATAGAGATTACTTCGTATGATGTTATAGCAATATAAACATAATGACTTGATCGTATTGCTATACTTCGGATGAATGTTCATCACATCATTCCCCCAATGGTGTGACCTTGTTATTAACAACATCCAATGTCCATGATCAGGAAACCTTGATCATCTTGTTAATCAACAAGCTAGTCTATAAGAGAGGCATAACTAGGAACCCTTTTTGTTTATTAAACACACATGTATTGACGTTTCCGATCAATACAATTCTAGCATGCAAAATAAACATCTATCATATATAAGGAATACATAATAACAACTTTATTATTGCCTCTCAGGGCATATTTCCTTCAGTCTCCCACTTGCACTAGAGACAATAATCTAGTTCACATAGTGATAAATCTAACACCCATGGAGTTTTGGTGTTGATCATGTTTTACCCTAGGGAGAGCTTTAGTCAACGGATCTGCTACATTTAGGTCCGTGTGTACTTTACAAATATTTATATCTCCATCCTTGACATGCTCGCGGATGGAGTGAAACCGGCGCTTAATATGCTTGTAATTCTTGTGAGACCTCGGTTCCTTTGCGTTGGCTATGGCTCCATTGTTGTCACAATAGATCACCATTGGGTCCAATGCACTAGGAACCACACCTAGTTCCGTAATGAACTCTTTCATCCGAACCGCTTCCTGCGCCGCTTCTGAAGCAGCAACATATTCCGCCTCCGTCATTGATCCAGCCACCACAGGTTGTTTGGAACTCCTCCAACTAACTGCTGCTCCGTTCAAGAGAAATACGTATCCGGATTGAGACCTAGAGTCATCCGGATCGGTGTCAAAGCTAGCATCGACATAACACTTAGCGACTAGCTCTTCTTCACCTTCGTATATAAGAAACATATCCCTAGTTCTTCTCAAGTACTTGAGGATGTTCTTTACCGCTATCCAGTGTTCCGAACCTGGATCAGATTGGTACCTACTAGTCAAACTAATAGCATGTGCCACATCCAGTCTTGTACATAGCATGGCATACATAATAGAGCCTATGGCCGAGGCATAGGGGATCTTATCCATCATCTCTCTTTCTTCCGCCGTAGCCGGACTTTGAGTCTTACTCAATGTCTTGCCTTGCAACATAGGTAAGAACCCCTTCTTACTTTCGTCCATATTAAACTTCTTTAATATCTTATCAAGGTATGTACTCTGCGATAGCCCAATTAGGCGCCTTGATCTATCTCTATAGATTTTAATGCCTAATATATATGACGCTTCACCAAGGTCTTTCATCGAAAATTTGCTGTTTAGATAACTTTTAACACTATTTAAAAGATCTATATCATTTCCAATCAATAATATGTCATCCACATATAATATCAGAAATGCCACATTGCTGCCACTCACTTTCTTGTAAATACAAGCCTCTCCATAAGTTTGGACAAATCCAAACTCTTTGATCACCTCATCAAAGCGGAGATTCCAACTCCGGGATGCTTGCTTCAGTCCATATATGGATCGCTGAAGTTTGCATACCTTATTAGCATCCTTAGGATCGACAAAACCCTTAGGTTGTATCATATACAACTCTTCTTCAATATTACCATTGAGGAACACAGTTTTGACATCCATCTGCCATATTTCATAATCGAAATATGCAGCAATTGGTAACATAATCCTAACTGACTTAAGCATCGCTATGGGAGAGAATGTCTCATCATAGTCAACTCCTTGAATTTTTCGAAACCCCTTTGCGACAAGTCGAGCCTTATAGATGGTCACATTACCATCAGCATCAGTTTTTATTTTGAAAATCCATTTATTCTCAATGGCCTTTCGATCGTGAGGTAAGTCCACCAAGGTCCAAACTTGGTTCTCGTACATGGATTCCATCTCGGATTTCATGGATTCTAGCCATTTGTTGGAATCTGGGCTCATCATCGCTTCTTCATATGTCGCAGGGTCATCCATTTCATCAACCATGAAATTCACAATAGGATCGTTGTACAGTTCAGGAGCTGCACGTGTCCTGCTTGACCTGCGAGGTTCGGTAGTTTCCTCTTTCGGAGTTTCATGATCAATATCGTTAGCTCTCTCTTCATTAGGTGAAGTCAACTCCGAAACAACTTCCGGTGCTGCGCCACTTGCCATTTCATTAAGACAATAACCTCTTTGAGTTCTACCTTCGGACTACTCACACCTTTCGCAAGAAACTCCTTCTCAAGAAAGGATCCATTCTTGGCAACAAAAACCTTGCCCTCGGATCTGTGATAGAAGGTATACCCAATCGTTTCCTTAGGGTATCCTATGAAGATGCATTTTTCCGCTTTGGGTTCGAGTTTATCCGATTGAAGTTTCTTCACATAAAAATCGCATCCCCAAACTTTAAGAAATGACAACTTAGGTTTGTTTCCAAACCATAATTCATACGGTGTCGTTTCAACGGATTTAGATGGTGCCCGATTTAAAGTGAATGCAGCTGTTTCTAGTGCATTACCCCAAAATGATAGTGGCAAGTCAGTCAGAGACATCATAGATCAAACCATATCCAATAAGGTACGATTACGATGTTCCGACACACCATTACGTTGTGGTGTTCCGGCAGGCATGAGTTGTTAAACTATTCCACACTCTTTCATGTGTGTGTTAAACTCGTAATTTAGATACTCTCCTCCACGGTCAGACCGTAGAAATTTGATCTTTCTATTACGATGATTTTCCACTTCATTCTAAAATTCCTTGAACTTTTAAAAAGTTTCAGACTTGTGTTTCATCAAATAGATATACACGTATCTACTCAAATCATCCGTGAAAGTAACAAAATAACAATATCCACCTCGCGTCGACACACTCATTGGTCCACACACATCAGTATGTATGATTTCCAATAGATCTGTCGCCCGTTCCATTGAACCGGAAAACGGCGTTCTAGTCATCTTACCCATAAGGCATGGCTCACATGTATCAAACGATTCAAAATCAAGTGATTCCAAAAGTCCATCGGAATTGAGTTTCTTCATGCGTTTAATGCCAATATGACCTAGACGGCAGTGCCACATATATGCAGATATATCATTATCAAGTTTAATCTTTTTAGCATTAACATTATGAATGTGCGTAATATTACTATCGAGATCCATCAGAAATAAACCATTCAACATAGGTGCATGACCATAAAAGATATTATCCATATAAATCGAACAACCATTGTTTTCAGATTTAAAGGAATAACCACTTTGCATCAAACATGATCTGAATACAATGTTCATGCTAGGTGCAGGCACCAAATAACAATTATTTAGGTTTATGACTAATCCCGATGGCATATGGAGAGGCAGTGTTCTGACGGCGATCACATCAACTCTTGATCCATTGCCGACCCGCATTGTGACCTCATCCCTTGCTAGTTGTCGCTTGTTCCGCAGCCGCTGAATCGAGTTACATATATTAGCAACTGATCCCGTATCAAATACCTAGGTGCTACTGCGAGTACTAGTCAAGTACACATCAATAACATGTATATCACATATACCTTTGTTTGCCTTGCCGGACTTCTTGTCTGCCAAATACTTGGGGCAGTTGCGCTTCCAATGGCCAGTCCCCTTGCAATAGTAGCACTCGGTCTCGGACTTAGGGCTAGTTCGGGGTTTCTTTTCAGGCACGGCAACAGATTTGCCACTCTTCTTTCCCTTGTGCTTGCCTTTCTTGTCCTTCTTGAAACCGGTGGTCCTATTGATCATCAACACTTGATGTTCTTTCCTAATCTCCACTTCTGCAGTCTTAAGCATTGACAGAAGCTCAGGAAGAGTCTTCTTCATGCCCTGCATATTATAGTTCATCACGAAGCTCTTGTAGCTAGGTGGCAGAGATTAGAGAACACGATGTATGCCTAAGTCATTGGGAATCATTCTTCCCAAGGACACAAGCTTATCGGCGTACCCAGACATTTTGAGTACGTGCTCACTAACGGAGCTGTTTTGCTCCATTTTGCGGCTGAAGAACTTTTCAGAAGCATTATAACTCTCTACGGCAACATGGGTATCGAAAATCATTTTCAATTATCCCATGGTATCACAGGCGTTGCCATTTTCAAAACGCTTTCGAAGTTCTGGCTCTAGCCCATACAGTATGCCGCAATGAACTAAGTTGTGGTCCTCTTGACGAGTAACATAGACATTCTTTTCCTCGTCAGGGGCATCAGGGGCTGGTGGGGGGCCTAGCGGCGCATCTAGCACATATTGCTTTTGTGCAGTAGTGAGGAGAATCGTCAAATTCATAGCCCAGTTGGTGAAGTTGCTACCGTTCACAGCAAGTTTTTCTTTCTCCATGAACACATTGAAATTAAAAGCAGGTGCTGCCATCTACAACAGAATTTGTAAAGTTTATTTTGACTAAGTTTATGATAGATTGAGTTCAACTAATCCAAATTACTAATGAACTCCCACTCAAAAACAACATCCCTCGTGCATTTTTGGTGATTACATGAACCAAATCCACTACACCAAGTCCGATCATCACGTGAGTCAGTGTAGCTTCAAAGGCGAGCATCTATATGGGCATCATATCAACCATACGACTCATGCTTAACCTTTCGGTCCGTGTTCCGAGGCCATGTATGTACATGCTAGGCTCTCCAAGTAAGAACCTTAGTACTCGCATGTGTAAAACTGTCTTACACCTATTGTATGAAAGCGTAGAGTCGAGTACACCCGATCATCACGTGATGTCTCGAAACACGATCCATAGAACAGTGCATACTCAAGGAAGAACACATTTATCTTGATATCTAAATGACAGATCATCTTACAATGCTACCAAAAGCGCCAAACTAGCAGTATAAGATGCTAACATCTAATGTGTAAAGTGAGATGATATGGTCCATGCATTTGATCTCTATCATTTGCATCGTGGTATGATCTCTATCGTTCCTTTGTGTGTAAGACCAAGGTCTATGGAACTTACACGTTGAATGTGTTGTAAGAGTATCTATCATACATCTACTTACAACAATACCATATTAATACACTAGCCCAACAACGATCTAAACTAGAGGCCTCTAATTTATCAATTGCAAGTTTTACGTGGCTTAGAGATTTCGGAGATAGAACTGTTCTCACCTACGAATATGAACCACAACAAGGATAACTAAGTTATTAGCAACTCGTTGTAAACCAGATATTGACTATAGTAGGAGAGACAGACACCCGCCAGCCACTTATGCAAAACAAGTTGCATGTCAGTCGTGGAACCGGTCTCATGTACGATGACATGTAAGGTTGGTCCGGGTCACTTCATCCTACTATTCCACCAATATCCAAAATACATAGAAGATGCAATAACATGATCATCATCGCCCACATATAAACATATGTGTACTACCCGTGCAAAGCACCTACGCATAGATCAGGCTCTGATACCACTGTTGGGTCCGCAGCATAGAAAACAAAAAAATTTCCTACGGTGTGAACTACACTCCAAGATCTATCTACTAGGTACAAAGCAACGGGTGGACATACATCCAACGAGAACTTACCCTCGAAGACAACGAGTTTTGTTAACGAGTAGGAACTCGTGGTTGATGTAGTCGTACACTTGCTGATCTCAAGTTCGTGAGGAAGTCCGAGCGCTGCAACTCATGAGCACATCCGCACTCGCACACACGTTCAAGCCACCGGACAACCTCCGCCTCCTCGCTCCAGCGATCCAGCGGAAGCAGCCACTCCTTCCAGACGAAATGCCACCAGGAACATGTATCTCGCTAATCCGAGACCATGGGGGAATAATTCTAGAGGGGGAGAGAGATCCTTCACAAGGAGGTGTAAGGATGAAGGAGGGAATGGGTGGCCTTTGTTAGGAGGAGGGGGGTACCCCCTCTCTCCATGGCCGGCGCATGGGGGGTGACCTCTCACCTACCCCATTCATGTGGTGGTAACCCCTCCACATTAAAATGCCTCTTCACATTCCCTTTTAAAGTCTCCACTTTAAATGCATTAAAATTCTCCAAGTTTAATGCTCTATCATTTAATAAAAATCTTTTATTAAATTTATTCAGAATTTTTTTAATTACTTTAATTAACAAAAATTCACATATAGCCCCTTGCAATATTTCAATATCACATGCATAACCACTTTCTGCAATTTCACCCGAAACAATTTCCAGTTTCTATTGAAACAATTCATGCGCTTTGCAATTCTTTCGTCTGAAACATATGTGCTCCAAAATGGTGTCTGGTAACTCTTAAGTGTGTCACCCTAGGGTTCGCGAGTAATGCAGACATGATCGAGACCCCTCTCCGATCAATAATCAGCAGCGGGACCTGGAGATCCGTACTGACTCCTACACATTCAACAATGACTTATGTGATCGTGAGAACCTTTAACGCTTGTAACTAAATCCCTTTGTCTCACGATATATTACATGTCTGAGATTCGATCATCGGTATCCCCATACCTAGTTTTATCTCATTACCGACATGCACTCTTTTCTCGTTCCCGTGATATAACATTCTAGTGATCACATCACTTGCTTGCAAGCTATCTCAATGTGATATCACCGAGAGGGCCCAGAGTATATCTATCCGTCATCGGGATTGACAAATTCCACTCTTGATCCATGAGCCTCAACATAACACCTTCGTAGTATTGAACCCATCTTTATAGTCACCCTGTTTCGATGTGACGTTTGATGTTATCAAGATACTCTTCAGGTGTTAGCAATTAACATGATCTCATGGTCTAAGGATAGAGATTACTTCGTATGATGTTATAGCAATATAAACATAATGACTTGATCGTAATGCTATACTTCGGATGAATGTTCACCATATCATTCCACCAATGGTGTGACCTTGTTATTAACAACATCCAATGTCCATGATCAGGAAACCTTGATCATCTTGTTAATCAACAAGCTAGTCTATAAGAGAGGCATAACTAGGAACCCTTTTTGTTTATTAAACACACATGTATTGATGTTTCCGATCAATACAATTCTAGCATGCAAAATAAACATCTATCATATATAAGGAATACATAATAACAACTTTATTATTGCCTCTCAGGGCATATTTCCTTGATATATTTCTCCAACTTGGATGCCCTCAACATGTTCAATTGAATTTAAACCATAATTCCTATCAATCTTCTTGGGGAAATAGACAGTATGCTCCTTGTCATTAACATTAAAAGTCACCTTTCATTGATTACAATTAATAATAGCTCCTGCAGTATTAAGAAAAGGTCTCCTAAGAATAATACACATATTATCATCTTCAGGCATTTCAAGCACAACAAAGTCAGTTAATATGAAACAATTATGAGCAACTTGAACAGGTACATCCTCACATATACCAACAAGAATAGTAGTAGATTTATCAGCCATTTGCAAAGATATATCAGTTGGTATTAGTTTTTCCAATTGAAGTCTCTTGTAGAGAGAAAAAGGCATAACACTAACTCTTGCTCCCAAATCACACAAAGCCGTTCTAACATAAATATTTTTAATAGAGTATGGAATAGTTAGAATCCCTGGGTCTCCAAGTTTCTTTTGAACCTTACCACTAAAGGAATAATTGGCAAGCAAAGTAGAAATTTCTTCATTAGGGATCTTCCTTTTATTAGAGGTAATATCCTTCATATACTTTGAATAAGGAGGCAATTTAATAGCATCAGTCAAAGGAATTTGCAGAAATAAAGGTTTCATCCACTCACAAAACTTGTTATAGTGTTCATCTTCCTTTGACTTGTGTTTCTTATCAGGGAAAGGCATAGGTTTTTGGACCCAAGGCTCTCTTTCACTACCATGTTTCTTAGCAACAAAATCTTCTTTAGTGTATTTAGTATTCTTAGTGTGCCTTTCAGGTTCTTCTCCAACTTTTTGTTTATCAGGAGCATCATTCTCTTCATTACCACTTTCGGTTTTCAGCATCAGAGACAGATATACTATTAGGATCTTTAGCAGGTTCACAAGACTCTACAATAGTTTTATGTTTCTTTTTCCTTTTCTTAGGAGAAGTACCACTATTTTCAATTTGTTGAGAATCCTTCTCAATTCTTTTAGGATGCCCCTTAGGATATAGAGGATCCTAGGTGGCAGCACCACTTCTAGTTCTAATTTCATAAGCATGTTTTTCTTTGGCAGCATTAACTAGCAAATTCTTTTGTACTTTGATAAGCTGATCAAAATTTGAGTTTGAACCATTTGGAAATGTTTAACAAGCATTTGAATATCATTAGAGGTTCTTTCCACAATATCTTTTAGCTCAATAATAGCTCTAGAGTTTTCCATTAAGTGATTTTGCACCCTTTTATTAAAATTATCTTGCTTAACAATAAAAATATCAAATTCTTCTAAGCATTGATCAGGAGGTTTAGAGTAAGGAATATCACCTTCATCAAAATGCTGGAGAGAGTGTACCTCAATAGTGGATGAGTGGAAGTTTCACTTACATAGTTCTTCTATAGGAGGTACATTCTTGACATCTGCAGCTTTAATTCCCTTCTCCTTAAGACATTTCTTAGCTTCCTTCATCACTTCATCATTTAGTTCAATAACTCCCCTCTTCTTGGGTGTTAGTGTTGCTGTTGGCTCAGGCACAGTTAACTCAGGTGTAGTTGTCTTAGGTGTAGTTGGCTCAGATGAAGTCCAGTCTTCATAATTCTTGCTTATTTTAGCCATTAATTCCTCAGCTTCTTTGGGGGTTGTCTTCCTGAAAACACAATCAGCACAACTATCTAGGTATGTCCTAGATTCTTTAGTTAGTTCATTATAATATATATCAAGAAGCTCATTTTTAGGTAATGGATAGCACAAAACCTTGCCCATGATTCAGGCAACATCTCTTTTTATCCCTGTATAAAATCAAAAAGTTCCTGCAGAATGGCATGTCTAGCACTAGGAGGGAAATATTTCTGAAGGAAGGTACTAATGAAGCAATCAGGGCTATCAATAGATCTAGGAGGTAAATTATTAAACCAAGTTTTAGCTTCTCCTTTCAGTGAAAAAGGGAATATTTTAGCAACAAAGTAGGTGCGCATCTTAATATCATCAGAAAATAAACCACTCATGGTAGAAAGCTTAGTCATATGTGTTATAGCACTTTCATTCTTAGTTCCACAAAAAGGTTCTTTCTCAACAATGGTTATGTAAGAGAAATCAAGAGAGAAATCATAATCCTTATCTTTAATGTTTATGGGAGATGTAGCAAGCTTAGCATTAGGAGATAATTTAGGTCTAACAGTATGTTTCTCAAGAAGACTCTTAATAGCATTTTTATCATAAGTGTTTTGAAATTCTTTAATAAATTCATCAGTCATCTCTATATAACCGTCTTCAATATCATAGATCTCTCTAGACTCAGGTGAACTAACAGGTGTAGTAGTATCTTCATTAAGGGTTTCAGTATTTCCAGCTATAGTTCTAGCAATCATAGCATCTAGGAAAGGACCTAATGAACCACTCTTATCAAGCACAGTAGAAGCATCATCATAAATATCAGAAGTTTCAGATTCAGCAGTAGTAGCAGTATGTGTAGCATGTGTATGTGGTGCTGTAAGGAGCTTACTCATAACAGATGGTGAATCAAGAGCAACAAAGGTGTTCAGAACCGTACCTCTCCTTGTAGTGGATGGTAAAATAGGGACCTTGCCATCACGAGACTTACCCATGATGGATGGATGGCAGCGAAAAATAGTTATTCCAAGTGAACTTGATAAGTAAAGCTATGCTCCCCGGCAATGGCACCACAAAATAGTCTTGATGACCCACAAGTATAGGGGGTGTATCGCAGTATTTTCGAGGGAAGTGAAACCCAATTTATTGATTCGACACAAGGGGATCCAAAGAATATTTATAAGCCTTAACAACTAAGTTGTCAATTCAGCTGCACCTGGAAACAACCTTGCTCATGGAAGTTTATCAGTAGCAACAGTTTTGTAGTAGCAATAGCAAAGTAATAGCAGTAGTAAAAGTAAAGACAGTAGTAACAATTGCAGTAAACAGTAGGATTAAAACGCGGTAGGCATAGGGATGGATGGACGGGTGTTGCATGGACAAGACAATTCATATAGCAATCAAGACATAGGGCATTTGCAGATAAATAAGGTAAAGCATCCAAGTACTAAATAATCATAGGCATGTGTTCCATATATAGTCATACGTGCTCGCAATGAGAACTTGCACAACATATTTTGTCCTGCCAGCCCATTTGCAGCGGGGCCTCAAGGGAACTACTGGCAATTAAGGTGCTCCTTTTAATAGAGCACCGGAGCAAAGCATTAACACTCCGTGAACACATGTGATCCTCACATCAAAGCCATTCCCTCCGGTTATCCCGATTATTGTCACTTTGGGGCCTTTGGTTCCGGAAAAAATATGTGTATACAACTTGTAGGTAAGACCATAAACAATACTATCATAATGAATCAATAACATGTTCAGATCTGAAATCATGGCACTCGGGCCCTAGTGACAAGCATTAAGCATAAAAAGTTGCAACAAAGTCAAAAAGCACTAATAATAGATACTAGGCACCATGCCCTAACAATAAAGAGCCAACACCGGAGCCGAAGAAAAGCAAGGCTCTGGCCAAGCGCTACTCCTCGCCCTCATCCAGCGAGGATAGCCATGACCTGTCTCGAAGTTGTCACTCACGGTGGCACGATCACGACTACGACGCGCGTGATGACATCACGCAGCACAAAGTCGACAAAATGCATGCAAGGCGTGCTCGTTCGACTGACTTGGAGGATGACCGAGTAGAGCTCTACAGTGCTAGATGCTTCAGCAGGGCCATCAAGCAGAAGTGAATGCCTAAAGGGTTCAATCTCCCATTGGAGAACCCAAAATTCAATGGCCTATAGGACTCGAAGATTTGGCTAGAGGATCACATCTCCTCCATCAGGCTGCATGGCGGGAGTCGAAGCACGGCCATACAATGCCTATAGCTACAGCTGCAGGGCGCCGCTCGTGCATGGCTCAATAATCCCCCGCGCGGATCCATTCGCAGCTGGGAAGAGCTAGTCTACAGCTTCATGCGCAACTTCAAGGGCACTTACAAAAGGCCCGCATCAATCGAAGAGCTGAGAGGCTACCACCAGAGATCTGGCGAGTCACTGCGCTCGTATATCCAGAGATGGTCTATCATCAAGAACTGCATAAAAGACATATCCGAGGACCGCGCAATCGACGTGTTCAATGGCGGCGTACGCTGTAGAGAGCTCAGGGAGGAGCTGGGCCGCTCGAAGCCCAAAACAATCGACCACCTGATGGAAATCGCGAATTTGGTGGGCCGATGGAGAGGACTCGGTAAAAAACCGTGCCTAGTCCGGCGACGACGAGGACCTCGGGCACAGACGCGACCGCCGAGGGAAACATCGAATGCATGGGTATGAGGAACGCGACAAAGTCGACATGATCGCAGCCGGCTAAGCCGACAAACGAGATGACAACCACAACATCGGATATCGCAGCGGTGCATACCGCGACGCTAGGAAAACCACGCAGGTGTGGCAACGCCACATTCGCGAAGAGGCACTCGCAACATCCATCCAGGACAAACTGTCCGGACCATGCAACGTGCACTTCTACATCGTCAAGCATGACGGCAAGAAAAAGTCCAGCCACCTTCTAAAGGATTGCCGCGAGTTCCTCAAACTCCACGAGGGCCTGGCCTAGATGAATCGCGATGCGATCAACCAGGGCTATGGAGATGCCCCATGTGTTATGCCACATGGAGCTCCTCCACCACCGCCCGGACCACCACCACCTGCGGATGCACCAGCCCACAACCATGGAGGCGAGGCGTACACACGACCACTGGGAAACATGGGGATGATCTAAAAGGGTCGCCCCTCAAATCGGGCACAGAAGGCAATCACTCGCCAAGTCAATTTAGCGACGAACTCCCGGCCAGCCACCACTGAGTACCTCAGTGGCAGCGACTCCTGCATCACCTTCGACAAAAGCGACCACCCACGTCAAGTACCTCGCCCAGGCCACTGTCCCCTGGTACTCGAGGCGCAGATCGGCGGGTTTGAGATGATTCACATCTTCATGGACGGTGGAAGCGGCATTAACCTCATGTTCGCGAGTACCTTGCGAGCAATGCGGATCCCCCTGACATGTCTGGAAGTCTCAGATACGACTTTCCACGGCATCGTTCTAGGGAAGGGAGTGTACCCCTGGGAAAGATCAACCTCGACGGCATCTTTGACACGCCGCGAAATTTTCGGCGAGAGCGCATCAACTTTGAAGTCGTCGACTGGCCCTCACAGTACCACTGCATCCTCGGACGTGTCGCGTTCGCGAGGTTCATGGTGGTACCACACTACGCCTATCTGCAGATGAAGATGCTAGGACCAAACGACATCATCATAATCAACGGAAGCTTCGAGAGGTCAGATAGCTGCGATAGGGAATTCAACAGAATCTCCCAGTCCTTTGGCATGCAAGAGGCACTCGCAAAACTGAAGGAGTCGATAGACAATAGTCTGCCTCCCCTGAGCAGGCCAAGTTCACCCGACTTGTCCATCGACTCGTTGGTGCACACAAAGAAAGTCCAGGACCACCTAACGGACCCGACCAAGACGTCCCTCATTGCCAACAACTTGAGTTCCGCATAGGAACTTGCGCTCATCGAGTTACTCCGTGAGCACTGGGAAATCTTCACCAGGTGTCCAGTGGACATGCCAGGAGTTCCCAGGGAATTCGCTGAGCACTCACTCAACATGAATCTAGACACAAGGTCAGTCAAGCAGACAATACGGCGACTGTCTAAACCAAGAGCCAAAGCGGTCGGTATGGAGATCAACAGACTCCTCGATGCAAATTTCATACGCGAGATCAAGGAAAGCACCTGGCTCGCAAATACAGTGCTTGTGCCCAAAAAGGACATAGATATCCTATGGATGTGCGTGGACTTCACCTCCTTGAACAAGCACTGCCCAAAGGATCACTTCCCATTGCCATGGATCAATCAGATAATCGACTCCACTGCGGGATGCGAGCGCCTCTACTTCCTCGATGCCTACTCAGGCTACAACCATATTCGAATGAAGGAGGAAGACCAGGAGAAAACAACATTCACAACACCCTTTGGTGTGTTCTTCTACAACACGATGCCCTTCAGGCTAAAAAACACGAGAGCTACCTATCATCGGTGTGATGTCTACGCACTTCTATTCTTGTAGGCAGTTGTTGGGCCTCCAAGTGCAGGGTTTGTAGAATAGCAGCAAGTTTTCCCTTAAGTGGATTACCCAAGGTTTATCGAACTCAGGGAAGAAGTGGTCAAAGGTATCCCCTCTCAAGCAACCCTGCAATCAAGATACAAGAAATCTCTTGTGTCCCCAACACACCCAATGCACTTGTCAGGTGTATAGGTGCACTAATTCGGTGAAGAGATAGTGAAATACAAGTGGTATAGATATAAGACAACAATGCTAGAAAATAGCTTGATGGCGTGGAAGAGACTAAAGGCAAACTGAAATAAAGATGGAAGCAAGCAAACATGTAATAGATCTAATTGCAAATGGTGTTTCTATGCTTACAAACAAGGCCTAGGGATCATACTTTCACTAGTGAACACTATCATATAAATATATTATCTTCATAATACTACTTTGAACTACTCTTCGGTTGGACACTCTAATCCATGGTAGGGCTATAACAGCACTCCTCAAAGTTCGCTTTCCGCATCTAGATAACCCCACACTGTCACCTTGAGCACTAGATGGTTCCAACAAACACCACAATTTCATAAAGACATCCAACTCCAAATATAACTCATAACAAGTATTTGTAATATCTAGCCTAAGTGCCACCATGGTGTGCACACTGTCAACTTCACACACATGGGGAGAGCAGAGATCTATTAAAGCACTTGAGTAGCAAGGTTGATCTATAGATTACAAGCTCATGATCACAATATGATCATGCATAGAGAGAGAGATGAACATATAGCTACTGGTAGAACCCTTAGCCTCGAGAGAGAACTACTCCCTCCTCATCATGGGAATCAGCAATGACGATGGAGATGGTGGTGGAGATCGATGGAGATGGTTTCGGGGGCACTTCCCTGTCCCGGCAGGGTGCCGGAATAGAGACTTTCTGTCCCCCGAATCTCCCCTTCGGTGGCGGCGGTGTTGTGGAACTTTTCGTGGCTGGAGGCTTGACTACTTAGGGTTTTTGCATCGGGAGGCTTCTTATAGGCGAAGAGGCAAGGTCAGTGGCCGGCTAGGGGGCCCACACCACCTGGTGGTGCGGCCAGGGCTAGCCCGCGCCACCACATGGTGTGACCGCCCTGTGGCCCCTCTATGTCTCGTCTTCTGGCTCCGTGAGTCTTCCGGTAAAATATCGACTTTGGCTTTTGTCCGGTCCAATTCCGAGCATATTCATTTTCTGACTTTCCTGGAACCAAAAATAGCAGAAAACAGGCAACTGGCACTTTGGCATCTTGTTAATAGTTTAGTCCCAGAAAATGTATAAAAATACTCCAAAGTATGGACAAAACATAAGAAAGTAGATAAAAACCAAGCATGGAACATCAAAAATTATAGATACATTAGCAACGTATCAACATCCCCAAGCTTAACTCATGCTCGTCCTCGAGTAGGTAAGTGATAAAAAAGAAAGAATAATTTTTGAGGTGACATGCACCATCACAATCTTGATCAAAGTATTTGTAAAACATTGATAGTTGGGATCATAGTACTTCAACATAACATGAAAGATAAAGTTCTAGCAATTAAGACATAGCAACTATGTTGCAACATGAAAAGGCACAAACAAAAGATTCATGAATAGCAATGCTTTGCAAGACGTTTGTTTGTTTCACAGAAAGAAAACATAGCATAGTGGCATTCAGCTTGTCCCTCATAGAGTAGCAAATATAAATGAATAGGACACCTTCAAAGTTCATAAGAGTGACTAGATACAAATAGTTTAAGAACAAGCAATATCAAGTTATGCATCAATCAACAAGTCTTGGGACAATGGACATAGAACTAAGAATGGCCACTGTGCTCTCAAAGTAGGTGCATAAAGATAGAAGGTGGAGACTCAACATAAAAGTAAAAGAAAGGCCTTCATAGAAGGAAACAGAGATTCAAGTTTCATAAAGAGCTTCCAAAAATTATGGTACTTGTTCGCTTTCAGCTCTCATTGCCCCTATCATAAGCATCTTTAGGTGATTAAGGTTAAAGTGACACAAATAAGAGGATATGCTTGACAAGTTATAAGCTGGAATCTCATACCCCTTACTTACAAAGACCGAACCTCATGCTACTCAACTTTAGTCACAAGTAAGCTCTTGTCATTGTAAGTACATATGTATCATAAAGAACCGCCAACGGGTGATGACCCACAAGTATAGGGGGTGTATCGTAGTATTTTCGAGGGAAGTGAAACCCAATTTATTGATTCGACACAAGGGGAGCCCAAGAATATTTATAAGCCTTAACAACTGAGTTGTCAATTCAGCTGCACCTGGAAACAATCTTGCTCACGGCAGTTTATCAGTAGCAACAGTTTTGGAGTAGCAACAGTAAAGTAATAGCAGTAGTAAAGTAAAGACAGCTGTTGGGGATATACTTTCCGGGTATCCTCACAGATCCTCACTGACCAGGGTGGCCCACTTTGGGTTAGAGCTTTGCTTCACGGGCGGCCCAGTTAGGGAGAGAAGACGGAGTCCAATCCGACTACGGGAAGGCCCAGAAGACTTACCGACTTAGGCCCATAATGTTACTTGTAGTTCAAGATGTACTCTGTAACCTACTCTTAGTCATAGCCGGATTGATCTCTCTATAAACCCTAGGCCGGATATCTATATAATCCGTCCTAGGGAGAGCCTTTAGGGCAACACCAGACACCTCAATAGTCTACAATCTCAACTCGCACAGGCGAAACCCTTGTAACCCATATTCCGGCTCTGCCGTATTACTGGATTGCTAGCAGGAGTAGGGTCCACCCAAAGCCTGCATATTCGAACCTGGGTAAACTTGTGTGCTCACCGTCCCGGAACACCGTACGTCTCACAGCCCTCTCTCCCGCACGCCTCGAGGACCCCCTCATGGCGTACTTGTCCTCAAACCGACGACAGTTGGCGCCCACCGTGGGGCAAGTCAGCTTCGGATCTGCGTTCCAAGCGGAATCTGCAAGAATCGGAATCGGCGAGACCATCGCCGTCGGTCACATCCTCTACGCCAGCGACGTCCCTCTCATCGTTCTCGACGAGACTTGGATTCCGTCTAGGGAGGTCGTGACTGCCTATACAATCATGTCTTTTGGCGAGATCGATGTTTACATCGGTTTCGCTGAACCTGCCCAACCCAACCCGGCGGTGATGATAGAGGCAGAAGAATCTTCTGGGTCCCCTTTGTCTGCGGAGGCGGTAGAGTTCCGTATCTCAGAAAACCCTAATCCCACCTAGCCCGCACCAGCTGCGGAGATGGTGGAGAAATCCGAGTTTGAAGAAGACCTCATGGTCCAAGTCGAATCTGGAGTGGATCTCCATGGAGAAGCCGGATCCCAGATCGACCCACCCATGGAAGTCGAAATCCAGGAGGAGCACATCAGCGACAATGATTCCGACTCTGACGATGTCGGGATAGACATGCCTTTGCTCAGGTACACACTAAGATGTATGATACTGCAAGGCGCTAGCGCAGAAGCAATCCTCGAAACCATTAAAAGTTTCGATATGGCTAATCGCAAAAGCCGCAGGTGCCTCAGGAAGCACACATCGCACTTCGTCGGATATGTTGGATCCGGATCCGGCTCTGCCGATGCTGGAGAAAACACCGACTCGGTGCTGGAGGCAATTGGAACAAACGCCGACGTTCCCGCATCCTCGGATGAGTCCATGACGTCGGTAGATTTCCAAAAGTTCTCCGTGGAATATGACGAGGAGTACAACTCACAAGCTGCAGAAGATGGAGAAGCCATGGACGAAGGATCCGGGGAACACTCTCCCAAAGCGCAGGATGATATGGAAGTCGGAGACAATCCCGAACTCCAGATGTCCGAAAGTACCGATCAGAGCTTGACTCCAGGAAACGGACCCAAAGCCGTTTTTGCTACCGGCGCTGCCAAGAAGGCAAAGAAGAAGAACAAGAAGAACAAGACTCCGGCAAAAGACCCTCTGACAGAGGAGGTGATTGCCGAGGAATACGAGGAAGACTTGGATGGAGCACTTATCCTAGATGAGCCAAAAAAGAAGCATTGGTGGATGGACACGTGATCACTGAAGGTGCGCGTAAACTCATCGATGTCGCATTAACCACACCTATCCCTACAGCTGCAGAACTTACTGCAGATGAGCTGGACGAAAGGGCCCAAGCCCTAGAAGCACGTCGTCAACAACTCCTTGATGAAGCCAAAAACATGGAGGTGGAGAAGAAGCGCATGTCAAACAAGGAGTATATGTCCCGTCTACATCAGAAGACACGGAAGCGTCACATAGATGACAACCAATTCCCACGTGTCCGTGCCGTCCTTTTTGGAGATGAGATGGGAAAGCCACGAAAGGACGGCAATGCAGATTGGGTTTACCCAACACCGGTGCTAAATACCGTGGCAGCTCGCGAAATTCTATCAGCTAATCCAGGACCAGAGGAGATATGTTTGGGTATCAAGCTACTCAATAAGGGACTGGAGCAGCAAATGGTCGCCATGTCTGGAAGTCAAAAGCTGGTCTCGAATTCCGACCAATGTCGCACAGATCCGGCATGGGCCGACGTAAGATCTCACTACGAACGGGCGCAGCATCGCCACCCCGAACGCAGGGAAGACAATTATTCAAGAACCGGATCGTCAGGACAGCACCGCAGAACTACACATAATTGGAGCAACGTCGCTCCAGCAGCCGAGAAAGACATGATCGTTGCACTGATTCTGAGGAATCCTCCCCGAAAATGAGAAGATAAAGAGAAATGTCGGGAGGAGGATCGTCACAAAATGCCACCTCCTAGACATGAAAACCGTCCGGCTGAGCCTCGCCATGGTGGGAACGACGGACGAAGGAACGACGGAAACCACGCTGGCACAAACCGGCAGGGGGCTCATCATAGTCAAGAACCTCCCCGGAACCGGAATAAAGACGCTCCGGATGGAGGCCGGCGATCAGCCGGAAACAACCCAGCTGCACCACCCTCTCCACAGCACAGTTATCACAACGACCCCCAAGAAGGTCAAGGAGAACGACATGGCGGGGGAGGTGGCGGCAGAAGCTGAAGTCCGGCTCCAAGGAACCACAGCCACAGCCGATATTCGGGATGATCCCTATCCCTGAACGACGCAAGGCACAGGATCAACTCCAACATAGAGGCTCGGCGCTACGAAAACGATGACGTGTACGTGGGCCCAAAGTGCTTCGGACCACGCATCAGAGCTACAAAATTCCCGAAAGGATTTGCTATCTCAAGACATATTCAGGCCTACGACGGCATTGCTCGGCCAGACACCTGGTTACAGGACTTCTTCCAAGCTTGCTGCATCGCCAATGGCGGAAACAGCCTGGTCGCAACCCGATATCTCCCACTGATGTTGCGGAAGACGGCACGATCATGTCTCAATGAACTTCCGGCGAACACCATCCACAACTGGTATGATTTACAAAGTGCGTTCTTTCGGAATTTCGAAGGCACATATCGAAGGCCTTGTACGGTTGGAGACCTATAGCGTTGCACCCAGAAAGCCGGAGAAACTTGCCGAGATTATCTCGAATGATGGATTGACACCAAGAACTCCTGCGAGGGAGTAAATGATCAAACTGCGATTGAAGCTTTCATTGCAGGTCTCCCAATTGGTTTACTGCGCCATCGCTTGAAGTGTGACAAGGTTACTGATCTGGGAGAGATGATAGAAACAGCGAGCAAGTATGCAGATGCTGACGACGACGCAGAGGGATTACTCAACATCCTGGTCGTACATCAGTCAGCAAAGACAAAGCAACAGGCTTAGAAGCGCAAAAACACCTCGGAAGAAAAACCCAACGAAGAGACGGCAGTAGTCACTACTGTTTCCGGGTCTGGAGGACGAGGAGGACGTGACGGAGGCCGCGGGCATGGCCGTGGGACATCAAGGGTCCAAGGTAGAGGAGAGCAACAACCAGGAAAAACCTACACTTGGGCCGACATCGCCAATAACCCATGTGTGCAACACTTGGACGCCAATGGGGGCTTGTCCCACACCAACGCTGAATGTCGTTTTAACGACGACATCAAGAGATATGATACCGCGGGCTACAAAGCTAAGCGGAAAAAGGGAAAGAAAAATCCCGAAAAAGACAAAGAGACCAAGGAAGATTCCGACATGGAGGAAGCCGACGCTTCAAATCCCAAGTCGGAAGGGAAGAAAACTTTTCCTACCAAGAAGGACACTGACGTCACCTTCCTCGGATCTCAACCAACAAAGGTCAAGAAAGCAGTTCTCCACGAGCTCAACGCAACAGTTCCGGCTGTCCCTCAGTATTTGGACTGGTCGGAAGTGGCAATAACGTTTGACCGCGCTAATCATCCGCCTAAGCTACACAGGCGAGGAAAATACGCCTTAATCGTCAATCCACTTATTGACGGATATGGTTTCTCCAAGACCCTCATGGACGGTGGTAGCAGCATCAATATTCTCTATGTAGAAACGCTACGCCAGATGAAGATCTCGGAAACACAGCTTAACCATAGTTCTGTGATTTTTCACGGAGTTGTCCCAGGAAGACAAGCTAACTCCCTGGGAGAGATCACTTTGGATGTTACTTTTGGAACACCAAAAAATTATCGAACGGAGGCACTTTCCTTCGAAGTGGTCCCGTTTAAGAGCGCATACCATGCTATATTCGGACGTCCGGCTTACTGGGCTTTTATGGCTCGTCCGTGTTACATTTACAATATGATGAAAATTCCAGGTCCCAACGGCATGATCACCATCAGGGGAGACCCGAAGAAAGCACGAGAGCGCGAGGATGGAAATGCCGCCTTTGCCGAAGCCGTGCTGCACGCCCAGGAGTACCAGGAGATCAAGAAGAGCATAGATCCGTCCGAGATGCCCGCGACGAAGAAGGAGGTGACAAAGCCAAATCCGGAGTTCAAGACATTAGAAGAAACGAAGACGACGCCGTTGAAGGATGATGACCCCTCCAAGGTGACTCAGATAGGCGCAGGCCTAAGTAGCGCATAGGAAAGCGCGCTCGTCAAGTTCCTCCGAGCAAATCAAGATATCTTCGCATGGCAACCATCTGACATGACCGGAGTACCTAGGGAACTTGCCGAGCACTCTCTAAATGTAAACCCGAATGCTAAACCCGTCAAACAGTCCTTACGACGGTTTGGTGATGAAAAGCGTAAGGCAATAGCTAAGGAACTAGCGCGGCTCGAGTTAGCCGGATTCATAGAAGAGGTCATCCATACTGATTGGTCGGCCAACCCTGTAATGGTCCCTAAAAAGGACACCACTGATTTAAGGATGTGTGTTGATTATACTGCCTTGAACAAGGCTTGTCCAAAAGATCCGTTCGCTCTGCCTAGAATTGATCGAGTTATCGATTCTACGGCAGGCTCGGAACTCCTCTGTTTTCTCGACACATATTCCGGTTATCACCAAATCCGGATGAAGGAATCTGACAAAATCAAGACTTCATTCATAACCCCTTTCGGAACCTTCTGTTATGTTACGATGCCCTTTGGGCTGAAGAACGCATGAGCTACGTACCAGCGCACGATGCAGCGTTGCCTCCATGATCAACTCGAACGCAATGTACATGCATACGTGGATGATATCGCGGTCATGTCCAAAAAGAAGGAAACATTGATTTCCGACTTAGAGGAGACGTTCGCCAATTTAGGAAAATACAACATCATGCTTAACCCGAAGAAATGCTTCTTTGGAATACCAGCCGGAAAATTGTTAGGTTTTATCGTGTCTCAACGAGGCATAGAGGTGAACCGTGAAAAGATCAAGGCTATTCTACATATTTCCAGGCCAACTTGCCTGAAGGACGTACAAAGATTAACTGGTTGCATTGCTGCGGTCAGTCGATTTGTAAGCCGGCTTGGTGAAAGAGCTGCACCATTATACAAACTCCTGAAGAAGACCAAGGATTTTGTCTGGACTGACAAAGCTGAAGCTGCACTACAAGACCTAAAGAAAGTACTCTCATCCGCTCCTATCCTGGCAGCGCCGGAACCTCAGGAACCGATGTTGCTTTACATTGCTTCGACAAAATAGGGTTGTTAGTATAGTTATGGTGGTGGAGAGACCATAAGAAAATCAGGAGCACCTGGTGCAGCGTCCGACATACTTTGTCAGCGAGGTCCTGACAGAATCAAAACAGCGATATCCGCACTATCAAAAGTTGGATTACGGTGTTTTTCTAGCATCTCGTAAGTTACGACACTATTTTCAGGAGCATCCAATTACCGTGGTGAGCAAAGCTCCCATGAGAGATAGAATCAACAACAGCGATGCCACAGGACGCGTCGCCAAATGGGGTATAGAGGTTGCAGCTTTCGATATTGAGTACAAACCCCGGACAGCAATCAAATCCCAGATCCTTGCCGACTTTGTCGCTGTTTGGACAGAGACCAAGGAGAACATGGTCCTCCCTGAGTCGGAATATTGGACCCTCTTTTTCGACGGGTCCAAGACTCGAGGGCGCTCGGGGGCTGGCGTGGTGCTCAAATCACCCCAAGGAGATAAACTTTTATACGTGTTGCAGATCCACTTCACAGCGACAAATAACATTGCCGAGTATGAAGCACTGCTGCACGGAATCCGGATTGCTAAGGATATTGGCATCCGACGTTTGATGTGTTACGGAGATTCGGATCTTGTTGCTCAGCAAGTCTCGGATATTTGTAATGCAAATAAGCACATGGCGGCATATAAGGCTGTCATGGATGATCTATCTAAATCGTTCGAGGGGTTTGAAGTTCAACACATCCCTCGAGCAAGAAACGAGGAAGCAGATGCACTATCTCGAATAGGCTCTGTGCAGAAAGAGGTTCCGGATGGCGCTTTTTAGAGCACCTCAAAGTTCCCTCGATAAAGGGAGTAGATGAGGAATATCCGACCAAATCCGACTCACCTTTAATAGCAGTTCTGGCTGTAATTCCCAGCTGGACTCAACCCTACCTTGATTACTTGGTAGATGGCAAATTACTCGAAGACGAGGTGCTGAGCCGGCAGATTATCCGACGAGCAAAAGCCTATACTATTGTTAAAGGTGAGCTCAATAAACAGAGTGTTTCTGGGGTTTTTCAGCGCTGTGTACCTCCGGAAGAAGGAGTGGAAATCTTAAGAGAAATCCACAAAGGCGAGTGTGGTCACCACGCTACAGCCAAATCTTTAGTGGCAAAAGCTTTTCGACATGGTTTTTTCTGGCTTACAGCTCAGGCAGATGCCGAACGATTAGTCAAGACATGCAAAGGCTGCCAAAAGTACGCCAAGCAAGCTCATGTTCCGGCTGATCAGCTGCGAACAATACCTATAACATGGCCTTTTGCGGTCTGGGGGCTTGATATGGTAGGACCTTTTAAACGAGCTCCAAGTGGATTTACTCACCTCTTAGTGATGGTGGATAAATTCACGAAATGGATCGAGGCTAAACCTGTCACTAGTTGTGATGGAGCAACAGCCAAAAGATTTGTCGAGGATGTTATAATCCGGTATGGTTATCCGCATAGCATTATCACTTACAACGGGAGTAACTTTTCCATGGGAGAGTTGGCTGAGTTCTGCGACGAGCAAAATATCCGGCTTGACATTGCGTCAGTCGCACATCCACAGGCTAATGGACAAGTCAAAAGAGCAAATGGTTTAATTCTACAAGGCTTGAAACCAAGACTCGAAGCACCACTTAGACGTGCTGCGAGGGCTTGGGTAGAGGAACTACCCTCTGTAATTTGGAGTTTGCGAACAACTCCGAACAGGTCAACAGGATATACACCTTTCTTCTTGGTCTATGGCGTAGAAGCAGTTCTTCCTAGTGATTTGATTCATAATTCTCCTAGAGTGGCCGCGTATATCGAAGAAGATGCTGAGATTTCTCGACAAAATGATCTCGACTTAGTCAAAGAAGTTCGCGTCATTGCTGAAATGAGATCTACAGCCTATCAGCAGAAGTTACGCAAGTATCATAGCTAGAGAGTCCGAACTAAATCTTTCAATAAAGGTGATTTGGTTCTCCGGCTTGTGCAACAAAGAAAGCACAAACTTTCCCCAATATGGGAAGGGCCCTTTTTAGTTAGTCGAGTATTGCACAATGGGTCGTACTACTTAACTAACATGAGGCCAGTCAAAGAAAGACTTGCTAATAAGAAGAGAAAGAGAGCTGGAGGCAGTACAAATCCGGATGAATTAGACAGACCGTGGAATATTGCTCAGCTACGTCCCTTTTATTCTTAGTTTTATCTTTCTTTGTAATCATACATATGTACATGTTCTGTGAGAAAAAAAAGTTTTGGTTACCTCAAAGTTTTCCTGAGAAGTTTTTACCATCTTATTTCCTAATGATCATGTCATAGTTGAAAATCCCAGAATGCTTGAAAGTATTTTATGCTCATGTTCGTTCTGGTTTAGATTTCCGATTCTAACACTGCTACCTTCGGGTATAACTCTAAAAAACTCTAGTCTTTACTTGGGTTATTTGTCTGATTGCTGGATGCGGGTATCTTCCGAGTAGTGAATTGTTGGTACTGGAAGCCGACTTTGTTTCTGAGTTTAAACTGGTTTAACAATTGAACTCCGTTGCTCGGCAAAGTTTCCGGCTGAAGGTTTAGCCAGCTCATGAAAGGGACGAGGCGGAAAGCCAGATAAACGATAAGTAGAGGCGGAAAATTCCAAGTGCTTATGCAAACACTTCAGGCACGCAAGAAAAAAAATTTAGACAAAAGTGCTGAGTAGATTAAAAACTTAGCACTAGCAAAAGTCATAGTACTTAATATTTACAAAAAATGCATCATGTCTTTCCAGAATAATACATAGTTTTCTGATCTACGATACAGGAGGAGATGAAGGAACTGTCAGATCGCTGGTTACTCCGCCTTGATATCGTGCCGAGTTGTCCGGATCCGAGGTGGTCCGTTCATCGTCGGAAACTTCTTCGGCGTCTTCTGGAGGAGGTGGCGGAGTATCCACGCGGGTGAAGAAGGGTACCTCGTAGCTGGTCAGGTCAGCTACGTGGCACCCATATCCGGCGTAGGAGTGCATGATAGCTTGAAGGTCTTGCTCCTGGCCGTCTTCGTCTACTTTGCAGTACCCTCTGGTCACTTGCCATATCTCCATGTTCCCACGGTGACTCATGACCATGGTGAGAGCGTTATGCGCAGCAGTCCGCGCGTAGGACATGTTCCAGTCCCGAACAAGCTGCGGCATTTCCTTGGTCTTCTCCCGCACCTGGAAGTCTGACATGCTTGGCATGTCCGAAATCCTGAGAGACTCGCCAATGTCCTCAAGGGACTGGCGGTAGTCATGAAGAATATCACCGACTTGGGTAAGCCGATGAGTGCGGGGTTCAGACGAGGAGGAGTCCGTCAAGTTCAGAGGACCTATCCACAAAACAAGGATAGGAAAAAACCGACAATGATGAAAGTCGAAGAAATGATAAGTCAGATAGAGGGAACATACCAAGAATGACGTCGTCAATCTTGGCTTTCTCCTCCCGGAGACTCTGGAGTTCAGCCCGGAGCGCCTGGGAGATATCATTTTCTCTGCCAACCTCATTCTTGAGGTCCGAGATAACCTTATCTTGAGCGGCAATCTTGAGATCGCGCTCTTCAGTGGCCACGGAGGAGGATTCGAGGACTTGAGCTATGCTTCTTTCATGATCTGCCTTGAGCTTATCCAGCTCTTGGCGAAGTCCCTTATTCTCCACCACTAAGGTTTTGAGGTTCTCGGCCTCTTCAATCATAGCGATGGATTGTTTTACCAACGCTGTAAGTCAAAAAGAACAATAGTTCAGAAAAATTCGACATTGAAAAACGCAAAAGACAAGGTTTGAATCTCGAAATGTTTACCTTCAGCTTCATCCTTGGCTACCTTGAGCTCAGCATTTTTAAGCCGGAGAGCTTTGATCTCTCTCCGCTTATCACAGACATTTTTTAACAATTCCTGGTTATAGGAACATACTTTCTGTAAGTCAGAATACCCAAAGTCAGAAAGCTACTTAAGACTCGGGCTAATATTTTTTGCTAAATATCAGCACGAGCCTTGGGGGCTACACTAGTTCGTTCTTTGGCATCCTAATGAAAGCATAAACCCGGATTTCTATATCCTACTTCATGCTTGGGGGCTAGATGATATGATATAACATAAGGTAAAAAACAAGAGTTGGAATTCTAACTTACATATTGTTCGTGGGTGAGTTTGTCTAATCCCGCGTTCACCTCAGCTGCCACCTTCTTGGCGAGAGTAAGAGGAATTACTGGGGCTGTTGGAAGCTCGCCAGTCCTGATCCTCTCGTCGCGAAGGCGGACTTGGGCGAGAAGGTCAGAGAACTTGACGTCCTCTGCTTCTTGCGCTTCCTCTTCGGGGGAAAGATGGCTTTTGTCCAGGACTTGCCTGGCCAGCCGCTGGATCTCCTCTACGGACTTCCGAGATAAGCCAAACTTGGCAAGTCCGGGGTTGCTGAGGAGGTTGTCGGCGAAGACTTCAGCCGAGGGATCATTACCCAAAGAGGGTTCACCCTTATCTTGAGCTGACGCATCCACGATGACGTCAGTGTGCGATCCAAGGATCACAGGCGCTGTTGGAGGAGCCAGATCTTCTGCAACAACCGGAGACAGAATAATCGCCGGTGTAACAGAAGGTTGAGGGGCAGGAGTTGGAGGAGCCGTGGCAGGGGAAGCTATGGTAAGCTTCGTCTGTCGCAGGGGCTTCGCAGGAATCTCCTTCCCCTTACCCATGATGAGAGGCTTTGCTCTAAGAATGTAGTAAAGTCAGAAACATTACATCTCAGAAAGAAATTCGAGAAAGGTACAAAGGTGGAAATTATGAATGAAAGTTACCTCTTCACAACGGGCACTTCCTTTGTGCCAACAGCCACTGTCGGAGCTTTGCGCTTCTTGAGCGCAAGGTCCGGCAATGGGACCACTTCAGTCTCCTGAGAAAACTCAGGAGGATATCCTTCGAGTGGAGCAAGCTCTGACTCGGGGAGATCAGCAAGCTGAAAACAAGAAAATATATCAGCATTGCAGTATATAACTTAAAGATTGAAACAAGTAAAAGGTGTGTTGATGGAAGCTTACCGCTACCACGGGGTTTTCCGCCGTGTGCATGTCCAGAGAAATCTCCAGAATTTTCCTCTCGATCCGCTCCTTGATCAGCCACTTGATCTAGCTTATGTAACCTTGGATGGTGTAGGCTTTGGGGCTGATGCGGAGGAGTCTTTTTTGGAAGACGTGATGGAGTGCATCTGTCTATCCCCGTGGTACTGAAGTGGCTGGATCCGACGTGAGACCCATCACTAGACTAAGTCGGATCCCTTCAGACCCTTGTGCTTGATAAGATATTCGATCTGCCTCTTAGCGAGGATCAGATCGTTGGTGAGAGCCGGAGCAGCCTCATCCCAGGAAGGCTGGGCTGTGGCAGCTCCATCGACAAAAGCCGGCAAAACAGTAGCTTTGCCGGGAGCCGGAATATCCCTATGATAGAAAAAAGTGGCTGGCCATTGTTTGACCGAGTCACTGGCAGAAATTTTGGGATATACCCGGTCTCGTCTAACAGAAAAACTAATGGTACTGGTAATATAAGGAACACCGGCAGTAATGGAATTTCTCCGGACATGGAAATAGTACCGGAAGAGAAGCAAACTCGGACTAATGCCGAAAAAGCCCTCGCAAAGCGCGGCATATGCGCTCATCTCTAGAAGAGAATTGGGAGGAAGATTATGGAGTTGATATCCATAGTGGTCAATCAACTCGGAGAAGAACTCCGAGGGAGGAAAGGACAAACCTCGGTCTAGATGGGTGCCGATGTGGACGCGTTCGCCCTCGCGCGGATTGGGGACGGTTTCGCTGGAACCGCTCCGCCAGTTGCTGGCGGCGAGAAGCCCCTCCTTCTCCATGTTTTTGAGGCCATCGTCGTCGAGGGCGCAGGGGATCCAGATTCCCCGGAAGCTCTCTTTCTCTGCAGCTCCTTCCGCCGACGCCACCGCCGCCGCCGCCAGAGAGGAAGAAGAGGATGAAGCCATTTTTCTCTCCGGTGGAAAAGGTGACCTTAAAGTGGCGGCGCTAGGAGCTCTGTGGGAGGAGGATGAAAAGGCTCTGGGCGCGCTGGAGGATTGGGAAGAAAGAAACGGCGAAGGACTGGTGGAGAGGAGAAGAAGGAATCTAAACCCCTTATATCCACCTACATGCGCCAAGATTCGTGCAAACACTACAGTGTAATTTCCACACGTCATGGAAGGAACTGGGAAGGGCCCGCGCAATGATTGCATCGCCTCGATCTCCACGCACGCATTGAAACGGCGCATCGGTTCCGCGAACCGCGGACCCACCAACGGTCGTGCTGACGGAACATCTGTCAGATGACATGACTTGACCATGCTTGTGTCAGGTGGTGTTAGAGACCAAGTTCTGGCTTAGTTTAAAAGTGAGCTGGAAAATCCGAATAACTAATTGAAAGGTCCGACTTACTTTTAAGACCCGGATCGTATTTTTTGTTATAAAGTTTCAGGAACCCTTCAAGATTCTGCAAGCCGAAGATCAAGCTGGACGATGATAAAATCCGACTTTGGATCTTGGAGGCCTCCGGGGGCTACTGTTGGGGATATACTTTCCGGGTATCCTCACAGATCATCACTGACCAGGGTGGCCCACTTCGGGTTAGATCTTTGCTTCACGGGCGGCCCAGTTAGGGAGAGAACACGGGGTCCAATCCGACTACGGGAAGGCCCAGAAGACTTACCGACTTAGGCCCATAATGTTACTTGTAGTTCAAGATGTACTCTGTAACCTACTCTTAGTCGTAGCCGGATTGATCTCTCCTGTAAACCCTAGGCCGGATATCTATATAAGCCGTCCTAGGGAGAGCCTTTAGGGCAACACCAGACACCTCAATAGTCTACAATCTCAACTCGCACAGGCGAAACCCTTGTAACCCATATTCCGGCTCTGCCGTATTACTGGATTGCTAGCAGGAGTAGGGTCCGCCCAAAGCCGGCAGATTCGAACCTGGGAAAACTTGTGCGCTCAACGTCCCGAAACACCGTACGTCTCACACCCCTCTCTCCTGCACGCCTCGAGGACACCCTCATGGCGTACTTGTCCTCAAACCGACGACAACAGCAGTAACAATTGCAGCAAAACAGTAGGATTCGAGTGCGGTAGGCATAGGGATGGATGGACGGGCGTTGCATGGACAAGACAATTCACATGGCAATCAGAACATAGGGAAATTGCAGATAAATAAGATAAAGCATCCAAGTACTAGATAATCATAGGCATGTGTTCCATATATAGTCATACGTGCTCGCAATGAGAACTTGTACAACATCTTTTGTCCTGCCAGCCCGTTTGCAGCGGGGCCTCAAGGGAACTACTGGCAATTAAGGTGCTCCTTTTAATAGAGCACCGGAGCAAAGCATTAACACTCTGTGAACACATGTGATCCTCACATTAAAGCCATTCCCTCCAGTTATTCCGATTCCTGTCACTTCGGGGCCATTGGTTCCGGACAATAACGTGTGTATACAACTTGTAGGTAAGACCATAAGCAATACTATCATAATGAATCAATAACATGTTCAGATCTAAATCATGGCACTCGAGCCCTAGTGACAAGCATTAAGCATAACAAGTTGCAACAAAGTCAAAAAGCACTAATAGTAGATACTAGGCACCATGCCCTAACAATCTGATGCCATTACATGAATGATCTCATCCAATCCCTACCATCCCCATAGCCTACATCGGGGGATTACTCACTCAGAGATGGGGAAACATGGATGGTCGATGGAGAAGCGATGATGATGATGATGATGATGATGGCGATGAACTCCTCCAATTCCCCGTCCCAGCAGGGTGCGAGAACGGAGTTTCTGGTGATGTTTCGTGGAATCTGGTGGTGGCGGCGGAGCGGAACTCTTTCTGGAAAAAGGTCGAACCCCCCCGAGTTTTTAGGTCAGAAGGCAACTTTTAGGCGAAGAGGGAGACCAAGGGGTTGTCTGGGGCGGCCAGACCACCCCCTGGCGCGGTCAGGCCCAGCCCGCACGGACAGGTGGTGTGGCTGGGCCCCAGCCCCACTCTGTTTCGTATTCTGGCTCCATGAGTCTTCTGGTAAAATAGGATTTTTGGCATATTTTCTGGGATTTTCCTGATAGTTGATTTTCTGCACAAAAACTAGACACCAAGGCAATTCTGCTGAAAATAGCGTCAGTCCATGTTAGTTGCATCCAAATCACACAAGTTTAGAGGGAAAAATAGCAAAAGTGTCCGGGAAAGTAGATACGTTTTGGATGTATCAACTCCCCCCAAGCTTAGCTTATTGCTTGTCCTCAAGAAATTCAGTTGAAAACTGAGTGCGAAAAAAGGAACTTTCACGAACACATTTGCTTCATATGATGTATATATTTTCAGCATGTGATCAACTACTTAGACAATTCATAATAAGGAGTATGCAACTAAGTTCACTTAATAGGCTTCGCAAGCTATGAAGAGATTCCAACTCAAAAATAATAAGTAGCAAGAAACATAAACATAAGTAACATTACAATGCTCATAACAAGGTATGATAGAGTGGTATCTCGCTTGCCTTTGATTATGAATGACAAGGCACCTCTGAAGTTCAGGTGAAGACTAGAAGTAAAGATATCAAAGATACGAGCATCAAAGTCATAACACAAATAATCAAGTTTTGAGACAAGCACATTATACTAAGAATGACAACTATTCTCTCTGGAAAGTGCTCAAAGAATATGTGGAGACTCAACAAAGAAATGAAAAGGTTTTGAATAATTTGAAAGGCTTCCAAATGCTGAAAGTATGGTACTCATTAGCTTTGAGCTCTCATTGCCCCTATCATAAGCATATTTGAGTGGTTAAGGTTAAAGTGACACAACTAAGAGGATATGCTTGACAAGTTATAAATCGAAGTCTCGTGCCCCTTAATTACGAAGACCGATCCTCATGCTACTCAACTTCAGTCATGAGTAAGCTCTTGTCATTGTAAGTATATACGTATCATAGAGAACCGCCAACGGGGTACCCCTTGCACATGATACAGGAGCTATCCCATAATCAAAATGACAAGGCAAGCAGACAATGAGCATCTCAGCAATCTTTTTATTTGCTATTTGCATAGGTTTTTATTGAGGATGCTTCATAGAGTGCTCATTATGGTTATGCTGCAAGTTTCCACCATGATTAGGCATGGCTTAGGCTAGCAGCCTAGGCGTTTCTCTAACACATATACAAACTCCATGATCTTATAAGTTCCCCTTTTATTTCACAACGCCGAGTTCCATAAGCAAAAGAACTTGATATCAACGAGGCACAAAGTACTCGTGCAATGTTGAAAGCGTTCCACATGATACATGGTTCTGCTAAATTCAACTCATAAAGCGCAAGCATATACGCAACAAAGATGGACGCAATGGTTCAAGATTATTAAGTGCAAGAAAGTAAAGTGTGCCATCAAGTTCGTGAGAGCTTTACTAACTAACTTTCTCATAACAAGCAAACATTTTATTCGGAAGAAAAACAAGGCATACTTAATATGCACGGAATAGCACATGATGCTAATAGGTAGATTTGGTGGACACTTTTGGCAATCTTTGGTTTTAGGGAGTTGGAAACATGAGTAAAACATACTCAGTGTAAGTGAAGGCTAGCAATAGAAAGGGAGTGACAACCGAGAGAGCAATAACTGTCATAATCATGCTTGCAACAAAACAGGACTAATCATGGCATGAAAGTGATTCAAGACCCTCAAGGCAAATAATTCATCGAGGCTTAACTGATTATTTCAGTCATATGCATGCGTGAGCATGTGCCAAGTCAATTCAAGTGAAACACTCAGAGGAGTATACCACGGTGTCATACCAAGTTATGAATAGAGTAATGCAAGCAAACATTCATATGACATGCTACAAACTATTAGCAAGCTGGAACTAATCATATGAAAGCAAGAACTACTAAGCATCCATAAATAACATACACCCTACACGAACAGGCTAAGCATGCCTACAATGACGAGTATATGTACAAAAATGAAAACAGATAGAGTTTGTTACCAGCCTCTTACCACACCTCAAGTTGTCATTAATCCTCATTATTGCCCTTCACTTGTGTGGCTTGAATAATAATATGAAACCAAATTCCACTAAGAATTGCTGAATCCTGCAACAAACTCACAAAACCAAATAAGAACAACAAATATTTTTGGTGTTTTCGATTTTTTAAAGCAAGAACCAAAAAGGAAGAACAAGCAAAGCAAAATCTTTTTGGGTTTTTCAGATAGTTCAAACAAAGCAAAGAGGGAAAAGCAAACCAAGGAAAAAAGAAGAAGAAGCAAACAAAGAGAAACAACAAGAATATTTTTGGTCTTTTTGTGTTTACAAAGCAAAAGCAAAGAAAGAACAAAAACTAAAAAGAGAACGAAACATGAATATACAAAGTACTGACGCAAAATGATATGGAGATGAGTGCGATATGGCTGTACCTCCCCCCAAGCTTAGGATTTTGGCCTAAGTGGGTATCAATCCAGATACGAGTAAGGGTTCCAAGCAGGCGGGTCATTGTAAGAATGATCGTAGTTGGGCCCTTGGGAAGAAGAAGAAGCTCCCCAATCATAGGTAGGCTGCTGATATGAAGACTCCCCCTCATTCGAGGGCTGGACCGAATCATTTGTGACCTCCCTTCTACTATCCTGCTACTGTTGGGAGAGCTCTCCCAAGTACGTATCAAGCTCCTCCTCCGTGAGGGACCATCCTACCCTGTTATCAAGGTTAAACAAAATAGGTGCAGGCAAAAGAACAACTCGCTCGGACTTGCTCCTTCTCCAACCAGTGGATTTTCCTGCTCTTCTTCAAGCAGCTGCTCCCTTGGCAAATCTCTGCGTACAAGTCCATGAGTGGTGCAGGTTGCTCTTTAATCCTTCCACATGATCCCCGCTGAGGTACCTTAATAGCTGCACAAAAGTCATCAAGAGAAAGGTCGACAGCTATATTGTATAGTTTGTAGTGGACCATGGGGTTAGGCAAATAGTAACTATCATAAACTACAGACATTGTTAGTTTCACAAATTGACAAGGTTCATCTTCCAAAAAGTGCTCCAATCCTGCATTAGCAACCAAAGTATGGAAGTCCTAGGAAATTCATGCAGCCCTCATGAATTCGGAGCATGGATAGATGGAAGGAAAAACTTCCTCCTCTCGGTGAACCTTCATAACCTCAGACACCCTCAGTTCATGTTGGTTGAGTTGATGCTCATTCATCCTCTATTCTGAAATTTAAACATCTATTAAACAAGTGATTTCAAAGTACATATATAATAAAGGGCACTACTCATAGGGACTTGTAAGAGGCCTAAACATGCATCAAAACTATATCTCTAAGCATTGAACAAGCTTACAAGCTCTCATAACCTGTCACCTACAACAGCAAAATACTCAAGATATAAACCACTAAAAACAAATCTACTTGGACAAGCGGAGGAGTCACATACCGGAGAACAAATGCTCCAAATTTTAGCAGCAAACATGGGTTGAGCAAGGAGATCGAAAAATCGAGGGCAAGCACAGCAAGAACGCGATTTCGAGCAATGAACTGGTGTCTACTCGGGAGAGAGAAGAAAGTGGCAAGCGAGAGAGTGAGTGGAGGGCCAGGGGTGGCCCACACCATAGGCAGGCGCGCCCCAGGGTTGGCCGCACCACCAGGTGGTGTTCCTGCCTGGTGGGTCCCCCTGGTACCTTCCAGGCACTCCTCTGCCCCTTTTTTCACCTAAAAATTTAATATGAATTTTCTGGAATTTTTCGTGACAGATTTTTGGGCAATTTTCAGGTATAGATGAATGATTTTTCTGACAGAAAAAGGTTTTTGGAATGATGCAATGACAAAACAAGGCTAGAACTTCAGAATTTCTAAGACACTCTAACATGCAAGCAACTAACAACAGAAAAATTAACTAAATGAAAGCAAAAACCAAAATGGATAGAATAGAAGTAAGCGGAGATAATCATGGTGAAAACATTGTTTTGCTCAATGAAATCCTTTTGTTAACAAGGTTGATCAGGTCTTGTTACTAAAACAATTTTATATGAGACAAAACTTTGTATTCCACTAATGATTATGTTACCTCAACTTTGATAGCAATGGTCGCAATCATAATAGTTTCAAATTTTTCTCTTGGTATGGGACAATATATCTCTCCAACTTGAATGCCCTCAACATGTTCAATTGAATTCAAACCATAAGTCCTATCAATCTTCTTGGGGAAATAGACAGTATGTTCCTTGTCATTAACATTGAAAGTCACCTTTCCTTGATTACAATTAATAACAGCTCTTGTAGTATTAAGAAAAGGTCTCCCAAGAATAATAGACATATTATCATCTTCACGCATTTCAAGCACAACAAAATCGGTTAATATCAAGAAATTATGAGCCACTTGAACAGGTACATCCTCACATATACCAACAGGAATAGTGGTAGATTTATCAGCCATTTGCAAAGATATATCAGTTGGTATTAATTTTTCTAGTTGAAGTCTCTTATAGAGAGAGAAAGGCATAACACTAACTCTAGCTCCCAAATCACACAAAGTAGTTCTAACTTAACTATTCTTAATAGAGCAAGGGATAGTTGGAATCCCTAGGTCTCCAAGTTTCTTAGGAACCTTACCTTTAAAGGAATAATTAGCAAGCAAAGTAGAAATTTCTTCATTAGGTATCTTCCTTTTATTCGAGACAATATCCTTCATATACTTTGAGTAAGGAGGCAATTTAATAGCATTAGTAAAAGGAATTTGCAGGAATAAAGGTTTCATCCACTCACAAAACTTATTATAGTGTTCATCTTCCTTTGACTTGTGTTTCTTATCAGGGAAAGGCATAGGTTTTTGGACCCAAGGCTCTCTTTCGCTACCATGTTTCTTAGCAATAAAATCTTCTTTAGTGTATTTGGTATTCTTAGTGTGCTTTTAAGGTTCTTCTTCAAATTTTTCTTGATTAGGAACATCATTTTCTTCATTACCACTTTCAGTTTTAGCATCAGAGATAGATATACTATTAGGATCTTTAGCAGGTTCAGAGGGTTCTACAATAGTTTTATGTTTCTTTTTTCTTTACTTACGAGTAGTACCACTATTTTCTTGTTGAGAATCCTGCTCAATTCTTTTGGGATGCCCCTGAGGATATAGAGGATCCTGGGTAGCAGCACCACTTCTTGTTCTAATCTCATAAGCATGTTTTTCTTTAGCAGCATTAACTAGCAAGTCTTTTTGCACATTAATAAGTTGATCTATTTGAGTTTGAACCATTTGAAAATGTTTAACAAGCATTTTAACATCATTAGAGGTTCTTTCCACAATATCCTTCAACTCAACAATAGCTCTAGATTTTTCTATTAGATGATTTTGCACCCTTTTATTAAAATTATCTTGCTTAACAATGAAAATATTGAATTCTTTTAAGCATTGATCAGGAGGTTTAGAGTAAGGGATATCACCTTCATCAAAGTGTTGGAGAGAGTGTACCTCAATAGTGGATGAATGGGGAATTGGCTTACATAATTCTTCTATAGGAGTTAAATTCTTGGCATCTGCAGCTTTAATTCCCTTCTCCTTAAGACATTTCTTAGCTTCCTTCATCACTTCATCATTCAATTCAATAAGTCCCCTCTTCTTAGATAATGGTATAGGCGCCGGTATAGCTGGTTCAGGTATAATTACTTCAGGTATAGCTGGTTTAGGAGGAGTCCAATCTTCATAGTTTTTGCTTATTTTAGCCATTAATTCCTCAGCTTCCTTGGGAGTCCTATTCCTGAAAACACAATCAACACAGCTATCCAGGTATGTCCAAGATTCTTCAATTAGTCCATTATAAAATATATCAAGAAGCTCATTCTTAGGTAATGGACATCCAGCCTGTGCATGAATCAAAGCACATAACCTTACCCAAGATTCGGGCAATATCTATTTTTCTCCTTGTTTAAAATCAAAAAGTTCCTGCAAAAATAGCATGTCTAGCACTAGGAGGAAAATATTTCTGTAGGAAAGTACTAATCAAGCAATCAGGGCTATCAACAGATCCAGGAGGTAAATTACTAAACCAAGTTTTAGCTTCTCCATTCAATGAAAAGGGGGAAATCTTAGCAACAAAGTAAGTACGCATCTTAATATCATCAGAAAATAAGCCACTCATGGTAGAAAGCTCAGTCATATGTGCTACCACGCTTTCATTCTTAGTCCCACAAAAAGGTTCTTTCTCAACAATAGCAATGTAAGACAGGTCAAGAGAGAAATCA
The DNA here is from genome assembly GCA_910589775.1 of Avena eriantha. Lineage (NCBI taxonomy): Eukaryota > Viridiplantae > Streptophyta > Magnoliopsida > Poales > Poaceae > Avena > Avena eriantha. The sequence continues at coordinate 68,588,598 of OU342741.1, forward strand.
TAATCTTTATCTTTAATGTTTATGGGAGAAGCAGCAAACTTAGCATTAGGAGAAGATTTGGGACTAATAGTATGCCTCTCAAGGAGATTCATAGCAGCGCTCCTATCATGGGTGTTTTTGCATTCTTTAATAACCGTCTTCAATATCATAACTCTCACTAGACTCAGGTGAGCTAATAGGTGTAGTAGTGTCTTCATTAGGAGTTTCAGTATTTCCAGCTATAGTTCTAGCAATCGTAGCATCTAGGAAAGGACCTAATGAACCACTCTTATCAAGCACAGTAGAAGCAGCATCATAAGTATCAGAAGTTTCAGATTCAGCGGTAGTAGCAGTGTGTAGCATGTATATGTGGTGGTGTAGCGAGCTTACTCATAACAGATGGTGAATCAAGAGCAACATAGGTGTTCAGAACCGTACCTCTTATTGTAGTGGATGGTAAAATAGGAACCTTGCCATCACGAGACTTACCCATGATGGACGGATGGCAGCGAACAATAATGAATCCAAGTGAACTTGATAAATAAAGCTATGCTCCCTGGCAACAGCGTCACAAAATAGTCTTGATGACCCACAAGTATAGGGGGTGTATCGCAGTATTTACGAGGGAAGTAAAACCCAATTTATTGATTCGACACAAGGGGAGCCAAAGAATATTTATAAGCCTTAACAACTGGGTTGTCAATTCAGCTGCACCTGGAAACAATCTTGCTCACAACAGTTTATCAGTAGAAACAGTAAAGTAATAGCAGTAGTAAAGTAAAGACAGCAGTAACAATTGCAGCAAACAGTAGGATTCGAGTGCGGTAGGCATAGGGATGGATGGACGGGCGTTGCTGAAGGGTTCCACAATAGAAAACAAAAAAAATCCTACGTTGGAACTTCCTAATGCCCAAGATCTATCTATGTAGTAATGCAGTAACGGCCGGAGTGTATAGAATACATACCCTTGTAGATTGTACGGGGTTAACGTTCTGAGGGGAACGTGGTTGAAGTAGTCGAAGCCGTAGCCGACCTCAAGGTCGCGATGCTCCTCGCAGGTCACCCCTTGCTCCTTCTTCATCGTGTAGCACCTCCAACTCACGAAATCCAAGGTGCCTCAAGTGAGGCCCCTCGTGGTTTCGTACACATACGGTATACGATGACGACCTCCGACTCCTTGATCCCTGCCAGGAGTGCGGAAGTAGATCTCCGACTTGGAATCCCTGCAGCGCAACGGCGTGTTGCAGGTGCGGTGTCTCATGCTCGGACAGTCCTTACTTGGGACCGTACCAACGCATGGAGACGAGAGAGAGAGAGGGAAGGAGAAAGTCAACCAAAGGACTTCTCCAAATATTGGTGTGTTTATTCCCACCCATGGGCACCCCTTTATATAGGGGGGGCGGGGGTGTGCCCTCCCCTTTGGGTTTCCCATGTGGGACTAAACAAGGGAGAGGGGGGAGGCGCATGGGCCTTCATGGGCCAGCCGGCCTGGGGTGGGCCCCACCCCACGCACAGGCCTAGGCTGGCCGGGTGGGCCCCCTTGAGGCGTTTGGCCCTTGGCCCTTCCCTCCTTCGGTTTTCCCTAATGGGCCCTTTTTCCCTAGGAAGGTTGCCCCATTAGTGGAATACCCCTTCAAACTAGATTTTAATTTTATATTTAATATTGATTACATTAATTAATATGTAAATACATATTACAAAATCCGATTTGACCCGAAACACCTTTCGGTTCCCTTTCAATTTCCTTCGAACGACTTCGGAACTTTCCTGGAACAATTCCGGTTCTCTCACGGAACTTTTCCGGTTTCCTTTTCTCTTTCATATGGTGATTCCAACTTACAGAGGATCTCGAGCTCATCGTACCCTTAAGTGTATTTCCCCACGGCTCGGGAATGGCACACACATGATCTCCATCAATGATCAATAGCGGGACCGGGATGCCCATATTGACCCCTGTGCATTCCACGATGACAATGTCGTTTGAACTGTAAATAGTCGTTTCCCATTCCCTTTGCCACTTGATACCTAGTTCATTCGAGATTTGATCTACGGTATCTCCATACCTTCGTTCGATCCTGTTGCCGATGAACTTGTTTTCTCGTTTCCGTGTCGTTGCATTCCGTGACCCAGTCACATGCTTGCAAGCTTCGTTAATGCAACGTCACCGAGATGGCCACTAATGTATTTGTCCGTTACATGGATGGGCAAATCCTGGTCTTGATATGTACTCGTCTACACGCTCCTTTGGGAAACCTGAGTAGCACCTTTTCGATCACCCAGTCAGGGAGTGATACTTGATAACCATCTAAGCTCCCTCCAAAACGGTGATTTGCATTATCTCACAGTCTAAGGACAGGTCGCGAGGTTTCCTTAGTTTTATCATTAATGGTGAACTTTGTAACTAGATCTCATTAAGATTCAACTGGTTGGGTTGTTTGTCTATCACACCATTCAACTAATGATGTGACCTCATTGTCAATTGGCATAAATGCCCATGATCTCGAAACCCTAGATCATCCTCAGGACCAATGAACTAGTTTGCTAGAGGTAACTAGAGACACGGTTTGTTTACATACCACACGTGTATTAACGTTTCGTATTAATACAGTTATAGCACGGTATGAAACTATTATGAACTAATTGAGATATGACAATAAAAACCTATTTATTATTTGCCTCTAGGGCATATCTCCTTCAGTTGCATGGACAAGACAATTCACATGGCAATCAGAACATAGGGCAATTGCAGATAAATAAGATAAAACATCCAAGTACTAGATAATCATAGGCATGTGTTCCATATATAGTCATACGTGCTCGCAATGAGAACTTGTACAACATATTTTGTCCTGCCAACCCGTTTGTAGCAGGGCCTCAAGGGAACTACTGGCAATTAAGGTGCTCCTTTTAATAGAGCACCAGAGCAAAGTATTAACACTCCGTGAACAGATGTGATCCTCAGATCAAAGCCATTCCCTCCGGTTATCCCGATTGTTGTCACTTCAGGGCCATTGGTTCCGGAAAATAATGTGTGTATACAACTTGCAGGTAAGACCATAAACAATACTATCATAATGAATCAATGACATGTTCAGATCTAAAATCATGGCTCTAGGGCCCTAGTGACAAGCATTAAGCATAACAAGTCGCAACAAAGTCAAAAAGCACTAATAGTAGATACTAGGCACCATGCCCTAACAATCTGATGCCATTACATGAACGATCTCATCCAATCCCTACCATCCCCATAGCCTACAGCGGGGGATTACTCACTCATAGATGGGGGAAACATGGATGGTCGATGGAGAAGCGATGATGATGATGATGGCGATGATCTCCTCCAATTCCCCGTCCCGACAGGGTGCCAGAACGGAGTTTCTGGTGCTGTTTTGTGGAATCTGGTGGTGGCGGTGGAGCGGAACTCTTTCTGGAAAAACGTCGAACCCCCGAGTTTTTAGGTTAGAAGGCAACTTGTAGGCGAAGAGGGAGACCGAGGGGGTGTCTGGGGTGGCCAGACCACCCCCTGGCGCGGCTAGGCTTGCCCGCGCGGCCAGGTGGTGTGGCTGGGCCCCAGCCCCACTCCGTCTCGTATTCTGGCTCCGTGAGTCTTCTGGTGAAATAGGATTTTTGGCATATTTTTCGGGATTTTTCCTGATAGTTGATTTTCTGCACAAAAACTAGACACCAAGGAAATTCTGCTGAAAACAGTGCCAGTCCATGTTAGTTGCATCCAAATCACACAAGTTTAGAGGAAAAACAAAAGCAAAAGTGTTCGAGAAAGTAGATACGTTTTGGACGTATCAACGGGGTACCCCTTGCACATGACACAGGAGCTATCCCATAATCAAAATGACAAGGCAAGCAGACAATGAGCATCTCAACAATCTTTTTATTTGCTATTTGCATAGGTTTTTATTGAGGATGCTTCATAGAGTGCTCATTATGGTTATGCTGCAAGTTTTCACCATGATTAGGCATGGCTTAGGCTAGCGGCCCAGGCGTTTCTCTAACACATATACAAACTCCATGATCTTACAAGTTCCCGTTTTATTTCACACCGCCGGGTTCCATAAGCAAAAGAACATGATATCAACGGGGTACAAAGTACAGGTGCAATGTTGAAAGTGTTCCCCATGATACATGGTTCTGCTAACTTCAACTTATAAAGCGCAAGCATATACACAACAAAGATGGACGCAATGGTTCAAGTTTAATAAGTGCAAGAAAGTAAAGTGTGCCATCAAGTTCATGAGAGATTTAATCACTAGTTTTCTCATAACAAGTTTAATTCGGAAGGTAGACAAAAACATGAATATACTTTGAATAACATATGCTAATAGGTAGGTATGGTGGACTCTTTGGAAAAACTTGGTTTTAGGAGTTGGATGCATGAGTGGAACTCATACTTGGTTACGGAGGCTAGCAAAAGACTGGGAGCGACCAACTAAGAGAGCAATAATGGCCATAATCATGCAGAACGACAAAACATCATTAATTAAAGCATAAAGTGATATTACAAGTCAAAAACTAAAGGATCATAAAGGCTTTGGTGACTTGGAATAGTCATAACATGGTGTGAGCATGCGCCTAGTCAACCCAAATAGGGCATCAAAGGAGAATACCACAATACTATGCTTTAATATGCTAAAACAACGCATGATTCTTCCGAGGCACATTAAGCAATCTCAATAGTTTATAATAAGTCATGCTACAACAAATATCACTAAGCATAAAGCCAAAACAATATCAGGCATGGCATGACAAAGCATAGGCCACAGTCAAAAACAAGCTCTCTTTACCACTTAAGCATGAACTTTCCTACTCTTTTCCAATCCAAACCAAACTATTTGAAAAAAAATGCATGAAAGAGGGGGTCCAACCAATTTATTCAGAAAACTAAGAGAACCAAGCAAACGAAAACCAAAATGAAAACGAAAAAGAAGACGCTCCAAGAACAACACAATTGTGCATGAAACAATAAAAATAAACTGTTTGGAAGAAACCTGGGATTTTTTTTGATGAAGAAGGGGATTCCTTGGGCATCCCCAAGCTTTGACGCTTGTACTTTTTGGATATATCTTGGGGTGACACGATTGGCATCCCCAAGCTTGAGATTTAGTCCATCCTTCATCTCATTACTCACTCCTTCCATACACCAAATTTTTTGCTTCATACAAAACTTCACACAATCTTTATTAGCAACATTAGTGCACTCAACATAATAGGTCTTTGGTTCAGTTCCAACACCAATAAAACTTCCATTAAAACACAAGCTACTGTAGTACTTCCCTCAAAAATCTCAATTCCCCCAAAGAACTCAAAAAGGACTCAACAAGAAGCAAATGCAAATAATGGCAGAAATATGTCAAAACAGACCAGCAGGTAAAGACAAAATTTTTCGAAGACCTTCTGTTGCTCAAATCGAAAAGTGTTGAACTAACGAAAGTTAGATAATAACCTGGGGCAGAAGCACAAAAATTCACGCATCAAAAGGGCATACAGAGATTTTACACGAATTTGTACGGTGAAGCATAGAAATCTGTTTCGGGGCAGCAACTTTCCCAATCATTACTTCTCACTCATTAGAGGTTACTCTTGGCACAAAAAGCAAATAAAAAGGATAAGGAGCGGTTATTACAGAAGTAATAACTTACAAGACTCATCTAAAACTTTTGGGTTATCTCCCAATAAGTACTTTTCTTTAACGCCTTTAAGTTAGGCATGATAGTTTGAGAAGATGCTCACACAAGAAATATGAACTGAAGTAAAAGAGAGCATCAAGAAGAAAATTCAAAGCACATTTAAGTCTAACCCACTTCCTATGCATAGGAATCTTGTAAAGAAATAAGTCATGAAAACACAAAGCAATAAGTATATTAAAGCAAAACAAGTGCAACTTCAAAAAATTCAACATAAAGAGAGGAAACTTAATACTTTTGAGACACATAAGACCATGTTTCCCTCTCTCATAATAACTTTCAGTAGCAGAATAAAATTAACAATATAACTATCACATAAAACATTCTTATCATGAGCCACATGCATAAAAGAATTAATACTCCCTACATAAACATAGTCATTCTTATTATTCGTAGTGGGAGCAAATTCAATAAAATAGCTATCATTATTATTCTCATCACCATAATCATCAAATATAGGAGGCATATTGTAATCATAATTAATTTCCTCCTCAATAGTAGGTGGACTGAAAATATCATAATCATCATTGCAATCATCATATATTGGAGGTATATTATCATCATAAGCAATAGAATAGTTATCTTCCCAAGTGTGTTCATTTGTAAACATATCATCATTGGAAGGAATATGGATAGCACTAATAGTACAGTAATTATTAATATCATCATTTTTAGAATTGGTACCAAAGAGATTTTCAATATGAAAAGTAGTGTTCTTTCCCAATCATGATCACTACTATAGGTAATAGGCATAAGAACATCATCGAGTTTAGACTCATCAAAAACTATAATAGGAGCAACATGCTTAGGGGAAAATACTGTTTCCTCTCTCCTTTTACTCCTCCTATTCTTCTTTTTATTCTTCTCTTTAGGAGGGAGAGGCTTGAAAGGAAGCTTCTCCATATACCCTGGTTCATTGTTAGAGACAATAGAAGAAACTTTGGAGGATTCCTCCTTTTCATTAATAAGACCAAAACACATATTAGTCATGTCATATTTTGGTAAGATCGCAACTTTTAGGATATTTTGTATGTAAGTATTTGTGTGGAAATTATCAACACAATAAAGATGACAACCATGCAGGACGCTATTCATATCAAAAGCAATCATATCTACCAAAGAGGTTTTTCTTGATAACTCTTCACACCCCAAAAATAATATAAGTTGATCATGGTAATTAGGAGTGATCATGTAATCACAATACAAACTTGTAGTACTCATTGGATTAGAAGGGTTATTATTTGGCCTGAGCATTGAAAATTGAAATGACCCACTTCAAAGAAAAGTTCACAAATAAAAGGATAGAGGGCACAAATTTGTTTACCAAGATCATTTAGAGCCCTATACTACGTTCTAGTTTTTTCATTCATGTGGGTGATACAATATTCTTATTCAATTTGATTATTCTCACAATGACCCACTTCAAAGAAAAGTTCACAAATAAAAGGATAGAGGGCACAATTTTTTTTACCAAGATCATTTAGAGCCCTATACTACGTTCTAGTTTTTTCATTCATGTGGGTGATACAATATTCTTATTCAATTTGATTATTCTCACAAGGTCTATGTATTCCACAAAAATTAACATGCTTATAATAAGTAGTACTTTCAGAGGTTTGAGCATGTTTATTGCTATCATTAATAACAATTTCATTTTCCATGCAAGTGTCTTTATAAGGCTCATGATACATGCCACATCTTTCTTTAGGAGCATTAATATGAGAAGCAAAGGTTCTATAACAATCAACAAGAATTTGAGGATCAAGACCATATTTAGCACTAAGCTCTTGAAAATTAGCAGTTTCAGTGAAAGACTTAATGCAATCATACTCATAGTTTATACCTGGTTCTTTACCTTTATTGTTATCCCAGTCTTCGGTATTGCTTTGAATTGTTTCAAGAAGATCCCACTTAGCTTTGACCTCCTTAATCGTGAAGGATCCCTCTAAACAAGTATCTAGATAGTCCTTGTAATGTCCTGAAAGCCTTGCATGGAAATTATTAATACCAATATTACTAGGGAGCTCATGAATGGGACATTTGAGCATTAGTGACTTCAATCTCCCCCATGCTTGGGCAATACTTTCTGCATTAGTGACTTCAATCTCCCCCATGCGTTGAGAAAGATTCAATAGATTGTTATTTTAAGTTGTGGTGTACTTCTTCTAGTGGTGTCATGTGAACATCGACTACATGACACTTCACCTATATGGGCCTAGGGGAATGCATTGTGTATTTGGCTACTAATATTAGGGGTTGCCGGAGTGACAGAAACCTGAACCCCCGTTAGGAAACCATTGCACAAGGGACGAAAGGGTCTTAGAGTTTAAAATTGTGGTTAGGTTTCTACCTTAATTACTTTCTTGTACTTACGGATGTTTGCAAGGGGTATAATCATAAGTATGTATTTAGTCTTGGATGGGGCGGTACATTAGCACAGGTTCACCCACACAACACTTAGCGAGCTAGAGAAGATTAATCGACTATACGAAGCGAAAGCACTTGACAGTCTTCCCATGTGTCCTCGAGAACGTTTGGTCATCTATAGAAATACAACCGGATTGTCCTTTGCTGCATAAAGGATTGGGCCACTTGCTGCATTCATTCTTACTGTCTTTTATTTACTCGTACTTTGTTTACTTGCTTTTTCAAAAACCCCTAAAAATCTGTTTGCTAAGTATTTGCAGAGAATTCCTGATCCATACCACTAGCCAGCACCTTCTGCTCCTCGTTGGGTTCGACACTCTTACTTATCGAAAATATTGCGATACACCCCCTATACTTGTGGGTCATCAAGACTATTTTTTGGCGCCGTTGCCGGGGAGTGAAGCGCTATTGGAGAGTGGAACTGGTAAAGGAAACTTCTACTGTGAGTATTGTTTACTTCTGCTAGTTGCTTTATTTTCGTTATGGATAATTCACTGAGTTTCTTATTTGGTAATGCTACTACCACTGCTAAGGTAGTAGATAAGCCACCACCTGCTGAGAAAGATGTTTTCAAAATACCTACAAGAATTATTGATCATGTTATGGATAACTACTATGTTGGGGATGGAACTGTCCATCACGGTGATCATTTACTCTTTATACACGAATTATGCAGGTTGTTCAAGTGTGCAGGTATTACTACAGATCAAGTTAAGAAGAAGTTATTCTCATTATCACTGAAAGGAAGAGCTGAGGAATGGTATAAGCTGCTGAAGAATGGTCAAGCTCTAGAATGGGAGGAAATAGTGCCTCTCTTTTATTCAAAGATTTATCCTCCTAGTGAGATTCATAAAGATCAGAATCAAATATACAACTTCTGGCCTCTTGATGGAGAGAGTACAGCCCAAGCTTGGGGGAGACTGAAGTTACTAATGCTCAAATGTCCCATTCATGAGCTCCCCAATATTATCAATAACTTTTATGCAAGGCTTTCTCTTCATGAGAAGGATTTATTGGATGCTTCTTGTGCTAGATCATTCATTCGCATGGAAGAAGAAGCTAAATGGGATCTTTTGGACCGTATTCAAGACAATGCTGAAGCTTGGGAGAATGACAAAGGTAGAAAGTCAGGTATAAATTACGATTATGAATGCATTGAATCTTTTATGGGAACTGATGACTTTCAAAATATTAGTAATATGTATGGTCTTTATTTGCAAGTTATTACGAATTGCTTTAGAGCTTTTGCCTCCTATATCGAAATTCCAAAAAAGGGGATGGAACAAATACCATGCACCTTACAAAGATATTGTTGACTATGCTCCTATTGGAAGTGCTAAATATTGCATTATTGATCCCATCTTACCCGAACCTTATATCGAGAAGATTCCCTTCCCTGAAAAGGTAAAGGACCATCCTATGATAACTAATGTAATCACCAAAAGTGAAAAAAGAACTGTAAAACCTGACGAACAAATAAACATTGAACCTGTGGTAGCAATTGTGAAAGACCTTGTCACTAAAAGCGTAGAATATGGGCACATAGTCTTTTGTGAGGATGCTTCTAATATTTTTTCACATCCCAATAGAACTAAAAAGGCTAGTGTTCCTGTGCTTTCTGTTAGAATTGGTGATCATTGCTATTATGGTTTATGTGATATTAGTGCAAGTTCTAGTGCTATTCCTTATGAGCTTTACAGAGAAATTATGCATGAAATCAGTCCTTGCGAGTTGGAAGAGATTGATGTGGTTATTCACCTTGCTAATAGAGAGACCATCTCTCCAATTGGTATTGTACGAGATGTGGAAGTTCTTTGTGGTAAGATTAAGTACCCTGCTGATTTTCTAGTACTTGGTTCGGCTGCTAGTAAAACCTACCCTATCATTTTTGGTAGACCTTTCTTAAGTACTTGTGGAGCTATTATTGATTGCAAGAGGGAGAAAATCTTGACTAAGTTTGATGGGGAATCTTACGAGTTTAATTTTTCGAATTTTGCTAAAGAACCTTGCGAAAAGGAAACCCATAGTGAAGATTTTAGGGTTGAACAACTTTCTTCTATTTCTCTTGCTCCTAACAATGATTTGCAGCAATTTATGGAAGATCATGAAAGTGAAATCTTCATGGAAGAAAGGAATGAGATTGACAGGATTCTTCGTGATCAACCTATGATGCTTAAGCACGACTTGCCTCTAGAAGACTTGGGTACCACGATGCCACCTAAAAAGGATCATGTTTTCGATCTAAAACCTCTCCCTGATGATCTTAAATATGCTTATATTGATGATAAAAAGATATATCTTGGTATTGTTAGCGCTAAACTTTCAGGGAAGGAAGAAGAAAGGTTATTGGAAGTTTTGAGGAAACATCGAGGAGCTATGGGCTATACTCTGGAGGATTTAAAAGGGATTTCACCTACTATATGTCAGCACTCTATCAACATAGAACCAGATGCGAAGCCTGTAGTGGAGCACCAACGACGTTTAAATCCTAGGATGAAGGAAGTGGTAAGGAATGAGGTATTGAAACTCCTTGATGCTGGTATTATTTACCCTATTGCTGATAGTGAATGGGTTAGTCCTGTTCATTGTGTTCCTAAAAAGGGAGGTATTACCGTTGTCCCTAATGATAATGATGAGCTTATTCCTCAAAGAACAGTGGTAGGCTATAGGATGTGCATTGATTTTAGGAAAGTCAATAAAGTTACTAAGATAGATCACTACCCGCTTCCTTTTATTGATCAAATGTTGGAAAGGTTGTATAAAAAGACCCATTTTTTCTTAATGGTTATTCTGGTTTCTCTCGAATTGCTGTTAAACAACAAGATCAAGAAAAAACTACTTTTACTTGCCCTTATGGAACTTATGCTTATAGACGTATGCCTTTTGGTTTATGTAATGCTCCTGCTACTTTTCAAAAGTGCATGTCTGCTATCTTTCATGGTTTTTGTGAGGAGATTGTAGAAGTGTTCATGGATGACTTTTCTGTCTATGGAACATCTTTTGATAATTGTCTGCACAACCTTGATAAAGTTTTGCAGAGATGTGAAGAAACTAATCTTGTTCTTAATTGGGAGAAATGCCACTTCATGGTCAATGAAGGGATTGTTCTTGGGCATAAAGTTTCTGAGAGAGGCATAGAAGTTGATAGAGCTAAGGTTGAAGCAATTGAGAAGATGCCATGTCCAAGAGACATCGAAGGTATTCGTAGTATCCTTGGTCATGCTGGTTTCTATAGGAGGTTTATTAAAGACTTCTCTAGGATATCAAAACCTCTCACTTATCTTCTTCAAAAAGATGTACCTTTTGTTTTTGATGATGATTGTAGGGAGGCTTTGAAACTCTTAAGAAGGCTTTAACTACGGCCCCTATTGTTCAACCACCTGATTGGAGTTTACCCTTTGAAATAATGTGTGATGCTAGTGATTTTGCTGCAAGGCTGTCCTTGGGAAACGTATTGATAAAAAGTTAAACGTTATTCATTATGCTAGTAAGACTCTAGATGCTGCTCAAAGGAATTATGCCACTACTGAAAATGAATTTCTAGCTGTTATTTTTGCCTATGATAAGTTTAGGCCCTATACTGTGGACTCAAAAGTAACCATTCATACTGATCATGCTGCTATTAAATATCTTATGACGAAGAAGGACGCTATGCCTAGACTTATTAGATGGGTATTGCTCTTACAAGAGTTTGATCTACACATAGTAGACAGGAAGGGTGCTGAAAACCCTGTAGCTAATAATTTATCTCGTTTGGAAAACATCTCTTTTGATCCTATGCCTGTTAATGATAGTTTCCCAAATGAACAGTTAGCCACAGTAGGGGTGAGCTCGCGAGGAAGCCCTTGGTATGCTGATTATGCTAACTTTATTGTCTCCAAGTATTTGCCTCCAACTTTTACAGCTCAGCAAAGAAGAAAGTTCTTTTATGATTTGAGGCATTATTTTTGGGATGACCCACACTTATACAAAGAAGGGGTTGATGGTATTATGCGAAGATGTGTTCTAGAGTATGAACAAAAAGAAATATTGCGTAAATGTCATGGGAGCGCCTATGTAGGACATCATGCAGGAGATAGAACTACACAAAAGGTACTACAATCAGGTTTCTACTGGCCTACCCTTTTTAAAGATGCAAGAAAATTTGTTTTATCTTGTGATGAATGTCAGCATCTTGGTAATATTTCTAGACGCAATGAAATGCCTATGAACTACTCTCTAGTAATAGAACCTTTTGATTGTTGGGGATTCGACTTTATGGGTCCTTTCCCTCCTTCGAAGGGTTACACTCATATTCTTGTTGCCGTTGATTATGTTACTAAGTGGGTAGAAGCCATTCCTATGAAAAGTGCTGACGGGGAAACCTCTCTAAAATGCTTAAGGACGTTATCTTTCGTAGGTTTGGAGTGCCTAGATATCTCATGACTGATGGGGGTTCTCATTTCATTCATGGCGGTTTTAGAAAGACCCTCGCTAAGTATGATGTTAATCATAGAATTGCTTCAGCTTATCACCCCCAAACTAGCGGACAAGTAGAGTTATCAAATAGAGAAATTAAATCTATCTTGCAAAAGACTATTAATAGGTCTAGAAAAAACTGGGCTAAGAAGTTGAATTATGCTTTATGGGCTTATAGAACGGCTTACAAAATCCTATGGGAATGTCTCCTTATAAAATGGTTTATGGGAAAGCTTGCCACCTACCCTTAGAATTAGAACACAAAGCTTACTGGGCAGTGAAAGAACTAAATAGAGATTGTAAGCTCGCTGGTGAGAAAAGATTATTTGACTTAAATTTTTTAGATGAATGGAGGAGTGAAGCCTATGATAATGCTAGGCTCTTTAAGGAAAAAGTTAAAAGATGGCATGACAAGCGAATACTTAAGAGAGAGTTTCATGTTGGTGAGAAAGTTCTATTGTATAGGTCTCGTCTCAGATTTTTTGCAGGTAAGCTACTATCAAAATGGGAAGGACCTTTTATCATTGAAGAAGTGTACCGTTCAGGAGCAATAGATATTTCCTCTCTAAAACATAATACTACACAAGTAGTGAATGGACAGCGACTCAAACACTATATTGGTGGAGATTCTTACAATGAAAATGTTGATGCCTTTCAAGTTATAACTCCAAACAAATTCATTGAGGACCAAATTCAGAGACCCGCAGAGTCCGTTTCCAACTAGGTCACAGTTCTGGTAAGAAAAGTTCCACGAAAATATCCAACTATATTTTTGCAGTTTTCAGTCGATAAGGAAAGCTACGAAGCGAAAAAGGGACGGAAACGGAGCCAGGGTGGCCCACACCACCCCATCGCGCGGGCCCACCCCTGGCCGCACCACCAGGTGGTGAGGCCACTCCGGACTCCGCCTCCGGCTCATTTTCTCCCACTACCTTCGTTTTGATATGAAACTTCATAATATATAACCCCCCGGATCCCCCGAGGTTCGTATATCATGTTTTCATCGTGTTTTTGTTTCGATCTGTTTCTGCCAGGTAGAATCCCAGATTTGGAGCCACAATGTCTTCGTCCGGATCATCCAAGGGAGATTCTTTTGAGGATATCATCAACCCATACATGAGAGAATTGAAGATTCATCCCAAGGAGTTGTTGCTCGAAGGTGGGGAGGTCCGCATTAAGGAGGTTCAAGGCCCTAAAGGTGAAGGAAGTCTGGAGGACAGGATGGAAGCACTGGAGCAAGAAGTCTTTAGGTACAGGAAGATGGCGGAGCGCGAAGTGGACATCATCCATAAGATTTGTTCCGAACTCATCGCCGAGCACCAAAAGGAGACTGATGAACTCAAGGACGAAGTCCTTTCACTCCGCCAAACAACCAACAAACTACAAGCCCAGTTCTATGACGTTCAAAATCAAAACTGTGAGTATGAGGCTAGATTTGAACGCATAAGTCCTGCTGCAAGTTTCAGGATATTGGAAACCACGATGTCCTTTGTTGATGGGAAGCCTTTACCCTGGAAGACGGACGAAGATGAGAAGATACCACCACCACCGAAGGAGTAATTCGTCATCAGGTTTGGCATTCCCTTGGTTTGTTCCAAGCTTGGGGGAGTGCCGCGGTATCACATCACTATCTTCTATCTTTTTACCTTATTAGTAGAGTCATATCATGAATGGAGGAGTTATTATGTAGTATGGTTTGCATTATGGAAGTGTCCCCTCTCTCGTTAGATTTGTATCCCTTGGTGTGAGTTGCCGTTATGGAATATTGATGAGAAGTTCTATCATTCACTCTTTTGCATAGCTTATGTTAGTTTTCAATTCGTGGTTATATGATTGATCTTGTTGTTAGTATTGGTATCACTTTGGGATCATTGAGTTAATTTAGTTGGTTTTGGCAAACCTGGCTCGGTTAGTAGCAACACCTTTTCGAGAGTTGAAAAGAAAAGATAGAAGTACTCTAGAGAAAAAATCATCATCTTTCTTTCTTGATTTGCTCATAAGTCTAGTATTCTCTAGTTAAGATCTTTTGTGCTTCCAAGGAAGATTGCATGTTTGTTTTTATCATTTGTATGTTTGGTTGTTTCCTTCAACTCTTGTACTTGCTACCCATCCTTGCTAGCCAAAAACCTGTACTGAGAGGGTATTCTTCTCGTGCATCCATCTCCTTTAAACCAAAACCTTTGCCATTTGTGTCCACCATACCTACCTAGTAGCATTATTTCTATTCCAAGTAAATTCTTGTTTTGTCTACCTCCCAAATTAAACTTGTTATGTGAAAAAATAGTGATTAAAGCTCTCACGAACTTGATGGCACACTTTATTTTCCGCACTTAATAAACCTGAACCATTGTGAACTCTCCATGAAAGTTATATGCTTGCAAATTATAGGCCGGGGATTAGCAGAACCATGCTGTCACGAGGAACGCTTTCAACACTTGTAAATATAAACCCAGTTGATACCTTGCTCTTTTGTTTGCGGATGTCTTCGGTGTGAAATAAAAGGGGAGCTTGTAAGTCCATGGAGTTATGTATGTGTGTTAGAGAAACGCCTGGGCCGCTGGTCTAATCCATGCTGACATGGTGGAAACCTGCAGCGTAACCATAATGATATCTATGAAGCATTCTTCTTATAAAAAAAGAGAGAGATAGCTATTGAGAAAAAGAAAAAGAAAAAGATACTATGAAAAGAGGAAAGAGAGAAAAAAGCACCATTTCCCATGGTAAATAAGAAGATTGCTGAGATACTCATTGTCAGCTTGCTTTGTCATTTTGATATGGGGATTCTTCCGTATCATCGGGCAAGGGGTACCCCATTGGCGGTTCTCAATGATACGCACATACTTACGATGACAAGAACTTACCGGTAACTAAAGTTGAGTAGCATGAGGAGCGGCCCTCGTACTCAAGGGACTTGGGATTTTCAGTTTATAGTCTGTCAAGCATATAACTCAGATTGGACCTCACTTTCACCTTAATCACCTAAAGATGCCTATGATAGGGGCAATGAGAGTTGAAAGCTAGTAAGTATCATAATTTTTGGGAGCTCTTTATGAGACTTGCAATCCCTGCTTCCCTCTTTGAAGGTCCTTTCTTTTACTTTATAGGTGAGTCAGTAAACCTACTCCCTTCTATCTCAGCAAGTATTTTGAGTTGATGTGTTTCATTCATTCATATGATGATTTATGTATTCATGTTTCTTATGTTCCTTGTTTTGTAGATTGCTCTTATCTTTAAGTTTACTACTTTGAAAGCTTTCTTTGAAAACCAGCTATTTGTGAACTCCAGCAAATTATCAACTATTCTTCGACTAAGAGCTAAGTTTGCCATTACCAATTCTGATTCACTTTATGTATCTTTATTGTGTTTCCTTTACTCATGGCAATTTGAGTTATATAATAGTGAGTTGTCTTCTATTATGATCTATGTATTTGATGAAATGCTTCTTGTCCGTATTCTTTTATCGACTCTTCACTCCATAAACCTGAGGTCATGTTTATTGAGCTCAGTTTCGCTTGGGGACAAGCGAAGTCTAAGCTTGGGGGGAGTTGATACGTCCATTTTGCATCACTATTCTATATCTTAATTCACTATTATTCATTGATATAGTTTGTATTGAGAGGTGATACTTATGCTATTTCATCTGTTTTTGCATGGTTGATGACTTTTGGAGCATGGACCGCTACAGTCAAGATTCTGATGGAAAAGGTGCTGTTTGGAGGTAAAATTCGCGAAGATCATAAAATCCGGGAAAATATATGGAAAATTCTATTTTTCCAGAAGACTCAGGATGCCAGAAGATGGAGTGGAGGTGGGCCTTAGGGGGCCCACACCACCCCATGGCGCGGGCAGGCCTAGGCCGCGCCTGGGAGTGGTGTGGCTGCCCTGGCCCACTCCAGCCTCTCTCCTCTGGCGTATATCATCCCCACGAAACCCTAAGACTCGGGGAGCGACCACAAAAAGATTCCGCCGCCTCTGTAGGGCGGAAAACACCGAGAGAGAAAGATCTCTCTGATAGACAGAAATCTGCCGGGGGAATTCCTTCCCGAAGAGGGGAGATCATCGCCATCAACACCACCATCAAGTTGGACTTCATCGAGATCATCATCCTCATCATCACCACCATCATCACCATCTCCATACTGATGTAACAATTGGTTGAATCTTGATATAGTTCATAGGGGAAATTTTCCCGGTGTTGATTACTCTTTGTAGTTAATGCTATTGAGTGAACCATTGAATTATTGTTTATGTTCAGATTGTTATACATCATTATTCCATCTATTATCATGATCCATATGATGTCTTGTGAGTAGTTCGTTTTGTTCTTGAGGACATGGGAGAAGTCTTGTTGTTAGTAGTGGAGTTGCGTTGAGAAAGATTCAATAGATTGTTATTTAAGTTGTGGTGTACTTCTTCTAGTGGTGTCATGTGAGCGTCGACTACATGACACTTCACCTATATGGGCCTAGGGGAATGCATTGTGTATTTGGCTACTAATCTTAGGGGTTGCCGGAGTGACAGAAACCTGAACCCCCGTTAGGAAACCATTGCACAAGGGACATAAGGGTCTTAGAGGCTAAAGCTGTGGTTAGGTTTCTACCTTAATTACTTTCTTGTACTTACGGATGTTTGCAAGGGGTATAATCACAAGTATGTATTTAGTCTTGGATGAGGTGGTACATTAGCACAGGTTCACCCACACAACACTTAGCAAGCTAGAGAAGATTAATCGACTATATGAAGTGAAAGCACTTGACAGTCTTCCCATGTGTCCTCGAGAAAGTTTGGTCATCTATAGAAATACAACCGGCTTGTCCTTTGCTGCATAAAGGATTGGGCCACTTGCTGCATTCATTCTTACTGTCTTTTATTTACTCGTACTTTGTTTACTTGCTTTATCGAAAACCCCTAAAAATCCGTTTGCTAAGTATTTGCAGAGAATTCCTGATCCATACCACTAGCCAGCACCTTCTTCTCCTCGTTGGGTTCGACACTCTTACTTATCGAAAATACTGCGATACACCCCCTATACTTGTGGGTCATCACCCCACTCGGGCATATACTCAATAATCCTGACGCCACCAGACGAGTCGCGCTCTGGGGAATCGAACTACCTCCATGAGACATCACATATGAGAAGCGCGACGCGATCAAGTCGCAAGTCCTCCCGGACTTCCTCGTGCACTAGATGGAGAACTAGCTCCCCGACAAACCAGATATGTCCTATCTCTGGACAATGCACTTCAACAGGTCCAAGTGAAAGGACGGAGCTGGCGCAGGTGTCATATTGACATCGCCTCAAGGAGACAAGATGAAGTTTGTTCTGCAAATGCAGTTCACAGCCTCCAATAACGAAGCCGAGTACGAAGCCTTAATCCATGGAATGCGGATGGCGAAAGCCTGCGGCGCCAAGAGGCTCATCATCTACGGCGACTCCAAGCTGGTAGTCAACCAAACGATGCACGAGTGCGACACACTGAGCGACAACATGATCGCATATCGTGACCTCTACGACACACTCAAGGGAGACTTTGACGGCTGCGAGTTGCGACACGTTGGCCACGAAAGCAAAGAAGAGGTGGATATACTCGCCAACATCGGCTCCACCTGCGCCCCAATACCACATGGGGTATTCCTTGAGCGCATCTACGAACGCTCCTTCAAGCCTAAGGCCCCAGAGAAGAAATCAAGCATGTTAACGGACTCGGGGGCTACGCCACCTAACAAGCCAATGGCACTCGATGACATGGATCTTGGTACGAGACTCGAAGGACCGATGGAGGTCATGATGATCGAGCCATCTTGGACACAGCCGTACATCACATATCTGCTCAGCAAGAGGCTGCCAGATAACCCGACTGATGCGTGACACATCGCGCGATGATCCAAGGCATTCGTCCTCATCAACGTCGAACTATACAAGCGCAGTATGATCGGAGTGCTTCAACGGTGTGTCTCCAACGGGGACGGAAGGGCCGTCCTCCTCGACATACATGAAGGCACTTGCGAACACCATGCTGGCAATCGTGCCCTCGTTGCCAAAGCTCTGCGAGCTGGATTCTATTGGCCCACGGCCATGCGCGACGCCAAGGACATCGTCCAGCGCTGCAACGCTTGCCAGCGATTCGCGGACAAACCACACGCACATGGCGTGGAACTCAGGCCAATACCATTGGCTTGGCCCTTCGCACAATGGGGACTCGACATGGTCAGCAAGTTCCCAAAGTCCTCGTGAGGAGGCTACATCTACCTCCTAGTTGCGGTCGACAAATTCACCAAGTGGATCGAGGCCATGCCGGTGACGAATCAATCAGGAGCCAGCGCCGTCAAGTTCTTCGAGTCCATCGTCTACCATTTTGGAGTACCACATAGCATCATCACTTACAATGGGACGAACTTCACCTCCAAGGAGTTCCAGGAATTCTGCGAAAACCTAGGAATCAACATCACCTACGCCTCGGTGGCTCACCCTTAGACCAACGGTCAAGTCGAAAAGGCCAACAGCATCGTCTACGGCGGAATCAAGAAGTGACTCCTTCGACCACTCGAACTGAAGGGGATCCGCAGCAGAAAACAAAAAAATTCCTACGTTGGAACCCCAAAACTACCTAGGATCTATCTATGTAGTAATGCGGTAACGGCCGATGCATAGAGAATACATAACCTTGTAGACCGTACATGGTTAACGTTCTACGGGGAACGTGGTTGAAGTATTCGTACTCATAGCCGACCTCAAGGTCGTGAAGCTCCTCGCAGGTCACCCCTTGCTCCTTCTTCATCTTCATCATGCAGCAGCTCCGGCTCACGACATTTAAGCGCCCCAAGTGTTGCGCCTCGTGTCTTCGTACACATCCGATGCACGATGAGACCTCTGGCTCCCCGATCCCGCCGGGAGTGCGGAAGTTGATATCCGGCTAGGAATCCCTGCAGCGCAACGGCGTACTACAGGTGTGCCTTGTTCGCACAGCCCAGAGTTGGGGTCATGGTCACAAGAGCTAGAGAGAGAGGGAAGGAGGAAGTCAACCAAAGGACTTCTCCAAATATTGGTGTGTCTCATCCCCCCCATGGGCACCCCTTTATATAGGGGAAGGGGGTGTGTCCTCCCCTTTGGGTTTCCCATGTGGGACTAAACAAGGGAGAGAGGGGGCGCATGGGCCTCATGGGCCAGCCGGCCAGGGGTGGGCCCCACCCCGCGCACGGCCCTAGGCTGGCCAGGTGGGCCCCCTTGAGGCGCGTGGTCCTTGGCCCTTTGGCCCCGTGCCCTTCCCTCCTTCGGTTTTCCCTCATGGGCCTTCATTCACTAGGAAGTTTGGCCCATTAGTAGAATAACCCTTCAAATTAGATTTTAATATTATATTTAATATTAATTACATTAATTAATATGTAAATACATATTACAAAATCCTTCTTGACCCGAAACACCTTTCGGTTCCCTTTTGATTTCCTCCGAACGACTTCAGATCTTTCCCGGAATGATTCTGGTCCTTTATTCTTTCTCCGAACAACTTCGGATCTCTCTGCGGAATAATTCCGGCTTTCTCTTTCTCTACTATGATTCCGTCTTACGAATGATCGCTCTCATCGTACCCGTAAGTGTATCCTCTCATAGCTCGGGAATGCTCTAGACATGATCTGTATCAATGATCAATAGAGGGACCAGGGATATCCATGTGTCCCCTATGCATTCCTGATGACAATGTCGTTTGAACCGCTAAATGTAGCATCCTTGACCTTTTGTTTCTTGATACGACTTGTCTGAGATCCGATCATTGATATCCCATACCTTGTTCAATCTCGTTCACAACAAGTTATGTTTTCTTGTCACCGTGATATTACATCCCCGTGACCAAGTCACATGTTGCAACATTTATGGATGTAATCTCACCAAGCCGGCCGTATGTATCTTTACCCGTCATGTGGGTGAAAAAATCCCGGTCTAGCAGTCACATGTCATCAATTGTTCCTTTGGAATACCCAACGTACACCTTTATGGCCACCGTATTACCAGATGACGGTTGATGCAGTCAAAGAAGCCTCGAGAAACAGTGAGTAATATGAGCGCACGGTCTAAGGAAAAGGAGTCTAGGTATAGCTGCTGCAACAATGAACTATATGACTTGATCGTGTTGCAATCCTTCGAGGAATGTCTAATCGCATCATTCTCCAATGATATGATCCCGTTGTCAATTGGCATAAATGCCCATGATCTTGAAACCCAGATCATCCTCATGACCAACGAACTAGTATGAATAGAGACTAGTAGGGTCTTAGTTGTTTCATACCACAGCTGTACCAATGTTTCTACTTGGCACAGTTATAGCACAATATGATACTATTATAAACTAATTGAGATATGACAATAAAAACCTATTTATTATTTGCCTCTAGGGCATATCTCCTTCAGTCTCCCACTTGCACTAGAGTACAAATAATCCAGCTCGCATTTTACTCGTATAAACCATATACCATATGCATTTACAGATCATGCATGCTCATGGGAAACGTCATGTCCATGTTTTGTTTTACCAGATCATTATGTCTTTTGCAAATCGTTAATGTCTTCCTAACTTTGACATTCACACCATTATCGTATAATGGGTCGAAGCATTTGTATGGTGACAAAGTGATACTTTGTTTCTAGTGTTTATGATGACGGTCATTTTCACCGTTGTCATCTAAACTTAGAAACACAGTTTGCTATCCTTTGTGTATATACTATAGTCATGGCAGCAGAATGAGGCCGGATTCTAGGAGCTTACAGTGACTTTAGATCAACCTCGAGGGCTTTCTCATGGCACTGGGCCCTGGGACACATCATTCTACATTAAAAGCGAACTAGCCCCGCCATAACATTATACATCACATCAGATGGAGCCTTTACACTTCTATATCTATGTAGATCCTAGTGCATGAAATGCATCTATGCCACTTATATTGCTTCTTGCCATTTAAGTACAAACTTAATTCTGGTTCAGTGATCAACTCAGGAATCACTTAAAGACATGTTCTTACACTTAAGACTTGGTTCTACCAACCAGAACCTCGGGTCATATTACATCGAGTATACAACATGGTTATATGGAAGAACCTATGACTAAGGCATATGAGATGCAATGCATCTCTTTCTTTCAACCATAGTTGCAATGCTATCTCAATGCTTCATACAGTAAGAACTTATTTCTTACTTTGTTCCTTTCTGAGCTTCTTCAAAATCCTGTCTTAGGACATTCTGAACATCTTTCAGAATCTAGTCTAGGAAGCATTCGACATTCAGTGTTTATTAAACTTACTAATCTATCTCGATAGATTTTATTGTTTAATAACTTCAACTTCATGTTTATTTATCTAACTTAAATGTTATTAACACCAATCACATCATTCACATATGTCATCCACATATCCCAGAATGATTTCATGCTCCCACTCAAATATGACATTCATGTTTGAGATCTAGGGATTTCACTTAGATCCCACTCAAAATATGTCAGCTACATATTATAAATTAGCCAAGATGATTTGCTCCCACTCGAATCTAGGTCCTCTCGATAATCTTGGACATTCCAAAATTCCTTGATCATCATCAATTTGAGAATTGCAATTACAAGACTTCAATATCCATATATTTCTAGTGTAAATCCGAAAGACTTAAGCATCACTACTGTTGTAGTCAACTCCTTGAATTTGTCCAAACTTGTGACAAACTGAGCCTTTTGTCATTCATTAAGTTTCATTTCCTTCTTATGACTTTGTAGTCATTCAGAAATATCAAGTAAACTTCTTTACTTTAATAAGATCAAGTAACATGTTACTTTGCAATCTTAAATGTAACTTAATATAGGATTTTATGACTCCTAGTCATTTCTCGCACTTAGGTCCATCACGCTTCTTTGTATTTCATAGGTATGTCTTATTAAAAACATGACAAGTGAATCAACAATATAATTCCACAAACTTGTAGAATATATAGTTGAATCCTACTTCCTGTAGTAAAAGTATTCACTGAAACTTTATGATCATTATCAATAGTTTCTCCGTTATTTGTAGAGTTTGGATTCACGAAACAAATTCCGCTGCGCCACTCAACAATCTAGAGGTAAGTTCAAATACCTTGTTTTGATCTTTTACTCTCTTCCACTTGTATCTTCATCAAGACACATCAACTTAGGACAACAGCAGGTTTCCCATTGTGGACGGTGCATTCATAGCTTCCTAAGAATGCTCTACAAAGACTTGTTTATTTGCCATGACTTCGACTTATCGAAATCTCGAGAAACTCGAATGTGCCATAACACTTATGGTGTTGTTGCCACGAATCTTTTAGATGTTCCTTTGTATTTCGAATGAGTGTTTACTTATTTTGATCTCTAACTCTAAACGATAACTATAACCCCGATAAGAGATAATATTATATCATATGTATCTAATACATAATGATTATGATGTTTAGACATTTCAACATAGTTTGAATTCATCCAATTATCATAATTTGTGAAACATCTTTCACAAGTCCCATTTATGCTAAACTTAACTTGAATACCTTAGTCAAGTCGATCAAATCGAAGAGACTTCGTATTCTTGTTAATTTCAATATCCTCTTATTGTTCTGAACTCATTTGAACAATTCAAATCATTTCGAACTCATGTTTCATTAAGTAAATACGCTTATTCACTTAACTCCACAATTAACCATTGATTTCCACTACTTGTTGAAAATATAATACATCACTATGTATAAGATTCAACATTTCTTCGCATATCACCATTTTACCATAATGTGGAGTTTTAGTCATTCTGCCCAAGAGGCATGGTTTTGCAAAGTCTCTAGATCAAGCATCTAGGACCCCGATCTTCATTTACAATGAAGAACATGCAATAACCAAAATGACTTAAACTATAGTGTCATTTCATTATTAAACTTTGGATATCTTTTAGCATTCTAATCCTTTATAAATGTTTAAACTATTATCGTTAACATAGTGATGATAATAACTTATTTATAATCATAATGTGACCATAAGGAATTGTTCATAAGAATAGTACAAACTGACTTGTAACTTGTTCATATGAATAATCGTCTTGCCAAAAGCAAGACACACAAACAGGGATTAAAAATTTATATTTAAGTCCACTAATCCAAATGACAAACTTTGAGGGAAGAGGTGATGTCGGCCATCAACTATTTTTCTTGCCGTCATCAAGTCATGTTGCCACAAAACCAACAATTCTCAAGGAGATCCTCCTGTTTTCACAAAATGGCAAGTATCAAATACTTGCGAACTGCAACGAGTTTTTGTAAGAACCACATTTATAATTTGTATATCTTACATATACCTTTTCATCCAAGACTTCCTATTGCAATCAAGCCCTTCCAAGAGTTCTCAACTCTAATACAAGATCTCTAAGTGTTTTTCCAAATATTCCTTTTCATCCATGATGGAGGAAAACCCATCCAACGGCTCATACTTTTGAAGGGAATATGCCCGAGAGGCAATAATAAAGTGGTTATTATCTTATTCCATGTTTATGATAAATGTTTATTTTGCATGCTATAATTGTATTGATCGGAAACATCAATACATGTGTGTTTAATAAACAAAAAGGGTTCCTAGTTATGCCTCTCTTATAGACTAGCTTGTTGATTAACAAGATGATCAACGTTTCCTGATCATGGACATTGGATGTTGTTAATAACAAGGTCACAACATTAGTTGAATGATGTGATGAACATTCATCCGAAGTATAGCATTACGATCAAAGTCATTATGTTTATATTGCTATAACATAATACGAAGTAATCTTTATCCTTAGACCATGAGATCATGTTAATTGCTAACACTAAAAGAGTATCTTGATAACATCAAACGTCACACCGTAACAGGGTGACTATAAAGATGGGTTCAGTGCTACGAAGGTGTTATGTTGAGGCACATGGATCAAGAGTGGAAATTTTCAATCCCGATGACAGATAGATATACTCTGGGCCATCTCGGTGATATCACATTAAGATAGCTTGCAAGCAAGTGATGTGATCACTAGAATGTTATATCACAGGAACGAGAAAAGAGTGCATGTTGGAAACGAGATCAAACTAGGTATGGAGATACCGATGATCGAATCTCGGACATGTAATATATCGCGGGACAAAGGGATTTAGTTACTAGCGTTAAAGGTTCTCGCGATCACAGAAGTCATCGTTGAATGTGTAAGAGTCAGTATGGATCTCTAGGTCCCGCTGTTGATTATTGATCGGAGAGGGGTCTCGGTCATGTCTGCATTATTCGCGAACTGTAGGGTGACACACTTAAGGGATACCGACACCATTTGGAGCAAATATGTTTCAGATAAAGATTTAAGAAAGCGCTGGAATTATTTCAATAGACACCGAAACTGTTTTGGGTGAAATTGCTGAAATTGCTTCTGCATGTAACATTGAAATGTTGCAGGGGGTTTTATGTGAATGTTTGTTAATTAAAGTAATTAACAAAATTCTGAATAAAAATAATAAAAGAGTTTTATTAAATGAGAGAGCATTAAATTTGGAGAAATTTAATGCATTTAAAGTGGAGACTTTAAAAGGAAATGTGAAGAGGCATTTTAATGTGGAGGGGTTACCACCACATGAATGGAGGAGGTGAAGAGGCACGTCCTCCATGCGCCGGCCATGAAGGAGGGGCACCCCCCTCCTCCTATAAAAGGCCACCCTCTCCTCACTTCTCACTCAAACCTCCTTGTGAAGGATCTCTCTCCCCCTCTAGTATTATTCCCCATGGTCTCGGATTAGCGAGATACATGTTCCCGGTGGCTTTATCTGGAAAGGAGTTGCTGCTTCTGCTGCTTTGCTGGAGCCAGGGATGGAGGTTGTCGGGGTACCGGACGTGTGTGCGATCACGGATGCGCCGCTACTTTGTGGTACTGGACTTGGTGGTGCCGGAGCTGGATCTGATGGACGTGCTGGAGCCGGACCTGCTGGACTTCATCACGATCTTGAGATCGGCAAGTGTACGACTACATCAACCACGAGTTCCTACTCGTTAACAAAACTCGTTGTCTTCGAGGGTAAGTTCTCGTTTGATGTATGTCCACCCGTTGCTTTGTACCTAGTAGATAGATCTTGGCGTGTAGTTCACACCGTAGGAAAAAAAATTCAATGCCGCGGACCCAACAGTGGTATCAGAGCCTGATCTATGCGTAGGTGCTTTGCACGGGTAGTACACATATGTTTATATGTGGGCGATGATGATTATGTTATTGCATCTTCTATGTATTTTGGATATTGGTGGCATAGTGGGATGAAGCGGCCCGGACCAACCTTACATGTCATCGTACATGAGACCGGTTCCATGACTGACATGCAACTTGTTTTGCATAAGTGGCTGGCGGGTGTCTGTCTCTTCTACTATAGTCAATATCTGATTTACAACGAGTTGCTAATAACTTGGTTATCCTCGTTGTGGTTCATGTTCGTAGGTAAGAACGGTTCTATCTCCGAAAGCCCTAAGCCACGTAAAGCTTGCAATTGATAAATTAGAGGCGTCTAGTTTAGATCGTTGCTGGGCTAGTGTATTGATATGGTATTGTTGTAAGTAGATGTATGATAGATACTCTTACAACACACTTAACGTGTAAGTTCCATAGACCTTGGCCTTACACACAAAGGAATGATAGAGATCATACCACGATGCAAATGATAGAGATCAAATGCATTGACCATATCATCTCACTTTACACATTAGATGTTAGCATCTTATACTGCTAGTTTGGTGCTTTTGGTAGCATTATAAGATGATCCCTCATTTAAATATCAAGATAAAATATGGTCTTCCTTAAGTATGCACCGTTTTATGGATCGTGTTTTGAGACATCACGTGATGATCGGGTGTACCCGACTTTACGCTTTCATACAAACGGGTGTAAGACAGTTTTACACATGCAAGTACTAAGGTTCTTACTTGGCAAGCCTAGCATGTACAGACATGGCCTCGAAACACGGACCGAAAGGTTAAGCATGAGTCATATAGTTGATATGATGCCCATATAGATGCTCGCCTTTGAAGCTACATCAACTCACGTGATGATCGGACTTGCTGTAGTGGATTTGGTTCATGTAATCACCAAAAAGGCACAAAGGATGTCGTTTTTTAGTGGGAGTTCATTTCTAATTTGGATTAGTCGAACCAAATTTGTCATAAATTAAATCAAAGTGAATTTGCATAGTTTGTTGTAGTCATTGGCATTCGTTTTCTACCTTATGATTCGTTTTTATTTGAGATAATAGAACTATAGAATTCTGGATATTTACTTTACGAACTGGTATCGTATTGTTTTGAATGTCAATTCAAAGTTTATAAGTCCTATTGCAAACTTTCAGCAAACTCTATTTACTCCATGAAGTTTAATAAATAGTATTAAATCAAGAGTAAGAATTCCAATGTTAGTATCTAAAGTATCATGTTTGCCTCCATGATTTTTGATATTCAAAAAGTTGTTTTAATATCAAGATTATATTGGAGCTGAAAATTGTTTCAGAAACCATCATGTGTGAAAGATATTGTGATATCTGAAACAATGTTTTTTGGTCGCATTATGATAGAGTATAATTTAGCAAAATACATGTTCTCATATTGTATGAGAATTTGTGAAGGATGGAGATGCTAGGCATCCAAATCTACCAAAAAGGTTTTGGGAACTGATATTATACTCGTGATTCTTCCTTATAAGCTATAGTAGCTAGATCATGAAAGTTGTCATGATAAGGATGAATAGAAGATGTAAGTAAAATGTTTACTACACTAATTGATCCACTTCAAAGTGCAAGTCCAAAGGTATTAGTATTTGACTATATACGCTTTGTACCATGTGTCATGTTGATGACATCGCTATTGATGTTGATAGATTCTTTTAAAAGAAAAGGCATTGCTGAAAGAGAATCTATAAAATATTTGGTAGAAAATAAAAGGTTGGAGATGTCCAACTTAGGTATATAGAAGATATACATGTTATGGCTGTATTCCTTGCTTGTTAAACAATGTGGTTCTTAGGTATTGGATACCGAATTGGTTGGTATGAAGTGTCATACAGGACAACACAATTCATGAACTACAATGGCCTAAGTAACTAGCAAGAGAATGAGTGATGATGTTCATCGAAAACAAATAAAGTCTTATTGTGTTTTTCGTTGTCATCAAACCAAGCCTTCAAGATTTTTTTAAATAATTGTTATTTTGTTCCGGTATTATGAGAACAATGGCTATTCAAATAATTACCGTATTCCATAAAGGATGGATGAACTTTTACAAGTCTAGTTGGAGAAATCACATCCATAAACACTATTGCTAAAATGTCGCAAGACAAATGATTGAAAGATCACTTATGAAGTGATATCGCTGTTTAAATTATATTTGAAAGAAAACATGAAGAAACTCCATGTTGATGGATTTTTGGACTCTTTGATTTTGATCAATTGATGCATGTGAGACTTTCCTCGAGATAATTGAAACTCCGTCCATAGGCCAGAGAGGAACAGATAACTAGCTTATTGGAAATTGTGCATGCTGATGTGCATAGTCCATTATGTGTAGCCATAAGCGATGGATCTTTTTGCTTCATATGCTTTCTTCAAAAATTTGAGTGAATATATCTGTATATTTACATAATAAGGAAGAAGTATGAAACATTTGAAAATTGTTCAAAGACTTTCAAGATGAAGTGGAAAATCATTGTAACAAGAAAATAAAGAG
The DNA here is from genome assembly GCA_910589775.1 of Avena eriantha. Taxonomy (NCBI): domain Eukaryota; kingdom Viridiplantae; phylum Streptophyta; class Magnoliopsida; order Poales; family Poaceae; genus Avena; species Avena eriantha. Next base: position 68,616,898 of record OU342741.1, read on the forward strand.
TTTATGATTCGATCATAAAGATATTTGAGTTACATGTTTAGCAAAAACACCTAAGACTTGAGGCATTGTTCCATGATTTGTGTTTCCCTATAAACCATAGGAGTATGGCATATTCGAGAGATGAAATCAAACCATGTTTGACAAGGTAAGATCAAGGGTGTCATTTATAAAACTGCCATTATGTTTTAAGGATTGAAGCTTTAGAGACTACCGCTTTTACACTAAAAAGAGCACCATCGTGATCCATTGAAATGACACCATATGAGTTATGGTTTGGGATAAAACCCGAATTGTCTTTTCTTAAATTTTGGTATGCTATGCATAAGTAAAATGTTTACAACAAAAGTTGGATAAGCACGTCTTTGTAGGTTATCCCAAAAAAATTGGTGGGACTTTCTCCATAACACCGAGGACAAAAGAGTTTGTTACTTGGAACGTCAAGTTTCTTGAGAAGGAATTTTTCGCGAAAAGTTAACTGGGACGACAATAGAACCTTTATAAGGTTGTTGAACCTTAGCTATATGTGCTAAGTAGCACAGCGCCGGAAAGTGTCCCGGTGGCGGCCACAATGCTCATGGCTCCCATGATTACAAAAGGTGTGATCTCGGAGATTAGAGTTCCTATAGAACCGTGTGGGCCGGTAAGAATCAAATAGTAAGATTTGATAAGCAAGTCGTTATTGTTTTGACAATGATGAACCGACTACATGCAAAGAAGCGATGATGGGACCTGACTCCATAAAATGACAAGAAGTCATAGAATCTGTGATAGTATCCATACACGAGAAATCAAGTTTCTGAACTTGGAAGACCCTCCGGAAAGGCGTGAAGCCTATCGGTCATGTTTGGATCTATAAAGAAATAGACATTGATGTTTAACATCTATGAAATAGTTGACATGTCGAAAGAAGTTTACGGCAATGTTCAAGGAGTTGACTATGACAAGATTTTATCTTTCATAGCGATATTTAGTCTTGACGGATTAATGTAGCAACCACTACATATAATTTGGTATATGGTAGTTGAATAAACAAAACAAGGTTCTTCTAAAAGAATGGTTACCTAGGACGTGTACATGACACGGTCCAAAGGGTTTTGTTAATTCAACGGGTGCTTAAAGGGCATGCAAACTTCAATAGTTGAAGTAAGCATAGAGGAGTTGGAATCTTCACCATGATGAAACTGTTAAAAGAGTTTAAATTCATCGGAGATGATGAAGATGCTTGCATTTGCAAGAAATTAAGTGGGAGCGCTGAGACATATTTCTAATACATTATGTAGAGGACATATTGTTGATTGGAAATGATGTATCTTGTATTGACACAAGTTCAGAATTTCAATAAAATAAGATTTCGATGAAAGACTTGGGCAAACCCGGAATATTTGGCATCAATATCTATATGGATAGATTAAGGCGCAAATATGGTTGTGCGAGACATACATATATGAGATATTGAAAGGGTTCAATATGGAAACAACAAGAAAGGTTCTTGCTGCATGGAAAGAATTGTATCAAGATTCAAGTGTTTCAACACTTGGTGAGTAAAATCACATGAAGATTTTGATCGATTATACCATGATATGTATATATCCAGAATGTCCTATGCTCTAAATGTTATAATCATATACCAGAATGATTCATAAGATGATCATTGGACAATAGTAAAGATATTCTTATGAGCTTTGGAAGAACTAAGAATATATCATGTATAAGTAACAAACAGTTAAAGGTAGTTCATTGTAAAGTGTTACATTGATACTAATTTTGTCACAAGATACAAATTAAATTTATCTCAATTTATACTATGGGTGGCACAATGTAATGGAAAGGATGTTCCATGATGGATTTGGATGAGCTCCAAAGTTGAGACATTGCGACGGATACTACAACAAAAGGCTAAGTATATAACTGCTATAGTAGCAACAAAGGAGGGCATTTGTGTTAAGTAGTTTGTTATCAAACTAGGTGTGGTTCAAAGTGGGCTAATACTATGAAGATATATTGTGTGACAATATTATCAACATATTTTGAGCTGAACAAACTAAAGGTCACACTAAAGGACCAAATTTATACAATGCCATCTCATTTGAGAATGAGTGATGCGTAGAGATGCAAAGACATGCAAATACACACGGACCTGAAACTGTCAGATCCAGAGATTATGTTAACCACTAGAAATAGCGTATATGCAACACCAGAAAGCCATAGGTGTTTAATACGCAAAGGCTTTCAAACTAGATTATTGACTCTAGTGCAAGTGGGATGCTGAAGGGAATATACTCGAGAGGCAATAATAAAGTGGTTATTATCTTATTCCATGCTTATGATAAATGTTTATTTTGCATGCTATAATTGTATTGATCGGAAACATCAATACATGTGTGTTTAATAAACAAAAAGGGTTCCTAGTTATGCCTCTCTTATAGACTAGCTTGTTGATTAACAAGATGATCAATGTTTCCTGATCATGGACATTGGATGTTGTTAATAACAAGGTCACAACATTAGTTGAATGATGTGATGAACATTCATCCGAAGTATAGCATTACGATCAAAGTCATTATGTTTATATTGCTATAACATAATACGAAGTAATCTTTATCCTTAGACCATGAGATCATGTTAATTACTAACACCTGAAGAGTATCTTGATAACATCAAACGTCACACCGTAACAGGGTGACTATAAAGATGGGTTCAGTACTACGAAGGTTCTATGTTGAAACTGTTTCGGGTGAAATTGCTGAAATTGGTTCTGCATGTAATATTGAAATGTTGAAGGGGGTTTTATGTGAATGTTTGTTAATTAAAGTAATTAACAAAATTCTGAATAAAAATAATAAAAGAGTTTTATTAAATGAGAGAGCATTAAATTTGGAGAAATTTAATGCATTTAAAGTGGAGACTTTAAAAGGGAATGTGAAGAGGCATTTTAATGTGGAGGGGTTACCACCACATGAATGGAGGAGGTGAAGAGGCACCTCCACCATGCGCCGGCCATGAAGGAGGGGCACCCCCCTCCTCCTATAAAAGGCCACCCTCTCCTCACTTCTCACTCAAACCTCCTTGTGAAGGATCTCTCTCCCCCTCTAGTATTATTCCCCATGGTCTCGGATTAGCGAGATACATGTTCCCGGTGGCTTTATCTAGAAAGGAGTTGCTGCTTCTGCTGCTTTGCTGGAGCGAGGGATGGAGGTTGTCGGGGTACCGGACGTGTGTGCGATCACGGATGCGCCGCTACTTTGTGGTACTGGACTTGGTGGTGCCGGAGCTGGATCTGATGGACGTGCTGGAGCCGGACCTGCTGGACTTCATCACGATCTTGAGATCGGCAAGTGTACGACTATATCAACCATGAGTTCCTACTCGTTAACAAAACTCTTTGTCTTCGAGGGTAAGTTCTCGTTGGATGTATGTCCACCCGTTGCTTTGTACCTAGTAGATAGATCTTGGCGTGTAGTTCACACCGTAGGAAAATTTTTGTTTTCTATGCTGCAAACCCAACAACTTTATGTGCCTTATTCTGTAGAATACAAAATGTAGCTCAACTCTCCATCAAATGGAGAATGTCTTATTGGATGATTATGGAGAAAACAGAAACATTCTGGAGTCATCGAATTATCTCCTAATGGTTATCGTATCAAGAAGAGAAGATCACCTTTTTGAGGACATCCCTGAGGCGTGGGTATTAATCTATGAAGTTGGACTCTTTTGCTAAGTTCCAAATTAAGCAATATATTCCCATGGTCGCAAAAGACCTCAATGGGATAGGCCAAGATCTACTAAGATATTTGCAAATAGACATCTAGACTAGGTTTATAATAAGAGATCAATTTATAATTGGTCTCCACTAAAATTGTCATCCCCTGGACGATTTTAGTGATCGCATGATCCCTATCCTCTGCACCTCCCCCGATCATCAGGGCCATCAGTGCAGCATCAAAGGTAAACATTCAGTAATGCCAATCACATCATCCATGTGACTCATGCTCGATCTTTCGATCTCTTGTGTTCTGTGGCCATGTTTGTACATGCTAGGCTCGCAAATCTAACTTGTGTGTATTCGCTTTGCAACATGGCTTACACCCACTATATGCGAACATAGATATGTCTGACCCCCGATCATCACGACCGGCCTCATAATGAAGAACTTTCTTGGTGGTGCACACACAAGGGGAACACGGAACATTGGAATTAAATAGGGATTATCTTATTTGCTACCGTTGAGTATCTTAATACTAGCACACAATAAGATGTAAAACATGTATCAACATCATATGTATAATGTGATATGATATGGTCCTTCTTGCGCCTTGATCTCCATCGAGCGCTCCGGCATGATCTCCATCTTCCCCTTGGTTTAACGCATAGTCCACGACGCCTCCACCAGGTCTTCCATCGGAACGATGACTATTACTATACTACTTAGTAACAGAAAAGTAAACTATTTTACCTTTGTAACGACCAATGCCATATCATAATCACATGCCCCCTGCAAAATAAAGTTAGACGCCTCTACTTTATCTAATGCAAGTTTTACGTGGTTGTTAGGGCTTTCGCACTAGAACCGTTTCTAAACTATGAACTTTCCAACCACAACATGGATCCAATAGTTGTTTCTACTACACCCCTTTCAGGGCCCTCCGTTGTAAATGCTATATCAACCAACGAATGAGAGACAGACACCTGCTAGCCACTTATACGGTACAAGCCGTATGTTGAGCGTGGAACCAGTCTCGCGTACGAATACGCGTAAGGTCGGTCTGGGCCGCTTCATCAAACAATACCGCGATATAAACAAGTACACGTTACAAGGTAACAACTAAGGGATCAATGCCCGCACAATACTTGTGTGTACTGGCCGTACAGCACACCTACGCATACATTGGCTCTGATACCACTGAAGGGGATCCGCAGCAGAAAACAAAAAAATTCCTACGTTGGAACCCCAAAACTGCCTAGGATCTATCTATGTAGTAATGCGGTAACGGCCGATGCATAGAGAATACATAACCTTGTAGACCGTACATGGTTAACGTTCTACGGGGAACGTGGTTGAAGTATTCGTACTCGTAGCCGACCTCAAGGTCGTGAAGCTCCTCGCAGGTCACCCCTTGCTCCTTCTTCATCTTCATCATGCAGCAGCTCCGGCTCACGACATTTAAGCGCCCCAAGTGTTGCGCCTCGTGTCTTCGTACACATCCGATGCACGATGAGACCTCTGGCTCCCCGATCCCGCCGGGAGTGCGGAAGTTGATATCCGGCTAGGAATCCCTGCAGCGCAACGGCGTACTACAGGTGTGCCTTGTTCGCACAGCCCAGAGTTGGGGTCATGGTCACAAGGGCTAGAGAGAGAGGGAAGGAGGAAGTCAACCAAAGGACTTCTCCAAATATTGGTGTGTCTCATCCCACCCATGGGCACCCCTTTATATAGGGGAAGGGGGTGTGCCCTCTCCTTTGTGTTTCCCATGTGGGACTAAACAAGGGAGAGAGGGGGGCGCATGGGTCTCATGGGCCAGCCGGCCAGGGGTGGGCCCCACCCCACGCACAACCCTAGGCTCGCCGAGTGGGGCCCCTTGAGGCGCCTCGGCCTTGGCCCTTTGGCCCTTGGCTCTTCCCTCCTTCGGTTTTTCCTCATGGGACTTTATTCACTAGGAAGTTTGGCCCATTAGTAGAATTACCCTTCAAATTAGATTTTAATATTATATTTAATATTAATTACATTAATTAATATGTAAATACATATTACAAAATCCTTCTTGACCCGAAACACCTTTCGATTTCCTCCGAACTACTTCAGATCTTTCCCGGAATGATTCCGGTCCTTTATTCTTTCTTCGAACAACTTCGGATCTCTCTGCGGAACAATTCCGGCTTTCTCTTTCTCCACTGTGATTCTGTCTTACGAATGATCGCTCTCATCGTACCCTTAAGTGTATCCTCTCACGACTCGGGAATGCTCTAGACATGATCTGTATCAATGATCAACAGAGGGACCAGGGATATCCATGTGACCCCGATGCATTCCTGATGACAATGTCGTTTGAACCGCTAAATGTAGCATCCTTGTCCTTTCGTTTCTTGATACGACTTGTCCGAGATCCGATCATTGGTATCCCATACCTTGTTCAATCTCGTTCACAACAAGTTCTATTTTCTTGTTACCGTGATATTACATCCCCGTGACCAAGTCACATGTTGCAACATTTATGGATGCAATCTCACCAAGCCGGCCGTATGTATCTTTACCCATCATGTGGGTGAACAAATCCCGGTCTAGCAGTCACATGTCATCAAATGTTCCTTCGTAATACCCAATGTACACCTTTATGGCCATCGTATTACCAGATGATGGTTGATGTAGTCAAAGTAGCATCGGGAAACAGTGAGTAATATGAGCGCATGGTCTAAGGAAAAGGAGTCTAGGTATAGTTGTTGCAACAATGAACTATATGACTTGACCGTGTTGCAATCCTTCGAGGAATGTCCAATCACATCATTCTCCAATGATATGATCTTGTTGTCAATTAGCATAAATGCCCATGATCTTGAAACCCAGATCATCCTCATGACCAACGAACTAGTATGAATAGAGGATACTAGGGACTTGGTTGTTTCATACCACACATGTACCAATTTTTCTTCTTGGCACAATTATAGCACAATATGAAACTATTATAAACTAATTGAGATATGACAATAAAAACCTATTTATTATTTGCCTCTACGGCATGTCTCCTTCAAAAACAAGCCGCTGGATGCTGGCCAGACGAGCTGGATTCCGTACTTTGGAGCCTACGCACAACTCCAAATAGCACAGCAGGGTACACTCCATTCTTCATGGTGCACGGCACCGAAGCGGTGTTACCCGCAAAAGTGCGCTACAAAGCCCCGTGGGTGGTTGCATATAGAGAGCAGGAGTTAACTCTTGCACTCGAAGACTCCGACGACCTCCTCGATGAGCCACGCGAGATCGCCGCGGAAAGATCAATGATCTATCAGCAGAACCTCCGCAACTACCACAGCAAAAGGCTACACCCCAGATCCTTCATCAAAGGAGACCTGGTTCTTCGACTGAAGCAACAAGGGCAACTCAAACTCGAGTCCCCTTGGGAAGGACCTTATGTGATTACTGAAGTAATCCCAGGTGGCGCCTATCGCCTCAAAGACCTAGAAAGCGGAGTCGCATACTCCAACCCCTGGAACATCGTGCAACTGCGTCGTTTCTACCCTTAGTCGTTTTTACATTAAAAATAAGGCTATTTATCCAGGCTACTTAGCCACACATTGTACCTCGTACTATTCTGCCAATAAATAAAGCTAAGTGCCCCAAAACTCTGTGTCTTTTTCCATTTTTCTTGCAATTTCATCACTCAGGGGTTGCGCCACCCTTTACACCTTCATTCTACGAACAAATAGCAGTATCCTGAGTAGCTGACACACTACCAATCGAACCCTTGATAAACACCAACCCAGTTGCAACGCACCTGACAGGTTGGCAAGGTGCTGAGATAAATACACGTCAGGCTAACGAAAAGAAACTGTAGAGTACAATACACTCGAAAATTATACAAGCTAGCAAGCTCTTCACATATCAATGGGTATTAAATACACCCAACACAATCATACGAACTTTACAACACTTATACATCTATGTGTAGGGTACAAATTACGCTACTGCTGCAAAAGAAGAACATTCGTATTCTCTTCAAAGAAGTCGACGATGTCCTTCGCTGGCTGGTCAACCGCCTGATAGTGCGGCACCATATTCCAAGTAATCCCTTTCGGCGGTGGTGGCGGTCTAGCAACAATCGACACGATGTCCACATCTGGCCTATGCAATCGCACCGGTGATAGCGCAGCCTTCGCACCAGCGACCAGTTGCTAACGCATGCACTCACGGACTGCATTGATATCTTGAAACTTCGCGAGAAGAGCCAACAGGCTGGAGGGCACCGCGTCGAGAGGAAACATTGTCTGGAAGATATGCCTAAGGCACGACTGCGCCTTCTTCAAGCATTGAAGTACTCACGAAGAATGATCCTGCAGAGTCGCCAATGCGACTGCACAGTCGTGGTCCACCCAAAAATATGAAGGGAATATGCCCGAGAGGCAATAATAAAGTGGTTATTATCTTATTCCATGTTTACGATAAATGTTTATTTTGCATGCTATAATTGTATTGATCGGAAACATCAATACATGTGTGTTTAATAAACAAAAAGGGTTCCTAGTTATGCCTCTCTTATAGACTAGCTTGTTGATTAACAAGATGATCAACGTTTCCTGATCATGGACATTGGATGTTGTTAATAACAAGGTCACAACATTAGTTGAATGATGTGATGAACATTCATCCGAAGTATAGCATTACGATCAAAGTCATTATGTTTATATTGTTATAACACCATACGAAGTAATCTTTATCCTTAGACCATGAGATCATGTTAATTGCTAACTCCAGAAGAGTATCTTGATAACATCAAACGTCACACCGTAACAGGGTGACTATAAAGATGGGTTCAGTACTACGAAGGTTCTATGTTGAGGCTCATGGATCAAGAGTGGAATTTGTCAATCCCGATGACAGATATATATACTCTGGGCCCTCTCGGTGATATCACATTAAGATAGCTTGCAAGCAAGTGATGTGATCACTAGAATGTTATATCATGGGAACGAGAAAAGAGCGCATGTCGGTAACGAGATCAAACTTGGTATGGAGATACCAATGATCGAATCTCGGACATGTAATATATCGCAAGACAAAGGGATTTAGTTACTAGCGTTAAAGGTTCTCACGATCACAGAAGTCATCGTTGAATGTGTAGGAATCAGTATGGATCTCTAGGTCTCGCTTTTGATTATTGATCTGAGAAGAGTCTCAATCATGTCTACATTATTCGCGAACCGTAGGGTGACACACTGAAGAGTTACCGAACACCATTTTGGAGCACATATGTTTCAGACGAAAGAATTGCAAAGCGCTGGAATTATTTCAATAGACACCGAAACTGTTTCGGGTGAAATTGCTGAAATTGGTTCTGCATGTAATATGGAAATGTTGCAGGGGGTATATGTGAATGTTTGTTAATTAAAGTAATTAACAAAATTCTGAATAAAAAGAATAAAAGAGTTTTATTAAATGAGAGAGCATTAAATTTGGAGAAATTTAATGCATTTAAAGTGGAGACTTTAAAAGGGAATGTGAAGAGGCATTTTAATGTGGAGGGGTTACCACCACATGATTGGGGGAGGTGAGGAGTTACCCCCCATGCACCGGCCATGGAGAGAGGGGCACCCCCCTCCTCCTATAAAAGGCCACCCTCTCCCAATTTCTTCCACACACCTCCTTGTGAAGGATCTCTCTCCCCCTCTAGAATTATTTCCCCATGGTCTCGGATTAGCGAGATACATGTTCCCGGTGGCATTTTGTCTGGAAGGAGTTGCTGCTTCCGCTAGATCGCTGGAGCGAGGAGGTGGAGGTTGTCCGGTAGCTTGAACGTGTGTGCGAGTGCAGATGCGCTACTGAGTTGCGGCACTCAGACTTCCTCACGATCTTGAGATTGGCAAGTGTATGACTACATCAACCACGAGTTCCTACTCGTTAACAAAACTCGTTGTCTTCGAGGGTAAGTTCTCGTTGGATGTATGTCCACCCGTTGCTCTGTACCTAGTAGATAGATCTTGGCGTGTAGTTCTCACTGTAGGAAAAAATTTGTTTTCTATGCTGCGGACCCAACAGCGGTATCAGAGCCTGATCTATGCATAGGTGCTTTGCACGGGTAGTACACATATGTTTATATGTGGGCGATGATGATCATGTTATTGCATCTTCTATGTATTTTGGATATTGGTGGCATAGTGGGATGAAGCGGCCCGGACCAACCTTACATGTCATCGTACATGAGACCAGTTCCACGACTGACATGCAACTCGTTTTGCATAAGTGGCTGGCGGGTGTCTGTCTCTCCTACTATAGTCAATATCTGATTTACAACGAGTTGCTAATAACTTGGTTATCCTCGTTGTGGTTCATGTTCGTAGCTAAGAACGGTTCTATCTCCGAAAGCCCTAAGCCACGTAAACTTGCAATTGATAAATTAGAGGCGTCTAGTTTAGATCGTTGCTGGACTAGTGTCTTGATATGGTATTGTTGTAAGTAGATGTATGATAGATACTCTTACAACACACCCAACGTGTAAGTTCCATAGACCTTGGCCTTACACACAAAGGAATGATAGAGATCATACCACGATGCAAATGATATAGATCAAATGCATGGACCATATCATCTCACTTTACACATTGGATGTTAGCATCTTATACTGCTAGTTTGGCGCTTTCTGTAGCATTGTAAGATGATCCCTCATTTAGATATCAAGATAAAAAATGTGTTCTTCCTTAAGTATGCACCATTTTGTGGATCGTGTTTTGAGACATCATGGGATGATCGGGTGCACTCGACTCTACGCTTTCATACAAACGGATGTAAGACAGTTTTACACATGCGAGTACTAAGGTTCTTACTTGGCGAGCCTAGCATGTACAGACATGGCCTCGGAACACGGACCGAAAGGTTAAGCATGAGTCATATAGTTTATATGGTTCCCACATAGATGCTCGCCTTTGAAGCTACATCAACTCACGTGATGATCGGACTTGGTGTAGTGGATTTGGTTCATGTAATCACCAAAAAGGCACGAGGGATGTCGTTTTTGAGTGGGAGTTCATTTCTAATTTGGATTAGTCGAACTAAATTTGTCATAAACTAAATCAAAGTGAATTTGCATAGTTTGTTGTAGTCATTGGCATTCGTTTTCTACCTTATGCTTAGTTGTAATTGAGATAATGGAACTATAGAATTCTGGATATTTACTTTACAAACTGGTATCGTATTGTTCTTGAATGTCAATTTAAAGTTTAGAAGTCCTATTGCAAACTTTCAGCAAACTCTATTTACTCCATGAAGTTTAATAAGTAGTATTAAATCAAGAGTAAGAATTCCAATGTTAGTATCTAAAGTATCATGTTTGCCTCCATGATTATTGATATTCAAAAGTTGTTTTAATATCAAGATTATCTAGGAGCTGAAAAATTGTTTCAGAAACCATCATGTGTGGAAGATATTGTGATATCTGAAACAATGTTTTTGGTTGCATTATGAAAGAGTATAATTTAGCAAAATACATGTTCTCATATTGTATGAGAATTTGAGAAGGATGGAGATGCCAGGCATATGGATCTCCCAAAAAGGTTTTGGGAACTAACATTATACTCGTGATTCTTCCTTACAGGCTATAATAGCTTGATCATGAAAGTTATCATGATAAGGATGAATAGAAGATGTAAGTAAAATGTTTACTACACTAATAGATTACTAAAGGGTGGATTTTTGAAAGAACACCAAACATTTGATGATGGTGATCCACTTCAAAGTGCAAGTTCAAAGGTATTAGTATTTGACTACATACACTTTGTACTATGTGTCATGTGAATGACACCACTATTGATGTTGATAGATTCTTTTAAAAGAAAAGGAATTGTTGAAAGAGAATCTATAAAATATTTGGCAGAAAATAAAAGGTTAGAGATTTCCAACTTAAGTATATAGAAGATATACATGTTATGGCTGTATTCCTTGCTTGTTAAACAATGTGGTTCTCAGGTATTGGATACCGAATTGGTTGGTATGAAGTTTCATACAGGACAATGCAATTCATGAACTGAAATGGCCTAAGTAACTAGCAAGAGAATAAGTGATGATGATCATCGAAAACAAATAAAGTGTTATTGTGTTTTTGTTGTCGTCAAACCTAGCCTTCAAGATTTGTTTTAATAATTGTTATTTTGTTCCGATATTACGAGAACAATGGTTGTTCAAATAATTACCGTATTCCATAAAGGATGGATGAACTTTTACAAGTCTAGTGGGAGAAATCACATCCATAAACACTATTGCTAGAATGTCGCAAGACAAATGATTAAAATATCACTTATGAAGTGACATCGCTATTTTAAATTATATTGGAAAGAAAACAAGAAGAAACTCCATGTTGATGGAATTTTGGAGTCGTTGATTTTGATCAATTGACGCTTGTGAAAGTTTCCTCAAGATAATTGAAACTCCGTCCATAGGCCAAAGAGAAACGGATTATTAACTTATTGGATATTATACATATTGATCTATATAGTCCATTATATGTAGCCATATGCGATGGATCTTTTTGATTTATATGCTTTCTCCAGAAATTTGAGTGAATATATCTATATATTTACTTTATAAGGAAGAAGTATGAAACATTTCAAAATTGTTAAAAGCCTTTTAAGATGAAGTGGAAAATCATTGTAACAAGAAAATAAAAAGTTTATGATTTGATCATAAAGGAAGATATTTGAGTTACATGTTTAGCAAAACACTTAAGATTTGAGGAATTGTTCCATGATTTGTGTTTCCCGATAAACCATAGGAGTATGGCATATTCGAGAGATGAAATCAAACCATGTTTGACATGGTAAGATCAAAGGTGTCATTTATAAAACTGCCATTATGTTTTAAGGATTGAAGCTTTAGAGACTACCGCTTTTACACGGAAAAGAGCACCATCGTGATCCGTTGAAATGACACCATATAAGTTATGGTTTGGGATAAAACCTGAATTGTCTTTTCTTAAATTTTGGTATGCTATGCATAAGTAAAATGTTTACAACCAAAGTCAGATAAGCACGTCTTTGTAGGTTATCCAAAAGAATTTGTTGGGAATTTCTCCATAACACCAAGGACAAAAGAGTTTGTTACTTGGAACGTCAAGTTTCTGGAGAAGGAATTTTCCGTGAAACGTTAAGTGGGAGGACAATAGAACCTTTATAAGGTTGTTGAACCTTAGCTATATGTGCTAAGTAGCACAGCGCCGGAAAGTGTCCCGGTGGCGGCCACAATGCTCATGGCTCCCATGATTACAAAAGGTGTGATCTCGGAGATTAGAGTTCCTATAGAACCGTGTGGGTCGGTAAGAATCAAATAGTAAGATTTGATAAGCAAGTCATTATTGTTTTGACAATGATGAACCGACTACATGCAAAGAAGCGATGATGGGACCTGACTCCATAAAATGACAAGAAGTCATAGAATCTGTGATAGTATCCATACACGAGAAATCAAGTTTCTGAACTTGGAAGACCCTCCGGAAAGGCGTGAAGCCTATCGGTCATGTTTGGATCTATAAAGAAATAGACATGGATGTTTAACATCTATGAAATAGTTGACATGTCGAAAGAAGTTTACGGCAATGTTCAAGGAGTTGACTATGACAAGATTTTATCTTTCGTAGCGATATTTAGTCTTGACGGATTAATGTAGCAACCACTACATATAATTTGGTATATGGTAGTTGAATAAACAAAACAAGGTTCTTCTAAAAGAATGGTTACCTAGGACGTGTACATGACACGGTCCAAAGGGTTTTGTTAATTCAACGGGTGCTTAAAGGGCATGCAAACTTCAATAGTTGAAGTAAGCATAGCGGAGTTGGAATCTTCACCATGATGAAACTGTTAAAAGAGTTTAAATTCATCGGAGATGATGAAGATGCTTGCATTTGCAAGAAATTAAGTGGGAGCGCTGAGACATATTTCTAATACATTATGTAGAGGACATATTGTTGATTGGAAATGATGTATCTTGTATTGACACAAGTTCAGAATTTCATTAAAATAAGATTTCGATGAAAGACTTGGGCAAACCCGGAATATTTGGCATCAATATCTATATGGATAGATTAAGGCGCAAATATGGTTGTGCCAGACATACATATATGAGATATTGAAAGGGTTCAATATGGAAACAACAAGAAAGGTTCTTGCTGTATGAAAAGGATTGTATCAAAATTCAAGTGTTTCAACACTTGGTGAGTAAAATCACATGAGGATTTTGATCGATTATACCACGATATGTATATATCCAGAATTTCCTATGCTCTAAATGTTATGAGCACATACCAGAATGATTCATAAGATGATCATTGGACGATAGTAAAGATATTCTTATGAGCTTTGGAAGAACTAAAAATATATCATGTATAAGTGACAAATAGTTTAAAGTAGTTCATTGTAAAGTGTTACATTGATACTATTTTTGTCACAAGATACAAATTAAATTTATCTCAATTTAGACTATGGGTGGCACAATGTAATGGAAAGGATGTTCCATGATGGATTTGGATGAGTTCCAAAGTTGTGACATTGTGACGGATACTACAACAAAAGGCTAAGTATATAACTGCTATAGTATTAGCAAAGGAGGGCATTTGTGTTAAGTAGTTTGTTATCAAACTAGGTGTGGTTCAAAGTGGGCTAATACTATGAAGATATATTGTGTGACAATAATATCAACATATTTTAACCGGAACGAACTAAAGGTCTCACCAAAGGATCAAATTTATACAATGCCATCTCATTTGAGAATGAGTGATGCGTAGAGACGCAAAGACATACAAATACACACGGACTTGAAACTATCAGATCTGGAGATTATGTTAACCACTAGCAATAGCGTATATGCAACACTATAAAGCCATAGGTGTTCAATACGCAAAGTTTTTCAAACTAGATTATTGACTCTAGTGCAAGTGGGAGACTGAAGGGAATATGCCCGAGAGGCAATAATAAAGTTGTTATTATCTTATTCCATGTTTATGATAAATGTTTGTTTTGCATGCTATAATTGTATTGATCGGAAACATTAATACATGTGTGTTTAATAAACAAAAAGGGTTCCTAGTTATGCCTCTCTTATAGACTAGCTTGTTGATTAACAAGATGATCAAGGTTTCCTGATCATGGACATTGGATGTTGTTAATAACAAGGTCACAACATTAGTTGAATGATGTGATGAACATTCATCCGAAGTATAGCATTACGATCAAAGTCATTATGTTTATATTGCTATAACACCATACGAAGTAATATTTATCCTTAGACCATGAGATCATGTTAATTGCTAACACCGGAAGAGTATCTTGATAACATCAAACGTCACACCGTAACAGGGTGACTGATACATTGCAAATGTATCTATAATTTTTGATGTTCCATGCTTGGTTTTATCTACTTTCTTGTGTTTTGTTCCAACTTTGGAGTACTTTTCATATGATTTCTTGGACTAACCTATTAACAAGACACCATAGTGCCAGTTGCCTGTTTTCTGCTGTTTTTGGTTCCAGGAAAGTCAGAAAATGAATATTCTCGGAATTGGACGGGACAAAAGCCAAAGTTCCTATTTTACCGGAGGACTCATAGAGCCAGAATACGAGACGAAGGAGGGCCAGGGCCTAGCCACACCCCCCAAGGCACGGGTCACACCAGGTCGCGCCAGGGCATGGTGTGGTGGCCCCTGGCACCCCCTCTGTCTCCCCTCTCGCCTATAAGAGCCTCCCGATGCATAAACCCTAAATCGTCAATCATACAGCCACGAAAGTTCCACAGCGCCGCCGCCACCGAAGGGGAGATTCGGGGGACAAAAACTCTCTATTCCGGCACCCTGCCGGGACGGGGAAGTGCCCCCGGAGCCATCTCCATCGATCTCCACCACCATCTCCATCACCATTGCTGATTCCCATGATGAGGAGGGAGTAGTTCTCTCTCACGGCTAAGGGTTGTACTGGTAGCTATGTGTTCATCTTTCTCTATGCATGATCTTATTGAGATCATGAGCTTGTAATCTATAGATCTATTCTGCTACTCAAGTGCTTTAATGAATCTCTGCTCTCCTCATGTGTGTGAAAGTGACAGCGTGCTCACCATGGTGGCACTTAGGCTAGAGATTACAAATACTTGTTATGAGTTATATTTGGAGTTTGATGTCTTTATGAAATTGTGGTGTTTGTTGGACTCATCTAGTACTCAAGGTGATAGTGTGGGGTTATCTAGATGGGAAAGGCTTACTTTGAGGTGTGTTGTTATAGCCCTACCATCGATTAGAGTGTCCAACCGGAGAGTAGTTAAGAGTAGTATCATGAAGATAATATATTTATGAGAGAGTGTTCACTAGTGAAAGTATGATCCCTAGGCCTTGTTTCTAAGCATTGATACACCGTTTGCAATTAGATCTGTTACATGTTTGCTTGCTTCCATCCTTATTTCAGTTTGTCTTTAGTCTCTTCCACGCCATCAATCTATTTCCTAGCACCGTTACCACTTATAATTATCCATACCACTTGTATTTCACTATCTCTTCGCCGAACTAGTGCACCTATACACCTGACAAGTGTATTGGGTGTGTTGGGGACACAAGAGACTTCTTGTATCTTGATTTCAGGGTTGCTTGAGAGGGAATACCTTTGACCACTTCCTCCCTGAGTTCGATAAACCTTGGGTGATCCATTTAAGGGTAAACTTGTTGTTGTTCTACAAACCTCTGCACTTGGAGGCCCAACAACTGTCTACAAGAATAGAAGTGCGTAGACATCAAGCTACTATAAATATGGGTTCAGTACTCCGAAGGTGTTATGTTGAGGCTCATGGATCAAGAGTGGAATTTGTCAATCCCGATGATGGATAGATATACTCTGGGCCCTCTCGGTGATATCACATTAAGATAGCTTGCAAGCAAGTGATGTGATCACTAGAATGTTATATCACGGGAACGAGAAAAGAATGCATGTCGGTAACGAGATCAAACTAGGTATGGAGATACCAATGATCAAATCTCGGACATGTAATATATCGCGAGACAAAGGGATTTAGTTACTAGCGTTAAAGGTTCTCCCGATCACAGAAGTCATCGTTGAATGTGTAGGAATTAGTATGGATCTCTAGGTCCCGCTTCTGATTATTGATCTGAGAAGAGTCTCAATCATGTCTACATTATTCGCGAACCGTAGGGTGACACACTTAAGAGTTACCGGACACCATTTTGGAGCACATATGTTTCAGACAAAAGAATTGCAAAGCGCTGGAATTATTTCAATAGACACCGAAACTGTTTCGGGTGAAATTGCTGAAATTGGTTCTGCATGTAATATTGAAATGTTGCAGGGGTTTATATGTGAATGTTTGTTAATTAAAGTAATTAACAAAATTCTGAATAAAAATAATAAGGAGTTTTATTAAATGAGAGAGCATTAAATTTGGAGAAATTTAATGCATTTAAAGTGGAGACTTTAAAAGGGAATGTGAAGAGGCATTTTAATGTAGAGGGGTTACCACCACATGAATGGGGGAGGTGAGGAGTCACCCCCATGCACCGGCCATGGAGAGAGGGGCACCCCCCTCCTACTATAAAAGGCCACCCTCTCCCTCCTTCTTCCACACACCTCCTTGTGAAGGATCTCTCTCCCCCTTTAGAATTATTTCCCCATGGTCTCGGATTAGCGAGATACATGTTCCTGGTGGCATTTTGTCTGGAAGGAGTTGCTGCTTCCGCTGGATCGCTGGAGAGAGGAGGTGGAGGTTGACCGGTGGCTTGAACATGTGTGCGAGTGCGGATGCGCTGCTGAGTTGCGGCGCTCGGACTTCCTCACGATCTTGAGATCAGCAAGTCTACGACTACATCAACCACGAGTTCCTACTCGTTAACAAAACTCGTTGTCTTCGAGGGTAAGTTCTCGTTGGATGTATGTCCACCCGTTGCTCTGTACCTAGTAGATAGATCTTGGCGTGTAGTTCTCATCGTAGGAAAAATTTTGTTTTCTATGCTGCGGACCCAACAAAATACCCACTAGCCTGCAGCTGCTCCTGGGTTAGGTCATTCATTCGAATAGCCACCCGGTCCTTCTCATCCTGCGAATGACGAGCGCTAACAACTACACTAAGAAGTAGCAAAGTGTAAGGACAAGGCATCACCGCGACTGGCTAGAAGACAAAGATGAGATGACAGAGAGCTAACATTTAAACTGCTCGTTTAACTACGCCACTTCATCCAAGAGATACTTCTCGCAGGTGGCGGCCTTCTCAGCTTTCGACTTCCACACATCTTCCTTACCGCAGATCACACACAACTCACGCTCCAACTGCTTAACACGGTCACGCAGTCGCGACAGCAACGATAGTTCCTCCACCTTTGAACGCGACTGCGCCGTGGTTTCATCGGTGGGAGGAGAGTCATGAGGATCACTCGAAGGACCACTCAAAGGACCCTAGATACAATCAAGAAAGAGGAAAATGAGACCAACCATACATTGATAAAAAGGAGGATTGCATTCAAATTCGATAAAAGTATTAGGGGGCACACTCCCACAAAAGCATGGTTCAGACAAAAGGTAGCTACAGCTATTACAAATGACGGCTAAGGAGCATTCTGCTTCTTCGACTTAGACTTTGACTTCAGGGGCTTCATCGCATCCGTGCCAGTCTCCGATGCCACGGACTTGCCGGTGGTAGCCCCAGACACCACTGACTTCGCCGCCTTCGCTCGCCGCCGCTCCTTAGAGTATTTTGTGATTGTCTCGATAAGCTGAGGCCCATACTTACCGCAGCTACTAGCGAAGGGAGCAAACACTACCTGTTGTCCATCAGAGTCGACAGGCATCGCCTTGGAGATCGCACCGGGATCCAACTCCACGCCATGGGCTTGTGCCATCGCGAGTGCCGTGGTAGCGCCGACGGATCGTTGGGAGTTCTTGAAGTCCATAGGAATACTTCCAGCGAAGGATTCCACCAGATTATCAATTAGGCTGGCCTTGAGGGTCAGGTCCTCCCGGAGGCGACTTAGTACACCTTTGGCCTTCCCTAGTGTCTCTTGAAGGGAGACACCATGATCCTCGACTATGGCCACGACACCAGCAAGCGCATCCTCGCGATGCAATGCCTGGGTGTCGAAGCTCAGACCAGCAGCATCTAAAGAATACAAGGTAGGGATCAGCAAACCAAGATAGGGACAATACAAATGAAACAGCGCAAGTACCTGAAAGCGCCTTCACAGTCGAAAAAAGTTGTTCCGCGAACAACTTCTCCCTCTCAGCAGTAGAAGCGTGTAGGTCTTCCTCATGCTTTCACGACTCCTCCAGGGCTGCGATTGCCTCGTCACGGTTCTTCTCCGCCGTAGCAAGCCCCTTACGAGGTACGTAAAGCGACGAAGAAGTTTATTATGCTCACCTACAAAGGACAGAGCATGGCAAGTACATGAATTTACAAATTTCAATACAAAGGAGAAGTGAAGAGAGAAGATTACTACAAACCTTCGACTGCGTGGTAGCGATTGTCTAGCAAGGCGTGTTGTCGACCCAAATCAAGGAACTGCTTTGCGAGGCGAGTGGCATCCTTCACAATGGGCTACATCAAAAGGAAAACAAAGCTATGACGTCAACAAAAGGCACAAACTCCACAAATCGACTACCAACGGCAAAAAAGACACTCACGTGTTCCTCCAGGGACTCCGAAGATGCCTGTCGGGCAGTTGTCTGGGCAACCATCTGGTGCTCCCCAGCATGTGGGGAACTCGAAGAATTGGCGCCAGAGTAGGCCGCCACTAGAGGAGAAGGAGACCATGCGGCCACCCCTTGGTCTTGGAGTCTGCGACTCTGGATTCTTTGACAAATTGGACATCGTTAGATGACGACGACACTGTTTGGCTGCAAAAACAGGCCCGGCACAACTTCAGAAAATTCATTCCGAAGAAAACAAGAAAAACTCGCGGATATAAAACTCACCAGTTAAATTTGTCGAGGTCGAAGGAATCATCCGACGACACCTTGGGCAACCGCAGCTTCTTCCAAGCGGGAGGAGCCACGGCACGGATAGGAACGGTCGGGATTGGCTCCTCTGCAACAGCAGTAGGAGAACTCTCCAGCGTCGACGGCGAGGATGCATCAGAGTCCTTGTTGCACGAACGCTTGTGAGTCCCGCGGTCACCGGACTCGGGGGCTTCCTCTTCTTCCTCCATGGGGACCGTGGACCTCGATTCGTCCTCCTCCTCCACTTTGCGCGGGATAATCCCTTCAGGCTGAGGGGGGAAGCTGGCAGCCACGCCCCAGTCCTACAATGAGAAGAAACATCAGTATATATCAAGCACTTGGCAATCAATCGAAAAAACACATACTACTTCACAAGAAAGCTCTACCTCAGGTGGAGGGTTTTTGGCGTCAAAAGGAGGCACGACCGATTCACCTAGGAGATCCTCTTTGGCGGTGTATTTGGTCACCATTCGCAACCTCCTGTCTACCTCACCTGCAGAAATGCCCTCCGCAGCTATGCGAGTGACATCGCCAGCATCGGCCCAGCGATACATTAGATGGACTCTAGCCTGCAGAGGCTGGATACGGCGGCGCAACCACGTGCGAATGAGCGCAACGTCACCCTCTTCCTTTCCTATGCGACCTTCGATGTCGTAGACACGCTGATATAGCTTCTCCGTGCCCTTGGACTTGCCAGGCATTAGGACTTTCTTCTAGGAGCGCCTCCTCTTGCAAGCTACCACGGGATCGAAGGGCGCGAGTCTGTAGTGCTCTTTGTCGGCCTTCTGGTCGTGGATGTAGAACCACTTATCTCTCCACCCTTGGATAGGCGCGGTGAGCTTGATGTCGAAGTAGGTGATGGAAGAGTCGACATGGATCCCGCAGCCTCCTACATCGTAGACTACAAAACCCGAAGCCGACCGACGCTTAAGCTTAAAAAGCTTCTTGAAGAGACCGAAGTGCGGCTCGATTCCGAGCCAACACTCGTAGAGAGTGATGAAACAAGAGATATAGTGAATCGAATTTGGGGACAGCTGGTACAGCTGGAGCCCATAAAACCATAGAAGACCCCTAACAAATGGATGCAGGGGAGAGAGAGACCACGGATGATGACCGCAAGGAACATCACCCGGAAACCCGCATGAAGAACGGGAATTACCTCTCTGCTAGGCACTCGAGAGTCATCTTCCATGGAAGGAAGCGCTCCATCTTGAAAAAGAGTGTGCAGCTCAGAGGATTTGATGACGAATGGGCGCCAGGACCCATTGGTGATGCGGGTTGCTGACTCGTGTATTAATGAGCTCGTTGGGGAACCCCAAGAGGAAGGTAAGATGAGCATGGCAGTAAGTTTTCCCTCAGTTATGAAACCAAGGTTATCAATCCAGTAGGAGCAAGGAAACACCTCAAAGGTGTTGCTAGCTGGACTTTGGCAGGGCGCACTACCGGCGCTAGACGCAACGTGGAAACCTGCACAACACAACCACAGAACTTTGCCCCCAACTTACAGTGAGGTTATCAATCTCACCGGTTTTGCTGAAAACAAAGGATTAAACGTATTGTGTGGAAGAAAGTAATAGTTTGCAGAAATGAAACAGAAAGCAGTAAACAGTTGATTGTAGATTGTTGATAAAAGAAAGGACCAGGGTCCATAGTTCACTAGTGGTGGCTCTCCTTAAGATAGATGACATGTTGGGTGAACAAATTATAGCAGGGTAATTGACAAACATCGAGAAAGCAATCATGCATATAATAAACATCTTGACTCCTTTGAGATTTGATTGGGCATTACAACATTATACATAGACCGTAATCCAACTACATCTATGACTAATAATCCACCTTCAGGTTATCATCCGAACCCCCTCTAGTATTAAGTTGCAAGCAACAGATGATTGCATTACGCATTGCATGTAAAGTAAACAATATGATTGTTCTATGAACAAAGGATTGTTGTTTTCTCCCTAGTAGCAACATCACATCTAGTACCTTAGACATTTCTGTCACTTCCCCATATTACTAGACGCATTAACCCACTATCGAGCATAAATACTAACTCTTGGAGTTGCTAGCATCTACTTGGCAAAGATAGCTACTAACAACGGAAAGCATGCAAGATCACAAATAACAAAGACATGATAGAACCAATAATCAATCTGAAATAGCATCTCAATATCCATCGGATCCCAACAAACACAACATGTAGGATTACAAATAGATGATCTTGATCATGAACAGAGCTCACAAGATCTAAACATGATAGCACAAAGGAGAAGAACCAGCCATCTAGCTACTACATGGTCCCGTAGTCCAAGGATGAACTACTCACGCATCACACCAGAGGCTTGCATGGTGATGAAGAAGGCCTCCAGGGTGAATTCTCCCCTCCGGCAGGGTGCCGGGAAGAGCTTCAGATCCCTCCCGATCTAGGGATGGAGATGACGGTGGCTACAGACTCTTTCGTGGAATTTTGATCGGGTACTTAGGGTTTCTGTATCGGAGGCATCTTATAGGAGAAAGGGGAGGCTAAGGGGGTGCCCGAAGCGGCCACACCACCCCCTGGCGCGGCCAGGTGGTATGGCGGCCCTCTAGCCCCTCTTCGTCTCGTATTCTGGCTTCGTGTCCCCCTTGGTGAAAAACGGACTTTGGCTTTTGTCCCGTCCAATTCCGAGAATATTCATTTTCTGACTTTCCTGGAACCAAAAACAGCAGAAAATAGGCAGCTGGCACTGTGGCTCTTGTTAATAGGTTAGTCCAAGAAAGTGTATAAAAAGTACTCCAAAGTGTGGACAAAACATAAGAAAGTAGATAAAACCAAGCATGGAACATCAAAAATTATGGATACGTTAGCAACATATCAACATCCCCAAGCTTAACTCCTGCTCGTCCTCGAGTAGGTAAGTGATAAAAAAGAAAGAATAATTTTTGAGGTGACATGCACCATCATAAACTTGATGAAAGTATCTGAAAAACATTGATAGCTGGGGTCATAGTACTTCAATCATAACATGAAAGACAAAGTTCTAACAATAAGACAAAGCAACTATGTTGCAACATGAAAAGGCACAAACAAAAGATTCATGAATAACAATGCTTTGCAAGACGTTTGTTTGTTTCACATAAAGAAAACATAGCATAGTGGCATTCAGCTTGTCCCTCATAGAGTAGCAAACATAAATGCATAGGACACCTTCAAAGTTCATAAGAGTGACTAGATACAAATAGTTTAAAACAAGCAATATCAAAGTTATGCATCAATCAACAAGTCTTGGGACAATGCACATAGAACTAAGAATGGCCACTATGCTCTCAAAGTAGGTGCATAAAGATAGAAGGTGGAGACTCAACATAAAAGTAAAAGAAAGGCCTTCATAGAATGAAGTAGGGATTCAAATTTCATAAAGAGCTTCCAAAAATTATGGTACTTGTTAGCTTTTAGCTCTCATTGCCTCTATCATAAGCATCTTGAAGTGATTAAGGTTAAAGTGAACAAACTATGGTGTATATGCTTTACAAAGTATAAGTTGGAAATCTCATGTCCCTTGAATATGAGGGTCGCTCCTCATGCTACTCAAGTTTAGTTACCGGTAAGTTCTTGTCATAGTAAGTACATGTGTATCATAGAGAACCGCCAACGGGTACCCCTTGCTCGATGATTCGGAAGAATCCCATATCAAAATGACAAGGCAAGAAGACAACAAGCATCTCAGCAATCTTCTTATTTACCATGGGAAAATAGTGCTTTTTTCTCTCTTTCCTCTTTTCTCATATCTCTTTTTTTCTCTTTTTTCTCAATATCTGACTCTTTTTTATAAGAAGAATGCTTCATAGACAGCTCATTATGGTTATGCTGCAGGTTTCCACCATGACAACATGGATTAGACCAGCGGCCCAAGCGTTTCTCTAACACTCATACATAACTCCATGGACTTACAAGCTCCCTTTCATTTCACACCGACGACATCCATCGACAAAAGAGCAAGATATCAACTAGGTACAAAGTACAAGTGCAATGTTGAAAGCGTTCCCCATGACAGCATGGTTCTAGTAATCCCCAACATATAAGTGCAAGAATATACAACATAGATGACACAATGGTTCAAGTTTATTAAGGGCAAGAAAAGTAAAGTGTGCCATCAAGTTTGTGAGAGCTTTAATCACTAGTTTTCTCATAACAAGTTTAATTCGAAAGGTAGATAAAAACATGAATATACTTGGAATAGCAAATGCTAATAGGTAGGTATGGTGGACTATTTGGAAAAACTTGGTTTTAGGAGTTGGATGCATGAGTGGAACTCATACTTGGTTATGGAGGCTAGAAAAAGACAAGGAGTGACCAACTAAGAGAGCAATAATGGCCATAATCATGCAGAGCGACAAAACATCATTAATCAAAGCATAAAGTGATAATACAAGTCGGAAACTAAAGGATCATAAAGGCTATGGTGACTTGGGATAGTCATAACATGGTGTGACATGCGTCAAGTCAACCCAAATAGAGCATCAAAGGAGAATACCACAATACTATGCTTTAATATGCTAAAACAACGCATGATTCTTCAAAGGCACATTAAGCAATCTCAATTGTTTATAACATGTCATGCTACAGAAAAGATCACTAAGCATAAAGCCAAAACAATATCAAGCATAGCATGACAAAGCATAGGTCACAGTCAAAAACAAGCTCCTTTTACCACTTAAGCATGAACTTTCCTACTCTTTTCCAATCCAAACCAAACTATTTGAAAACCAATGCATGAAAGAGGGGGTCCAACCAATTTATTCAGCAATCTAAGAAAACCAAGCAAACGAAAAAACAAAATGAAAACGAAAAAGAAGACGCTCTAAGAACAACACAACTGTGCATGAAACAATAAAAATGAAGTGTTTGGAAGAAACCTAGGATTTTTATTTGAAGCCTTTGGAAGAAACCTAGGATTTTTATTGATGAAGAAGGGGATGCCTTGGGCATCTGATACGTCCAAAACGTATCTACTTTCCCAAATACTTTTGCTATCGTTTCTCCTCTAAACTTGTGTGATTTGGATGCAACTAACACGGACTGACGCGGTTTTCAGCTGAATTGCCTTGGTGTCTAGTTTTTGTGCAGAAAATCAACTATCAGGAAAAATCCCAGAAAATATGCCAAAAATCCTATTTCACCAGAAGAATCCTGGAGCCAGAATACGAGCCGGAGGGGGGCTGGGCCTAGGCCACACCACCTGGTCGCGCGGGCTAGCCCAGGCCACGCCAGGGGTGGTCTGGCCGCCCCAGACACCCCCTCGGCCTCCCTCTTCGCCTATAAGAAGCCTTGTGACCTAAAAACTCTAGGGGGTTCGGCGTTTTTCCAGAAGGAGTTCCGCTCCGCCGCCACCACCAGATTCTACGAAACAGCATCAGAAACTTCGTTATGGCACCCTGCCGGGACGGGGAATTGGACGAGATCATCGTCATCATCATCACCATCGCTTCTCCATCGACCATCCATGTTTCCACATCTATGAGTGAGTAATCCCCCGCTGTAGGCTATGGGGATGGTAGGGATTGGATAAGATCGTTCATGTAATGGCATCAAATTGTTAGGGCATGGTGCCTAGTATCTTCTATTAGTGCTTTATGACTTTGTTGCGACTTGTTATGCTTAATGCTTGTCACTAGGGCCTGAGTGCCATGATTTCAGATCTGAATATGTTATTGATTCATTATGATAGTATTGTTTATGGTCTTACCTGCAAGTTGTATGCACATGTTGTTGTCCGGAACCAAAGGCCCCAAAGTGACAGAAATCGGGATAACCGGAGGGAATGGCTTTGATGTGAGGATCACATGTGTTCACGGAGTGTTAATGCTTTGCTCCGGTGCTCTATTAAATGGAGCACCTTAATTGCCAGTAGTTCCCTTGAGGCCCCGCTGCAAACGGGCTGGCAGGACAAAAGATGTTGTGCAAGTTCTCATTGCGAGCACGTATGACTATATATGAAACAGATGCCTAGGATTATCTAGTACTTGGATGCTTTGTCTTATTTATCTGCATTTGCCCTATGTTCTGATTGCTATGTGAATTGGCTTGTCCATGCAACGCCCGTCCATCCATCCCTATGCCTACCGCACTCGAATCCTACTCTTTACTGTTATTGTTGTTGTTGTCTTTACTTTACTACTACTGCTACTTTACTATTCCCACTACAAAACTGTTGCTACTGATAAATTGCTGTGAGCAAGATTGTTTCTAGGTGCTGCTGAATTGACAACTCAGTTGTTAAGGCTTATAAATATTCTTTGGCTCCCCTTGTGTCGAATCAATAAATTGGGTTTCACTTCCCTCGAAAATACTGTGATACACCCCCTATACTTGTGGGTCATCAAGACCATTTTCTAGCGCCGTTGCCGGGGAGCATAGCTTTATCTATCAAGTTCACTTGGATTCATTATTGTTCGCTGCCATCCATCCATCATGGCTAAGTCTCGTGATGGCAAGGTTCCTATTTTACCATCCACTACAAGAAGAGGTACGGTTCTGAACACCTATGTTGCTCTTGATTCACCATCTGTTATGAGTAAGCTTGTTACACCACCACATACACATGCTACACACACTGCTACTACTGTTGAATCTGAAACTTCTGATACTTATGATGTTGTTTCTACTATGCTTGATAAGAGTGGTTAATTAGGTCCTTTCCTAGATGCTACGATTACTAGAACTATAGCTGGAAATACTGAAACTCCTAATGAAGACACTACTACACCTGTTAGTTCACCTGAGTCTAGTGAGAGTTATGATATTGAAGATGGTTATGTTGAGATGACCGATGAATTTATTAAAGAATGTAAAAACACCCATGATAGGAGTGCTGCTAAGAGTCTCCTTGAGAGGCATACTATTAGATCCAAATTGTCTCCTATTGCTAAGTTTACTGCTTATCCCATAAACATTAAAGATAAAGATTATGATTTCTCTCTCGATCTATCTTACATAGCTATTGTTGAGAAAGAACCTTTTTGTGGGGCTAAGAATGAAAGTGCGGTAGCACATATGACTGAGATTTCTACCATGAGTGGCTTGTTTTCTGATGATATTCAGATGTGTACTTACTTTGTTGCTAAGATGTCCCCTTTTTCACTGAAAGGGGAAACTAAAACTTGGTTTAGTAATTTACCTCCTGGATCTATTGATAGCCTTGATTGCTTGATTAGTACTTTCCTGCAGAAATATTTTCCTCCTAGCGCTAGACATGCTATTTTGCATGAACTTTTTGATTTTAAACAGGGAGAAAAGGAGATATTGTCTGAATCATGGGCAAGGTTTTGTGCTTTGATTCATGCACAAGCTGGAAGTCCATTACCTAAGAATGAGCTTCTTGATATATTTTATAATGGACTAACTGAAGAATCTAGGACATACCTAGATAGTTGTGTTGATTGTGTTTTCAGGAATAGGACTCCAAAGGAAGCTAAGGAATTAATGGCTAAAATAAGCAAGAATTATGAAGACTGGACTCCTCCTGAACCAGCTATACCTGAAATAATTATACCTGAACCAACTATTCCTGTGCCTATTCCAACATCAAAGAAGAGGGGAGTTATTGAATTAAATGATGAAGTGATGAAGGAAGCTAAGAAATGTCTTAAGGAGAAGGGAATTAAAGCTTTAGATGTCAAGAATTTACCTCATATAGAAGAATTATGTAAGCCTATCCCCTACTCATCCACTATTGAGGTACACTCTCTCCAAAACTTTGATGAAGGTGATATCCCTTACTCTAAACCTCCTGATCAATGCTTAGAAGAATTCGATATTTTTATTGTTAAGCAAGATAATTTTAATAAAAGGGTGCAAAATCATCTAATGGAAAACACTAGAGCTATTGTTGAGTTAAAGAATATTGTGGAAAGAACCTCAGATGATGTTAAAATGATTGTTAAACACTTTCAAATGGTTCAAACTCAAATAGATCAACTCATTAAAGTGCAAAAAGACTTGCTAGTTAACGCTGCTAAAGAAAAACATGCTTATGAAATCAGAACTAGAAGTGGTGCTGCTACCCAGGATCCTCTATATCCTAAGGGGCATCCCAAAAGAATCGAGCAGGATTCTCAACAAGCTGAAAATAGTAGCTCTACTCGTAAGAAAAGGAAAAAAGAAACATAAAACTATTGTAGAACCCTCTGAATATGCTAAAGATCCTAATAGTATATCTATCTCTAATGCTGAAACTGAAAGTGGAAATGAGGAAATGATGTTCCTAATGAAGAAAAGGTTGAAGAAGAACCTGAAAAGCATACTAAGAATACTAAATACACTAAAGAAGATTTTGTTGCTAAGAAACATGGTAGTGAAAGAGAGCCTTGGGTCCAAAAACCTATGCCTTTCCCTGATAAGAAACACAAGTCAAAGGAAGATGAACACTATAATAAGTTTTGTGAGTGGATGAAACCTTTATTCCTACAAATTCCTTTGACTGATGCTATTAAATTGCCTCCTTACTCAAAGTATATGAAGGATATTGTCTCGAATAAAAGGAAGATCCCTAATGAAGAAATTTCTACTTTGCTTGCTAATTATTCCTTTAATGGTAAGGTTCCTAAGAAACTTGGAGACCCAGGGATTCCAAATATCCCTTGCTCTATTAAGAATAGTTAAGTTAGAACTGCTTTGTGTGATTTGGGATCTGGAGTTAGTGTTATGCCTTTCTCTCTCTGTAAGAGACTTCAACTAGAAAAATTAATACCAACTGATATATCTTTGCAAATGGCTAATAAATCTACCACTATTCCCGTTGGATATGTGAGGATGTACCTATTCAAGTGGCTCATAATTGCTTGATATTAACCGATTTTGTTGTGCTTGAAATGCCTAAAGATGATAATATGTCTATTATTCTTGGGAGACCTTTTCTTAATACTACAGGAGCCATTATTAATTGTAATCAAGGAAAGGTGACTTTCAATGTTAATGACAAGGAACATGTTGTCTATTTCCCCAAGAAGATTGATAGGACTTATGGTTTGAATTCAATTGAACATGTTGAGGGCATTCAAGTTGGAGAGATATATTGTCCCATACCAAGAGAAAATTTTGAAACTGTTATGATGAGGACCATTGCTATCAAAGTTGAGGTAACATAATCCTTAGTGGAATACAAAGTTTTGTCTCATATAAAATTGTTTTGTTAACAAGACCTGATCAACCTTGTTAACAAAAGGATTTTATTGAGCAAAACAATGTTTTCACCATGATTATCTCCGCTTACTTCTATTCTATCCATTTTAGTTTTTGCTTTCATTTAGTTTACTTTTTTTTGTTTTAGTTGCTTGCATGTTAGAGTGTCTTAGAACTTCTGTAGTTCTAGCCTTGTTTTGTCATTGCATAATTTCAAAAAAATCTTTCTGTCAGAAATTCATTCTTCTATGCCTGAAAATTTCCCAAAAATAAAGTGTCTCGAAAAATTCCAGAAAATTCATATAAAATTTTTATGTGAAAAAAGGGGCAAAGGAGTGCCTGGAAGGTACCAGGGGGCCCACCAGGCAGGCACACCACCTGGTGGCGTGGCCTGCCCTGGGTGGCACCATGCCATGGTGTGGGCCACCCCTGGCCCTCCACTCACTCTCTCACTTGCCACTTTCTTTTCTCTCCTGAGTAAGCTCCAGTTCATTGCTCAAAATCGTGTTCTTGCTGTGCTTGCCCTCGATTTTTCGATCTCCTTGCTCAGCCCATCTTTGCTGCTGAAATTTGGAGCATTTGTTCTCCGGTATGTGACTCCTCCGCTTGTCCAAGTAGATTTGTGTTTAGTGGATTATATCTCGAGTATTTTTCTACTATAGGTGACAGGTTATAAGAGCTTTTAAACTTGTTTGATGCTTAGAGATATAGTTTTGATGCATGTTTAGGCCTCTTACAAGTCCCTATGAGTAGTGCCCTTCATTATATTCACTTTGCAATCACTTGTTTAATAGGTGTTTAAATTTCAGAATATCAAGCATGAACAACCATACCATTGGAGAGATATTTGAGAGGGATGCACCTAGGAGGTCGAGGCCCTCAAGATCAGCATCTCAGTTTAGGCCATCATACAACAAAGATCTCATTGCAACTCGTATTGGTAATGAAGGGAATGATGGGGATGCTCACCCATCTACTTTTCCTTGTTTTATGTTCTTACAAGCTGCATGGATTCTTGATGATTTCTTGCTACTGATTCAGAGGGTTGGTTTGACCTAATATATGCAAAATGAGAGTGAGAAATACGTTATGCTCACCAAAACTTTTGTTGAGAGCTTCGTGTTTACCAACACGCCCTATCAGTCAACTGTCTCTTTCAAAATTTATAATTTGCCCTTTACCATGTCATTGGAAAGATTTTAGAGTGTTGTAGGTGTAAGCATGACAGGGACCATGAAAAAGATTCAAGGGCGACCCGCTGATTCGCTGGAGCTTTAGCGAGGGGTGACCAATGATGATGACCGTGTGGCTTAGCGTGGAAAGATAAGAAACATCCAACTCCCTGCCCTTAGATACTTTGCATATTATCTTGCTACTAGCGTTCTTGGTAGGGAGAATGCGAGTAATATCTCCAACTATCATTTAGCCTTCCTTGCGGTTGCGCTTAACAATGACACTCGGTACAACCTTGGCTCGCTTATTGCTCGTCGCCTAGCTGCTAGGGGGCCTATCTATGGGGGCATCATTGCCTCACGTATGGTCAATGCATTAGGGCTTTCAGTGGACCCAAATGATACTATATTAGCACCACAAAGGCTTGACCTTGTTGCTATGAAAACTCATCACTTTGTCACTTCTGGTTCTGATTTGGACAGTCTAGTATATAAGATGTTGTTTACTGACGGGGATGAGAGGGAGATCCCTTTGTCGCGGTCTACTTTGTTTAGTGTTCACAGGAGACCGTGGTCGCACTCTAAGGAGGAGGTGGACGAGCAGCTCCGCTTGCTGGGTTTCCACGAGCAGCACCAGGAGGATGTGCCCTCCTACGATTACTATGCGCACTATGGTGGGGCGTCCTCGAGCTCGCACCAGGACGAGGGTACCTCCTCACCATACTACGGAGGCGCTCCATCCGGCTAGCTTGGGATTGACACCCACTTAGGCCAAAAGCCTAAGCTTGGGGGGAGGTACACCGATATCGCACTCATCTCCTTATCATTTTTCGTCGATACTTTGTATATCCATATTTCGTTCTCTTTTTAGTTTTCGTTCTTTCTTTGCTTTTGCTTTCTAAAACACAAAAAGACCAAAAATATTTCTGTTGTCTCTCTTTGTTTGCTTCTTCTTCTTTTTTTGCCTTGGTTTGTTTTTCCCTTTTTACTTTGTTTGAACTATTTGAAAAAACAAAAACGATTTTGCTTTGCTTGTTCTTCCTTTTTGGTTCTTGTTTTTAAAAATCGAAAACACCAAAAATATTTGTTGTTCTTCTTTGGTTTTGTGAGTTTGTTGCAGGGTTCAGCAGTCTTCAGTGGGATTTGGTTTCATATTATTATTTAAGCCACACAAGTGAAGGGCAATAATGAGGATTAATGACAACTCGAGGCGTGGTAAGAGGCTGGTAACAAACTTTGTTTGTTTTCATTTTTGTACATATACTCATCACTGTGGGCATGCTTAGTCTGTTCGTGTAGGGTGTATGTTATTTATGGATGCTTAGTAGTTCTTGCTTTCATATGATTAGTTCCAGCTTGCTAATAGTTTGTAGCATGTCTTATGAATGTTTGCTTGCATTACTCTATTCATAACTTAGTATGACACTGTGGTATCCTCCTCTGAATGTTTCATTTGAATTGACTTGGCACATGCTCACGCATGCATATGACTGAAATAATCAGTTAAGCCTCGATGAATTATTTTTCCTTGAGGGTCTTGAATCACTTTCATGCCGTGATTAGTCATGTTTTGTTGCAAGCATGATTATGACCATTATTGCTCTCTCGTTTGTCGCTCCCTCTCTATTGCTAGCCTTCACTTGTGCTGAGTATAACCATTACTCATGCATCCAACTCCCCAAAACCAATTTTGCCAACGTGTCCACCAAATCTGCCTATGAGCATCATTTGCTATTCCGTGCATATTAAGTATGCCATGTTTTCTTCCGAATAAAATGTTTGTTTAAAATGTTTTCTGCTTAGTACCTTGTTGATTTCATGATTGTTTTTCTTATGGATCCCGGCGGTGTGAAATAAAAGTGGAACTTGTAAGATCATGGAGTTTGTATGTGTGTTAGAGAAACGCCTGGGCCGCTAGCCTAAGCCATGCCTAATCATGGTGGAAACTTGCAGCATAAACATAATGAGCATTCTATAAAGCATCCTTAATAAAAAAACTATGCACATAGTAAATAAAAAGATCACTGAGATGCTCATTGTCTGCTTGCCTTGTCATTTTGATTATGGGATAGCTCATGTATCATGTGCAAGGGGTACCCCGTTAGCGGTTCTCTATGATACATATGTACTTACAATGACAAGAGCTTACTTGTGACTGAAGTTGAGTAGCATGAGGTCCGATACTTGTAAGTAAGGGGCATGAGACTTTAGCTTATAACTTGTCAAGTATATCCTCTTAGTTGTGTCACTTTAACCTTAACCATTTAAAGATGCTTATGATAGGGGCAATGAGAGCTCAAAGCTAACGAGTACCATACTTTCAGCATTTGGAAGCCTTTCAAACTATCCAAAACCTTTTTCATTTCTTTGTTGAGTCTCCACCTATTCTATGAGCACTTTCTTGAGAGCATAGTTGTCATTCTTTGTGCTTGTCTCATTACTTGATTATTTTTGTTATGACTTTGATGCTTGTATCTTTGACATCTTTACTTCTAGTCTTCACTTGGACTTGAGAGGTGCCTTGGCATTCATAATCAAAGGCAAGCGAGATACCACTCTATCATACCTTGTTATGAGCATTGTAATGTTGCTTATATTTAGACTTCATGCTACTTATTATTTTTGAGTTGGAATCTCTTCATAGCTTGTATTGCCTATTAAGTAAACTTAGTTGCATACTCCTTATTATGAATTTTCTAAGTAGTTGATCACATGCTGAGAATATATACATCATATGAAGCAAATGTATTCACGAAAGTTTCTTTTATCGCACTCAGTTTTCAACTGAATTGCTTGAGGACAAGCAATAAGCTAAGCTTGGGGGAGTTGATACGTCCAAAACATGTCTACTTTCCCGAACACTTTTGCTATCATTTCTCCTCTAAACTTGTGTGATTTGGATGCAACTAACACGGACTGATGTTGTTTTCAATAGAATTGCCTTGGTGTCTAGTTTTTGTGCAGAAAATCAACTATCAGGAAAAATCACGGAAAATATGCCAAAAATCCTATTTCACCAGAAGACTCCTGGAGCCAGAATACGAGACGGAGGGGGGCTAGGCCCAGGCCACACCACATGGCCGTGCGGGCTAGCCCAGGCCGCGCAAGGGGGTGGTCTGGCCGCCCCGGACACCCCCTCGGTCTCCCTCTTCGCCTATAAGAAGCCTTCTGACCTAAAAACTCTAGGGGTTCGACGTTTTTCCAGAAGGAGTTCCTCTCCGCCGTGAAGGAAATATGCCCTAGAGGCAATCATAGAGATGATTGTATTTCATGTGTATCCATGAGTTATTATAATGTTCCTTGAATATCCATATACCAGGCAACTTGTATTGATTGGCAATTATGTGAATTGTTTGTGAAACTCTTTACTTGTATGGTTATCTAATAATTTTCCCTAGTCGGAGTTCATGCGAGGACACATGTGAATATTAGACTAGCACATCGATTGGTTAATGACTATGTTTCGCAAGTCATTGACATGGAGATGTCAAACCAATGATGTGGACACATGTTATGAACATGGGGTTAGACTGACCCAACATGAGACTAGCAATAATACTTGCAGCTCTCTCTACACATCATGTACGTTTTGTCCTTAGACCTGAGATTGTCGCATGTACTTGAGATGTGGATCGACCTACTTTGGGGCTATCAAACACTACTTCGTAACTGGGTAGTTATAAAGGTAGCTTTCGGGTTTTGTCCTGATACATGCTGCAAGGCATCGGTCAATCAAGATGGGATTTGCCCCTCTCTACTTGAGAGAGATATCTCTGGGCCCCTCGAGTGATCGGATCCAAAAATGCATGGCCGTGCTACATATGGTTAAGAGTTAACCTAGTAAAGGGATTCTGAATCACAGTATCGAGAAAGAGAGGTCAGCTTAGAGCTAGACCAAATATCGTGAGGCAAAGGGAAAGACATGTACTCAACCTTGTGATGGTTCGTCCGAATGATCTTTATATGCGTTTAGGAGTTGGCACGTCTTGCTAGAGGCCGCTACCAACTATTGACGGAGTAAGTGTACTCGCGTCATGTCTACACGTGTATGAACCTATAGGGTCACACACTTTAGGGGCTGGAAGCCTAATGAGGATTGGATCCGAATTAGACCAGGCTTAGGCTGCTAATGGGCTGCTAATGTAGAAGCCCACCAGGGATGCCTATATAAGAGAGAGTGAGGCGAGCTGAAAAGGCGAGAGCATTCCACCCAGCCGCCACTCCTCTTCCGCCTGTGTTGCACGCGCAGACCTAGCAGTCTGGCGTGTGACGGCTTCCACTCCGGACGTGTGGATACCTCGAGGGTGCTGCATCTGTAGCACTTGGACGAGCCGCGCAAAGGGGAGCTGCTCGTGGGACGAGGACGAGGAGACGTAAAACATCTACACTGCCGCAACGTGCTTCATCGAGTTCCGCACCTGCGCTTCTAGCGGTAATCCCATGATCTATGACAATAGTATTCCTGGTTGACGCGGTAGAAATTTTTTGATTTTACGCTAGTGTAGCCTACCCGTTACCCCTACACGCCGCCACCACCAAATTCCACGAAACAGCACCAGAAACTCTGTTCTGGCACCCTGTCGGGACGGGGAATTGGAGGAGACCATCGCCATCATCATCACCATCACTTCTCCATCGACCATCCATGCTTCCCCCATCTATGAGTGAGTAATCCCCCGCTGTAGGCTATGGGGATGGTAGGGATTGGATGAGATCGTTCATGTAATGGCATCAGATTGTTAGGGCATGGTGCCTAGTATCTTCTATTAGTGTTTTATGACTTAGTTGCGACTTGTTATGCTTAATGCTTGTCACTAGGGCCCGAGTTCCATGACTTCAGATCTAAACATGTTATTGATTCATTATGATAGTATTGTTTATGGTCTTACCTACAAGTTGTATACACACGTTGTTGTCCGGAACCAAAGGCCCCGAAGCGACAGAAATCGGGATAACCGGAGGGAATGGCTTTGATGTGAGGATCACATGTGTTCACGGAGTGTTAATGCTTTGCTTTGGTGCTCTATTAAAAGGAGCACCTTAATTGCCAGTAGTTCCCTTGAGGCCCCGCTGCAAACGGGCAGGCAGGACAAAAGTTGTTGTGCAAGTTCTCATTGCGAGCACGTATGACTATATATGGAACACAAGCCTAGGATTATCTAGTACTTGGATGCTTTATCTTATTTATCTGTAGTTGCCCTATGTTCTGATTGCTATGTGAATTGTCTTGTCCATGCAACACCCGTCCATCCATCCCTATGCCTACCGCACTCGAATCCTACTGTTTACTGCTATTGTTGCTGCTTTCTTTACCTTACTACTGCTGCTACTTTACTATTCCCACTACAAAACTGTTGCTACTGATAAACTGGTGTGAGCAAGATTGTTTTCATGTGCAGCTGAATTGACAACTCAGTTGTTAAGTCTTATAAATATTCTTTGGCTCCCCTTGTGTCGAATCAATAAATTGGGTTTCACTTCCCTCGAAAATACTCCGATACACCCCCTATACTTGTGGGTCATCAGCATCCCCAAGCTTTGAAGCTTGTACCTCTTGAATATTTCTTGGGGTGAAATAGGGTGGCATCCCCAAGCTTGAGCTTTAGTCCATCCTTCATCTCATTACTCATTCCTTCCATATACCTGAAATTTTTCTTCATACAAAACTTCACACAAGCTTTATTAGCAACATTAGTGCACTCAAGATAATAAGTCTTTGGGTTCAGTTTCAACACCAATAAAACTTCCATTAAAACACAAGCTACTGTAGCACTTCCCTCAAAAATCTCAATTCCCCAAAAGAACTTAAAAAGGAACCAACAAGAAGCAAATGCAAATAATGGCAGAAATCTGTCAAAACAGACCAGCAGGTAAAAACCAATTTTTTCGAAGACCTTATGTTGCTCAAATCAACAAGTATTGAACTAACGAAAGTTAGATAACAACGTGGGGCAGAAGCACAAAAATTCTCGCCTCAAAACTACGTATAGAGATTTTACACGAATATTTACGGTGAAGCACAGAAATCTGTTTCGGGACAGTAACTTTTCCAATCATTACTTCTCTCTCATTAGAGGTTACTCTTGGCACAAAAAGCAAATAAAAAGGATAAAGAGCGGTTATTACAGAGGTAATAACTTCCAAGACTCATCTAAAACTTTTGGGTTATCTCCCAATAAGTACTTTTCTTTAACGCCTTTAAGTTAGGCAGGATAGTTTGAGAAGATGCTCACATAAGAAATATGAATTGAAGTAAAAGAGAGCATCAAAAAGCAAATTCAAAACACATTTAAGTCTAATCCACTTCCTATGCATAGGAATCTTGTATGCAAATAAATTCACAAAGAACAAAGTGACAGGCATAGGAAGATAAAATGAGAGTAACTTCAAAACTTTCAGCAAATAGAGAGGTGTTTCAATACCATGAAAACTTTTACAACCATATTTTCCTCTCTCATAATAATTTTCAGTAGCCTCATGAATAAACTCAACAATATAACTATCACATAAAGCATGCTTTTCATGATCTACAAACACATAATTTTTATCAAGCTCGAAAATAGTGGGATTAAAACCTTCATGCCCACTTTTAACAATTTTATAACAAGATGACTGATCAATCTCATTTTCAATAGTAGTACGATTAATATTATCAACCAATATAGGACCATCATCTAGAGATTTATTATAAACATTTTCAAAAGAATCCATAGGAACATAACATTCATCCTTCTTTGGTAAGCATGGAGGGCAATCAAATAATGTAAGGGGTAAAGAGTTACTCTCATTAGAAGGCAGGCATGGGTAGATCCATTATTCCTCATCTAGATCATCACTCTCCTCCTCTTTTTCATCCAATGAGCTTCCAGTTTCAGCAAATTCTTCTTCCATAGGGTCCGGCACGGCATTAGTCTCTTCCATTGGTGGAGAGCATCTATTAAGATGTTCAAGAATATAGCCATTTTCTTCCTTGTAATTATCAAAGCAAAATTTAAGTATATCATAAACCTCATATTTATAAGGTGCATCATCAGATTTTCAAGCAAATAAACAAGTTCGAATGCACCCTTCCAAGTAATAAATTCTTCAGTTTGCTCCACATCATAAAAGTTATAATTTACCTTAACATAAGAATATATGGTAACATTATCACTATACTGACATTGAAAGGGAGGTGTTTATACCTCCTACAGTAACAAGATTTATCAAAGCAATAAGTAATATTATAAGTAGAGCACACATTTCTAGCAATGGTATCCAATTTATTAATTTGTTCCCATAAGTGTTTCCCTTTTTGTGACAGGCGGTGTTCCTTATAATAATATTTTCGTTCTTCCGTGAACCCACCTTGCCAATAAGATTCAGTTTCAAAGAAACCAATCATTGATAGAAAGCATGATAAAGCAAGACAATAACAGACCAACGAAAATAACCACTATAGTAGGAACTAATTTTTTTGTGTTTTTGATAAAGAAACAAGCAAACAAAGAAAAAAACTAAGAAAAACAAATAAAACAAAGTAAAGAGATTGGTTATGAGGGACTCCCCTTGTGAAGATGTCCTTGACTCCCCGGCAACGGCGCCAGAAAATATACTTGCTGACTCGTGTATTAACGAGCTTGTTGGGGAACCCCAAGAGGAAGGTAAGATGAGCACAGCAGTAAGTTTTCCCTCAGTTATGAAACCAAGGTTATCAATCCAGTAGGAGCTAGGAATTACCTCAAAGGTGTTGCTAGCTGGACTTTGGCAGGGCGCACTACCGGCGCCAGCAGCAACATGGAAACCTGCACAACACAACCACAGAACTTTGCCCCCAACTTATAGTGAGGTTGTCAATCTCACTGGTTTTGCTAAAAATAAAGGATTAAACGTATTGTGTGGAAGAAAGTAATAGTTTGCAGAAAGTAAACAGAAAGCAGTAAACAATTGATTGTAGATTGGTGATAAAAGAAAGGACCAGGGTCCATAGTGCACTAGTGGTGGCTCTCCTTAAGATAGATGACATGTTGGGTGAACAAATTATAGTGGGGCAATTGACAAACATCGAGAAAGCAATCATGCATATACTAAACATCTTGACTCCTTTGAGATTTGATTGGGCATTACAACATTGTACATAGACCGTAATCCAACTTCATCTATGACTAATTATCCACCTTCAGGTTATCATCCGAACCCCCTCCAGTATTAAGTTGCAAGCAACAGATAATTGCATTACACATTGCGTGTAAAGTAAACAATACGATTGTTCTATGAACAAAGGATTTTTGTTTTCTCCCTAGTAGCAACAGCACATCTAGTACCTTAGAGATTTTTGTCACTTCCCCAGATTACTAGAGGCATGAACCCACTATCGAGCATAAATACTAACTCTTGGAGTTGCTAGCATCTACTTGGCCAAGATAGCTAGTAACAACGGAAAGCATGCAAGATCACAAATAGCAAAGACATGATAGAATCAATAATCAATCTGAAATAGCATCTCAATATCCATCGGATCCCCGCAAACACAACATGTAGGATTACAAATAGATGATCTTGATCATGAACGGAGCTCACAAGATCTAAACATGATAGCACAAAGGAGAAGAACCAGCCATCTAGCTACTACATGGACCCGTAGTCCAAAGATGAACTACTCACGCATCACACCGGAGGCTTGCATGGTCATGAAGAAGGCCTCCAGGGTGAATTCTCCCCTCCGGCAGGGTCCCGGGAAGATCTTCACATCCCTCCCGATCTAGGGATGGATATGACGGCGGCTCGAGACTCTTTCGTGGAATTTTGATCGGGTACTTAGGGTTTCTATATCGGAGGCATCTTATAGGCGAAAGGGGAGGCCGAGGGGGTGCCCGAGGCGGCCACACCACCCCCTAGCGTGGCCAGGCTTGTCCCGCGTGGCCAGGTGGTGTGGTGGCCGCCTGGCCCCTCTCCGTCTCGTATTCTGGCTCCGTGTCCCCCTCGGTGAAAAACTGACTTTGGCTTTTGTCCCGTCCAATTCTAAGAATATTCATTTTCTGACTTTCCTCGAACCAAAAGCAGCAGAAAACAGGCATCTGGCACTGGGTTAGTCCAAGAAAGTGTATAAAAAGTACTCCAAACTATGGACAAAACATAAGAAACTAGATAAAACCAAGCATGGAACATTAAAAATTATGTATACGTTAGCAACGTATCACGGGTGCCCGCATCTTTCTTCTTCCCAGCGCCGGTGGTGCTGGTGCCCGTGGTGGTGGCACCTCCTTTCTTCTTGGCGGCGGCAATGGTGGCCGCAGATCCAGCGGTGGCGCCTCTCTTCTTCTTGCCCATCTTACAATGGCGGTGAGAGCGAAGGAAATGACTGGGGAATACGTGGAGTTGGTCCAGCGCCACGAAGAGGAGGTGCGCAGAGGAGCAGAGAGAGCAGCAATGGCGAAGGAAGCGCGAGCAAGAAGAGAGATGAGGAAAAAATTACCGCATATGCGCTGCTACTTAACCTCCTAGCGGATGTCATCCAACGGCCAGCAGAAACCCTACTAGACGCGTGGCAAACATCGCCATTGATGTGTGGTGAAGGTGAATCACGAACCGTCCCCCACTACTCCCATTACGCACGGAAATTGAGGAGACACGGTTAATACAAAAGATTACGCACGCCCAGTCAAATCAAAGTCAGAAAGTTGGACCCACTGCTCGTCACGTCACGTCAAAGCCGCTCACGCGGGCAACTGAAGTCATCACGTCATCAGCACTGTTGTCATCAGTTCCAACAGAAGAACATTTTGACTACTTTAGTACTTACTCGAGTCTTCGATTCAACCAAGTACTCGGGGGCTACTCCTAACAGGAGCGTTGGTCGCGCACCCGAAAGAATTTTTATGCAGGTATACAAACTTCACGAAAACCCTTCACTCGAATCAACGATTCGATTGTGAACTATGGGTTACTCCCATAGGGAGCGCTGGAAGCACATTCGACTGAAACAAGCAACAAAAGACGACAACGGTCACAAAATGATTTTAGTCCCTACTCGAGTCTGCGACTCGAATAGGCACTCGGGGGCTACTCCCGTAGGGAGCACTGGTCGCACACCCTATGATTATTTATTCTTGTACATCGTATTGTGTATCGATAACATCCACACTCGAATGCTATGGCGAATCCGCCTCATATTTTCCCTGCAAAGAGACGGTGTCTCCTAGGCCACCCGAATCATCTCCATGATGACAAAAATTCAGATGTCACGCTTACAGCGTGAAGATAAGACCTAAATAAGGCCTGGCAACGTATTTGCTATGCACTACCAGAAATATATCCATGCATGCAGGTACGATGAATATGCCTTAACGGACGCGTCGAGTGCTCACATTTACATACTGGAATTCACTTCTGTAAGACCTCCGCGGCCTGAGTCGAATTACACCAGCATTTTTCCAAATTCGAGTCCAGGGACTCGAGTTTGAGTAGATTGTGTTGTTTTGCCCTAATGCAGTCAATTGATACCGATACATCGGTTAAATTAGGCACGTATATCAACAATCCCTATGACACAAAACAGAACACTCGAAAATATGCTCAGCCATGCACTCGAAAGGCTTCATAAAGTCTCCACTCGAATATGCGATTCCACTAGACACTCGGGGGCTACTGACATGGGCATACCCTACAGGTACTCGAGTTTGACATATACGGTCCAGGTACAGCAAAAGCCCACGACGTTGCCAAGTCCCAATCGAGGATTCAGGTGACTCACGGAGACTCCGATTGCTTGTAGCGCAAGAAGAAGCTTAAGATAGAAAGTTCAAAGGGACGAACCCTAATCTGTAACCGACTCGACCTGCTACCTGAGACCTAGCCTATCTATATAAAGGCTAGGAGAGGCGCCGAGGAGGACAATCACAACCCTAGTTTCCACAACCATCGCCAGATTGCATCTGCGCACCCCTGTAACTTTGGACTCCCTCGATAATTCCAAGAGCAGACAAGAAGGAGTAGGGCCTCTACGAGGCCTAAACCTGGGTAAACCTTGCATCCCTCTGTGCTTGTTTGCTAGCCAATTGATGCCTCCAGTGCTCCCTCCTTCTCCAAAACCCAAGTCCATAACGATGGGCATTGACGAGTTAAACCCTCGTCACGGCCACTCCTCCCTTCTCCCCTTTGGGTGGCCCCCCTCCTGGGCCTTTTCCCCTAGGACATTGGCCCATTAGGCATGGGCTTCCCACTAAATCATATTTATTTCGTCAAATAAATATACATAAATGTATAATTCAATAATTAACATATATTTGCATATTATTGAATTGGGATTTCTATTTTCGTGCCCCTGGTTTGTTAGTTGTACTCAGTTTTCCCTAGCCGCTTAGTTTTTCCTCACTTTTGCCCTCCCTCCATTCCGAAACCCTCACATGCGCTCGAATGGGGGGATGCCATCATGTCAAAGGCTTGACCGTTACATGCTGATCGGTGGGACTGTGTTGGGGCGGGTCATGCGTTGAGAGTTATGTTACGTTGCCTCGACCATTACATGCTGATAGGTGGGGCCAGGATACACAGCGGACCAGCCATCTATCTCTTGTTGATTATGGGGGACGTGGTGTGGGACCATGTGGGGCAGCAAATCTAACCAGCACCATAAATAAAGTTAGTAAACAGATCAGATGTAGATAGAGCAGCTAATATAGGTTATATAGTATGGTACTTAATGATGTTCGACAATTAGGCTGACAGCAGCACTAGCGGACAAGTTCAACACATACAAGACAAAAGAAGCTGCTTTACAACAACAGCAGCAGATCAGTGGCCCCTCATGGCCTCTGCC
This sequence comes from Avena eriantha, assembly GCA_910589775.1. Classification (NCBI taxonomy): domain Eukaryota; kingdom Viridiplantae; phylum Streptophyta; class Magnoliopsida; order Poales; family Poaceae; genus Avena; species Avena eriantha. The sequence continues at coordinate 68,658,698 of OU342741.1, forward strand.
AGGAAGGCCTCTGCCTCCTCCCTCTAGCGCCTCCTCCACTTCTTGCTGCCTAGTCCCTTGACCTTGGGCGCCTTGGGCTTGATCAGGCACATGCGACCCTCCTCGATAGCCACCTTCTGGACGTTGCGGAGGTGAAGACCGAGCACCTGGTGCTTGGCTATGAAGTTGTGGACGTTCACGGACTCGCCGCAGGTCCTCACGTCCTCGGCATGCTTCATGAGGGAGTTGAAATCCGTGCCGTGGAGCCTCCTGGTGGGGCAGAAGGGGCACCTGTACACGTCACCGGTGAAGAAGTTATTGTACTGGCCAGACTTCAGCCTCCTTGGCACATGATGAGTCTTGGTGTCCTTAGACTCGTCGTCACTACGGACGTCGTTGTTATCCTCCTGTTGGAAAAAACAGTAGAGTGCAATAAGGACATGATTGAGATACTTTGATTATCGGGATTGATTATTTGCATAAATTAACCGATTGAGATCTCGTGATTATTCTCCAAATTTCAAACCAAATCGAATATTGATCCCAACTACAAACATGGGGGTTCAAATACGAACAGGGGGAGTCATCGAAATACGAGATCTAACACAAGAGGATTAGCTACTGTAAAAATACGAACAGCCGAGCCCTAATAACATACGATCTAGCATCCAACGATGGGAACAGGGAAAGAACAAGGGAAGGGGAGAAAACCCTGGTTACCTCCGACCATGGGTCAGCAATGCTGGTGTCGTAGGGGTTCTCCGGCCTTATGTAATCAACCTCCTCGTAGGGGTCCGAGCCGAGCGGGATCTGCCCGCGACCGGCGGGGGCCTCCTCACCGGTGGCTATGGCAGATGCGGGGACGGGGTGGGGGCATGTACGGGGACGGGGCCCTCCTCGCCGGCGGCCTTGGAGGCACCGATGGCCAACGTGCCATTCTTCTCCATCAACGGCGTGGTTGGGATTTTCTTGGGGGTTTGCAGAAGGTGATGGGACAGTGGAGACGGTTGAGTGAGCGAGTGAGTGATGAGTGAGAGTGAGGAGGCCTCTATTAAAGGAGAAGGAAAGCGACATTTCATTGCACTACTGTGCACCGCATAACTGCGTACGCTACTGCACCGTGCACGGCCACATGTGTCCGCTACCGCCCCGTGCACCGCATACGTGTACCGTGAGTCACGTTTTTTCCCTCGTGTTTAACCCTGGTGACTTAGTTGTGCTCAGTTTTTCCCTTGAGTGTAACACTGGCAATTTGGTTGTACTTAGTTTTGCCCTCCAGTACTAACACTACTGTGTGCAATATACTCAGTTTTACCCTCCGATGGCTAGTCAACAAAGAGTCAACGAATAGGTTTTAGCTAGCTAATTGAGTCATTTTATGCACAACAAATTCAAAAAGAGCAAAACATAGTGGCATCTACCCAAGGAGTCTTATTATGTGATCTGCCACCATAAGAAATGTATATAAACCAAGTTTTAACTTAAATCACCACTTCTCAAATCACCTACTATCTATGAAGGTTCATGGCTTTGTACTCAAACCTCTTCCCAAAACATCCCTCCCCAAAACTTAATTTGTCTGAATGAGGCAATAATCGTCAAACTGGTGTATATTTGAATTGCAAATAGTTTGATGTATGCCAAGATGTATTTTATTGTATAAAAGACGCATTTTCCATTTTTTAAATCTTTTTCTATTTTCTGTTTGAATCCCTTTGTCAGTCTTGCCCTTGGTTTTTAAGTTCTACTCAGTTTTTCCCTTGCTTCTTAAGTGCTACTCAGTTTTCCTCTCTCTTAGTATCAATTTCTCGCACATGTGCCCATCTTCGCTGCTACGCTCTAAGTGGTTGAGACAGTTGTCACGCGGATCATGCCCACCAACCGTTGATCCTCTATGATCTAGCGAATAGGATACCCCTATATCTATCGGGGTGTGCCCCTCTATCCATGCAAAATAACGATTTTGCCATCGGTACTTTAACTCCATAAACAAATGAACTTGAATATAATTTAAAGGGAACGTGTTCGAAGGTGTATAATTTGTGCATTACATTCCACTCTATGAAAATGATAATCTCTCCAGATTCACAATATTATCACGTATTAAGTGTGATTGCAAAGAGTTCAAATGTGTATAATTTTCATATATGCAAGTTTATGCATTACATTCCACTCTATGAAAATGGGGGAGAAAATGACAATCTCTCAAAAATTTGCTAGCACATCATTATGTTGTTATTAAGTGCGATTTCACGGTGTTCAAAGGTTTAAAATTTTCGTATACACAAGTTTATGCACTATATTTCACTCCATGGAAATGATAAATGATCAGGATTTTATTACCACAACATTATCATGACCTAAGTGCGATTTCAAAGAGTCCAAAGGTGTATAATTTTTGTATATGACAGTTTATGCATTACATTCCACTATAGGAAAATGATAATCTCTCAAGATTTTCTTAGCATAACATTATCACGTATTAAGTGCGATTTCAAAGAGTTCAAAGGTGTATAATTTTCATATATGCAAATTTATGCATTACATTCCACTCTATTAAAATAATAATCTCTCGAGATTTTCTTAGCAAAATGATGTCTACGCACACTTCTATTCTTTTAGACAGTGTTGGTCTCCAAGTGCAGAGGTTTGTAGAACAGCAGCAAGTTTCCCTTAAGTGGATCACCCAAGGTTTATCGAACTCAGGGAGGAAGTGGTCAAAGATATCCCTCTCAAGCAACCCTGAAATCAAGATACAAGAAGTCTCTTGTGTCCCCAACACACCCAATACACTTGTAGGTGTATAGATGCACTAGTTCAGCGAAGAGATAGTGAAATACAAGTAATATGGCTGATTATAAGTGGTAATTGCAATCTGAAATAAGAGTGGCAGCAAGCAAACATGTAACAGGACTGATTGTAAACGGTGTTTCAATGCTTAGAAACAAGGCCTAGGGATCATACCTTCACTAGTGGACACTCTCATATAAATATCTTCTCTTCATTATGCTACCCTGAACTACTCTCCGGTTGGACGATGTAGGGCTATAACAGCACACCTTAAAGTTCGTATTCCCCCTCTAGATAACCCCTCACTATCACCTTGAGCGCTAGATGGTTCCAACAAACACCACAATCTCATAGAGACATCCAACTCAAATTATACTCATGATAAGTATTTCTGTAACCTTAGCCTAAGTGCCATGTCGTGGTGGTGGCACGGCAGATGCCATGGATAGGCTAAAGATGGGGCCAATGAGCGCTAGGGGAATCCAGGGGGGAGAACATGGTGATTCCACGCACGGAAGTTCTTATATTTTCTCTATCAATGGTGTTTACAAGTGCTCTTGAGGCTCTCAGCAAGAAGGAGATGATGTCTCTTACTCCCTACCAACTAGCCCTAGAGTTCTACCTTAGACAGAGAGAATGATCCATCCCCTTCTATGGAGGCCCCGGTGCTCCTTATATAGGGGAGCCCGGGTTACAATTCTAGGGCACAGGTGGCAGCATATTCTATGAATATGCTCCTTGCCTAAAGCATATGCTTCTTTATTCTCTTTAACGGCTCGTCCGGGCTTTGGACGTAACCCACAGCATAATCCTTGTCTTTCGGCATCACCAAACATGGGCTACGTCATCCGTCTTTGCCCGCGTCACCTTGGTCGCCCCTAACCCATTGGTCCTCTTCTTTACTTTACTTTGCTCATGCCATAGCTAATAAAGCCACCTTTTGACTAGCGGGGGATTCCTTCTCTTGAAAGCCATCAGATAATCTGGCTAGCATATAGCTAAACGGGCTTACCAAGTCAGCTGCAAAACAGATAGACATGGCTAACATATAACTTATGTCGGCCGGACCATACTGAAGGAGATGCTCCACGGGCTGGTTCACACCATGGTTTGGCCTTTCTTGAGGTGACCCGGTCAGCACTTGCTTTGACCACGCCGTACCCTGGCTAACTCGGCCCCTATACCCCGACGTTACCCTACTCAGGGGTATCCCCCCAACATTAGTCCCTGAAGCTGGTGCGGTCTTAGCAACTTCTAGTTGTTATAGCCACAGTAGGTTCCCATATCCTGATATTTTGCCTCTTAGGCCGAGTTACCTCGTAACCTGGAGTTTCTCATCTTGCGACCCTTTGGCTCATTCCGAGTTATCCGGGTTACCGTTCCTTCCCTTGTACGTTTCCCCACATCCTACGTGGAGGGTAATCATCATTTTGCCTCATTTTAAGGGCCACGCGCATTTAATGCGCCGGTTACTATAGCAATGTCAGGAATAACTGCTGTAAACGTCCCTTCACTGCAGCGCCTCGTTAACCGTAACATTGCGTCACGTCATGGGATCGTTTGCTCATGTGGCCCTTTCTGTGGCCTCGTTCTGATTGGCCGTCTCGACCACGCACACGCCTGTTGCGTGTGGCGTGGCCACCGCAAAAGATCCCATGACGCGCGTGCTACGCGGTTAAGTAGAGGGCCTGGGGCGTTCTCAGGGGAAATTCCTCCATTTTCTCCATGCCTCCTAGCCTTTTTCTATCTCACCGCAACCTTGCTGCCGCCGCTAGTTTCTTGTTACTCCAGCGCCGCCGCGACCGTGCTCAGGCAGCATCTCGCACCAGCGCCGCCATTCCCAGTCTAGATTTCCACCACGGGGCCTTGCGCTTCCCGTTTCCCCTCTTCTGGTTATTCGTACAGCGATTTCACTCTTGAAGACCTCGAATCCATCATGACAGAAGAGGAAGCAGCGGTGGTGGCGCAGCAAGAAGAAGGAGTAGAGGGCCGCGAGCGCGGCTGCTGGGACGGCTCCTTCATCCGCGAGGAGGACCTGGACTGGCTCCATGCCACGCGTCGCGTCCCCGCCGGCGTCGCCTGCCGCCTCGCCTCTGGTGAAGTATCTCCTTCCCCCAATTCTGGGGAGTATGTTGTCTTTCTTTCACATTTCCAGCGTGGCTTCGGCCTTCCTACTTCCGATTTTTTCTTTGATTTCATTTCTACGTACAAATTGCAACCACATCACCTCCCTGCAAATGCTATTACTTCTCTGTCCTCCTTTGCTTCTGGAATTGAGGGGTACATCGGCCTCTGGCCAATCAAAGAACTTTGGATCAAGTTCTTTGGTCTCCGGAGGAACGTTGTTCCGGACAAGGAGCTTGCCTCGTAGGACACACTTGACCCAGTGCGGCGCCCGCCTCCATTTCTCCTCGGGAGAACTCTGTATTCCCCCGGGTCACTGGACTCGAGTCCTGCAAGGGCTGGGCCCGGACTTTCTTCTATGTCCGGTACACCACCAAGGAGGACTTGATCCGGTTGCTCCCCTTCAAACTTGGCCCTCCTGATACCTCGCATTAGGAGAGCATTCTGAAGCGGCCCACGGCCCTGGCGAATCAAGTGGAGCACCGGATCAAGGAGCTGCTCAAGGAGCATCTCCAGGAGGAGGATATTATGATTACTTTTCTTCGCAGCCGAGTCTCTCCCCTCCAGAAGCGAGCCCATAAGATCTGCTACTTGAGCGACCCTCTCGACCCCCACCGGACTTTTTCCATTGAGCTGGATAACTCGGCGCTTTAGCGCCGAGTTAAGTCCATATTCAATGTGGAGAAGGAGTTCTCCGAGGATTGGGAGTGGGGACTAGAGCCCTTCACCCGGTTCAACCCTCCTCCAAAGGTGAATTTTCCTTTTCTTGTTCTCCGAATCTTCTCTGTATGTCGATTCACTTTTGTAACTTGTCAATTGTTGCCTTGTTCTTAGTGATTCGTCCAGCAGCCACTAGAGGATGGTGAGGTGCTGGCGAGCAAGTGGTTGCCGGACCGCACCGAGGAGGACGAAGAGGAGCCTGATCTGGAGGCCTTCCTGCCTACCCCGGATGTCGTCAAACGCAGCATTGGTAAGGCCTCTTCTCTAAGGGATTGGCCAGACGATGATGACTCGGACGTTGAGGTCCTAGAGGGATTTGATCCGGTTCCCATCTCTTACGCGCATCTGGCTATGTTCAAATGTTCAGCTAACCCGGACGGTCAGGTCCACGAGGTTCCTCCCCTTGCCACTAGTGGCCTAGCCCCTGCTCCTTCCCAAAAGCGCGCGGCTACCTCGGCCGCAGCTTCAGAGGTGCCGCCGCCCAAGAAGAGGCGGAATAAATCCGGGGTGAAACCCTTGTCCAAGTCGGCCGCCAAGAGCTCGGTTCGGAGGGTGCCCAAACCTCGGGCTCCTCCAACCGCGGATGAGTAAGTCCTTTAGCACTACTACTTGGTATTTTTTCCTTTGCTTGCCTTTGTTTCTTATTGATTCTCTCTTTTTGACTTGGTGCTTTTTCTTTTTCTTAGAGCTCCTAGGGATATCCCTCATAGCGGCTCCGGCATAGCCTCCCCATTCCGGAGCAGTCCCTCCCCCTCCCCCCTCCCCCCCGCAACGACGATTATCATCTGCTTAGCCCTATTCAAGAGGGCTCCGTGGTTGCGCCTGACCAGAGCCCACCTTGCCAAGAGGAGGGCAATGTCGGCGCGGGGGGGTAGTGGGGCGGCTCTGGATACGGCAATGCCGGATCTCCCGAGTTCCTCGGCCTCAATGCCAAATCTTGAGGTGCTAGTTTTATCAGCGCTGCCCCCAACAAGTCCTTTTGTTCAAGTGTTCCCAGCATCACTAGCACCAGCACTAGCATGAGCAACTCCAGCAGCAGCACCAGCAGCAACACCAGCATCAGCACCAACTGCACCAACAGCAGCAGCAAAAGCCTCCACCAAGCCTCCCAAGGGAAAAGCCCCATCGGCTCCCTCCGGGTCTACCCCTTCAATGGCAGATATCTTCCAAACAGTTCCTCCACCTTCATCTGGTGAAGTCAAGAAGGCTTTCGGATCAGTAAAAAGAACTTCATCCGGGTCTACCGCTTCCGGGTCAGAGGGCAGCCAACAGCTGGTTTTGCATACCAGCCCCACTACAGCTCAATCCGCCAGGCGAGAGGCCCACATGAAGGGCCTTGTGGCAAACTATTCTCTAAGCGGGGAAAGCTATAGTCCACTACTCCTTGAGTATGTGAAGAACTGGAACAATGCAGAATTCATCGACCCTCAAGATGATCTGCCGGAGAAATTCTGCCTAGCCGAGTTCAGCGGCCAGATGAACTCCACTACCAAGGTTATTTCCTTAGCTGGTTGGATGATGGAGGTAACTCTTTTTCTAATGTTTTACATAACTGAGCACCTGTAGATATAGCCCCTAGTCCCCGAGCATCTGAGGGAATAATTTGTTATTCGGTCGGATGCTTCTTATAGAATCTAGTTTTTGTTCGTAACGACATCAAATTTTGATATAGCTAGAGCCGGGTCTAGTTCCCTTGGCCCGTATCTTATACACTTCGAATATCCATGCACCTAGAGCCGGGTTAAGTTTCACTTGGCCCGGATTTTGTAGACTTCGAATATCCACACACCTAGAGTAGGGTTAAGTTCCACTTGGCCTGGGTCTTGTAGACTTCGAATATCCACACACCTAGAGCCGGGTTAAGTTCCACTTGGCACGGGTCTTGTAGACTTCGAATATCCACACACCTAGAGCCAGGTTAAGTTCCACTTGGCCCGGATTTTGTAGACTTCGAATATCCACACACCTAGAGCCGGGGTAAGTTCCACTTGGCCGAATTTTGTAGACTTCAAATATCCACACACCAAGAACCGTGTTAAGTTCCACTTGGCCTGGGTCTTATAGACTTTGAATATCCACACACCTAGAGCCGGGTTAAGTTCCACTTGGCCCGGATTTTGTAGACTTCGAATATCCACACACCTAGAATCGGGTTAAGTTCCACTTGGCCCAGATCTTGTAGACTTCGAATTGTTTGTACTCTGCCTTTGAACTCTGCCATTGCCTTGCTTATTTCAGATTACCACTAACCGCCGATCCGCTGAGTTCCAGCGCTTGCTGGACTCCTATAAAGACATTCATGCGTGTTATGGTAAAGTCCTGGTGGAGTACCAGAAGAGGGGTAATTTTCCATTCTTCCTCTTCCGTATTTATTCGAACTTCTTAGGATCCATATGAATTTGTTGTCCGAATCATGCAGCCGAGGTTGAAGCTGAAAACATAATCATGCGGAAAAATCTTCTGAAATCAAAGGTAAATTTATCCCCTCCACACGATCATTGTATTTTCCTTCCTTTATCCGGTGGACACTTATACTTTGGGTCCTCTGGATCATTATGCTGTTGCAGTTGCTCTCGAGGATAGCATCACCATGCCTGAAATGATGACTCATTTCCTCGAACAAGCAGGGAAGCATGAGGCTGAGCTGAAGAAGAAAGATGAAGAGATAGCTCGGCTCCAACACCAGGACTCGGAGATCACTCGGCTGAATGCCGAAATTCAGAGGCTTAAGAGCTTCCATAAGTCCGAGTTGGAGAAGGCCGACCAGGAGTTTGCCGAGGAGAAAGAGCGTTTAACCATGCAAATCTCCAAGGATAAGAGCCTATTGGAGGAAGCCGACGTCAAGCTTATGTCGGTGACCACCGAATATGACAAACTCCAGGCCCATAGCGCCGACATTCATTCTGAGCTTCAGCGACTCCTCTTCCAGATCGCGCGTGAGTTTTCTGCCCTTGCTTGATTTTCATTCTTTTGGATTTGGTCCTTTTGTTCACTATTTTTCTTCTCATTCTTAGGAAAATTTCCAGAGAGTGATACGCTCGGTGCCGCTGCCATACGCCAATCCCGCGAACAACATGGTATTCTTGCTGCCCCTGGTGCAGAGCCAATCCCGTATAATACGAAGGATCTACTGGCGAGTCTCACCGCTCGTCTTGAGGTAGTGAAGAACCATGGCACGGATATTATCCTAGCGGCAACGCGGATGTTCAGTTGCCTTTGGCCCAGTGAATCCATTCCAAAGAAAGGCTCGGCTTTCATAGCCAAGTTAATGGAGTGTGACACGCAGCTGCACCTATGGCGCGAATCTGCCGCACGGGCTCGGGCCGACATTGCCTTGAAATTTGCTCTTTCATGGTATGAAGGAATTGATCTGGGGTTGCTCACTCGCATGTGCACTGGGTCGAAGTGGTGCGAGGATACGGAGTGGATCGCGTGCCGCAAAGCCTGTGCCAACAAGCTCATCCAGTACTCCTTCTACCACACTTGGAATGAGGGGCCGAGTTATCTTGATGCCGTTGAAGAAGAAGTTGTCTCTGAAGATGAAGAGGGAGGGAGTGAAAGTGAGGGCTCCGAACTGGGCGATGAGGCCGAAGACCCGGAGGATAGCGAGGTTAACCCGGAGGATGAAGCCGAGGCTAGCGCCCCTCCCCCACACTCCGAAGTACTTCCTTCATCGAGGGATGATTCGTCTGCTGTTCCTGCTCCTTAGAAAACACCGGTCATATTTATCAGATCCCTAGAATGCTTGGAGATGTATCTAAATACTTTAGTTTGGTTGTGCTACAATTTTATGTTCTAAACTGAGTTTTATTGCTGGATTGTCGTGGGCGAAGTCCCCGAGTTTCGTTTTCTTGTTCCCCCAATTTTTGACTCGGCTCGCGTCTACCTTGATTCGGTTTTTCGACTTACGAGTCCAAGGTTCAAAAAATTGACTTAATAATACTTGAAACCTTGAGATTAGCTCAAAATGATCCGGTGTTTTAGTGACCAAAACAAACTAAGGGTTAGTCAAAAAACCAATGTCGGCCCGCTTAAGTTCTTTCCTTTAGTCGTTTTTCATGTGCCTTGCCATTCCAAACTTGTTCTCTTGCTTGCCATGAAGCCAATTCGTGTTGGACATCAGCAAAGTCGAAGATTTGGGTTTTTGGTGCTTACACATTACTAATCCAACTAAGATATAAGTGACTTAACCCAGCCGACATAAAAATACGAAAACGAGAAACAAGTATTATAGCAGTCCCCGAGTCTCTGCTCGGGGTGGCAAAGTTTTTATTGATAAGCTCATCGCCGACATACATACCGATGTATGAGTAGCTCGGATACATTCACCTCTTAAGTGTAGAAAGGACGAAGCAGTGCTACGTTCCACGGTTGTCTGGATTCCTCTCCGGACCTGTCCGCGTTGTTCTTTTCCTAGGGTTGTGCATCAATAAGATAGTAGGAGTCATTGCGCAAGGCTTTGCTCACAATGAAAGGTCCTTCCCATGGAGGGGATAACTTATGCATGCCGGCAGTGCGCTGTATTAGCCGGAGTACCAAATCACCTTCCCGGAAGACTCGGGGGTTTACTTTCCGGCTATGATAGCGTCAGAGATTTTGCTGATATATGGCGGATCTGGACAAGGCCAGTTCTCTCGCTTCTTCCAGCAGATCAACATCATTTTGCCAGGCCTCGCGCACTTCGGCTTCTATGTATTGGGTGACTCTTGTTGAATCATGCTCTATGTCGGATGGTAATACAGCTTCTGCACCATATACCAGAAAGAATGGCGTATAGCCTGTTGATCGATTTGGATTTGTTCTTAAGCTACACAGTACCGCTGGTAGTTCTTCTATCCAGCACCCCGCTGATCTTTGCAGTGGCTCTATGAGCCGGGGTTTTATCCCGGACAATACTAGTCCGTTGGATCTTTCCACTTGCCCGCTCGACGCGGGGTGGGCGACTGAGGCGATATCTAACCGGATCTTCTTTTCTCGGCAGAATCTCGCAAACGATCCTTCAGCAAAATTTGTTCCATTATCAGTTATGATGCTATGGGGATAGTTGTATCTTAAGATAATATCCTTGAGGAATCTTAATGTTGTTGCCCCATCACATTTCCGAATTGGTTTCACCTCAATCCATTTGGTGAACTTTTCAACCATGACTAGAATATGGGTCATCCCTCCTTTGGCCGGCTTAAATGGTCCTACCATATCTAGGCACCATACAACAAATGGCCATGTAATGGGGATAGTTTTCAGCTCCGACATTGGTAGGTGAGTTTTCGTGGCGTATCTTTGACAGCCATTGCATTTTCTCACCAAGTCCTCTACTTGCTCCAAAGCACTGGTCCAATAAAATCCATGCCGGAAAGCTTTTTCTACTAATGCCCTTGAGGAGGCATGGTGGCCACATTCCCCTTGGTGAATATCCCAGAGTATGTCAAGTCCTTCCTCCGGATCAATACACCGCTGCAGTACTGTTGTCACACTTCTTTTGTATAGTTCGGCGTTGATAATTGTATAGGCCTTTGCCCTTCTCTGAATCTCCCTTGAACTTATTTCGTCATCCGGTAAGATTCCCTCTTTCAGGAAATCAAATTGGCTTGGCCCAATTGGTACAGTCCGGACGAGAAATGGTTCCTCATCAACTTCCATTGCATCCACCGACATAACTCCTGTCGGATCAGACTGAACAGTCCCCGGGTTTGCTGAGGCAGTCCCCGGGTTTGCTGGAGCAGTCCCCGGGTTTGCTGAGGTGCTTCCCCACTCTATCTCCATAGGTGCAGCTCCTGATCCGGAGAGTGTCGGGATGTAAATGGAATCTGATTCGGGTGAGGGCATGATAGATGGTTTTCTTAGGTGCTCCAAGGCGACATTCGGTGGGATTGGCTGTCGGGACGAGCCTAACTTGGACAGCGTATCCGCCGCCTCGTTTTTAATCCGGGGTATGTGATGGAACTCACATCCCTCAAAAAAAACCACTTATCTTTTGAACATGGAACCTGTACAGGGCCATGTTAGCATCCAAGGCGTCCCAATTTCCAGACACTTGCTGCACCACCAAATCAGAATCTCCAAAGCATTGTATCCAACGTATCCCTACTTCTTTCGCTACTTTGAGACCATGCACCAATGCTTCGTACTCCGCCACATTGTTCGAGGCACTGAAGTGGATCTGAAGGACATATTTTAGTTGATCCTTCTTGGGCGAGGTAAGCACTACTCTGGCGCCCAACCCATCTTTCAGTTTTGATCCATCGAAGTGCATTTGCCAATAATTGGAGTCCAGCCGGGGTGTCTCGTATTGCATTTCAGCCCAATCCACAAAGAAATCCGCCACGGCTTATGACTTGATTGCATCCCTTCTGTCAAACTATGGTGCATAGGGAGCTAACTCGATTGCCCACTTTGCTATCCGGCCGCTTGCGTCTTTCTTACTCATAATTTCGAAATGGGTGCCTCACACATCACCTTGATGGGGTGTTCCTCAAAATAGTGTTTGAGTTTCTTGGCCGGCATATATACGACGTATGCCATCTTATGATAGTGAGGATAGTTCTGTTTCGAGGCTGAAAATACCTCGCTCAGATAGTACACCGGCCTTTGCATGGACTTTCCTTCCTCTTCACGCTCCACTACGATTACTACACTTACGACTCGGTTGGTCGCGGCTACGTAGAGCAACATTGGCTTCTTAGGTAGTGGTGCGGCTAGGATTGGCGTAGTAGATAACATCTTTTTCAACTCTCGAAATGCAAGATCCGCCTATGGCGTCCATGTGAACTTGTCTGCCTTTTTCATTAGTTGGTAGAGCGGCAAGGCCTTCTCTCCCAACCGACATACGAACCAACTTAACGATGCCAGGCAACCAGTGAACTTCTGCACATTGTTAAGGCATTTTAGCAGTTCCATTCTTTCTATGGCCTGGATTTTTGTCGGGTTAGCTTCAATGCCATGGCTAGACACCAAAAAACCGAGTAACTTTCCGGCAGGTACCCCAAAGGTGCACTTCTCCGGGTTCAGCTTCATTCAGAACCTTCTCAAGTTCGCGAATGTCTGCCGGATATCATCAAGGAGCGTATTGCTTTCCTTGGTTTTTTTACCACATCATCCACATAGACTTGCACGTTTCGACCTATCTGATCATGTAAGCATTTTTGCATGCATCACTGGTACGTTGCTCCTGCATTACGTAATCCAAAAAGCATAGTGCGATAGCAATAAGCCCCGTACGGGGTAATAAACGCAGTCTTTATTTGATCATCTGGATTCAGGAGTATCTGGTGGAAACCAGAATACGCATCAATGAATGACAGTAGCTCACATCCGGTCGTTGAGTCTATGACTTGATCTATCCTAGGGAGTGGAAATGGATCTTTGGGACACGCCTTATTCAGGTTCATGTAATCAATACACATGCGGCATACCACAGCTACGTTCGGATCATCTTTCTTTTTCTCCACTAGCACTGGATTAGAGAGCCAATCCGGATAGAGCACTTCCATGATAAATCTGGCCGCTAGGAGCCTAGCTATTTCGTCTCCAATGACTTTCCTCATGTCTTCGGTGAAACGCCGGAGTGGTTCCTTTACCGGCTTAGCCCCGGGTCTTATGTTCAATGAGTGCTCAGCCTACTCCCTCGGTACACCTTGCAGATCCTGAGTAGACCAAGCAAAGATATCCCGATTCTCATGGAGGAAATTGACGAGCTCGCTTTCCTATTTGCTGCTTAACCCGGCACCAATGGTCATGTTGCGCTCTAGGAACTGATCATCGATTGCCACTTTCTTCGTGTCCTTAGTTGCTTGGAATGATACGCTCTCATGCGGGTTGGTCAGGGCCGGCATACGTTGTTGCGCGGATTGAGCCAGTGCTGCCACTTCTAGTACCTTCCTTTTTTCTTGAGCTATCACGAGCGACTCGGCTAAATTAGATCCGGCTGAGGCGCACTCGATCGAATGCCGGAAGTCCCTTGATACAGTTATCATGCCCCTTGGCTCGGGCAACTTCATCTTAAGGTAACTGATGTGGGTAGTTTCCATGAATTTGTTCAGCGCTGGCCTGCCGAGTAACACATGATAAGCGCTCTCCAGATTCACCACTTCGAATTCCAAGTTCTCAGTACGGCAATTGTCTCTTGTGCCAAACAACACGTCAACCCGGACCTTACCAATTGGCTCATAGGAAATACTCGGTACAATGCCATGAAAGGTGGTCCTCGTTGCTTGCAACATGTTCTCTATTATTCCCAACTTGTGCATGGTATCCTTGTACATAATGTTGATACTACTGCCATTGTCAATCAGTACCTTGGAAAACCTTACATTGAGATTCGGCCCGATGAACGTTGGATCCAGGACCAGAGCATAGGTTCCTGTGCTTGGCATGATCTTTGGGTGATCCTTGACACTCCATGTAATCTCCTGATCCGCCTAGGGCATATACCTCACCACTGCTGGCATTACCGCGATCACATCCATATGCCGGCGCTGCAAGCTTTTCCGGTCATTCTCTTCCGTGGTAAACACACAGTAGCTTTGATGATGTTCCATGTACTCGTTTCGTCCCTCATTCTCGTTGTAACCCTGACCTTGTTGCTGGATATTGCCCACTTGATGTACCGCATCCCTTCTTTTTGGATTCTCGTACCTCGGAGGAGATGGTGGCAGCATTAGTTGCTGTCCATTCCCCCTGTCAGTAACGGTGGTCGTGGTGCCTCATTTATAGGTGCTTCATTCCGAGGGCCTGAGCATTCCCCAAACTTCCCTGTTCTAACTTCCTCATCCATTCACATTGCCAGGCTGTATGATTCGCCGGGCTATTCGGGCTTGGCGTATGGAACTTGCAAGGTTGATCCATCATGGACACAAACGTATACCTCGGTCCGTCCTTTCGTTCTTGCCATTGCTTCTTCTGCTCCGGGGTCCAAGGTGTAGCATCCCAATTGTCTAACCATTGTAATGCTACTTGGTCTAGTAATATAATGGCTACTTCCTATATATAATTGTTGCATCATAATTATATCATGCTCATGTCATCATGCCACCTTGCATTTGAGCATCATATAAAACCCTTTTGTTTTGGTTCTTCCCTCCTATGCATTATTAATTGTATTTTGGCTCTTGATATATTGTATTTGAATCTTGATAATGCTTGATGCCCAAGTTGAGTAGGGGGCATATTTTTTATTCCACTCCACCACTTTTCTTTGACACCACCTGATCATTCCACCATTCTACTTACCCATGGGCTTTTATTTTCTTTTGGTATTTAATCTAGCTCATGGGAGATGGGATGGATCCAATTCTATTTTCTTTTGCTTGGCCTTTATTCCATATTTTGGAATGCATAAGAATAATGCCATGTTATTATTATTGTCTTCACAAGCATAAGAACATGGCACTTAATTATCATGCATGGGCCATGCAATAGCATCACCATCTTTAGCTCTTTTGTTTTTCTCTTTGTTTTAGTGGATCTTTCTTTTGTGAGAATCTCTCCATCTCTCTCCACCACCCCCATGTTCCTAACAAAACCTTTTTCCCCATCATGTATGATCATGAGGGATTTTTCTCTTTGATTTTTAACACCCTCTCCCTTTCTCGCTCTCTCTCGTATTTTCTCCTCACCAACAACTTGTGCTCAACCACTAAGCCTCACCTCACTCCTTAGCCACCTCTTTTCCCTTTTAAATCAAATTTGCAAAAACTTCCAAAAAGGTTAATTTTGGGCTTGTTTAAATCTGCAACAAAACAAAGACAAAACAGTTAATTTAAATAAATAAAAGAAAACAAAACAAGGAGAGCCCAGCAGCAGCCCGCCTACCGGGTCGCAGCCCAGCAGCACTCCGGCCCGCCTTTCTCTCCCTCCTGGGCCGACCTTTTCTTTCCCCTGGCCCAATACCTCTTCGCGATCAAGCCAACGCCCCCCTCTGTTCCTCTTCTTCCTCCGTCTGACGTCGTCTCGCCCGCTCTCTCTCGGCAGCAGACGAAAAGCGGCAGCGAGGCAGGTAGCCGTCTCCGCCGTCTGTCGCGTCAGCTCGCGCATCCCGCACGCCAGCTCCCCGCCCTTATCCTCTCGCGCCGCACTGCCGAACCCTAGCCCCTTTCTCCTTTTTCCCCTCTCCCCGTCTCCGCTATACCATGTCCTCCGCCAATCGGAGCTCCACGACGCCGTTCCGTCCTAGCTAGTGACCGAGGCCTCGCCGGGGAGCACCGCCGCGGACCGTGGAGTCGTTTCCGCCCGCTAGGAGAAGCCGAACCCGCTCGGACCTGCCCCCTCGCCAGTGAACCGTGCGCCACCGCCGTGACCCCGCCGTCCCCCTCCGCTCCGGCCGTCCCGTGCTCTGATTCCCGTGGGAATCAGACGAGGTGAGCGCCCCTCTCGTTCCTCTCCCGTTCCCTCCCCTCCGCGTGCCCGCGCCGCCCGAATTTGGCCCCCGCCGGTGAGCTACCCCGCCGACGAGCAGACAAGGCCTGCGCTCCCCCCGCTGTTCCCCGAGGTGCCCCGTCCTGTATAGTCCCCCTCCGACGAGCCTCCTGAACGAGATCGGTAGCTGGAGATCCCCTCCGTATTTTTTGTTTTTGCGGCGAGGGCTCTCTCGCCGTGGTTGCGCCGTCGTTCTCGCCGGAAAATCTCGCCGCCGTCGGGCCGTCGCGGTTCAGTGCGTGCAGATTCAGTAAACGGCCGTCGCCGTTTTGCAAAAAGCCCCCCGCATCTTTTTGACGATAACGCCCAAGCCCTTCGCAGCCCCGGTGACCCCACGTGTCAGCCCCGGTGTAATCTTGCAAGAAAGCCCTCGCGGTCTGAAGATTCTCCGCCCGCGCTGTCCTGGATCGCCCACGTGTCAGCTGCCCGCTGGCCCGCGCACGTGTGTGGCCCCGCGGCTTGACCGGCCCACCCGTCAGTCGCTGCAGCTAACCTCTCCTGCGGTGTAAAAAGTTTTCGCCGCGCCAGACATCCAGTCAGCGCCTGGTCCACCTATCTGCGACTGTGGCTAGGTGTGCCTGAGTGCAAAAAGTATCTCTGTTTTTCTGGTTTATTAAACTTTTCCAAAAATTGTTTAAAATCAAATTCAAAACAGATTTTAAATAACTTTTAAATTATAAATCCAAATAATACAAATGATATATGTTTTTGAATCAGAAAAATGTGAGGAATTCAAATATCCCCTTCAAAATATTATTTGAGCACTTTAAAATTTCGAGATGATTAAAATTACAAATAAAATGCCCTTTTCTAATTAAATTAATAACTTTAATTCTATAACTCTAAATTTGACAAATGATATGTCTAAATCGATCAGCGCGACGAGCCCGTTCTATCTATGCATTCCTTGTTCTGAATTGAAGCATGCATCATGTCCTTATTAAAAATCAGAAATGTTTATTAAAATAAGGTTCATGTCTAATGACAATAAAACTTGGCTAAATAATTAATATAATGCTTTATTCTTGTACCACACCTCACCCTTGCCATACTAATTTAATGCCATGTAAATTGTGCATCATTCATCATGGCATGCTTGTTTGTTTGTCGCATTTTAATTCATATGCTTGGGCACTTTATTTATGTTGGCCCTTGTTTGTTTGGTTCTTCTTCGAATAGACGCCCAGCAGGAGAATTATCAGGAATCACAGGAGTACTACCCAGACCCATCTCTCGCTTCAACTGAACTACCAGGCAAGCACTACCACATGCTTGCATACATATAGTACCTATTGCCTCTATCTTATTCTTGCATCATCGAGTCCCGATTGCATTAAATTGAATCCCAAGTACTACATAGCCTTTAATTTTAAACCCCACCGAAGCTTGTTCCTCCATCCCATTAGCCATTACTACAGGAGTTGTTTGAGCCATGCGAGTCGTAGCAAAGCATGTGTAGGGTATGTGGGTGTCTGATGAATAACAAGGTACCTAAACAACATAACCTGAGTAGTGATGGGATAACTAATGAAAGAGGCACCGGTGAGCAATATCTGCTATTTGGTTTTTCATGCTCACTTGTGTCCCGTAGGACCCCGAGTACTTGATTCCTGTTCCTTGACTATTCGCACTATCCACATCCGGGAGGCCTTATGGACCCCCCTGAGCCAGAGCTTGATTCATTCTTATTTCTTGAGGCCACAATTAGTTTGGGGCTTTACTACTATCCTGTACTTATGCCATGTTACTGCTTTATTTAAGATTGTGCGAGGAGCACCTGTACTGTTTTGGATCGCGCCACGTTTTCACGGTATCGACAAGCCCAGTCACATTTTTGGGTTCCTAGTCGTTTACAGCCGTCGTCGCAAACCCTGGGTCCGTCTCGGAGCCGGCCAACTTCGTTGCGGGTAGCTTATTGGGGTGGCCCCCTGAAATATTTCTGAATCCTGTGATTGCTTTGTCGTGAATGCCTCGTTGGGTTTTGAGTTGGTTTTTCCGAGGTTGATCGAGTGTGTGTTGCTATTCGTGCACCCCTGCAGGGTAAATCTTTCTGAAAGCCGTGTCCGCGGTTATGGACGACTTGGAGCACAGTTTCTCGATCATAGACAATTATAACTAAAGTACAGCTTTAATCTGACTAAGTATCTGATTAGTAAATGGTGCAATACTCATGGAATGGTTAATAAAACTGCCAACGGATGGGGGTTGTTCGTCCGCTTCCTCGTTGGTAAGCGAGGAGGTGGATGGATCTGTTAATTATACTGTTATAACTGTTGTTCTTAATTCACGGACATCCGTCTATCATTGGTTAGGCGGATGGTTAGCGAGTATCTATAGAATTGTTAGTGATTATCTTTTGCTGCAGTTGCGTCACCCCAGGTTGTGTCCCCTTTAGAGGCATAAAGACTTGCTGAGTACCCCTAGGGTCTCACACGATAAATTGTTTGATTCAGATGAACAGGTGTACTCGCAAGACGGATACTGGGTGGAGGAAACGGATGATGTTGGCAACGATCGCTCGGTGTAGAGATTCCGGGAACGGGGATCCGTGAGATCTGTGGGCGGGATGTGTTTATTTATGTGGCATCTTATGCCGATTTGCTTCTTATCCGTACGCGGATCTTGTTTTCCGCTTCCGCCCGATACTCTGATGTTTGATGTATGAGGAGCTATCCGAAATTATTATATCTATCTAGGGTATTTGGATCTTGCCGTATGGCGTTGCAATATTTCTATTTCTTTTAGATGGAATGGCTCTGAGGATTGTTGTATGTGGCTTGCATACATACTCACTTGTGTATGTAGTTGATCCCTTCGCCTGCCGATTACGCCGCTCGTTCTTGTCCCGATGTTCTGAAAGTGGTTAGGACGGCCGAAAGGTCTACCGTGAGTGGCTCCGGGCCCCATCGTACTATTTTAACCATTTTCGCTCATCCAGGCATGTAACTAAGAGCATAATTCACCGAGGTAGTTACACAAGGTTTTTCCCCTTGTTTTCTACTGCCAGCTTTGCCCTCCAGTTTTTTGGCGTTGGCTGGCTCTAGCATTGGATTGATCCCGGTCTATTGCTGCGACCTGTTGCAAGTTATACCGGTAATCCAGACGCTCATCCCTTCTCTTTCATCGAAAATCATTCCTCCTTGACAATCCAGAGCCATCTCGGCTGTAATATTCCTCATTTACCTCGCTCGACATTAGCCGGGTTTGCGTTGGATCTCCCAAGGCGTACGAATCTGCGATCCAGATTGTCTCAGCCAAGGTAGTTGGCATGTCTCGCTGTAACGTCTGCCACAGCATATTTACATATCTGCATCCCTGAGCGAACCACGCAATAGCTTGTGATTCAATTACTCCCTCGCACGAGTTTTGCACATTGCACCACCGAGTCAGGAAATCTCTATCTGGCTCATTCGGTCTCTACCGGCACAACGCAAGGGTCTGTGGCCTATTGGGTCTCTTGTAAGTGCTTGAGAAGTTGCTAATAAACAGCTCCTCAAAATCCAACCAATAGTTGACACTCCCTGGTGGCAAGTTGTTCAGCCAAACTCGCGCTGATCCTTCCAGCATCTGTGGCACATACCTTACCGCCCATCTCAAATTTCCTGTTGCGATATTGACTGTTGTGGCGTAGTCAATCAGCCAATCCTCTGGCCTGGTACTACCATCATAAGTTCAGGTTCCTCTGGCCAGCTGAAAGTTCGGCACTGGTGGCTTGTTCATGATCCGAGGCCCAAAGCATCCTGGACACGGTGGACCTTGTATATCAATTTTCTCTGACCTATAAATCCTATCCAATTTCAGCCTTGCATCATCTGGCTGCAAGTTCCTGCTCCCCAGCCTCGACCCAATGATGTGGTGGTCCGGTCGGGGGTATCCGTCGTTGACCATAGCCGAATAACCATCATTGTATCTTTCCTGAACCGGACGAGAATTTTGTTGTTGTGTTGCTTGTCCCGCGCTCCCCTCTTGCCGAGGTGCGTGTTGTTGCTGCGTCCGAGGTAAATTTTGCCCCGTTCCCACGGGATCACGCTATCCGGCATTGCCGTTGGCAGCATTTCTTTGACCGGCATTGCCTTGGTCACGGTTACCTCGGGTGGCCACACCTCGGCTGGTACTGTGCCGATCCTCATCAACTTGCACTGCTTTGCCTTTTCTAGCCATTACCGGGTCATAAGGAACCATCTGTTTGTCTCTTCTTTTGGAGTCTACTACTTCTTCTCTCCTAGGGTTATGACCCGGAGACGACGCGGCTCCTCTGGATCTAGCCGGGTTATTTATGGCCGAATGTACCACCTGTGAGGCTCCTGGTGGCGCCAGGTTTGCCTTGTTTATTTCCTCATTTTGCTGGCAAGCAACTCTTAACAAGTGATTTACCCTCTCTTGTTGCCTTTGCCGGGCCTCTCCAGTTAAACCTTCTAACTCGGATGTGGCCGCGTTTGCTACCCTGAGGTTCTTTGCTGGAGTACTGTACCGATCCAGCCCTCCTGTTACTATCGTGGATGTCTGACCCGGCCTAGGCTCGTACTCCTTGTCAATTTCAGTGATCAGGTTCCTGCCCCGGATTTTCACTCCATCTATGCGGTTTGCCTTAGCATATTCTCTCAATGTGATGTTCAAAGACTGATGCAGCTCTGCTACCTTCTTTGCCCTAGCTAACATTTTCTGCCTAGTTTCCTCTAACTCAGCTTGTGCCTGAGTCGGATCTACTACAGGTGCTATTGGCATTGCTAGGCTATCAATTGATTGCTGGAGCACATTCTCTGACCTTTCTAGCGGAGGAAATCTAGACATGGTATGCTTTGGCGTTACCTCCGGCTCTAGCGTCGAGCCCTTGCTCGGTTCCGTGTCAGGCGTGGTCATCAGGACCTCAACGCTGCTAGTGGGACAAGTGATACGCACTCCACAAGCTGTGCTGAGAGGTGGCTCGCCTCCCTCGACGATGTGCCGCGGATGAACGCCAACGCAGATCTTGTGCGCGCCAAGCTTGATGAAGATGTCGTTGCGCGGCGGAGGGTGCTTGCCGAAGCTTCCTGCATTGTCGTTGACGTAGTCCAGCGCTCCAAAGCGTTGAACCAAGCCTGAGACGACACACTCGCCGGTGCTGGAGAAGTTTCCCGTCTAAATTTTCACCCCTGCTAGCACCGCTAGCCCCACGGTGGGCGCCAACTGTCATGGTGGTGGCATGGCAGATGCCATGGATAGGCTAAAGATGGGGCCAATGAGCGCTAGGGGAATCCAGGGGGAGAACATGGTGATTCCACGCACGAAAGTTCTTGTATTTTCTCTATCAATGGTGCTTACAAGTGCTCTAGAGGCTCCCAGCAAGAAGGAGACGATGTCTCTTACTCCCTACCAACTAGCCCTAGAGTTCTACCTTAGACAGAGAGAATGATCCATCCCCTTCTATGGAGGCCCCGGTGCTCCTTATATAGGGGAGCCCGAGTTACAATTCTAGGGCACATGTGGCAGCATATTCTACGAATATGCTACTGCCTAAAGCAGATGCTTCTTTATTCTCTTTAACGGCTCGTCCGGGCTTTGGACGTAACCCACAGCGTAATCCTTGTCTTTCAGCGTCACCACACACGGGCTACATCATCCGGCTTTGCCCGCGTCACCTTGGTCGCCCCTGACCTGTTGGTCCTCTTCTTTACTTTACTTTGCTCATGCCATAGCTAATAAAGCCACCTTTTGACCAGCAGGGGATTCCTTTTCTTGAAAGCCATAAGATAATCCGGCTAGCATATAGCTAATTCCGTTTACCAAGTCACCTACAAAATAGATAGACATGGCCGGCATATAACTTATGCCGGTCGGACCATAGTCAAGGAGATGCTCCACGGGCCGGGTCACACCGTGGTTCGGCCTTCCTTGAGGTGACCCGGTCAGCACTTGCTTTGACCGCGCCGTACCCTGGCTAACTCGGCCCCTATACCCCGGCGTTACCCTACCCGGGGGTATCCCCCCAACAGTGCACACTGTCAACTTCACACACGTGGGGAAATCAGAGATTAATTAAAGCACTTGAGTAGTAGAATAGATCCTAGATTACAAATCTCATGATCTCAATAAGATCACGCATAGAGAGAGATGAACACATAGCTACTATAGAGCCCTTAGCCTCAAGAGAGAACTACTCCCTCCTCATCATGGGAGTCAGCAACGGCGATGGAGATGGCGGTGGAGTCGATGGAGATGGCTCTGGGGGCACTTCCCTGTCCCGACAGGGTGCCGGAACAGA
Source organism: Avena eriantha (assembly GCA_910589775.1). NCBI lineage: Eukaryota > Viridiplantae > Streptophyta > Magnoliopsida > Poales > Poaceae > Avena > Avena eriantha. The sequence continues at coordinate 68,680,965 of OU342741.1, forward strand.
GACTTTTGTCCCCCGAATCTCCTCTTCGGTGGAGGCGGCGTTGCGGAAATTTTCATGGAATTCTGATCTTCCCTCTAGGGTTTTCATCTCGGGGGGAATATATAGGCAAAGGGGCAAGGTCGGTCGAGGCCTGAGGGGCCCACACCACCTGGTGGCGCGCCTGGGGGGTACCCGCGCCACCATAGGGTGTGGCCGCCTCGGTGCCCTCCTCCGTCTCTGCTTTGGACTCCGTCTTGTGTCGGAAAAATAGGAACTTCGTCTTTTGTTTTGTCCAATTCCGAGAATATTTCTTTACTAGCTTTTCTAAAACCAAAAACAACAGAAAGCATGCAACTGGCACTACGGCATCTTGTCAATAGGTTAGTTCCAGAAAATGTATAAAAATGCCTCAAAGTGTAGACAAAACATAAGATAGCTGATACAAAACAAGCATGGAGCATAAAAAATTATAGATACGTTTACAACGTATCACACAACATTATCACGTATTAAGTGTGATTCAAAGAGTTCAAAGGTGTATAAACTTCGTATATGCAAGTTTATGCATTACATTCCACTCTATGAAAATGGGGGAGAAAATAATAATCTCTCAAAATTTTGTTAGCACATCATTATCACGTATTAAGTGCGATTTCAAAGTGTTCAAATGTGTATAATTTTCATATATGCAAGTTTGTGCATTACATTCCACTCTATGAAAATGATAATCTCTCAAGATTTTCTTACCACAAAATTATCACGTATTAAGTGCGATTTCAAAGAGTTCAAAGGTGTATGATTTTTGTATATGCAAGTTTATGCATTATATTTCACTCCATGGAAATGATAAATGATCGGGATTTTATTAGCACAACATTATCATGTCTTAAGTGTGATTTAAAAGAGTTCAAAGGTGTATAATTTTCGTATATGCATTACATTTCGCTATATAAAAATGAAGCAACGACATGGGCGCGGGCGCGAGGCTGGCTCGGGGTCCCATCTTGCAATGCCAACCTGGGTAAGCTATGGATCCGGCGGTCACGTGGATAAGCTGTGGGTCCGGCGCTCAAATGGATAAGTTGTGGGTCCGATGCTGATCTGGATAAGTTGAGAGAGGTGTCTACTACAGGAATCGACTGAACGCGGCCCCACTTGTCAGCATGTAATGGCAAGGGTACACTACGGGACCTGACAGAACGCAGCCCAAATCGTCAGCACGTAATGGCGAGGGTCCACTATGGGACCCGACTGAACGTGGCCCCACTTGTCAGCACGTAATAGCAAGGCTGACGGACGGCGAGTTTTAGACCATGTGAGAGTTTCGTACAAGAAGATGGGCAAAAGTGAGGAAAAACTAAGCGGCTGGGGAAAACTGAGTATAACTAATGAACCGAGGGCACGAAAATATAAATCCCTATTTAATTCCTGTTGCACCGGAACTCCTTCCAAACACCCGCTAAGCTTTCCCAGAACCCTTCCTGTTTTCCCTTCTCTTTTCTTCGGTGAATCCTATGATACCAAAACAATCTTCGACCATCGTCAAACCCTTGAGTGAGTTACCCTAATGGTTCGGGAACACTCTAGACATGGTCGAGACCTCTCTCGGAACAATGATCATCAGCGGGACCTGGATGCCCATAATGACCCCTATGCATTCCACGAGAATCTTTGTTATTGGACCATTAAACATAGAGTCATATTCCCTTTGTTACTTTGATACTTTACTTGCCTGAGATCTAATCAACGACATGGCCATGTTGTGTTCAATCTCTTTACCGACAAGTAAAACTTTACTCAGTTCGACCTATGACATCCCCGTGACCTAGTCACACGCTATAACTTTATGGATGTCATGTCTCCGAGTGGGCCCAGAGTATCTCTCCGTCACATGAAAGAACAAATCCCGCTCTTGACACATACGCCTCTACATGCCCCTCTGAATACATGAAGACACCTTTATGATCACCATTTTATCGAGTGATGTTTGATGCAAACAAGGCACTCTCGGGTGATAGTGATTAAATATGGTCTGACGTTCTAAGGAATTGGTTACTACGTTTTCCAGTCATTGTAACAGTGAACTTCGTGACTTGATCATGTTACAATTCGTGTGTTGTGTATGTCCATAACTCTCATTCACCTAATCAAACGACCCCGTTATCAACTGACATAAATGTCCATGATCAGGAAACATCGATCATCGATTGACCAATGAACTAGTGTCTAGAGGATCACTACGGACTCTGCTGGTTTACATATCACACGTGTATTGACGTTCCTATCAATACAGTCATAGCATGATATAAACCTATTATGTACTTAATGAAATATGTCAATAATCTATATTATTTTTTATCTCTAGGGCATATTTCCAATAGTACGAAAACCAAGTTTGGACTTTGGTGGACTTACCTCACGACCGCAAGGTCGTTGAGAACAAATGGATTTTCAAAAACAAAACTAACACTGACGGTAATGTAACCATCTATAAATCTTGACTTGTCACGAAAGAGTTCCGACAAATTCAAGGAGTTGACTACGATGAGACTTTCTCACCCGTAATGATGCTAAAGTTTGTTAGGATTATGTTAGAAATTGCTACATTTTTTGATTATGAAATCTAGCTGATGGATGTCAAAACAATGTTCCTTAATGGAAACATTGAGGAAGAGATGTATATGATATAACCCAAAGGTTTTGTTGATCCTAAGGATGCTGACAAGGTATGCAAATTTTAGCGTTCCATTTATGGGCTGAAGCAAAATCTCGGAGTTGGAATCTCTACTTTGATGAGGTAATCAAAGGGTTTGGATTTGTACATACTTATGGAGAAGCTTGTATTTACAAGAAAGTGAGTGGGAGCTCTGTAGCATTTCTAATATTATATGTGGATGGCATATTTCTGATTGGAAATGATACAGAACTTTTGAAGAGCGTGAAAAATTATCTAAACGGTAAATTTTCAATGAAGGACCTTGGTGAAGTTGCATATATCTTAGGTATCAAAATCTATAGAGATAGATCCAGACGCTTAATTGGGCTATCGCAAGTACAAACCTTGACAAGATTCTAAAGAAGTTTAGAATGGACAAAAGTAAGAAAGGGTTCTTACCTATGTTGCAAGAAAAGACACTAAGCAATACTCAAAGTCCGGCTACAGTAGAAGATAGAGAAGTAATAAATAAGATTCTCTATGCCTCTGCCATAGGCTCTATCATGTATGTTATGGTATGTACAAGACTAGATGTGGAACATGCTATTAGTTTGACTAGTAGGTACCAATATGATCCAGGTTTGAACACTGGACAATGGTCAAGAATATCTTTAAGTACTTACGAAGGACTAAAGATATGTTTCTCGTATATGGGGGTGAAGAAGAGCTCGTCATGAAGTGTTACGTCGATGCTAGCTTTGACACTAATCTGGATGACTCTGAGTCTCAATCCTGGTACGTATTTGTAATGAATGGAGGAGCAGTGAGCTGGAGGAGTTCAAATCAAAGTGTGGTAGCGGGATCATCTACAGAGGTAGAATATGTTGCTGCTTCAGAAGTGTCGTAGGAAGATGTTTGGATGAAGGAGTTCATATATGAACTAGGTGTGGTTCCGAGTGTGTTGGATCCATTGGTTATCTATTGTGACAACAATGGTGCCATAGCCAATGCCAAAGAGTCAAGGTTTCAGAAGAATTACAAGCATATAAAGCGTCGGTTTCACTCCATCTGTGAACATGTCAAGGATGGTGATATAAATATTTGCAAAGTACACATGGATCTGAATGTGGAAGACCCGTTGACTAAATATATCCCCAAGGAAAAAACATGATCAAGACCAGAACTCAATGGGTGTTAGATTCATCACTATGTAATCTAGATTATTGATTCTAGAGCAAGTGGGAGACAGAAAGGAATATGCCCGGGAGGCAATAATAAGTGGTTATTATTTTATTCCAAGTTTATAATAGATGTTTATTTCTCATGCTATAAATGTGTTAACCGGAAACGTTAATACATGCATGTTTAATAAACAAAGAAAATGGTTCCTAGTAAAATGCCTCTCATTATACTAGCTTGTTGATTAACAGATGATCAAGGTTTTATAATCATGAACATTGGATGTTGTTAATAATAAGGTCGCATCATTAGAAGAATGATGTGATGAACACTTACACCCATAGTAAGATTAGCAATACGATTAAGGCATCAAGTTTCATTGCTATATCAAAATCATACGAAGTAGTCCTAATCCTTAGACCATTAGATCATGCCAATCACTGATGCCAGAAGGGTACTTTTATGATATCAAACGTCACTCCGTAACAAGGTGATTATAAAGGTTGATTCGGGTACTATAAAAGTATTAGTTGAGGCTCATGGATCAAGAGTGAGATTTATCCAACCTGATACTGGAAAGATATACTCTGGGCCCTCTCGGTGATATTGCATTGACACCGCTTGCAAGCATGTGACTAGGTCACGATAATGTCATATGACAGAATGAGTAACGAGTGCTTGTCGGGAACGAGATCGAACTAGGTATGGATGATACCAAATGATCGGATCTCGGACAAGTAATATATCGTGAGACAAAAGGAATTGACTCAATGTTAATGGTTCACATGGTCACTAGATTCATCGTTGAGTAAGTGGGAGTCACCATGGATTTCCATATCCCGTTGATGATTATTGATCGGAGAGGTGTATCGATCATGTCCATGTTATTCACGAACCATAGGGTGACACACTTAAGGTTCGCTAACGCGTTTTGAGTGGATTTGGAACTCTGACTAAATTATTGGACAACATAGGGGTTGTTTCGGAAAAGCGTCGTAACTATTCCGGAATATCGAAATTACACAAGGGGTAATTGTTAATGTTTGTTAATTGAATGAATTAACAAATATTAAATAAATAAAAATGTTTTATTAATTTCATAAGTGTGGTTTAATTGTTATGAATGACATGCAGTTAAAAATGAAACTAAGAGAGGGGGTTACCACCGTGAAGAGGGAGAGGTGGAACCTCTAGGGCCAGCACACCCCCCTAGGTGCTTCCCCCTCCTCTCCTATAGAAGGTGGAAACTCCTCCTCTCTTCCTTTAGACACTTGAGCCTTCTTCTTCTCCCTCCCTTTTTGCTCCACCATTGCCATTGCTTAGCGAAGCTCTGCTGCAAAATAGTTCGAAGTCTACACTTAGAGAAGTGCAGTAGGAGTTTCTGGCGGATCCCTTCTTTCGCTGCCCCGCTGGACCGAGGGCGTGGAGGACATCAACGAGCCGCATGTGTGACCGAGTACGGAGGTGCTACCAGTTGTTGTGCCTTGAGTATCGAATCTTGAGATTGTCGCGTGTACACCTTCATATTCACCAACAATGCTTGAGCGGGAACGCAATCCCGCTTACGGTCTTCGAGGGTGAGTTACTCGTCGCTACCATCTCGTAGATGATCTTGGCTAGTTAGTGGTTCGCGTGTAGGAATATTTTTTGTTTTCCATGCTACGAACCCATTAGAAACATTGTCTTAGCTTATAGATAAAATTACTAGAATATTTAGCACTTGTGACAATGTTTTTCTACATGTGAATCCTGTCAATGAGTATTGAGAGTGTTTGGCACACTGAGATGTGAACATGGCAGGTACATCATAAATATGCTAGTAATTACCAAGAATAAATTAAGTGTGATACCATGGAAACTATAATAACACTATTTCCCCAAAAAGGGAACTATAAATAACACAAGGTAGAACATTGTGGTATGATTGTACTTGCTTTCGAAAGAAAAGGATGGCATGGTAATTATGTTGCAGTTCACATTGTGGAAGCTATAAAAGTATGTGCGTAGGTGGTTATATAAGAAATCAGAATGTAGCACACGTTATTGAAAATACACAACCAAAAAGGAGTCACACTAAATGATGCTTTCTAAGGGATGAAAGATTCAAATACCTACTCTTCGAGAAATGGTGCACACTGCAACCGGAAGGAGTAGGATAAAAGACAATGTAAGGAACGCGCAAAATGGTTTTATGCATACTTGAAAGCAAGAGAAGATAGCACAGTTGGCACTATGCGATGCATTGAGATCAACTATTCTCTCTCCTTACATAGCCTCTTGGATAGTAACATGGAGAAACGTTTGATGTTCAACAAATGCTATTATTGTACTGGAATTCTCACAACTACCAAATCAAATTATACAGTCTTCCTTTTTGCCACCAAATATATGCAACTCCTCCTAATCCCATCGCCACACACGCACCCTTGAAGCAGATCAACAATTCCTTACAATAAATGCCATCTTTTATGCCTTCCACCCTTCCTGACTATTGTCACTACCATCGTTTCATCGCTGCCAACACACCCACTCCCCTATTGAAAAATGTATCGGCATGTTCCACATTCCACCAAATCAATGTGACCAAATTATGATATTGTGGATGTTTGGGTTCCTCATATTGTGTCATGTCATCCTTAGTTCTACCTACAACAATGTTGAAGCTACGATGCCTACATCACTGAAGGCCATGATAAGGTCCAAAGAAGTAGTAGAGATACTAGAGATACACATGCTCATGTGCTATAGCGGGACAAATAAAGTGGTATAATGGTCTCTACGTGAACAACTCTCTTCAATACTATAAACCATGATTTTGTACATTTAGTATGCTTTCATCTAATACATCCTCCACTTAGTTAGCATCGACAAACAATGGATACACAAACTTTATCTAACCTCCATAGATGATATGATTTAATTCATCCCAGTTCCCCACTCATTTGTACCCCACTTTTCACCATGGTTTTTCATCGACATTACCATGTGAATGGCGATGAATATGAGAAGTGTGAGGTAGCCTACGTGGAGATTCTGGGGACGGGATTGGCACAACGATGTACCTAGGTTCAGCCCCTCACGGTAGAGGTAATACCCTAGTCCTGATTGTTTGATCATGTATATCTAGATGGATTACAAAGTGCGCTCCATGGAGAGGGTATGAGTTAATAAGTGACCCCCTCACTGAGGCCTCTAATCTTGCATTATAGTGCAGTAAAACTAGATTACATTAATGAGTAGTGGATCACTATCGAGAAGTATTGATGTCTCTAATCATAACATAGTGGAGCCATTTTGATAATGTCTAGTTTTATGGTTTTTAATGCTCCTCTTTAAATATAATAATAACTCCTTTGTTATCCCAGTGTTTCTCCATAACCTATCTACCCGAGTGTCGGTCTGAATGGCTGGAGAGCTGGCCATATGTGCATGAGTCGGATCACCCCTTCTTGTCCTTCCAGTATGACCAGACATCTTTCCTCATAGAGGGTCTTGAGAATCAACCTCTTATGAATATCACTGTCATTAGCCCTAGAGTTTTGTTGGGTCCTCTTATTTAAATGCAGAGGTCATCGATAATATTCCCTTATGAAGGCTCTTTATTCTTTTCTAAGTCTGAGTATTGTCAATTTCTAGGTTACGGAGAAGGTCTTTCCAGCATCCTTGAGGATTCATGACTATCATAAGTGGAATTTTTTTTTCGTCGTGTCTTGCCATCTATAGCCTTCTGGCATACTCCTCGTCCCATCTATTAGATTAATTATACTAGACATCTGGATTAGCAAGATAGTCATATTGGGACCATGCGCATGCCTTCCTCCTTGATTATGGAGCCTCGGTCAGAGGCGATATTAATGAGATGTTTCTCATTGATGGGTGCGCAATGGGAACACACATTAGTTTCACCGAGGAATTACTCAAGATTCTTCCTTTATAAATAGGGAGGGAGAAAAAGTCTTATACACCAAAATACTTTCTTCTTCCTCTCCCCATCCTCTTCACCTCTTCATATTCCTTGGCAAGATGACCGAAAATAGACCTCGGGCGAGGAAGGAAAGGGAGACATGGCGTGCCAAGGACGGCGAGCGTACTCATCAACAAGTTGTTCTAGCTTTGCCGGCGCCAGGAGACATCCCTTTGGATGAGGCGAGGGTTCTTGCTTCTTTGTAGAACCTCCATGCAACAAGGAAGGGGAATTTGGCCTCAAGCATCACAAGATATTCACATACGATGGGGGATCCTAGCCGGTAAGAGTGTTTGGATATTTTTTTTGCTGTATTCCAAATGTCCTTGATGCTTTTGTTCTTGACGTTTCTTGCTTTTTAGATCCGTGGGGTCTAGAATTCCCGCGGACCTACTCCCTCGGGAGATCATTCCTCCCTCCGAGATGGTGGGTGTCCTGAATCAGGCTTCCTAGTCTATCCTTCAACCTTCTGAGGTAACTTGGTTGTAGATCTTGAGCCCTTAGTCACTTCTAGGCCATGCTTCCTCATGTTGATGGACTGAGCCTCTTCTCTATTTTGTTATCAATTTTTAGAACTATTATGAGCAGATCCAGGCCACCAGTGCAGGTGTCATGGGTGAATTCTGTGTTGAGACTGCGAGTCGGGAGTCTCTTATCCAAGAATGTCTCCGTCTCCAGTCTTGTATGATCACGGAGAAGGAAGGCCTACACGTCGTCCGAGACTTGGCAACGAGGACCGCACGAGAGTGTGATGAGCTAGAGCGACGGAACCAAGATTTGGTGGAGATTCAGAAGAAGAACACCGCAGATCTCCAAAGGATCTCTGCTCAAAAGGTGAAACTCCAGGAGGAGATCGCTCGGGAGAAGGCACAGGTGTTGAGGCTGACGGAAGAGAAGGCTGTAGTTGAGGCCAAGCTTCAGGAGGTTATGCTTGTGTCCACAACCAGGTCTCGTCTCCACGTCTAGGACATGGGCAAAGCTCACTTGCTTCTTCAGGAGAAGGTTTCAGTTATGGAGGTCATGAGGTCCTTGGAGGAGGCTCATCGTGTAGATGCTAGGGAGATTACCCAGCTGGCAAAGCCGGAGGATGGAAAATCTCTCTCTCTTTCCCTTTAGTGATCTTGTGGTGGGACTTTGATCCAAGGGACGATGCCTCTCTTATGTATGGCACTGATATCCTTTTATGAATGTGGACTTGAATAATATTTTGTGTTGTCCGAGTCCTTGTGTCATAACTTTGGACTTATAATCTATTATCAATATTGTTATGTGTTTGTTGTCCACTTTGGTACTAGTTTCCAATTTTCTTTAGATCCCATGGCCTTAGATTCAACTGTCATGTGAAAGATTTGTCTTTGAATAAGATTTATATAAATCCATTTCCGAGGTTAATGGTCCTCCATAGCCCCGAGTCTTCGCTTGGTTTATGTTGAGTTGATTCTGATCTTTGTTTTGATTCTTGATGTATGCAATCTTGTAACCTGTCCAGAACATGCGAGAGCTGAAATGTAGATTTTTCGACCGTGATAGCCTCTTTTGAGAATATGCCATAAATAGAATCGGTGTTTGGATGGAAAATAGTAATGAAAATCCATAAAACACTTGCTTCCATTTGTTCTACCATTGTGGTCGTAAATTCTTTCACAACTTTTTTGTTGCATCAATCCTCTAGAAGGGCTTGGTAAACGTTTTGTCACAGAGGTCCATTTGAACATGATCCTTGTGCCACGATGTGTATGTTTCGGAGAGATGACGTGTAGATACACACAACATTCATAAATTAATTTGTGTGGTGTCAATATTTGCTAAAAAATCTGGAACTATAAAACATTCATGCATTAAGCACAAATGCATGTTTATGTTATTCCATTAGCCATTGTAACAACAAGCCCTTCGTTGCACCCACGCTTATACGTATCCTCTAGAATGTTTCATCAAATCATTTTGGCATTAAATGGTATTATTCATTGTCCCGTTATAGAAGAATCATGTAAGGTAAATTACATAGTCATGAAAAAACATGATTTATTCACCACAAAGATTCAAAGATATTGATATTAAATATTTCAATAGCAAATATTGATTAAGCTCATTGATTGCAATATATTTCGATATTAAATGGCCACAATAAATAGCAAACAATAATTACACTCATTAAGTGCTCAATATTTAGTATAAAATGATCCTAATAAATTCTAACATTAATTACACTCATTGAGTGCAATATATTTAGATATCAAAACAAATGGTAAACATTAATTATACTCATTTAAACTCTATACATATTTGCATACAATAAATGATATCCAACCATGCCCAATATCCACCATATATGTGCATTAAAATTTGCCTAGAGTGGTTGAGGGTAAATCCAAATAAATTTGGCCGCATTTAAAACCCACCATCTTTTCTTTTGTAATGGAATCCTTGAAACCACAAAACCATAAAATAAAACCCTTCATTGTCGCATTTTCTTTCTAGTACCTCTCTACGCCACAAATACATTTAATCGCCACCTTGTCGCTAGTTGAAACACACGAGCCATAAAGGCCGACTGACAATGACTAGAATCAATGTGTTCTTTGACGATCATCACCCTTTTCGATTTTAGTCATTGTCATTGCTTCCAGCACACACCATTCCCCTTCAATAGTTGTCCGCCCTTGATTAGTATCATCTTCATTGCATTCCATATTCCAAGGGAATTCCCCTCCCTAAGTAATTTTGGTGTTAATGATAACATGATTAGCAGACTAACCATATGCTTGAGCTTAAATAAAGTGCCCACACACATCTGGAGAAATGATACGATGGTTGGAGACCCCTCAAGGTCAAAATAGAGAAGATATGATGCCTCTACGGTCTTATTTTATTGAGTCTTTAGGAAATTTGTACTATCAAGGGGGCCCGATTCAGAAGGTATTGGTGGAATCAAATCACTACACCAAACATAATTTTCACCCAATAAAATGTTCTATTGGAGTGAGAAACCCTACCTTGGATCTTGCTATTGGTGTATGAGTTTCGTAGGCCCAAAACTTTCGAGGGTCCAGAACTTCTCGGCAAAGTTCCAAAATTGGGCTCTCGGTCACCACGCACCCAATACCAACTTTGGTAATAGCCCTATAACTTCTCGGTGAAGTTCTGGAGCTTGGTACTCGGTCGCCACCTAGTGCGAGCTCTATACGTATCCCCAAAACTTAGCCTTGAACTTCTGGTCATTGGAATTTTGTGTCACTAGAACTTCAGCCCTCTAGACCAGCCTCCAGTCATATCCCAAGATATGGCCCTAGGTTTCCCCACTATGCCAACCCGCAGTATAGGATTGGAAGTTGGCCTTGAACTTCCACCCAACCCCGCAACATCCATATCATGCATAATACACCCCCAACGGCCCAGTTTGGGCAATCTTAGAAATATCCCCTTATTCGTGCGGAAGACGATGAATTTTCCCCCTCCCCCCTCCATTTTTGCTAAAGCTTAAACATGTGAGATCTCCCTCCATAGTGCTACAATCTAGTTGATACTTTAGTAAGGGAAAGATAGATAATATTCAGATCTAGTGTTTCACCAAAGAAGTGTGAATCCCATTTGTTGTCCCTTGTGGGTGCTAGTTGCTCTTGGGTTCTTGGGCATTCTAGACAAATGTGGTAGTCCCGGAGCTCGATTTTTATGGTGTAAATCTCGTGGATTTCTTGGGATACTCTAGTTGAGTTATGGAGATTTCTCCAATCTTGTTTTTGAAGGTTCGGTTGCCGCCTCCAAGGGAACCGCATAGTGGCTTGAGGCACCTCGCAATGTGTGAGTGGTACTGGAGAAAATGCTAAACCATTGTGGATGTTGGCGTGAGTTATTTCACCACACCGTTTCAACGAAGATTAGCACCCCCAAGGGTGTGTACTTCGAGATACATCATCATATATATTGTGCGGTATCTCTAAACATTTACTTATTAATACTAGTGTTATATCTTGCTTAACTTGTGTAGCTAATTGTATCTTGCCATATAGGTTGCTCATCTAGTTGCATGATCTAGAGAACCTATATTTTCTTGTTAATCCCTAACTAAAAACATCAAAATTGGTAGTCGTCGATTCACCGCCCCTCTAGTCGACCTCTTCGATGCCACAAGATCATTACAATGGCTAAGCATGCTCATGTGTCATAGAGATTCCAGTAAATGGTACCGATGTTGCTAAGTTCAAGGAAACAACCCTCCACAACCAGTACAAGGTACATTTTAGGTAGAAAACCTGATCTTGGCGCATCAAATAGAGAAACTAACAAGGTAAGACATAACCTGCTTTATGTGGTCAGTTAGTCCAAGAAATCAACTTTGATTTCAACCCTTATGTGTGGCATCGCTTTCTTCTCCAAATTACCACTCCTTGCCATCGATATGTGACCATAGCAAAACTAGATCAGATGGTGGTCCAAGAAAGTATATGATGGTGGATTATAGACAACTAGTGAGGGTTGTACCTCATGTACACATATTTTTTATTTTCCACATACATATCTATTCTTTATACCCACACTTGCATCAAAATACTAGACACAAAGATTTTGCACATTTAGCATGTTTTCATGTGGTGATGAAGGAAAATCCCTAGCCTTCCTCCCCTTGGTTGGAACTGACGAATGATGGATACACAAAATTTATCTAACAACCATATACACTATGTTTTACTTAACTAGGCCTAGTTCCCCGCTAGTTTGTAATGCAAGAATCACACCAAAATTTCAAAGGAATCAATTCAATCATGCAAGAACCAACCACAAAAGACCATTAACACTATTGTTTTCACTCCACTCCCCTTTCGAGATACTAGACATAATGTGTCTCTACCTTGATGTTGTTTTCTCGTGGTGATCTAGTGAGTCCTGAGGAGGTAGGCACGGTGGTTCCTAAGATATTTCTAGTCTGTATGCAATGCATCTAGCTTGCCTTAGACGACAACACGAGGCATCTGCCTTGGCCCTTTCGAGGTGTATTGAGTGTAGCTAATGGGTGCTAGGTGCCGCTTGTCAATAGACGGATATTGTAGCCAGATCGGCAAGTAGAAGGGTTCCGTAGCTAGCAAGCTCCTGAGCGGGAAAAGCACACAGGCGAAAGAAAATAGGAAGAAACATAGGGGAACGGGAAGAAAGTTGTGGGTGGGGACAATGAGCGGACAAGAATAAAATAGGATGAGTAGGAGAGAGAAGCGAGTTCACACCAAACATGTGAGGGGGATCTCTCTCCTCTCCAGGCGGTGACCGACGGCGCAACTCAGATCCGCGCCACCAACCTCCTCCTCTCCGGTCTAGGATCCTTCTCCTCTCCGTAGGCGCAGGTATGGCACCTCTCCCCTCCTCTCTCTTATTCTCTTCTCCCTCCCGTCCCCTCTCTTTTTCTTTGCGCGTTCCCCTCTCTTCCACATCCCATCTCTCTTTTCTTCTCTCCGCCTTTGCCTACTCTGCCTTCCACTCCCTCTTGATGTTCGGTTTCTATGTATGCCTGTCTACCTTTCTTCTCCTTTTCTTTTTACCATGACCAACCCTTCTCTTAGTCTTGCCGTAATAGCGAATTGTACCTTCCCTGACGGATCTTGCATCTACCTATGCTTACGATCACTGATCCTAGGCGGAGATCTAAATAAAACAATCCAGTTTTGACTAATCCTAGGCGGAGATCTAAATCAAACGATCCAGTTTTGAAGTATGCATTTTGGCCAGATTTTAGACACAAATGTTTTACTCCGGTGTATGTTGTGCGGCCAGAGACTCCACGTTGGAAACACAAACTTTGTCAACCATCGTAGGTATACTTCGTTTTACCTCGGTACAACTCATCGTCTGTATGGGACAAGTAGTCATCCTTACATTTCCCCCTTTTGAAGCCCACTAGTAGAAGTACGATGGCAGAATGGGGGACACCCTCTATTCTTTTCAAACCATAGGAGGAAGTGTGTTTGCCGTTCGGAGCAAATCTCCATTTCCCTCCCAAAAAATGCCATCGCGTCTCCTGGCAGGATCACACTGCCCACACTTGAAAGTCCCCCAAGTCTCAACGCCAAACCGTAATATAACCACGCCTGCCTCGTTCCCTTCCTCGTTCTCCCCACCTCCTTCCTCCGGACGCCCACCAGAATTCGCCTCGCACCCAGCCCAAACCCCGCACCGCCGGAACCCCAAATCCCCCGGCCGATCCGCCCCGAACCCTAGGGATCCGCCCTGATCCGCCGCGACGCCGGCCCCTCCGCCCTGCAAACCCTAGGGATTCGCGGAGCCTCCGCCGCCGGCGGGGCTCCTCCTCCGCGGCGCCTGTTCCGGCATGGAGGACTTGGTGGGGAGGGCGGTGAAGAAGGCCTTCCCGGGCTTCGGGGTCTTCTCCGGCGTCGTGGAGTCCTACGACGCCCAGGCGGGCTACTTCCGCGTGCTGTACGAGGACGGCGATTCCGAGGAGGTCGACGGGGACGAGATGGCCTCCATCCTCGTTGGCGCGCCCATGCCGCCGCACCCGGAGACTCCCGAGGGTTCCGCCGGGAAGCGCCCTAAGAAGCGGAGGCGCGGGGACGAAGAGTCCCCACAGCCGGCCGCGCTTGTAAATGGCCTGTCGAATGGGGAAGTGCTTGCCACGCCGGCGGGGAGGAGAGGGGGTGCGGGAAATGCGGTGGTGATGGCGGAGACTGGGGATAAGAAGCGGAGGGTCGACCCTGGTCCGGAATCCTCTAGGCCAGTTCGTCGCAGCGCGAGGCAAGCCAAGGCGGCTGCATTGGTGGCCGAGATGGAGGCGGCAGCTAGTGTTGCTGCAGCTGCTGAGGCCGCCGAGACTTCAGCAGCTGACTCCGTGTCTCCGTCTCCTATTGCTGCTACGCCGCAGCAGTCCAATAGGAAGCGACAGCGTGCAAATGGGAGCTCTCGGTATCGCTCGGTCGCGAGGGATTTAGAGGATGCTGCTGCGGATAGGCTCCCGCCAAAGCCAGAGCTGCCGCCTTCATCGCAGGGCTTGGATTTGGAAGGCCTCCCTGTTCTGGATGTATTCCAGGTCTACTCCTGCCTGAGATCATTTAGTAAGCAGCTTTTCCTAAGCCCATTTGCGCTGGACACATTTGTGTCTGCGCTGCGGTGTATGCACGTGAACCCTTTGATCGACTGGGTGCATTTTGCGTTGCTGCGCTCTCTGAAGAGCCACTTAGAAGATCTGGCCCATGAAGGAGACCCTCCAGCAATACACTGTATTAGGTAAGAGTCTTCAATTGCTTGTCTTAAGATAAGTTTACAAGTTTTAGAATCATATCTAATTATCCACTGTTAATTGCATAGGAATCTTAACTGGGAACTTTTAGACCTAGCAACATGGCCAATTTATCTAGCCGAGTACTTATTAACTCGGGGTTCAGAATTGAGGTATGGCTTGAAGCTTACAGATCTGAAGTTGTTGGATACAGAGTACTCGAGGCAGCCAGCGACAGTGAAACTTGAGCTGCTGCGTTCACTCTGTGATGATGTTATTGAGATTGAGGCTATACGTTCTGAACTTGGTTCAAGGATGTCTGAGTTAGATGGAAATGACGACGGCTATAGAGGTACTGGTGTAAGAAGAAAAAAGAGAGGTTCTCCTGCCAAGGCACTAGCAGATGCTTCGCAGCCTCCAGAAGGCTCTGATGTTGTGGATGATGGTAACAGCGATGAGTGTTATCTCTGTGGTATGGAAGGTAACCTGTTATGCTGCGATGGCTGTCCTTCAGCTTTCCATTCGAAATGTGTGGGGGTGGTGGAGGATCTATTGCCTGAAGGAGAATGGTATTGTCCTGAGTGTTCGATACAGAAGAATAATGGATCCAGAAATATGTCAAAGCTTGTCAGAGGAGCAGAGGTTCTGGGAATGGATCCACATGGACGACTATACTTCGGCTCCTGTGGCTATCTTTTGGTGTAAGTCAATATAGACTTTCTCCTTTGGTTTTCGTATGTGTATATCATTCTGAGAGTTACTTAGCCCTGCTGTGATTGCTTAGGCTTCTTAATGGCTAGTCAGAATATTTGTCATAGTTGTATGTGTGAGTGCCATTTTGTGTGAGTGTACCACGGCATTAACCATCAGTTGTTGACCTTTGTGTTATATTCCAACATTGGTTTTATGTGATTTGTGCATTCAGATTAAAAGCTTGCATTTGCTCTGTTTTTCAATGCATATCTAGTTCCCATTCCCTTGCACTTCATCTACTTAATTTGTGTTATTTATTTCTTCATTACACTAATTCCAATTGTCGGCGACAGATCTCCCTGTGCTTATGTGTCAGTGAGTTCTGATCTTCTCGATGAACTTCCTCTGTAGTTTGCAGATTTGTCAATTGTGCCTTCCTGCAGATATGGGTTCTCATTTTATAATTTTATTGATAATAGGAAAAATAACTTTACAATTTTTGGGATAAAGCATGGGAATACCTGCAATACTCTGGTTTAGCAACATCAGAGGCATTTCATTTGTAGACTCATTGATCAAGGCTTACAGAAAAATGAAATACTCATATTGCAGAGATGCGATTATTTGCTTACCTTGAGATTTTAATCCTACATGTTTATACTACAGTTGAATGGTTGCTTGTTGCATTAACAAATATATCACCTTATTAATTTACAGGGTTGATTCATGTGATGCGGACTCTCCATGCCATTATTATGGTCAGGCAGATCTTCATTCCCTTGCTACAGTGTTAATTCATCATTCGTACAATTCAATAGTAAATGTGATCTCATTATTTCGGGATATTGCAACTGAAACATCTAATATTAACGGGCGATATGAGAATAGCAAGGAATGTAGTACCTCTGAAAATGGGACAGACTGCAGGAAATCATCAATGAAACAACCTCGTAAACACAAACAGTGTACGATAAAAAAGGACAGTTCCTCTAAGCAGTTAGATTCAGGGAAAGTTTGCACCTCAAATTCAGATGAAGATACCTCACACCACAATGAGAAGCCAAATGGAGCATCTCAACATAACGCCTTCAGTGCCAACAAGGATAGCTGCATTTCTCAGCAAGATGATGTTTGCTTGCATGTTAATGGTTTGTCTGCGGAGAACCAAAAAGGTTCATCACCTCAAAGTGAAAAAAGTGATTGTTATCTCCATTTTGGCCCTGCTAGTTATATAAACTACTACAGTTTCGGTCAAATAGCAGCATTGGTTGCTGCAGAGTTAAAGCACAAGCTTTCTGAGAATGTGGAAGGAAAGAAGCATGGCCAGGATGCAGTTTCTTTTTGGCTAAAAACAATATGCAAGAAATATGTTAATATTTTTTCACTGAATGATAGAAAGTTATCCATGGAGCTTCTAAAAGAAAAATGTGGCTGGTGTAACTCCTGCCAAATCAGTGGTGGTAGTGATTGCATTTTCAGAGTTACCGATGTTAAGTGTATGGAGAGTCCTAAACCATGTGCTGTTGGTCTTTTGTCAGAAAAGTATCAGGAAAGTCACATTGTCCTTGCTACACATAACATTTTGTCAATTGAAGAACGTCTGAACGGTTTGCTATCTGGTCCATGGCAAAATCCGCAATATAGCATTTATTGGCGTAAGGCAGTTCTGAAGGCTTCAGATGTATCATCACTAAAGCAGCCTCTTCTCATGGTATAACTCATTGAATCTTTTTTCCTTATTAAAGGCTTTCTTCTGCATGTACTAAACTTACATTATTATTTCATAATACTCTGCAGTTAGAGTCCAGTCTGCGACGGGTTGCCTTCTCAGGAGATTGGCAAAAACCAGCAGACTCTGTTGAAGTCGTTGGGTCTGCAGCTCATATCTTAGTCCGTTCATCAAATAAATCTTTAGGAGATGCAATTGCTAGAAAGCCAGGAAAGAAGCCACTTATTGTTGAACTCAAAGTTGACTCTCGTGATGTTGGTGTTTATTGGTGGAGGGGCGGAACATTGTCTCGTCAAGTGTTTCATTGGAAGAGGTTGCCTCAGTCATTAGCATGCAAATGTGCTCGGCAAGGTTGTATCTCCAATCTTCTGTAAGCTTCCAGATACGCTGTTTTCCAATGTATTAAACCTTTGTGATCTTGTATGTCTCAGCTGGGCGCAAGAAAATTCCCACCATAGTGTATCCCGAGGGTTCACAGTTTGCCAGGAGGCTCAAATACATAGCTTGGCGAGCTGCCATGGAAATGGCACAAAATGTGTCCCAGCTCATTCTGCAGGTAATATCTTTTTTTTTTTGGAAAGTGATCAATAAAATTGGATCACTGAATTGTTCTTTATGTACCTTCAGATTAAAGAGCTTGAATTGAATATCAAGTGGGCTGAGATATTGAGGACTCTCTCTTCTGCTGTTTCAACAAAGGAAACCCAGAAAATAGCAAGGCTTTTCAAGAAAGTTATAATTCGCAGAAAACGCATAGAAGCAACGAATGTAGAATATCTACTTGATTTCGGAAAGAGGGAGAATATCCCTCCTGTTGTTGCTAAACATGGAATAAAATTTGAGGAGCCCTCTAGTGAGAGGAACAGGTACTGGTTGAGTGAAAGTCATGTCCCTCTGAGTCTTCTGAAGGCATATGAAGCCAAAGGAATAACTCGTTCACTGAAAAAGATAGACAAAGATGATCTTCCTAAGAACATGACCGACTTTAGATCCAAAAAGCCAAAAAGGTCAGTGTTTGATGACCTCCTAGAGAAAGCAAAAAAGCAACCCAGCAGGCTCTGTGGTCAGTGTTATAAAACAGTAATTGACAGGTACGGAAATAAGTCAATTTTTTTTATTATATAAAGCAAATGTTTAACAGTTCATTGCATTTCCCCTAACCAGAACACTCACAGAATCATTTTTTCATACCTACTAGCAAAAGCTGGGGCGTAACCCTCTTAGCGACGCGCCACATCGGACCCCGGGTGTGGTGTTAAATGAGCAAGGGCTGGGTCACCGCTCCCTAAGTGGCGCGCCACATTGGAACCTGGGTGTGGTGTTAAATGAGCAAGGGCCAGGTCGTTGTTCCCTTAGTGGTGCGCTACATCTCCGCCCGGGTGTAGTGACAAGTGAGCAAGGGTCTTTGCATTCCACTTGAAGGATGCGAAGGGCAAGGAAGCTAGCCGAGGAAAACAAGTTCCGGGTGGGTAGTTGGAACGTAGGATCCCTGACAGGGAAGCTAAGAGAGTGGATGCAGCGATGAGGAGGCGTGTAAATATCCTTTGTGTCCAAGAGACTAAATGGGCGGGTGAGAAGGCTAAAGAAGTAGACAACATGGGTTTCAAGCTTTGGTATTCTGGTGTTGTTAGTCACAGGAATGGCGTTGGCATCTTGCTAGATAAGAGCCTCAAGGATGGAGTGGTGGACGTCAGGAAAAAGGGGTGCAGGTTAATCCTAGTCAAGGTCGTTGTAGGGGATCTTGTCTTGAACATCATCAGTGCTTATGCCCCTCAAGTTGGGCTTGACTCGAGCATTAAGAGACAGTTTTGGGAGGACCTAGAGTGCTTGGTTAGTACTGTCCCCACCAATGAGAAGCTCTTCATAGGAGGAGATCTCAATGGTCATGTTGGTACAACTAACACGGGGTTTGAGGGGGTTCATGGGGGCTTTGGATTGGGTGATAGAAATCAGGAGGGGCCTACGACCTGTTGGTGGCTAACACCCTCTTCGGGAAGAGGCTATCTCATCTAGTCACCTTTAGTAGCGCCCAACACACTAGCCAGATTGACTTTGTCCTTACTAGGAGAACGGATAGGCGAGCTTGTCTGGACTGCAAGGTGATACCTGGAGACTGTGTTGTGGCGCAACATAAGCTTGTGGTGGCCAATTTTAGATTCCACACACGTGTTGTGCGAAACAAATGTGCCCAAATCACAAGAGAAAAATGGTGGAAACTTAAAGGGGAAGCCCAACAGACCTTTAAGGAGAGGATGATAGCGGAAGAGCCATGGAATGAAAATGGAGATGCAGAGAACATGTGAGTGAAGATGGCCACGCACATTCCGAAGGTAGCTAGAGAGGTGCTTGGAGTGGCAAAAGGCAAGAAGAAAGAGCCTAAGGACACAGTGGTGGTGGAATGAGGATGTCCAAAAGGCTATCAAGGAGAAGGAGCGCTACAAGACTTGGTTTCAAGATAGGAGCACAAGCAACATGAAGAGGTATAAAGAAGCCAAGAAGTATGCAAAGCAAGCTGTGAGCGGAGCTAGAGGAAGGCCTATGATGAGTTATATGAAAAACTAGGCACAAAGGAAGGCGAAATGGGCGTCTATAGAGTGGCAAAAATCCGCGAGAGGAAAACAAGAGACCTCAACCAAGTGAAGTGCACCAAGGACGAGTCCGATCAAGTTCTAGTGAAAGATGAGGAGATCAAGAAGCGATGGAGTGACTACTTTGATGGGCTGTTCAATGATGGGAGTGAGAGCATTACACCCGAGCTAGATGGTGCTTTTGACGACTTCGGAGGATCCAAGAGACTGAGGTTAAGGAAGCCCTAAAACGGATGAAAGGAGGGAAGGCCATGGGTCCTGATGATGTTCCCATTGAAGTATGGAGATGCCTTGGAAACATGGCGATAGTATGGCTAACTAAACTTTTCGACCACATATTTCGGTCCAACAAGATGCCCGATGAGTGGAGGAAAAGTACATTAGTACCCATCTTCGAGAATAAAGGAGATATCCAAAGTTGTACTAATTATAGGGGAATTAAGCTTATAAGCCATACTATGAAGCTTTGGGAGAGAGTGATTGAGCATCGCTTGAGGAGAGTGATGAACGTCACTAAAAATTAATTTGGCTTCATGTCTAGGAGATCCACTATGGAGGCGATCTTCTTGCTTCGCCAGCATATGGAGAGATATAGGGAGCAAACGAAGGACCTACATATGGTTTTCATTGACTTGGAGAAGGCATATGACAAGATATCAAGGATGGTCATGTGGTGGGCACTAGAGAAACACAAAGTCCCAACGAAGTACATTTCCCTCATCAAAGATATGTATGCTAATGTAGGAGATGGTGAGACCGACACTTTCCCTATTACGATAGGACTACATCAAGGTTCAGCTTTGAGCCCATACATTTTTGACTTGGTGATAGATGAGGTCACTAAGGACATACAAGGAGATATTCCTTGGTGTATGCTTTTTGCTGATGATGTGGTACTAGTAGATGAAAGCAGGGTGGGTGTCAATAGAAAACTGGAGTTGTGGAGGCAGATTTTGGAATCCAGGGGGTTTAAACTTAGTCAGACAAAGACGGAGTATATGTGGTGCGACTTCAGCGGCGTTGGAGGCGAGGACGAAGGGGTTAGCCTAGGAGGGCAAGCAGTGCCTCATAGAGACACCTTTAGATACTTGGGATTAATGCTGCAAAGCAATGGTGGTATCGATGAGGATGTTAGCCACAGGGTCAAGGCAGGGCAGATGAAGTGGCGGCAAGCATCTAGAGTCCTATGTGATAAGAAGGTTCCACCAAAGCTAAAAGGCAAGTTTTATAGGACGGTAGTCAGACCTGCCATGCTTTATGGAGCAGAATGTTGGCCCACTAAGAGGCAACACATCCAACAAATAAGTGTCGCAGAGATGCGTATGTTAAGGTGGATGTGTAGTCACACAAGAAAGGATTGGATTAGGAATGAAGTGATACGCAATAGGGTAGGGGCGGCACCAATTGAAGAGAAGCTTGTCCAACACAGATTAAGGTGGTTTGGACATGTCCAACGGAGGCCGCCGGAAGCACTGGTAAATAGTTGGATCCTAAGGGGCATCGATAATGCTAAGAGGGGTAGATGATGACCAAAGTTGACATGGGAGGAGGCTGTTAAAAGGGACCTCAAGGATTGGAATGTGCCTAGAGTTTTGGCTTTTGATAGGGCTGCATGGAAATCAGCAATCCATGTGCCCGAACCTTGATTTACTCTTTTTGTCCTTTTATTTACTTGTGGTTCTACTAGTTTCATAGTTTTAAAAACCAGACCGGTTTGGTGGTTTAACCGGAAAAAACCTGAACCGATGACCTCACTTGTTTTTTAAGAGGCGCCGGTCCAAATAGCAAAAAACCAGGAAAAAAGAAGAAGTTGTGAGAGGAATCAAGCTCAAGATCTTATCCTAGATAGAAATAGCACCACAAAAGGCCCAATACCACTTGAACACACCATGTTTTGTGATTACATATTGAAATATACGCTTAATATACATGTTATTGTCATTTTGTTCCGATTTTTTCTTAAATTTTAATTAAAATGAATGTTTTTTGTTGCCATTGAACTGAATGAACCACTGGTCCGACCAGCAAAACCTGAACCGATAGTCTCACCGGTTTGATCACCGGTCCGGTTTTTTAAACTATGACTAGTTTCTGCTTTGACTTGCTTTTTTCTCGAGTTTCTGCTTGGGTTTCATATCTAGCCTACCCCAACTTGCTTGGGACAAAAGGCTCAGTTATTGTTGTACTAGCAAAAGCTTGCAGATTCTATTGAATTCTTGTGAACCTATAAGCGTTAGAGTGGCTAAGTGTTTGTTTACATTTGGATTATATTGTTGGAAAACAATAGATTGATGTGCTGTTACCATGGTTTGTTATTTGCTGATAAAAGGCAGTAGGCCAATCCCATGGTTAAATAACTGTGTCCGCAAAAACTTATCTTTTATCATCTCTGGAAAGCAAGTACAGGCATACATGACTGAAATAATCAAGTATAATTAACTCTGCTTTCACACCATTTTTTGATTTGCCTGTTTTCGTAGTTGGCTAGAAAAGAGAGTCAGCTCTTTTTTCTTATCCACATTTGTGTAATGTATTCAGGATTTGCCATGGTGCTTGTTCTTTGCATGTCTTGCTGATTACATACACTTAGATAGTTAAACTTTGCTCAAGTAGTTATGTCAAACTTTGCTCAAGTAGTTATGTCTGCCTTTGAATACAATTGTGCTGACAATGCTCTGTATTATGTTTAAGAGGAAGCATCTAATGAAAGTAGGAAATTTCTTGCATGACTGGGTTTGCTAAGTTTGTTATTAGTATTTGATTTCTGAATTGGTGATTATATCCCTCCCTCCCCGTGTACCTACAATCTCGTGTCTCCAAACTCTTGTGGTATGTACTACTATTGGCAATCTAGCTGATGGTGATATTCCTGTACAAGCTAAACAGTTGTAAATCTTAATCATATTTGACTAATATTTTGGTAAAGATTGTTGGTATAGGAACCAGCCTTTATGTCATATACTTTGCTTTAAAATATGTTTCAGTAGCTTCCACAGCTTGTTCTCAGTTTTGCCGATATGTTCTGTGTTTTGTTCAATGATATATTCCTTTTGGCAAGTTATTTGACTCTTTCCCTTTTTCAAACAGGGAAGCTGTGAACTGCCAGTATTGTGAAGGTATTTACAATTACATAGACATTTTTTTGGTTACATGTGTATCAATATAGCTCTTAAGTCCGTTGAAGAAATGCAACCTTTGAATTTTTGTGTTTATTATGTTGCCATCTTAATTTTGTGGAGCCCTACCCTATGTATCTCATGATAAAATGTTTCATCAATTGTTAGGAATTTCTTAGGTGATCGATCATTAACTCTTAAGTTTGGCCTTTTACTTTGAATATTGATGCTTGAAGTTATACTGTGACTCAGCTGCAATATTCTCATTATATGCAGCACTTTTCCATAGAAAACATTTCAACGTTCCTAGAGGTGGTGCTGCGGATACTGTCTATGTTTGCAACAAGTGCCTTGCTGAAAAGATCTCGCCAGTGAAGTCTCCCCAGAAAAAGGATGTATCAAAGAAGAGCTCTCTGAAAAAGAAGCAAAAGATGCAACCTCGAAAGAGTCTAAGAAGAAAAACCCAGATAGTTATCAACCTCAAGAAGAAAGCTGGCCGGAAGAATGGCAAGCGTGGCCAGCCTCGAAAAGATCCATTGACTGTGTCGAAGAATGAGTCAGTAAAGATACCTGACAGTCAAGCATCAAATGATCCCAAGAGTGAACCCGCGAAACGTATATCAAAACGGTTGTATGATAAGTACATGAAAGGCAACTCAGGTAGATCCAAGCATTCAGCAAGCTGCCGTAAGAGGAAGAGGACCGCTTTGCATTATTCGTACTGGTTAGATGGCCTTCGATTGACGCATAACGCAGATGACGAACAGGCAACAAGTTTTAGGAAAGCAAGAGTTGTTTATCCATCTGAGGATGTCAAGATTTCAGAAAGCAGTCCAGTTTGCCGTCTTTGTAAAAAATGCTACAGTGGAGATGCCATTTATATTGCTTGTGAGAATTGCGAAGGTAAGATAGGTTTACTTTAATGCTATGTTTCGAAAGAAAAAGGTTTACATCATCCTATGCATCTTTGTGATCTTTAGAACAAACTTCTACTTCTTCACTTGGCAACTGCATGGCCTAAAATATCTTTGTTGTCATTTTTTTTGGCCTGGCCCTTGCAAATAGTAAATCTTCACTTGATAAATGAGGACAGTAACTTACCCGTCTCAGTTTTCGTCTCCGTCCTCTGAATGTAACTACTACTTTCTTTCCTCCATGGATGATTCCCCAAGATATATTAATATATATATCCCTTAGTAAGTTTGCAAGACTTAAGTTTCAGCAAGACAAACAATTGTTTTTGGAATTCCATATGTTGGCCGTGTAATGCCATTCACTTCGTTGCTCTTCATCCCATGGGAAGATCTCACAGTTTGCATGATGTAAATCTAATTGCACTTGTTGTTCCCTGCAGATTGGTTCCATGGGGATATCTATTCTATCACCATAGAAAATGTCAACAAACTCGCGGGCTTCAAGTGCCATGCGTGCCGTCTCAGAGCTGTTCCTGTTTGTCCATATTCACAAGCTGATACGATTCTTAAGGATCAATCGGATAGGGAGGACGACATTGACATGTCTGTAGAGGACGAGGACTGCAATTGTCCGAAAGATCTGTGCACTTCCGATGGTCTGAAAGAGCTTCACGATCATAACATTGAGGGGGAGCTCCACTGTCATAGCATTGAGAAACAGGTTGGTAATCGTATTGGTTTGGAAGTGCTTGAAGATCGTAATGATCTGAAAGAGACAGGTAGTCATAGCACCGAGAACCAGCCTGATGATTGTAATTGGTTAAAAGAGCTGGACAGTTGCAACAAGATGGAAGAGCTTGACACTCATAGTACTGAGAAAGGTCCTCATGATCATAATAATCTGAATGAGCTTGATAATCACTGGGGTGAGAAAGAGCCAGGCAGTCATAGCACCGAGAAACAGCATGATGATTGCAATTGGTTAAAAGAGCCGGACAGTTGCAACAATATGGAAGAGCTTGACAGTCATAACACTGAGAAAGGTCCTCATGATCATAATAATCTGAATGAGCTTGACAATCACTGGGGTGATAAAGAGCGTGTTGATTATAATTTTCTTAGTGAACTTGGCTCTGATAACAATGTGAAAGATCTCAACAATGGGGACGGTCCAGAAGAGCTTGGCACTACTGAAGACAGCAGCAACTTTGCCACTGGAAAAACACAAAGTCTGAAAGAGCTGGACAACAAGAAGTGTCTGAAAGATCTCGATAATTGGAACAGTACAGAGGAGCTTGATTATAACAACAGTTTGGATAAGCCTGATGGCCATAACAGTCTAAAGAAGCCTGAGCTTGGTAATCAGAACAGACTAAATGATCTTGATAATAATAAAAAACAAAAAGAGTTTCAGAGTGCTCAAAATGGCAAATTTACTGCAGTAACATGTACAGATGGTTCTCTAGCTGAGCAGTTCAACACTAGCTTATCTTGCAAAGAAGCCATGATCATGACATCTGAAAATGATTCAGTGAAGGAGCCTATTGCTTTGCAGTCCAAGGGCAGTCCTGAGGATACCGTTCTTCCTACTGAACATGAGATGGACCTTCAGGTTCCCCTGAGCTTCTTGACTTTATAGGATATATGCCAAAAGGAAAGTGCATTCTAGCATGAGTTTCTGTGAGCTTGTACTGTTCACTCTTCTGCTGCTTTGTTAGAGAGTTCTTCTGATTAGTTTGGGTTGTTGAGCTACCTGACAGCTAGTTTTGTGCTATAGATAGATGTTACATAATTACATCGGTGACGCAACCCAGTAATAAGAATCTGCAAAAAGGAAAATATATTTTTTGTGGATTCATCATATTTTGGTCGTTTCCGTAGGGAAATATGCTGACCTGACAAGCAGCGTTGGATCTTTTGACTATGACATTACAACTTCAAAATTCTCAGTAGGTATGACATATGGAATATCTGGCCAGAACTTGTAATTCATTTTGCACTGTGAGATAATGCACTGACTGGGATATTTCATCGAGTACAAGTGGCTGGTTTTTGGTGGCGCTGCACCTGCTCATGATGCACAAGGTGAGGCTCGTTTTTGTTTTATACCCTATTTGCTTGTGTTGAATATCGAACATGTTTCATTCAGAAAAGGGAAGAACATTGAATGTGTTCCTTCTCTGTTGTGCTGATATATTATTATACAGAACTGGATTCCATGTGTCCTTGTTTGTTGTCTAGCTACAGAACTGGTTTATCATGATCTAAGTAATGGGCTAACATTGATGAAAATACTGCTGTAGGAAGTCTAGCTAAGTTTCATGCTCTAGTGGGTTTATCATGTTCTGAGTAATAGGCATAAAGCGATGGGAATAATGCTATAGGAATAACTGTGTTAATTTATACTGTAAAACGTGGTTAAAGGGGAAAGTTCTCCCCCTTCACTACGCTGTTAGGTAGAAGTGAGGCACCTGCGGAGGCTGCGCCTGCGCTCTAGCCAACCGGGCACTGCCTGGTTTTCATTCATTTTTATACTATATAAATGAGTTATACCATTATGGGCTCATTAATGTCTTCTATTCAAGTGGAATTTGAAGTTGCTAATGTATGATTTATGTCGTGTTGAAGCATTGGGAAAGTAGAAGTGAATCACCTGCGAAAGCTGTCCTTGAACGCCATTGGGCGAGCTCACAGGCGTGCGCTCTAGCCAACTGAGCACTGCTCGGTTCTCATTAGGTTTTATACCATAAAGGATATTTGTTACCATTGTGGGCTCTTTAAGGTTCACACTAAGCTCTCCCTACTGGATTTATCATGATCTCAGTAATGGGCTTACATTGATGAAAATACTGCTGTAGGAAGTCTACTCCCTCCGATCCATAATACTTGTCGCTAAAATAGATGTATCTAGTACTAAAACATGTCTAGATACATCCATTTCAGCGACAAGTAATATGGATCGGATGGAGTAGCTAAGATTCATGCTCTAGTGGGTTAACCATGTTCTGAGAAATAGGCAAAAAGCGATGGGAATAATGCTATAGGAATAACTTAGGAAGTTCTCTCCCTTTACTACGCTGTTAGGTAGAAGTGAGGCACCCGCGGAGGCTGTGCCTGGAACTCGGGTGGACGAGCTCACAGGCGTGCGCTCTAGCCAACCGGACATTGCCCGGTTTCCATTGTTTTTTATACTATAAATGAGTTATGTTACACTATTATAGGTTCATTAATGTCTCAAATTCGAGTGGAATTTGAAGTTGCTAATGTATGATTTATATCATGTTGAAGCATTGGGAAAGTAGAAGTGAGGCACCTGCGAAGGCTGTGCCTCGAACCCCGTTGGGCGAGCTCACATGCGTGTGCTCTAGCCAACCGAGCACTGCTTGGATCTCATTAGATTTTATTTTATACTATAAATGATTTAAGTTACCATTGTGGGCTCATAATTGTTCACACTAAGCTCTCTCTCGACTGGGTTTATCATGATCACGGTAATAGGCCCAAATTGATGAAAATACTGCTGTTGGAAGTCCAGCTGAGATTCACGGTTAAGTTCTCTCTCCTGGGTTTACCATGTTCTGAGTAATATGCAAAAAATGATCGGAACACTGCTATAGGAATTACAATGGGAATAACATAGTGGTATTAATTTTATACTATAAAGCGTGGTTAAAGGGGGAAGTCCCCTCCCTTAACTGTACGTTCGGAGGCTGAGCTTCGAACGCAGGTGGGCGAGCTCACAGACGTGCGCTTTAGGCAACCGAGCACCGCTCGTGGCTCGGTTCTCATTAAATTCTATACTATATACTGTATATGATTTATGTTACCATTGTGAGCTCATTAAGGTCTTCTATTCTTGTGGAATTCGAAGTTGCTAAAGTATGAGTTATATCATGCTGAAGCATTGGGAACATTCAGTGTTCTCTGTCTATCTGCCTGCCATTTACATCATCAACTTTCCGTATTAACATTTATTCCATACCATATGACATCATGAAGTTGGCGAATTCACTGATTGTCCTCCCTGTAATATTTTATTTTGTCCAGCTGGCTTTCAGCCATGTATCTGACCATGTTTATTCTCCCTGTAAACAGGACGGAGACAGGGATGAAGCATTCTCCACCGTCGTTAAGCATCTAGAGCTCGCATTCTCCAGATCACCCATGTACCAAGATTGACCAAGGCATCCTGACGATTCATTTTTTTCTTGTTGGTCTTCCCAAGTGCTTCAGACAGTCAGCTATCTTGTACATTCTGCGAAGCAATTCCTCTGGACTCGTTATATAGGATTCGTTTAGGCTTCAGGTTATAGGGGAAAAATAGCTCGTGCAGTGTAACAGTCAGGTTCCGATGAGTAGAAGAATGATGATATTGTACTTATGGGTTCTACTCTGGTTTAGCAATGCTAGCAGCAGCTTCAGATGTATATTCGTTTGTTATACTCCCCAGTTTCGTTACCTTCCCTGGTCACAGTGCTGCACCTCTGACCCAGCCATCTTGGAACGCTGGTGTCACATTCGTGTTCCAGCTCAACTTTAGGCAGAAGTCTCTTCAGCTTGAGAGTGTTGGCAGACAATACTGTATCATCATCCTCTGTGGGTATACCGATTTCTGACAATCCAGCTGTTGCATTGCATCTCATCCTCACCTGGACCGGCGCTGCTCAGGTTTTGCTTCCTCCACTGTCGCCGGGCTCTCATGCCTCTCCAAGAGCCAGCTGCACGCGCAGAAACCTTGGCCCGTCACCAACCAGTTTGCATGATTGCATCTCATCCCCGCCTTGCTCCTCCTGGCTGCTCAGGTTGCTTCCTCCACCGTCATCGGCTGTTCCTCAGCCAGGCCTATGCTTTCTGACGGCGCTCCAACCAGCTGCATGTGACAGGAAGCCTGGGCTGTCGCCAACTGCTTTTGAACCACCCCCGTCCCGTCCGGTTGCCACGAATGACACGCATTCCGTCGCAGATTGATTGGCTGCTTGATAGGACTACCATACCAATCTCTACCTGCCGTCACCATCACAGATCAATCATAGCCCGGCCGGCCGGCCGGTCGGCGCCATCATTCGCCATCCATCCCCACACTCCCTGATCGCCAAAGACGAAAGCGACACGCCAATCAATCACCCAATCCGACGTACGTATAGGCACTTCATCACTAACAAAGTACTCCCGGGCCACTAGCCAGAGCTCTGTAGCTTCACTCGCACTATCATGGAGAGATGACAGTACAGGCACAGGCACAGCCTGCAGGTGCAGTTAACCTCCGTGATACGATGATGAATCATGAGAGCAACGGCTCTGGGAATTAAGCCCGCGGTTGGTAGTGGTACCATACCGCCACCACCACATGGTGGTAAGCAGCGTAGTAGTACGAACAGTTATGGTGATGCGTTCGCTCATCACATGACCCCCCGTCCCGTGTGTGGTCACTGCCTTTTTACCTTCAAATTGCCTGCAGAAGGTGCCGTTGGAGATTGCTGGTCCGTCTACGTGTGCACGCACGCGTCTCGATCATTCCCTGCTACTACATCGCCGTCGGTTCACAATCCTTAAGACGCGACTACGCTTGCACGAGAATAGTATTTGTTACTAGTAGTACTACTCAGCACCGAATTTTCTTCTTTCTCTTTGAACTGATTCTCTTACTTTTGCCAATCCAACTCAATACCTTCAGAACATTTTTCAACTCCGTGCTTCTGCTGCCAACTGCTTTGCTACTAGTAGGAGGACGAAAGTGTAGATTGATATCACTAGGAGA
Source organism: Avena eriantha (assembly GCA_910589775.1). Lineage (NCBI taxonomy): Eukaryota > Viridiplantae > Streptophyta > Magnoliopsida > Poales > Poaceae > Avena > Avena eriantha. The sequence goes on from OU342741.1 coordinate 68,710,760, forward strand.
ACCTTAACTGAACCCACCGCCACTGGATGATTGCAACCGGCGCCATCCATGATTCATCGGCGCAATCGCCACAGTAGCAAGGAGTACTACGGCTGAACGCGACGGCACGGCCGTCGGGTGGGGGCCAGTGCGTCGCGCGTCCCACGCGGGCGAAAGGGACGTCGACCTAATCGCTCTAGCTTGGATTGGACGGGCGGGGCCCGGCCGGCAGATCGCAGCGGCGGCAGCAGCTCGATCGGGCTTGGCGACCCCATGTGTGCGCGCCGGCTCCGGCCGCGGCGGAGCGGCGCCGTCGGCGGGGGACACGGTGGCGGTGCGACGCGACTGGCCCCACGGGCGAGACGTTGCGTGCAATGGCCATGCGCGGGCAGTGGGCTCCTGCTTTGATTTGCATTGCTGCTTTTGTGTTTTAGCGTACCCCGGGTTTCGGGTGAGCGCGTCGGCTTGTGCTACCTGAGGCACGACTGCTTTTTCAAACGTTTAACTCGTGCATGATGATAGGACGGCAAGTGGCAAGTGGGAACATCACGTACTCGAGCGTGCACATGCCGAATCCTAAAGTGGTTACAAACACAAGTTAATACAATAGAATACCACGATTAATCGGTGCAGTGGAAGAATACTTTCTTCTAGCTAGATATTGTATTTCCATTTCTTATATTTGAACAAACCAAACTAAACTAGATACGTTCTTAAGTTAAAATGCCTCAAAAAAAATTATATAGAACAAGTATGACTACCGTTTCAAAATGGTTTGGTTTCCACAATAATATTATGTAGTTATAATGCAAAACCATGCATTTTGGCATTTTGCAACATCATCTGTGTATTATTTTGCTAAAATATAATATAAATACTTAATTCAGATTTACGTTGACAATTAAGTGATAATAAAGTAGAAAAGTTTTTTTTGAAATTAATAAAGTAGAAAAGTTAAGCATGAGTAATTGAGAATTGTTGTTTTATCAAGTCAAAGGATTACATGTTATAACACAAATTTTCAAACTTTGCCTTTTATTCTTAGGGTGACCAATCTCCATATGGGTCAAGTAGAGAAAAATCATGTTATCTCTCGATACCATCCATATCACCCTATCTTATCTCTACACATGGATGACAAGAAAAAATTATGTCAGACATCGACCTTGAAGCATTTCTTCCCATGCAAGTGATACTAGACCGATTTGAGTCATTCGGATTATAACTAGCATGTCATTCAGATCAACACAAGTTAGGCTCTTACCTGCTATGAACTTCTTTCAATGTTCACAACAAATGCAAAATGGCACCGTTTCTTGGTGTAACCATACAATGACTCTTTAACACTAATGGTGCAATTGGTTGCATGTACCAAGTTGAGCCATGTCTTGGGGGGTATTTTTGGCTGATTAGATGGCTGACCTCCCTCCGTGTTGTGCCCGGCACGCACCAAAGCACTCTCGGGTTTGCCTACGGTTGAACGGCCGAATCGACCGTTTCCTGCGAGTTAGGCTTGTTATGAGTTAGGCTTGTTATGCGCTTCCGGGATGCAACCTCGTAACCAAGTTTTGCATGTGAGATTGCTTCCTCTTACCTCACTTTAACTCCTTCACCAAGCCTCTACTAATTGAATAACTGTGTTTCGATTTAAAATAAGCTCTGTCTGAAAATATGCATGCCGAGACAATCAGAACCGACTTTCATTATTTGTAACTTTGCAATTTCATGTTTAAATTTGCGGTTTTTTAGACGATTATTTTCAAGTTCATCGTGCACGGTCGATCGTTACAGTTTTATTTAAAAGTAGTTTCACCTCGTTGTTTCGCTCAACTCTTGTGTTGTAAGCTTTTGTTTTGGTGATCATGAACGACTAGATCCATATTTAAAAGCATCTCCATATTGTACCATAAGGTGTTCATGTGTGCCTTTCCTGTAACTTGTTGTGTCTAGCCTCAACTCTCTATCAATTACCTTTTGTTAATCTTGTTCGCCAGTCCATCATTTCATCATGACATATAGATGAGAAAGATATGGATCAACGATGTGATTCCATTTCGGTAATTGACTTCTGTAACGTCCCAACATTAGAGCTTAGAAATAAGCTAAACATAGATGTGTGCATTGCATTCATGCATAGAAAATCCGAATAATTTTCGCGCTTTTAAATAAAACTTGTCAAAGTGATTGAAGCTTCTCTTAAATTGGTGGAACTGAAGTAGATCATCAAGTTGACTGCGATAAGTTTCAATATGACCTTTGTTAACACCTTATCTTTGGATAATATAATTTGATCTAAGGGTAGATCAAATGTAATAAAAATAAGTCACAACACACTACTTAATAAGGAGTACTTGCTCTTCTAGATATCATTACATGGTATTCCATACCACAACTCAAGAATGAATACTTAATGTTCTAAAGATGATATCAAGGTATTGTCTACCACAAACCCTCAATACTAAGTTAAGCATATCACTTAAGTAAAAAAACTCTATAACTAAATCTTGAAACACTTGTTTTCCATAGTTACTCTTATCATACGTACCATGGTAGTTCTTACACATTAGATCTTATTACAAATAGAGTAGAAAGGGAAGTCAAGCCAAGACCATTGATGACCCACAAGTATAGGGGTGTATCGCAGTATTTTCGAGGGAAGTGAAACCCAATTTATTGATTCGACACAAGGGGAGCCAAAGAATACTTATCAGCCTTAACAACTGAGTTGTCAATTCAGCTGCACCTGGAAACAATCTTGCTCACAGCAGTTTATCAGTAGCAACAGTTTTGTAGTAGGAATAGTAAAGTAACAGTAGTAGCAAAGCTAAGACAGTAGTAACAAAAGCAGTAAACAGTAGGATTTGAGTGCGGTAGACATAGGGATGGATGGACGGACGTTGCATAGACAAGGCAATTCACATAGCAATCAGAACATAGGGCAATTGCAGATAAATAAGATAAAGCACCCAAGTACTAGACAATCCTAGGCATGTGTTCCATATATAGTCATACGTGCTCGCAATGAGAACTTGCACAACATATTTTGTCCTACCAGCCCGTTTGCAGCGGGGCCTCTAGGAAACTACTGGCAATTAAGGTGCTCCTTTTAATAGAGCACCGGAGCAAAGCATTAACACTCCGTGAACACATGTGATCCTCACATCAAAGCCTTTCCCTTCCGGCTACCCCGATTCTGTTACTTCGGGACCATAGGTTCCGGACAACGACGTGTATATACAACTTGTAGATAAGACCAGAAACAATACTATCATAATGAATCAATAATAAGTTCAGATCTGAAATCATGGCACTCGGCCCTAGTGACAAGCATTAAGCACAACAAGTCGCAACAAAGTCATAAAGCACTAATAAAAGATATTAGGCACTATGCCCTAACAATCTGATGCCATTACATGAACAATCTCACCCAATCCGTACCATCCCCATAGCCTACAGCGGGGGATTACTCACTCATAGATGGGGGAAACATGGATGGTCGATGGAGAAGCGATGGTGATGATGATGGCGATGATCTCCTCCAATTCCCCGTCCCGGCAGGGTGCCAGAATGGAGTTTCTGGTGCTGTTTCGTGGAATCTGGTGGTGGCGGCGGAGCGGAACTCCTTCTACAAAAACGTCGAACCCCTTGAAGTTTTTAGGTCAGAAGGCTCCTTATAGGCGAAGAGAGAGGTCCAGGGGGTGCCTGGGGCCACCACACCAGGCCCTGGCACGGCCAGGCCTAGCCCGCGCCTTGGGGGGGTGTGGCCAACCCCTGGCCCTCCCCCGTCTCGTATTCTGGCTCCGTGAGTCTTCTGGAAAAATAGACACTTTGGCTTTTGTCCCGTCCCATTCCGAGAATATTCATTTTCTGACTTTCCTGGAACCAAAAACAGCAGAAAACAGGCAGCTGACACTATGGCTCTTGTTAATAGGTTAGTCCAAGAAATCATATGAAAAGTACTCCAAAGTATGGACAAACCACAAGAAAGTGGATAAAAACAAGCATGGAGCATCAAAAATTATAGATACATTTGCAATGTATCAACATCCCCAAGCTTAACTCCTGCTCGTCCTCGAGTAGGTAAGTGATAAAAAGAAAGAATAATTTTTGAGGTGACATGCACCATCAAAGACTTGATCAAAATATTTGTAAAACATTCAAATCTGGGATCAAAGTACTTCAATCATAACATGAAAGACAAAGTTCTAGCAATAAGCAAAGAGACTATGATGCAACATGAAAAGGCACAAACAAAAGATTCATGAATAACAATGCTTTGCAGGACGTTTGTTTGTTTCACATAAAGAAAACATAGCATAAAAGTATTCAGCTTGTCCCTCAATAGAGTAGCAAATATAAATGCATAGGACACCTTCAAAGTTCATAAGAGTGACTAGATACAAAAGTTTCAAACAAGCAATAACAAGTTATGCATCAATCAACTAGTCATGGGACAATGCACATAGAACTAAGAATGGCCACTATGCTCTCAAAGTAGTGCATAAAGATAAAAGCTGGAGACTCAATGTAATGGTGGAAGAAAAGCCTTTGTAAAAGGAAGTAGGGATTCAAGTCTCATAAAGAGCTTCCAAAAATTATGGTACTTATAGCTTTCAGCTCTCATTGCCCCTATCATAAGCATCTTGAAGGTGATTAAGGTTAAAGTGACACAACTAAGAGGATATGCTTGACAAGTTATAAACCGAAATCTCATGCCCCTTACTTACGAAGACCGATTCTCATGCTACTCAACTTCAGTCACAAGTAAGCTCTTGTCATTGTAAGTATATGTGTATCATTAAAAACCGTCAACGGGGTACCCCTTGCACATGATATGGGAGCTTTCCCATAATCAAAATGACAAGGCAAGCAGACAATGAGCATCTTAGCGATCTTTTTATTTGCTATTTGCATAGGTTTTTATTGAGGATGCTTCATAGAGTGCTCATTATGGTGATGCTGCAAGTTTCCACCATGATTAGGCATGGCTTAGGCTAGCGGCCCAGGCGTTTCTCTAACACACATACAAACTCCATGATTTTAAAAGTTCCACTTTTATTTCACACCGCCGGGATCCATAAGCAAAAGAACATGATATCAATGGGGTACAGAGTACAAGTGCAATGTTGAAAGCATTCCCCATGAAACATGGTTCTGCTAATTTCAACTTATAAAGCGCAAGCATATACGCAACAAAGAAGGACCCAATGGTTCAAGTTTATTAGGGGCAAAAAGTAAAGTGTGCCATCAAGTTCGTGAGAGCTTTAATCACTAGTTTTCTCATAACAAGTGGAAGGTAAACAAAAGCATGAATATACTTGGAATAGAATAAGCTAGTAGGTAGGTATGGTGGACTCTTTGGAAAAACTTGGTTTAGGGAGTTGGATGCATGAGTGGAACTCATACTTTGTTGTGGAGGCTAGCAAAAGACTAGGAGCGACAAACTAAGAGAGCAATAATGGCCATAATCATGCCGAGCGACAAAACATCATTGATCAAAGCATAAAGTGATACTACAAGCTGAAAACTAAAGGATCATAAAGGCTTATGGTGACTTGAGATAGTCATATCATGGTGTGAGCATGTGCCAAGTCAACCCAAATAAAGCATCAAAGGAGAATACCACTATACTATGCTTTAATATGCTAAAACAACGCATGATTCATCCAAGGCACATTAAGCAATCTCAATTGTTTATAACAAGTCATGATACAGCAAAGAATACTAAGCATAAAGCCAAAACAATATCAATCATGACATGACAAAGCATAGGCCACAGTCAAAAACAAGCTCTCTTTACCACTTAAGCATGAGCTTTCCTACTCTTTTCCAATCCAAACCAGACTATTTGAACACCAATGTATGAATGAGGGGGTCCAACCAATTTATTCAGAAAACTAAGAAAACCACGCAAACTAAAAACCAAAATGAAAACAAAAAAGAAGACGCTCCAAGAACAACACAACTGTGCATGAAACAATAAAAATGAAGTGTTTGGAAGAAACCTGAAATTTTTATTGATGAAGAAGGGGATGCCTTGGGCATCCCCAAGCTTTGACTCTTGTACTTCTTGGATATTTCTTGGGGTGACACGCGTGGCATCCCCAAGCTTGAGCTTTAGTCCATCCTTCATCTCGTTGCTCATTTCTTCCATACACCTGAAATTTTTCCTTCATACAAAACTTCACACAATCTTTATTAGCAACATTAGTATACTTAAGATAAATAAGTCTTAAGGTTCAGTTCTAACACCAAATAAACTCCCATTAGAACACTAGCTACTGTAGCACTTCCCTCAAAAAGCTCAATTCCCCAAAAGAACTCAAAAAGGAACCAACAAGAAGCAAATGCAGAAAATGGCAGAAATCTGTCAAAATGGACTAGCAGATAAATAAGAATTTTTTCGAAGATCTTTTGTTGCTCAAATCAAAAAGTGTTGAAATAAGGAAAGTTAGATAACAACCTGGATCAGAAGCACAACAAATTATAACTCAATCCGACTTACAGAGCTCTCTCAGGAATTTTTACGATGAAGCACAAAAATCTGTTTCGGGACAGCAACTTTCCCAATCATCACTTCACTTCTCATTAGAGGTTACTCTTGGCACAAAAAGCAAATATAAAAGATAAGGAAAGGTTATTACTGAGGTAATAACTTCCAAGACTCAACTAAAACTCTTGGGTTATCTCCCAACAAGTACTTTTCTTTAATGCCTTTAAGTTAGGCATAAGCAAAAAAACTAGAATGGATAGAATAGAAGTAAGCTGAGATAATCATGGTGAAAACATTGTTTTGTTCAATGAAATCTTTTTGTTAACAAGGTTGATCAGGTCTGTTTACCAAAAAAAATTCATATGAGACAAAACTTTGTATTCCACTTATGATTATGTTACCTCAACCTTGATAGCAATGGTCCCAATCATAATAGTTTCAAATTTTTCTTTTGGTATGGGACAATATATTTCTCCAACTTGAATGCCTTCAACATGTTCAATTGAATTTAAACCATAAGTCCTTTCAATCTTCTTGGGAAAATAGACAGTATGTTCCTTGTCATTAACATTGAAGGTCACCTTTCCTTGATTACAATTAATAACAGCTCCTGCAGTATTAAGAAAAGGTCTCCCAAGAATAATAGACATATTATCATCTTCAGGCATTTCAAGCACAAAAAAATCAGTTAATATCAAGCAATTATGAGCCACCTGGATAGGTACATCCTCACATATACCCACAGGAATAGTGGTAGACTTATCAGCCATTTGCAAAGATATATCAATTGGTATCAATTTTTCAAGCTGAAGCCTCTTATAGAGAGATAAAGACATAACACTAACTCCAGGTCCCAAATCACACAAAGCAGTTCTAACATAACTGTTCTTAATAGAGCAAGGGATAGTTGGAATCCCTGGGTCTCCAAGTTTCTTAGGAACCTTACCATTGAAGGAATAATTAGCAAGCAAAGTAGAGATTTCTTCATTAGGGATCTTCCTTTTATTCGAGACAATGTCCTTCATATAATTTGAGTAAGGAGGCAATTTAATAGCATCAGTCAAAGGAATTTGCAAGAATAAGGGCTTCATCCACTCACAAAACTTATTATAGTGTTCATCTTCCTTTGACTTGTGTTTCTTATCAGGGAAAGGCATAGGTTTTTGGACCCAAGGTTCTCTTTCACTACCATGTTTTTTAGCAATAAAATCTTCTTTGGTGTATTTAGTAGTCTTAGTGTGGTTTTCAGGTTCTTCTTCAACTTTTTCTTCATTAGGAACTTCATTTTCTTCATTACCACTTTTAGTTTCTGCATCAAAGATAGATATACTATTAGGATCTATAGCAGGTTCAGAGGGTTCTACAACAGTTTTATGTTTCTTTTTTTCCTTTTCTTACGAGTAGAACCACTATTTTTAGCTCGTTGAGAATCCTGCTCAATTCTTTTGGGATTCCCCTCAGGATATAGAGGATCCTGGGTAGCAGCACCACTTCTAGTTCTTATTTCATAAGCGTGTTTTTCTTTAGCAGCATTAACTAGCAAGCCTTTTTGCACTTTAACGAGTTGATCTATTTGAGTTTGAACCATTTGAAAGTGTTTAACAATCATTTTAACATCATTATAGGTTCTTTCCATAATATCTTTCAACTCAACAATAGCTCTAGTGTTTTCCATTAGATGATTTTGCACCCTTTTATTAAAGTTATCTTGCTTAACAATAAATATATCAAATTCTTCTAAGCATTGATCAGGAGGTTTCAAGTAAGGGATATCACCTTCACCAAAGTGTTGGAGAGAGTGTACCTCAATAGTGGGTGAATAGGGAATAGGCTTACATAATTCTTCTATAGGAGGTAAATTCTTGACATCTGTAGCTTTAATTCCCTTCTCCTTAAGACATTTCTTAGCTTCCTTCATCACTTCATCATTTAATTCAATAACTCTCCTCTTCTTTGTGTTGAAATAGGCACCGGAATAGATGGTTCAGGTACAATTACTTCAGGAATAGCTTGTTTAGGAGGAGTCCAATCTTCACAATTCTTGCTTATTTTAGCCATTAATTCCTCAGCTTCCTTAGGAGTCCTATTCCTGAAAACACAATCAGCACAACTATCTAGGTATGTCCTAGATTCTTCGGTTAGTCCATTATAAAATATATCAAGTAGTTCATTCTTAGGTAATGGACTTCCAGCCTGTGCATGAATCAAAGCACAAAACCTTGTCGAAGATTCGGGCAATACCTCTTTTTCTCCCTGTTTAAAATCAAAAAGTTCCTGCAAAACAGCATGTCTAGCACTAGGAGGAAAATATTTCTGCAGGAAAGTATTAAACAAGTACTCAGGGCTATCAATAGATCTAGGAGGTAAATTACTAAACCAAGTTTTAGCTTCTCCTTTCAGTGAAAAAGGGAAAATCTTAGCAACAAAGTAAGTATGCATTTTAATATCATCAGAAAACAAGCCACTCATGGTAGAAAGTTCATTCATATGTGCTACCGCACTTTCATTCTTAGTCCCACCAAAAGGTTCTTTCTCGACAATAGCTATGTAGGATAGATCGAGAGAGAAATCATAATCTTCATCTATAATGTTTACAGGAGAAGCAGCAAACTTAGCAGGAGATAATTTGGGTGTAATAGTACGCCTCTCAAGGAGATTCTTAGCAGCGCTCCTATCATGGGTGTTCCTACATTCTTCAATAAACTCATCAGTCATCTCAACATAATCTTCTTCAACATCATAACTCTCACTAGACTCAGGTGAGCTAATAGGTATACCAGTGTGTTCATTAGGAGTTTCGGTATTTCCAACTATAGTTCTAGCAATCGTAGCATCTAGGAAAGGACCTAATGAACCACTCTTATCAAGCACATTAGAAGCAGCATCATAAGCATCAGAAGTTTCAGATTCAGCAGTAGTAGCAGTGTGTGTAGCATGTGTATGTGGTGGTGTAGGGAACTTACTCAGAACAGACGGTGAATCAAGAGCGGTAGAGGTGTTCAGAACCGTACCTCTTCTTGTAGTGGATGGTAAAATAGGAACCTTGCCATCACGAGACTTACCCATGATGGATGGAAAGCAGCGAACAATAGAGAATCCAAGTGAACTTGATAAATAAAGCTATGGTCTCCGGCAACGGCGCTAGAAAATAGTCTTGATGACCCATAAGTATAGGGGGTGTATCGCAGCATTTTCGAGGGAAGTGAAACCCAATTTATTGATTCGACACAAGGGGAGCCAAAGAATACTTATCAGCCTTAACAACTGAGTTGTCAATCCAGCTGCACCTAGAAACAATCTTGCTCATAGCAGTTTATCAGTAGCAACAGTTTTGTAGTAGGAATAGTAAAGTAACAGTAGTAGCAAAGCAAAGACAGTAGTAACAAAAGCAGTAAACAGTAGGATTCGAGTGCGGTAGGCATATGGATGGATGGACGGGCGTTGCATGGACAAGACAATTCACATAGCAATCAGAACATAGTGCAATTGCAGATAAATAAGATAAAGCACCCAAGTACTAGACAATCCTAGGCATGTGTTCCATATATAGTCATGCGTGCTCGCAATGAGAACTTGCACAACATCTTTTGTCCTGCCAGCCCGTTTGTAGCAGGGCCTCTAGGGAACTACTGGCAATTAAGGTGCTCCTTTTAATAGAGCACCGGAGCAAAGCATTAACACTCCGTGAACACATGTGATCCTCACATCAAAGCCTTTCCCTTCCGGCTACCCCGATTTCTGTCACTTCGGGACCATAGGTTCTGGACAACGACGTGTGTATACAACTTGTAGATAAGACCAGAAACAATACTATCATAATGAATCAATAATAAGTTCAGATCTGAAATCATGGCACTCGGGCCCTAGTGACAAGCATTAAGCACAACAAGTCGCAACAAAGTCATAAAACACTAATAAAAGATACTAGGCACTATGCCCTAAAACACTAATAGGGGAAACATGGATGGTCGATGGAGAAGTGATGGTGATGATGATGGCGATGATCTCCTCCAATTCCCCGTCCCGGCAGGGTGCCAGAACGGAGTTTCTGGTGCTGTTTCGTGGAATCTGGTGGTGGCGGTGGAGCAGAACTCCTTCTGGAAAAACGTTGAACCCCTCGAAGTTTTTAGGTCAGAAGGCTCCTTATAGGCGAAGAGAGAGGTCGAGGGGGTGCCTGGGGCCACCACACCAGGCCCTGGCGCGGCCAGGCCTAGCCCGCGCCTGGGGGGGGTGTGGCCAGCCCCTGGCCCTCCTCCGTCTCGTATTCTGGCTCCGTGAGTCTTCTAAAAAAATAGGCACTTTGGCTTTTGTCCCGTCCAATTCCGAGAATATTCATTTTCTGACTTTCCTGGAACCAAAAACAGCAGAAAACAGGCAGATGGCACTGTGGCTCTTATTAATAGGTTAGTCCAAGAAATCATATGAAAAGTACTCCAAAGTGTGGACAAAACACAAGAAAGTGGATAAAAACAAGCATGGATCATCAAAAATTATAGATACATTTGCAATGTATCAACATCCCCAAGCTTAACTCCTGCTCGTCCTCGAGTAGGTAAGTGATAAAAAGAAAGAATAAATTTTGAGGTGACATGCACCATCAAAGACTTGATCAAAATATTTGTAAAACATTCAAATCTGGGATCAAAGTACTTCAATCATAACATGAAAGACAAAGTTCTAGCAATATGCAAAGAGACTATGATGCAACATGAAAAGGCACAAACAAAAGATTCATGAATAACAATGCTTTGCAAGACGTTTGTTTGTTTCACATAAAGAAAACATAGCATAAAAGTATTCAGCTTGTCCCTCAATAGAGTAGCAAATATAAATGCATACGACACCTTCAAAGTTCATAAGAGTGACTAGATACAAAAGTTTCAAACAAGCAATAACAAGTTATGCATCAATCAACTAGTCTTAGAGGTGACATTCCCATTTAACCAAGTCCTAGTGTCTATTGATCATCAATGTGTGTGATAAATGCTTGACCTAGCACTCATTGACTTGTTAACCTTCAGCTTTGACCTATTATGCTAACCTTTCAAAGACCTTAAGTAAATTAATCTGAAGGAAGAACTAGATATGGTTGAGTGTACCATCATCAATGGAATGTGATCCTTAGTGGAGATCAAACCATTTGATGTTGGAGGAGTTAACTCACCCATGAGTTAACTAGAAGCAGTACCTAAACTCAAGGGTTGAGCTAGTAATTGAGGAGCTATGAGAAAGATAGTTGTATTAGTACATTGGATAACAATCTTGTTAGGACAAGTGGATATAGACTTAGAATAAGCTTGCTTAGCAAGATAAGTCTATAGAGATACTAATACAAGTTTACTACTTAGTTGAGTATAGATCTTGATCAGACAATTAAAAAGGCCTCAGCTTAGTTGATCAAATGTGATGGTCATTATTCTCAAGTCACTTGGGAATAGATGACTAGGTGTTGAAGAAGAGTTGTGAGTATACAAAATTAGGTAAAGCCTAGTAAGCTGAATCATCTAGCTTGATTATGAGAAGTCAAGCTAGAGTATAATGAATATATGGAGTAGTGGGAAGCATAATAGATTATCCAAGTTAATATAAGGACAATTGGTATTATGAGAGTAGTACTATACTTATTCTAGAAGATTGATATCCTTTGTTGTCTACAGTGAGGATTGTAATCTTGTAAGCCTTGGAGATGGTTACAAGATGAGTTTAAGAAAGTTAATAGATGGAGTTAGTAGGAGCTACATTGATAGGTACATCAATGGTAGTTAATTAAGAGGAGTTAAGTACAAGGAGTAAGAATGGAGTAAGGTTGAAGTGGCATGACCATGTCATCATATGAAGATGTATATGGTGGAGTCAGATGATTATCTTATTCAGGAAGATGTGATCTCTGTGAATAAGATAAGAGATATATAAAGTATATTTAGAAAAGGAAATTCTAATACTAAAGCACCTAATAAAAGTTAGTAGGAGGAATCACCATCTTTTGAACCATAAAGACTTAAAGCATTAATAGGGGTATACATATATATGAAATCTAATATGATACCAAGTGTGCATAGAATGATAAAATAATCATTAGCCATTTCTAATCCTTACCACGGTAATTATCATGTTGAAAATGGAAACCATTCTTATAAGATTTTTCCTACAGAAGGAATAAATCCCTAAAGCCTAAGTCTTATTTGTTCTACCTAAATAAGACAACCTCTCATATAGTTTTATTTTCTTTTTATACAACAAAATAATATAGGGGAATTGGTTATAGTGAATCTTTACACTAATATGAATATTCTACCAGAATTTCAAATGCTTAAACCTTGTAGAAATAAAATTGGAAAAGAAATTTTAATAGAAACAGATAAGAAGAAAAGGAAGAAGGAGTCAGTCAGCCGCCCATCCTACCATGGCCCATGTCCTATTCAACGTCAGAGTGCAGCAGACAACACTTCCCGCTCGCTTCGTCGTGGCCCAGCAGAAGCCCAAGGGTAGCCCGTCTCGCCTTCTCTCTCTCACTGACATATGGGACAAATGTTGGACCGTGGGTTAATTTGTAGAAACATTAGGGGGTTTTCTGGAAAACACCGTCGTCATCACCGCGACGCACACAGACAACTCGCTGGAGGAGTGCGCTGCCGCTGGATGCACATCGCCGGCGTCAGCAGGAATCAACCGCCCAGATGCTCGCCGCCGACCTCGCCGAGGATAAGAACGACACCGCGACGCCTCTCTCGACCCTATCCTCATTTCCCCTCGCTCGTTCTCCATCTCTCCCTGTTCCTCTCCAGGGGCCGAAACCCTAGTTCGTCGGAGATCGCCATCCTCGCGGTCTCCGGTCACCCCCAGGCCTCGCTGAGACCACCACTGGGAGTGCCTCGCTGTCCTCGTTCATCTCCAACATGGCTCGCAAGCAGGCGCACACCATATCGGCCGGAATCGAGCCCAGCATCTCATCGGCCACCGCAGCCATCGCTAGCAATTCACCGTCGTCGGCCCTCCCCGTGCCTCACCGTCATCACCATCGTAACCAGGGTGAGTTTCTGCATCTCCATGTGCCCTCCACTCGCTCCCTCTCGCTTTGCAACGCCACCACACCGTGTACCACCGTCGGCCGTTGCAGAAGCTCGTCGCTGGAGCAACTCCGGTGACCATTTACTGGCGGTGCGACCACTGTCCTACTCGCCTTGCACTCCTCTGTCGAACACAACAATCACCGCGAGCTAACACACTCTCGATCCACAGATCGATCATCGACCTGGGGAGATCGTTCTCAGGTGACGTCAGCATGACATCATGCTGATGTCATTATATGATTTATCGAATTGTTTTAAAGTTTCTGGAAATGATGTGGCATTGGTCCCACTAGTCAGTGGCTCTAGGGTAGAGTAGATTAGGTATAAAAAGTCTTTATCTCGTGTGACAGATGACGTGGCCACTGGCCCATTAGTCAGTGTCTGTGGCTAGGTTAGATAGCAGCGTAAAAAGTATTATCTATTTAAGTAATTAGATAAAACAAATAAGTTTAAATATAAATATAATTCGAGAAAATTAATAAAAGGATTAAATCTTAGAAAACCTATATCTTTTGTTTTATAATCTAGAAAAAAAATATTATATATCAAAATATTTAGAAAAATAAAATCTATAATTTAACTTTATTATCAAACGTTATTGTGTTAACTATTTAACTAATTATTATTTAATAAACATTTTATAAATAATAATACTTTGAAAATTCATATTTTAATATTAGTAAATAAGAAAAATATAAATAATATACCAAAATTCTTATAAAAACAAAATCTAAATTTACAAACTTGTTTCAATAATTTTTGTATTCCTTAAATCATATTTATTATTTGTTTAGTATTTATAAAGTGAATAAACTTATAAAAACCATATCTTATTATTTAAAAATCACAAAAATACTTATAATATACCGAAATGATCACAAAAATAAATTCTACACATTAAAAATGTCAACTCTTACTTTTGAAGTAAAATAAAAGATAAAGGTATACCAAATATTATTTTAACTCTTTTGTTTTATTTTAATTCCTTAAAAATATATAAATCTTTACTATTGTCTTTTGTATTACTTGTTTAAAGTCTAAAAAGGGTAATAACAAGCCAATTAATGTTTTAGTGAAGTTAAAATAGGTCAAACCATTGTAAAAATGTATCTACTAAAACTATAATCTCAAATTAAAGGCATTTAAGCTTTCCTAAAATATTTTTACCAATTATAAAATAACCTAAAATAGTATATTGTTTATCACAAGAATCCTATGCATTTGTAACATAAACAAACTTCTATTTACTAGCTCCTTCACTAGTTTGAGAAAACCACTTAAAGATTTAAACCAAATTCCAAAGTAATTGAAGTAATACCCATTATTTACTTATTAAGTATAACCATTGGTTTATAAGATAGAAAGGTAAATGCATCCACTGATACTATGATTGTTTAATGTAGTAATGTTTTCCTTTTTAAAGAATCTTAGCTAATAAGAAACCTTAAAGTGTTAACCTTAAGTTTACATACTTTTTACTTTGTAAAGTAATATTTTTCTCAAAAGTTATTCTTTTAAGAAACATTAAAAGTAATCCTTAAACATTTCTTTAAAAGGTCTAATTGATTCATAATATTGTTTAAAGAAATATTTTAGATACCATAACCCATTTGAGTGCTTTAGTATTGCATATTACTTGTTGTATCTACATATTGTTTCACACTCTCTCTCAAGCCTTAATAAGAAGCACAAGTGTGAATCTGTTACAAAAGTGCAACACATTCTAAAGAACCATTCCTAGTTTCCGAACCCTAGATCAGATACGACTAATCCGAGGATTCACGTTTATCAAATTGCATTACATTACTTATGCATCATTGCATCTTGCTTCTTTATACATTAGTCCTTACCGGACCAATGATGCTATTTATAGAATGTGGATCTTCTATTGTCTTGAAGACCGTGAGTGCATAATATTGCAATCACAAAAGGCAAGTTCACAACTTGCTCATGTCCTTTGATTATTTGCTATGCTTGTAACTCAACTGTGTCATCACCTGCATTTCAAAAAGGACAGGAAACACTATTTTCATAATAGTATGATTATGGACTATTTACCAGATGGTAATAATCTACTAATACAGTTCCAGTGGTAAAGGAACATAATATCTAGGACTTAACAACCAATGTCGCCAGTGATTCTAGCGCCGTATATTATGCGTCAACCATGAGATTTGGAATGGGACAGAAAAGTCAGTTGTATCTTCTCCCTTTCACATGGAGGAAAGATGACCTTATCGTGATGTTGGGATTCATGGTGTGGATCCAACATATGGGTGGGCACCCTTAGGCCCCATGATTTTAGTGTCTAGATTATTTATGAGTGGCTACCGGAGGTATAGTCGGACCTTTTATGGAGCTTGCCAGGGGACTCACCAGCTCATAGAGTCTTCAAGAACTCACCCGGGTTATAGCTTGCCCTAGTTGGAGGCTTAACGGAGGTGGAGTCAGCCCCGGAGGATCGTGCAGACATATGGGGTCGCGGAGAGGGCAGTGATTGGCTTGGATCTTAGACTGGGCCCCATACCAAGGAAGTATGGACAAGCTCATGACTTGGTTGTGCAACAAGGCTAAGGTCTCTTGTGGGAAAAGTGACGCACCTCTGCAGAATGTAAGAATTGTGACATGTTACCCCTGTTTCGGGAAGGAGCTATGAACGCGGCAGAAAAGGAACTCCATGAAGTTCTGGTCAACCTATGAAGGCTGTCGGACATAGTTTTCAGAATAAAAGCAACCTTTGAAGAAATGTTTACGAAAACCTGCATTGCCTATGACCTATGGTCTATGGCTGTAGAGATAGTGCATCATACACTCCTTTTTAGTGAACTTACTAAGTACGCTCGTACTCAACCATACCTTCTTAACCCTTGCTAGGTTCTAAGCCGTTGAAGACGATGTCAACATCAATGTCTGCTCAAGAAACCATCATCGACATCTCGAGTTCTTCAATAAAGTCAATGAAGTCAACATATACATCAGCTGAAGTGAAGATAAAGTGTCGATTTAGATAGGAGTAGATTATTTAGCCATAAAACCTATTTTTGTAGAGCATTGCAATACCAGCAATGGCAAGCCAAATAGTTTAGATGCTAGTCTTAGTTACTAGATATTTCTGAGTTATTATTTCTGGTTCTTCTTTGTAAAAAGTTCTTTCTCCCTCTTTAACCTAGACTGTTCTCTGGATCTTTTGTAAAGAGTCGAGTTGTAATCTATAGTCATGTCTTGGACCTGCTGTATTTCTGTTGTACCACTCTGAGATATGTAATACTAGTGAACGGTGTTTTATTGGTGTTATGTCAACGACTATAGTGTACTACATCATGTAGTGGTATACTGGGTCACCGCAACTTCCGAGTTTCGTTAACTATCAATTTTGTGTTCAAGTTTGCAGCCTTTTTAAACAAATTTATTCAAATTCATCGCACATGCTCGACCATTTGAAATTTCCTTTGTAGAGTACCTCTTAATTTCACACAACTCTCGTTTTGTAAGTTTTTTTTATTTAGGTGACCATGATGAGTATATCAACATCTCTCTATTGTACCGTAAGATGTTGATTTTTGCCTTTGATGTAATGTGTTGTGTCTAACCTCAATCATTTGTTAGCTATCTCTTAATAATCTAGTTGATCAATCCACCGTTTCATCATGATGTCTACATGAAAAAGATCTCAACCGACAATATGATTCCATTTGGGCAATCAATTTAGAGTTTTGTTAACTCTAACTTCTCAATTTTATGTTCAAGTTTGGACTTATTTGGACGAATTTCGTCAAATTCATCACACACAATCGATTGTTTGTTGTAATTTTCTTTGGTTGTTTGTTGTAATTTTCTTTGAGGATTAGCTTAATCTTGCCATTTCGTACAACTCTCGGTTGTAAGTTTTCCATTTGGATGTTAACTATTCTAGGTGTGGTGGTGTGAGGTAAATTCACCATACGAATAAGAGGTGTGGCTAAAGATGAGTAGGCATGCAACCAAACAACTAGTGCTTCCGTTTCCGTTGGACATATATACCGTGCATCCGGGAGTCCAAACATAATGGATAACTTGATGATTCAAAACCTGTTTTTCTATGGGCATGCCCCCACGTTCTGATCCCAGGATATCCTAAAATGGCTAAGAGAATCAGTCGAGTTGTAAATGCCATGTATCCATCCTGGAAGAAAGGGCCAAGTTATAATAAAGTAGCACAAACATACATATATAGGTAAAATAACTGGTGCACCTTGGTGCCCAGACACCATACGTGATACGCGTATTTTCGCTATGAACCACACATACCTGAGGGTATACGTACCTAAGTTATACATACCTAAGATATGCATACCTAAGTTACATATACCTAATATATTACATACCTAAGGTGTATGTACGCAGCATACGTGTATATATATGTAACTTAGGTATGTACATATTAGGTATGTGATATACCTTAGGATATATAACTTGGATAGGTATATCTTAGGTATGTAAAATTTAGGTACGTACACCCTGGGTATGTACAAAATACAGGTATGATGTCCGGGCACCATGGTGTCCCATATGGGCATCATATATATATATAGGTATGATGTCCGGGCACCATGGTGTCCCATATGGGCGTATATATATATATATATATATATATATATATATATATATATATATATATGGGCTGCCCATGGTGGCCACAGTGCACACCCTGACCGCCGTCCGATCTGATAAAGAGAGCACACGGTGTTAGAGAGAGCAAACGGCAACTTCAAAAAGGGAGCACACGGTGTTAGCATGGGCAGCGGCATGAAAAATCATATCCATGCAACCACGGTGGCACATATTCTCTTGAGTGGCAAAACACGTACATATTAGCATGGGCAGCGGCATGAAAAATCATATCCATGCAACCACGGTGGCACGGATTCTCTTGAGCGGCAAAACACATACGTGTTAGCATGAGCTAAAGCTTACCATCAAACACACACGTTCACAGCGGCTAGCACTGATTCATGAAAAGAGGTAACACACATGCATGTGATCACAATGGAGACATACCCGTTTACCATCAGCATACTTGTTTTTCATATGCATGTAATAGTGGGTTGACAGCAGCGTATATGTTCCATTTTCTGTTCGTAGAGGAATGTGAAGAACTCAGCTAGAAAACTCACATACATGCAGCTCAGATGCATATTGGCGGCAACACAAGCTTAGGTCATGGTACCACAGATGTATGTGAGCGGCAAAACACATGTGTGAAGCACGGATGGATGTGAGCGGCAAAACACATGTGTGAAGCACGGATGCATGTTGACGCCAAAACACACGTGTGTAGCACGGATGCATGTGACTGGAAAAATAATGTGTGAAGCACGGATGCATGCTGGCGGCAAAACACACGTGTGTAGCACGGATGCATGTGAGGGCCAAAACACATGTGTGAATTACGGATGCATGTTGGCGGCAAACACACGTGAGTAGCACAGATACATGTGAGGGACAAAACACATGTGTGAAGCACGGATGCATGTTGACGGCAAAACACAGGTGTGTAGCACAGATGCATGTTGGCCGCAAAACACACGCGTGTAGTACGGATGCATGTTGGCGA
Source organism: Avena eriantha (assembly GCA_910589775.1). Classification (NCBI taxonomy): domain Eukaryota; kingdom Viridiplantae; phylum Streptophyta; class Magnoliopsida; order Poales; family Poaceae; genus Avena; species Avena eriantha. The sequence continues at coordinate 68,729,895 of OU342741.1, forward strand.
CAAAACATATGCGTGTAGAACGATAACAAACACACATGCATGCATCACGGTGGAGTTTCTCCTTATTATCAAGATATGTTTTGTTTTTATTCCTGGACATACGTGAATAATGGGAGAAATAAGAATTTTTTGTATCCGTGCGCTACTAGTTCATCTATCACTTTTGAGTCTTGAATTTCTATAAATTGCAGTACAACTCGCATGCATAGTATCAGTTGTCCATAAGAGCTTGTAAACTCCATCCGTTATAGATAATCTCTCACGGGGACGGTATTAAATGCTCCTTGACCCATGCATGTAGTGCATAAGCGAGACCAGAGTCAGTTTGCTAACGGATATCGGTTCCATGGAGCATCCCATCCACCGTATCAAATGTACAAGGCTGAAGGCTGCATGCAGCATCATATCCATCAAGTTATGCGGCTGGCGGTATAGGTCTATACACGGAGCAGTTAACTCCGTTTGCCACCATGAACATGCAGATGAACCAAAGGGAGCACATGCACCACAATCCGATGGTGTGGAGGGTATGCACCGTAGCCACCACGGGCAGGAAATCCGCGTCGATATAAATATATATATAAGCTAAATTGGACAGTGGCACCAAAATATGTGGATACTCGCAGAAGGCATATTGAGTGGCAGGTAAGGATTTATATATATATATATATATATATATATATATATATATATATATAGGACCTAACTATATAGGAACCCCTTTTAAGAGATTCATGTATAGCTATATAGGACCCCACCCAATTTGGAAACAGACACGATACCCCATCCCGTCCCCAACCCCAACCCGGCTCCGACCGGACAAAACCTGCCTTAAATACTCCTCCCCGCCCCGATCCCGGCACCCCCGCTACCTACCTCGCTGGCGCAGGCGAGCGAGTCGACGGCGGTAGCCGGCGCGAGGGAGCCCGCGATGGCCCACGGCGAGCACCACCCTAGCAGAGCTTCTACCTCGCCGGCGCGAGCAAGCGAGTCGACGACGGTAGCCGGCGCAAGGGAGCCCGCGACGGCCCACGGCGAGCACCACCCTAGCAGAGCTTCTTCCTCACCGACGCGGGCGAGCGAGTCGATGGCGGCAACCGGCACGACGGAGCACGCGGCGGCCATGTGCGAGCGGCCAACCTATAGCACCTCCTACATCCACGACGCAGCGGGCGGACGGGTTCGACGAGGCGTTGGTAAGCTGCTTCTTGTGAGTCGTATTTCGAAAACCTAGATCCTCAACTGGGCACAATCGATTTCGAAATTCCTCTATGATAATCCTCATGATTTCGTTCTCGACAGTGAGTTTGCGAATTTGAAAAATAGCCAGACATGGCTCCAATTAGAAGAAGACCATATCTGTTAAGTGTGGATCCTCAGGTTTGTTAAAATTCTCTTTGACTAAGATTAACTGAGTGTGTCTCTGATGTTAACACAGTACACGAAATTTGGCTTGAAACAAATGTGTGTTCAAAATATCCATGCAGTTGAATTCACAGTGAGGTGTTACCAGACTATAAATCACACTATTTTTAAAGTTCATAGTGAGGTGTTAAACAAGTTCAGTTCCATAGGTAGTGTGTTAGGAATTACAGTTCTGATATTCTATTTTTAAAGTGCGGTTAAGAAAAAAGTATAGTTCACACTATTGTAACATGTGTGCCTGAAAATAAATTAATGTGGGAAAAAAGACAAGTTAAAGTTCACATAGGAAAAAACCCTAGTTCACATTAGTGCATTGAAGAAAAACAACTATTGGAGTCCATAGCATAAAAAGTTCATTTGGGTATGCTAACAAAATTCATATGATTTGATTTTAACACTTGTCCAATAGTTCAGTTCTGATATGGTATTTTTAAAAGTTCACATGTTCATAACATTATGAAAAAAATGCAGGAATTGGAGCAGAATAAGCGTCCCAAGTTTACACACATAAAGAAGGTGACAAAAATGAATGAAGAAGATGAAGAGAGAATAATGTGTTGGTCTGGTCCCAAGAAGCCTCCGCCTTCACCTGTAAGCTGTCAGCAGCCGATATTAGTCACTAAACCTGTTATGCGGCTCCCAAGGCGTGTCATTCCAGCTAGAGGGCAACAGCAGCCCAATCCAAAAACAGTCGAACAAGTCGTGGGGCAGCATGTTGGACTTGATGGTGGCAATGCTGGTGGTGTAGCTGGCAACAAACAGCAGGTAAAAAATGTATTTCATATAATATGTTCAGACTTGTGTGATACTGCGATTCACTTGATATATTTTGATTAGAATTGCTTTTAAAAAGTTCAGTTCCTAAATATGTTGATGACAAATCATGCAAGAGTTCCATCGAGCTATACATTCCAGAGTTGAATCAGTCTTCCAACCTGAACAAGGAATTGACAATTTGAATGAAGGGGACGAAGACGAAATATTGTGTTGGTCTGGACCCAAGAAACCTCCGCCTTCACCTGTAAGCTGTGAGCAGCCAATAAAAGTGACTAAACCAGTTATGCGGATCCCAAGGCGCATCATTCAAGATGAAAACAAGGAAAAAAATGGGAACTCTGCTGATGACCATGTTCTCACAGGCGACAAAAACAGGGAGTTCACTGCCTTTCCAAATGCAGATCCCTTGCAAACAGGATGCTTGAAAAGAAAGTTTACTAGCTTCATTAATCTGGAACCTTTGCAAACAGTGCTGCCAGAGGACCAACAAGAAGAAGAGGATATCCTATCTTAGAGTAGTCCACCAAAAACTCCACGCTCACCCATACGGTGTGATGAGCCGGTAATTCTGACAAAACATGTGCTCCGCGTTCCTCGTCAAACAGTTCAGCGTGCCAATGGAGCAGATCCAAATGGTCAAGGTGATGAAGTTCATAGATAGCAAGGCCCCGAAGAGCCTCCCAGTAAAAAACAACGACTTTAGCAACTGCCTCGAAGCTAAAAAATCAGGCTCGTGGAAGCAACGGTGAACAATTACCTCCAAGGGATCCATTGCTCCATAGGCCAATTGTGACACCGCCTTGTCCCATCCATCCAACCGAGAATGAAACTCCCTCGGAGCCGAAATCATACACCCATGTGAGTATTGTCAACCATATTCTTAGAAAGCATATAGCATAAGCAAAAAAAATAAAAGGTTCATTACAATTTATAGCAGCAATGCAGTATAGTTGTAGGAATTGAACCATGCATGTGTATTGGCTGAAAGAATGTGTTCAAAACTTGTGCAGACACCTGAGCTACCAGCACATCTGATACCGGTAATTGGACAGCAGATCAAGACATTTGACGAAGCGTATGGCTTTTACAACGCATACGCAAAGCACACGGGCTTTGGCATTAAAAAGAATCAGCACAAGAAGAGCCGGAGGTATCTGCGGTGTGTCCGAGAAGGAAAAAACATAACAAATGTTGCTGATGCTGACCGCAAGAGCGACAGACCAACATAGAAAGTTGGTTGCAAAGCATTTTTGCGACTGAAAGAGAGAGAGGATGGAAGCTGTGTTGTGAAAGACACATGTCTTGACCACTACCACCCTATGCTACTAAGCCCATCCATGAATATCTTCATGTATTCACACAAAAGAGTGGATTCAACGCTGAAAGAATACATCAAAGACCTCCAGTTCAGCAATATCAAGCATGTTAACATCATGGGGCTACTTACAAGGCTGAACGGTGGACGCGGCAACCTACCATGCCACAACAAGGATGTACTGAATACGTAAGTACTACCACCATGTAATAGAACAAAAGGCAACGTACTACATTTTTTGAAACCAGAAAGAAGCGGGAGTACTAACAAATATGAACAATATTTTTTGCAGAAAAGCAGAACACTCGCGCAAAGAGGCTTTGCAGGATGTGAAAAAGTTGTTCGAATTCTTCAAAGAAATGAAAGCCGAGAATGAGAATTTCTTCCACGATCATGATGTTGATGAAGATGGCATGATTAAGAGTATATTCTGGGACAACGCTAGCTGCAGAGCTGCGTACGCTGATTTCGGCGACTGCATCACATTTGATACGACATACCGATCAAACATATACCACATGCCACTGGCAGTCTTTGTTGGCATGAATAACCATCTACATTCAGTCATATTGGCCGTAGCGCTGATGGGTGACGAAACAGAAGACTCGTTCAAGTGGGTGTTCAGCACATTCCTAAAATTTATGGGAGGGAAAGAACCCATGTGCATATTGATAGGTAACCATATTTCATCAGTAAAAAAAGGTTCGTAAATGTGTGCTTGGAAAAATGTACTTTCATCTTGCAGTTCACATCACTGTGTTTACCTAGACAGAAAGTAAAAAGTTCACTTGAAAAACAATGAAGTTCACCATAGCTATGTAGTTATAGTTCACATGAGAAAAAAAGTTGAAGTTCACCCCTGGGATTAAAATCTATGCTTCGAAAAATGTACTTTCATCTTGCAGTTCACATCACTGTGTTTACCTAGATAGAAAGTAAAAAAGTTCACTTATAAAATCCAGTGAAGTTCACCATAGCTGTGTAGTTGTAGTTCACATGAGAAAAAAGTTGAAGTTCACCTAGGATTATAATCTGTGCTTGGAAAATGTACTTTCATATTGCAGTTCACATCAGTGTGTTGAAGAAAACAAAAGTAAAAAGTTCACTTGAAATATCATTGGAAGTTCGCCACAGTCTATGTTTGCTAGAATATAAACTCTCTAATGTGAACTGTTTTGGTTATGGTTTTGTCCTATAAAGCATGACTTCTATTTTATTAAAATACAGATCAATGTTCATCCATAGCAAAAGCACTATCGCAGATTTTCCTGCAAGCGTTGCATAAACTTTGCAGATGGCACATTATGAACAAGCAAAAAGATCCTCTCAGAAAAATTTACAAGTTGGTTCTAGAACTCAAGGAACAACTCGCAGCAGTTCTGAACCACCCACCGATGCCAATTGAATTTGAGGCAACATGGAATGCGCTGATGGACAAGTACAATCTGCACAATATTACCGTCTTCAGAAAAATGTGGAATGAAAGGAAGACATGGGTCTCTGCTTATTGGAAGGAGGTTTTCTGCGCACGAATGACGTCAACACAGAGAAGCGAGAGTATGAACTTCATGCTAAAAAGCGGGTTCGTCAAAGAGGAACATGATCTTCACATTTTTGCAAAACAAGTCAACAACTTCATTCAGACACGGCACGAAGCAGAGAACAACGAGAATGTTGCATCAGCGGTACATGCTTATTTAAAGTTCACTTTGAGAATGCTGGACAAGTTAGGAGTAGCAAAAACTATTAGACTTGTACTAAAGTATTTAGCCAAAAATGAAAACCATGCAGGGTGTCCAGCAAACGTTGATGCGCTATGGCTTCGAAGAACAAGCAAGGGAAAAATACACTAGGGCTATGTACACGGTGTTCCGGGAGCGCCAATATGAGAGCACGGGCTTTTGAATCAAAAGTACTGAAGATCCAACCAAATTCCTTGTGCACCACTACAACCAGAGCCGAGTATTTGCATGGTCAAGACATGAGTTTTGAGTCAAGGCGAACGAATCAGAAGAAAAGTTTGAGTGTGAGTGCATGCTGTGGGAACACACAGGTAAGCTAATGAAAAACTATACCAACATGCATATAGTTTCATTCTACTTTGTGAATACAACTAACACAAGGAAAATGTTCCTCGCAGGCCTGTTTTGCCATCATGTGATTGTAGTGTTTGAACATCTGCGGCTAGACAAGATTCCACTGAAATACATACTGAGGAGGTACACGAAAGATGTTGTTTTAGACCGAACGTTCAACCACAGGGATCACAGAGCAACAGCAGCAGATGGGACATCACTTGAATACAGGCGAACAATGCTTTACAGCGAGGCAATGAGGACAGTGACCAGAGGTTGCTCCTCAGACGACATGTTTGCCAAAGCCATGGAAGCATTTAGAGAAGTGAATTTGCGTATGGACAGTGTGCACCCAGATGTGCAAAGTTCAGAGCGGAGAACTCCGGATGAAGCAGATGCTACTACAGGAGAGCGGAGAACTCCAGATGAAGCAGATGCTACTGCAGGAGAGCAGAGAACTCCGGATGAAGCAGATGTTGCTGCATGAGAGGATGGTTCCAACCAGTATGCGCATATACACGTACCTCCAGTTTCTAGAACAAAAGGCAGTAGGAAAAACCACCATCAAAAACCTAAGGGCGCTGCTCCACCCCAGCCACCTAAAGCAGCTCGTCCAGAACCAAAACTCGACGAACATGGAAAGCCAAAAGGTCAGAGGTTGTGCAGCAAGTGCAACACAATAGATGGCCACAACGCAAGGACATGCGAGAGAAGACAACTAGAAAATAAGCTTCAGGAAGCGCATTCAAAAATGTACGGTGATGGTGGCTCTAAGAAGAAAGTGAAAATATGCATCAAGAAAATTATTGCAAAGCAGTATGAGGAGGATTCAGATGATGAAGAAGAACTGTATACCGATGAAGAAGCAAACTACGAGGACGAAGATAAGCAAGACATTGAAACTAAAGAAGTTGACGACCATGAAGTGGAAGAAGCCAACAAAACTGATGAAGCACAGGCACATGCTGATCAGGAAGAACAGACTATCTAGGATATTGTTCAAAATGGAGTACGGGCTTGTGGCCTTTGCGGTCTAATAAATGGACACAACGCCAGAACATGCCCAAATAAAGAGAAAATACTCGCGCAACGACTGGCTGATGCACAGAAGAAAGGGAAAGGTAAGATGGAACTGAAGGGAGTACGGGCTTGCAAGACTTGTGGAGAAATAGAGGGGCACAATTCAAGAACATGCGAGAGGAGGCGACTCCATAGAGAGCAAGAAGAGGAGATAGCCAAGCTCAAAGAGAAAATACAAGAGGAGGAGGCGAAACTGCAAGACGAAACAGCGTGCTCTACCAACAGGACTGAAAAATCACAAAAGGACACACTGATACCAAGGAGAAGCAGTAGGTTAAAGTAGAAATGATAGACATACATATAGAGATACATACAAAATTTGTTACTTTTACTGATTGGTTGTCAAAACAAATATGCAGTTTGCGTGTAGTCAGAATAATAATAGGTGGATAGAAAGAGGCAACAAAGTTCAGTTTAGTAGTACAAAAAAATATTGGCATCTGTTTTTTTTTGCATATGTGTTATTTATCTCACACCTTGACTCGTACAAATAAATTTCACATGGATTATCAATTAAAATTCAACTGTTTTCTAGGAAAAAGAAACAATTCACAGTGAATATCACAAAACAAAATAAAGTTCACTTGAAGCATACGTAAAGTTCACATGGATTATAAGATAAAGTTTACCTGTTTTGATAATGGTGCCCTTAGCCCCTTGATGTCAGAAAAAGATATAGTTCACAATGAATATAGGAAGAGAAAAATACAAACTATGTCTACAGTTGACTGAACATACAAAAGTTATAGTTCACATCGTTTATGTGCTGTGTGTACTACGATTAAAGTTCACATAAACTAAAGATCAATAGTTAAAACAAAAGTTCACATAATGAAAAATTGCAGTTCACTTAACAGAAAAAGTATAGTTCACTGAACATACAAAAAGTTATAGCTCACATTGCTTATGTGTTGTGTGCCACTACATTTTTCAAGGGATGGCTGGCACCTCAAGGAACTGCTACCTTAGCAACAGGAGCGATGACGATGTGCTCTATGTTAAGCGAGGTAAAAATACAAACCAGGAAATAATGTATCTTGTGCATTTGCCAGCAAAACTCAAAGGTAGGAGATGTGTGCATGTTTGGGTTCTACAACGGAGGCCCCGCAAAAGGCTGCTTCATCATACGCCTTAATGTGTAATCAGTGTTAGCTATGTTGATAGCTATACTTGCATAACTCCAAGTTATCGTACTCTTGTTAGCTATGAAATTCTATGTTAGCCTACATATTATGTAACACTTAACAGATTTATGTTGTGTTATCTATTAAGACCATTAAGATTGTGTACAGTGACAAGAAAGTGGAGAAAACCAATCCAATTTAACGAAGAGTGAAAGAATGATAGTGCACTGTTTTTATATACATGAAATTCACACTGTACACAAATGAAAGTTCATATGTGACAAGAGCGAAAAGAATCTGTGCTAAAACATAAAACCCAATGGAAAACGTCAGAATGATTTAGAAGCTTCACGTGAATACAAATTATAGTTCACATATGTTTGTGGGTGCAAAACATAGAAAAATAGGGTACAAATGAATTTTACTTGGAAGATTTTAAAAAAGTTCTAGTAACATGAAACTACTTTTACAATAGTTTAGAAGTTCACAAGACAATAAACTATAGTTCAGATAACTTTTTCTGTAGTAAAAAGTGGTTCACAATATACTGAAAAGAACAAGTTCACATCAAAATGAATATGCAAAAACAGAACAAAAAACCCCTATAATCTCCCATTCATACATTTTCCACATGTTTGATTTAAATCCAAGGTTCACATTAAATTGGAACAAAAAGTTCATACCAAACAGGAACATAAGTTCACATCCAAAAAAGGAAAAATGGAAAAAGAATAATGTGTTCAAGATTTCAGCTTTCGAACTGTTTTCAGCTTAAAAAATACCACCACATAAACCAAAAGCATAAAAATAAAAGCAGTTCATATAACAAGCAGGACAAAAGGTTCACATCCATACAGTATAAAACATGATTGTTTCCAAAATGTGGAACTGAAAATGTAAAAACAAATACAATCAATCATCACAAATGCTCCAATTGCAATATGCCTGCTAAAGAATAACAACTAATACATCGGGTCCACAGACTACAATACTCGAACCGACACGTTTCCACGCCTACTCCTGAGATGATGCCAATCGAAGCAACAAAAGCAGATCTCTAAGTTCAGCTGGCCACTCAGACTATGGTATTTCATTCTTGAGATGAAACACTAGCTGGTATATGTGCTCAGCCTTCCAATCCTCCACACGACGCTGATACGAAAGAACAAAAGGACAAAGTGGAAAACATTAGTTGCAGACTAAGAAGCTAGAAGACAATAGGTAGAAGACACGAGAGGGGTAAATAATAATACTAATATCTTTGTTGTTAATCTTATCAATCAACCTATCGCCATCGAATGTTCGGGCGATCTTCAGAACATAAAATCCACATTCGTTTGCTCCCTATTCAGGTGTTTTGAAGAAGTTTCACTTCTCTGCTTTGAGCTTCCAGGGGAACTTGTTGTGCTTGTTGAATTCAACAATGTCATAGACCCTCTTCATTAGGAGAACCATTCTTCTCATCTATTTTGCATGGATTTAAGAAAAAGATACACAATGAAAACACCAGACTAAAGCATTAAAGAAGCCGTACTAAAAAAAGATAAAGGTAACGTACTATTTCAACACGGTCATAATGGTGTCCAGACCGAGTTTTGTCTTTACCACACTTTGAATATCTGATTGTATCGAAAATATCCAGGGAGCCAGTGTATCTATTCATGGCATATAACGTATAATGATTCTTATGGAACCGAGGAATTAAAACATGCATGAAAAGAAAAAAGCATAAGTAAAAAAAGCATGTCATTTACTACGAAAAAGTAAGATAGTCATGAGGTTCATTTAATGGTAACAAAAGAGTTCACTTGCCAGGTTGGATGTGAGCAAATTTTCTGATAGCCTCACATACACATGAAACATTTTGGTGGCTGTTTCTACATCAAACTCCCGTAACGGCTTTGGGTTCCCTTTATCATCTGCTGACTCAAATGGAGCAATATCCAGAACATACTGCATAAAAAAGGCAGAACATTTACAAAAAAAATATAGCATAGACTATGAAACCTATAAATCACAAAAAAAATATAAAAAAGGAAAAGCTATGTTCCAGTCCATGAATTAGTTCCAGTTTACATCAGTGTGTTGAATAAAAAAAGGTTAAAGATCACATGCATAACAAAGTTCAGTTGTTGAAAAACAGTATGTTAAAATTACAGTTCACATGGATATCTCTGTAGCTCACATGGCAAAATGAATTGAAGTTCACATAGAATTTAACTTGCGTTATTGCGGTACTCTGAGATGACAGTTCATAGTAGTGTATTCACAACTTGAAAAGTTCACATTACAAAAAAGATAGCATAGACTATAAAACCTATAAATCAAAAATAAAATATAAAAAGGAAAAGCTATGTTACAGTCCATGAATTAGTTCCAGTTCACATCAGTGTGTTGAATAAAAAAAGGTTGAAGATCACATGCATAACAAAGTTCAGTTGTTTAAAAACAGTATGTTGAAATTCCAGTTCACATGGATATCACTCTGAAGCTCACATAACAAAACAACTGAAGTTCACATAGGTTTTAACTTGTGTTATTGGGATACCATGAGATTACAGTTCACAGTAGTGTGTTCACAACTTGAAGTTCACGTGACAAAAAGCTAATAGTCCATAGTGTCTATATGGTTCCAGTTCACATGGAAAATCTATCAGAGGTTAAAAAGAAGGTTATACCGGGATAAAAAGGGACCGAGCATGACACGTTTCCCTGATGCAAACATTTTTTCATGATAGGGTCATCCTTCCAGAATGATAAGACATTCTCCATAATTTCTGCACAGATCATTTTGCACCGTCCAAATGCCTTGTACATATTCTCTCCCTTAACATCAAAGGGAATACCATTCGGGCATGTGATCCTGAATAGAGGAGTTCTAATATGCAAGAAAAAGTGATAAGCAGGGCAATAAAAAGGAAATATCACAATAGACAAAGAAAAGAGGAAATATATAACTCACTTCGCATATTTCTGCAAATACTCAGGGCTCAAGATAAGCTTTTTGATCTCCTTTGCCTTGACTAAGTATGACGGTTCAAAAGGAATAAGCTTCTCCAAGGGTTCCCTCAACCGCACGAGCACTTTGGTAGCCCTCTTAGTTGATATAACAATGGAAGCATCAGTGGGAGTCTGCGATACAAAATCATCACTACTGCCACTGGGACATGTTTTAGCAACCTTGGCAACAACCTTGCTTTTTACATGGCGTAGGATCAACAAAATCATCATCGTCTCCACCTTTGATATCAACAACATTCTTCTTCCCCTTGTCCTGTGCAGCACTAGTGCTCCTGGTAGTTTGTTTTGTAGCAGTATCAAGCTTCGGAGCAGTCTTCTTTGCCTTGCGAACTTCATTCAGGAAAGTGTCTTTAGAGATCATGCGAACATCAGGTGTGACAGTTTCAAGGTCAAACAGAGCAAAGTTATCCTCCTCCATGTAGAGAGGTGTCTCTGAAAAATAACAAACAAGTGTGTAAAAATGAGAGAACAAAAACATGTTAGACTGATATAAAACTTTGCTTAAAAATTTGAACTTTAAATTAAAAGGTGAAGTTCACTTCGTCAAATCATACAAGAAAAATACCTACATCAACACCTAATAAACCTTTTAGGTCAATTTGGAAATGACCTGAAGTAAGCTAGCTATAAAGCAGTGTCATCCTTATCATTAATATGTCTCCTTGCTTGAATATAACCAAACTTACACCATCCCAAGTTAGAATATACTGAATCATGAAGAAACCATAATCATTCCTGTCAAAAAAACACACGAAAAAAGCAAGTTCACTATTAAAATCTTAAGTTACAGCTAATAGAACAAATTAAGAAAAATAAAGTCTACATTGATATGCATACAGGTTCACTTTAGTATAAAGACATGCAAGAAAAAAAGCCCCTGGGATAAATAGAAGTTACAGCAAACAAAACAATTACCATACTTGTGGTAATTTATGTAAAGAATAATAGTGTTCTTGGAATATCCCCTAAAAAGGTGAGGTTCGCTGAATAAAAAGTTGTGGTTCACATTACTTATGTCATGCTTGCTCTAAAGTTGCAGTTCACATAAGTCTGTTTAGTAATAAGGTTTAGTAATGAAAGTTCAGTAGGTAGAAGTACAAAAATAATTTTGACTTGTGTTTATTTCTACAATAGTTAAGTTCACTCCAGTTGACTTGTGTTTATTCCAAAGTTCATGTGAAATACTATTCAAAGTTCATTTGTATTAAAGTAAGGTTTGATGGAAGTATACATCAAGTGTTCGCTATGCAAAAAAAAGGTTCACACCAACAATACAAACTAGTTCAACACAGGTCCTGGAATAACAAAGTGCGTAATAGAAAAAACTTACGGGGTTAGATGCTTTGGCACTTCAACAAAATGCTGCACAAAATGATCAATAGATGGTGGGGAGAACGACTCCCCTTTCTCGTTTCTCGCTTGCCTCCATAACTTCTTTATGCCATGAACCATGGTATTGAAAACCCGATGAGCACATGGGCTAAACTCGTCACGCAGAGAGTCAAGCAACTAGAATCGTGTGAGCTTCATGTTAATGGTGACTACACAATAGTGTCCAACCCCTGGTCCTGGAGGGTCAGGCGGGTTGAAGGTTGCAAACTAAATCTGAAAATAAAATAAAAAGGAAAGTGACACAGTAACAATATATCAGACATTTCAGATGGTGAACATGGTATAAAAATATAAAAGTTGATTTCACTACATAAATAGAAAAGGAAACCAAGAAGGCGGTGCTTACCATCTCTTTCCTGTCCAAGCGCTCCTCAGCATCAAGACTAAATAATCTCCTCAAGGGGCCACTGTTGAGATTCCTTTCAAAAATATGCCTCTGGATTGAATAAAGGGAATATATTTTAAAAAAGAAGAAGAAGAAGGTGTTTTCGAGTAAAATAAAACAAATGAAACAAAAGTTCACATATGAAAGCATAAAAAGACCAAACAAAAACATCATACACAGCAAATGTATGGTACAACAAATTTCCCAGAATTCTTGAACTTTTGGCGAAGCAAGTATGTTGCAACTGGGACAACATAAGAACATAGCATGCAGTAGGCTTAAATGCTTCTGCAATATTTCCAATTGTGCATCGAGCCTCGTTGTTAATGAAAAGTACATCATTCCTACACAAAAAATAACAGATGTAACTATAATATTATATTATGTGTATTAGACATTGCATACAAAGATAACATAAAAAACCGAACAAATAAGAGCAATGCAACAATACTAAAAATCCATACTTCTTAGTAGGATGAGATCCCAGTTTCAATACAGTATCATACACCTCCTTGATTCTTCTAAAAGCGGGAAGCTGCGATATATTAGGTGTCGACAAAGCCCCAGATGCTGAAAACAGGAAAACAGAAAAGCCAGATCACATCAACCTCTATATAGAGTTCACTTAAGGAGAAAAAATCATAGAGATAGGAAAAGGTACAGTTTGTATCTGCCTAGCAAAAAATCCTTGTGAGGAGAATTAACTGCACAAATATAACCTCCACCCCATCCCCCGCCAACACACCACACAAAAACACAAGACACATTTACACATGTGGGAAAGGTAAAAGATAATCCATTACATAAATTGCTCAGGTCTTACATTTGTCTCGTTACACCGGTCACCCCACACAACCAGACCAAAACCCCTCAACACCCTACCCCCCATCCATAAAACACAAAAAAAGACGCATACATGATAGTTATAAAACACATATATCATATATAAAGCAAAAGGGGCGTGGAGAACTTGTAGGATCAAAACAAACAGACGATGGAGGTGGGGAGGAAGGGAAGTGGAGTGGATGAGGTTTCTTATTCAAAGATCCTTGCCTATGTTATCTGTGGACGCACTTGAAAGACCAGTAGTGTCAAAGAGAGGAGGGGGGGTACTTGAAAAGGTAGAATCAAAGATGTTAGGTTCACTCCCAGGGATTGAAGAATCGTTGTCTTGGTCTTCCGAGCCAATGGTACGAGATCGTGCAGCAGGATCTCCTTCCTCCACCGGTTCATCCACAGCAAGCCCAGAATTCGCAGGGACGTTGCCAGCAGGAACCTCATCTCTAACTATAACACTAACTACACGGACATCACCAGCAGAAACATCAACACTTTGAGCCTTCTTATCCAATTCTGGAACACCCTGGTTCGTAGAAAGAACAACTACTCCATCTGCAACACATGACTGAACAACTGTAACCGGCGCCGTGGGGACTTCAGACTTGCCCCCAACAATGTCTTCAACACTACCCACCGGAGATAATATCTTGGAAGTACCATCTTCACTAGCAGCTTGCTCAGTAGGCGCGAACGCGGATTTATCCACAACGCCATCGCATCCACCTACCACACTACCACCTTCAGGAACCCTCTGCCCTCCATACTCTGAACTTGGGATGAAATCATCATTCTTAACAAAGTCATCACCCTCTCCATCACTAGAATCATGCGGCGTCACAGGAGTAGCCGCACGCTTACGGAACAGGAACTGGTCTGCAACTTCACCATGATCAGAACCTTTATCTTCAACTTCTTCTTCATGCATGGCTGCTTCCTCGACTGCTTCCTCGACTCGTTTAACTTCTTCCTGTAAACAGAGAAAAATCAAAAAATCAAAAGCATTAAAAAATATTGAAGTTCACATACAGGGCAAACTACAGTTCATATGTGCCAAAAAATTCAGATGAAGCTTTTGATTGATGGGAACTGTTACCTCAGCATCTGATTCTCTTTGCCCTAAAATTGTTTGGGTAAACAAAGATTCATTATCCACGCATGCACCAGATGACCCACCAGCACCTTGCTCCTTCCCGGATGCTTTTTCATGCACTCCAAATATGGCATCTTGTTTCCTTCCAAAATCACCATACCTTTGCCGCAGACAAGATACAGCAGTCACCAAACTGTCAAGAATACCATCATCATACCTAGCCACTTTCTTCACATCATCGCTAATGGCAGCAGACGCATCAGGAAAAAGAGAATCAATGCTTGGGACCAACCGCGAAAGATCTTCTACTTTATATAGAAGCCTATCAATCCCTCTGAATGTTGAAGTAGTAGATACCCTTGAAGAAATAGCACTCAGTCCAGGCATATCAGCGTGTTTGCGAGCCTCTGACTAGGTGAGCAACAAAGGATGAGAGCTGCTTTGCTGGGCACATTAGGGTCAACGAAGAGTTTCTTGGCACATTAGGGTCAATGAAGAGTTTCTCGTCAGGCATTTCGTAATTGTACACAATGTCATTGCACGCTTTCCACTAGATGACAAAAAAAAATTAACAAGCAAAAAAAGTTCACTAAGTGGAAAACATGAAGTTCACTGAGCATAAAAGTCTAAAAACACATGCAGTAAGAATAGATTAAAGAATAAAAAGAGATTCACTGTACAACAAGAATACAGTTCACTCCCTGAAAACCCCATAAAAGGGTATAAAATAAGTTCAATGTAAAAAAGAAAGCAAAAATGTGAAAGAACATAACTTGGCATTTTTAAAACAGAGTTCATTATACAGGATGAATAAAGTTCACTCTTATTGTGGAGACATAAAACAATTAACCGATGGAAAACATGAAGTTAACTGAGTATAAAAGTCTAAAAACACATGCAGTAAGCATATATTAAAGAATAAAAAGAGGTATACAATAAGTTTAATGTAAAAAAGAAAGCACAAAATGTAAAAAGAACATAAATTAGCATTATTTAAAAAAAGTTCATTATACACGATGAATAAAGTTCACTCTTATTGTGAAAACATAAAACAATTAACTGATGAAAAACCCATCAACCAATAAGATAGCTCTAAGAAACAAAGTCAGACATAATAAGAGCTTTCAGTTAGCACAATTGAAGGGAAAAATACACACAGTTCACTATATAGCATGAATATAGTTCAACAGTTAACAACAAAATAAGTACAACAAAGTGGCCACGAAGAAACACATTTCACTCACCGGCAACTTCCTAATAACATACTTTGCGAAATCCATTTTACCATTAACTATGCGATCTTCATAGTAGATTTTTCTCATAGGTGCCTAGCGCAAGTAATTGGCACGAGGAGTCAAGCGATGCATAACAGAGTGCTTACTTGAAAAGCAACTATCTAAATACTGGAGTACAAGAGCAACACCACAGCCTTCAGGGCCACCAGGCGATGCACCTTCGAGCTGGAACTTCTCTGCTGCACACTTCAGTTCATCGACAACAAGCTGACAAAAATCACCTCTAGACATCTTCTCATAATCCATGTCAACAAGCATTGCAGCCTCTCTGCTGATCCGTGTTGCATTCCCAGGGCAGATAAGCTTGTTATACAATATAGCAAAGAAAACCTTGATAGCTTGGTCAACTTTGCTTTCATCCTCAACTAGCTTCTTCAACAAATCACGGAGATGCTTGGTATCAATGCTAGATTTACTGGCGAAGCCAAGTTCGTCCTTAAGCTTCGCCAACGCAACATCATGGCCGGTATCTGATGGCCTAGGAACAGATTCACCTTTATTTAGGAACCCAAAAATGTGATGAATTGAATCTCTGGTGACATGAAGAACCCTTCCAGGACCACATTCCAACTTCATTGTCTTTGTATCAATTCGGGCCCGGCTAATATTGCCATCCAAAACCCAATCAAACACGTAGCCAAAACCTGCTTGGATAACCTTTAATCTGTGAGAATGCTTGAGACACTTCGCTGCCTCAATAACTTCACCAAGCGAACAACGGACAGTCTGCTGAAATAAACGGTCATCATCTTCATTACCATCCTTACTCAGCTTCACCTTTTTAGTAACTTTACTTGGACCCTTCTTCCCGGGTTTTGCAGGTCTACTCCTCTTCTTTTTCGTGACATCCTAAGTAAAACAAAAGAATGACATCAAGGTTCACAACAGAATTAAAAACAGTTCACAAAAATGAACACAAAAAACTAGAAAACAAAATTCCAATAATGATGTGCTAAAGTACAGAAAACAGAAAGATTTAATCAAGATTCACACCACATTTAACTAAAGTTCACATATGCTATGATACAAAAAAAAGGAAAGTTCACTTAAGTTCGGAGGTTCCAATAATGATGTGCCAAAAGTACAAAAAACAGAAATAATTAATTCAAGGTTCACATCACATTTAACTAAAGTTCACAGATGCTATGATACAAAAAGGAAAGTTCACTTAAGTTAGGAGGTTCATACCCAGAATTAGTGCCCACAAAAACAAAATAAACCAAACATACACAAAAATATTAGGGTTCAAATCATGTGATCGTACAATTCACAAAAATTAAATGCGCCGCTAAAAACAAATTATCAGTAGATAAATACAAACACAAAAGAACAAAACAGAAACTATTTGTGAAGGTTCACTCAAAACAAATCTTACTACAGTTCACTGGGAATAACTATAAAGGTTCACTGTGTGGGCTAACACAAATTAGAGAATGCAATAAAGCATGTTCGTAAAAAAGAAGAAAAGGTACATCAATTGGAACAACATGAATAGACAAAAGGTTCACATAGGCATACACTACTAGTTCAGATAATGAAAACACAAAAAGGAAAAAAGGTTGTTTCATAAAAAGTAGAGATTACCTTCTCAACAGGAGGTAGACCTTCATCACATGATGCTCCCCCTTCTTCTTATTGACAGTACGCTATAGTAAAACAATACAACAGTTCAGATTGCCATGTAGTAAATAGTTCACATAATCAAAAAACAGATTTAAAATCGAAGTTGCAAAAATAAAAAGAGAAGTCAAAAATAACCTTGAAAGAAGCAGTGTAATCCTCAAAGTCATCATCACCATCAAATGATGATGCTTCAGAAGATCTATCCGGAGAACAAGCACGCTTGGAGGGGGCAACTTTCTTACCAACTTTAGATGAACGAACACCGCTTAAATCACGGGCAGGCAAGCATGGGCTGTGCCGAACATCACCAGCCACATTTGGAGATACAAACCGAATATTCTTTTTACGGAGAGCTACCCTCGGCTTACGTGAAGAAGATGAAGGTTGACATAACTCTTCGGGCAGGGAATCTATTCTAGGAGTTGGTTGAGCCTCAGCATGATCAACAATAGGAGAAGCCGATGAACCAACAGGTACAGAAACGGGTTCAGGCTGAGCAATGGCACCAACAGGAACATAAGGCGAAACAGCAGCGCCTTTAGGAAGCTTCTTTCTAACATATTGTTTAACCACCTCGCTGTACCTAGCCATTTTAGCTTCTTGTGCTGCTTTATAATGATCAAGTTGAGCCTGCACATTGTGTTCCTGAGTAACCTCTTCCGTGCCATCTACTGACTGCGACGGTGTATCCTCCAAGACTGGAAATGAAAGAGGAACAACAGGATCAACGGGAACTTCTCTTGTTTCATTGCTGTCATCCGGATTGTTCCTCTCTAAAGGTGTAACATCAAATTTAGGACCTGCTGTTGCTTCACCAGGGCGGATACCGCTGACATCAAATATAGGACCCGTTGTTGCTTCACCAGGACGGAATCCACTGCCTCCAGCATCAACAGGAAGTCGCGATGGCGTATCATAAATAGGCGCAACAGATGCACTGTTTCGCACCGCACCACTATCAGTAATAGCTGTTGCAGGTGAGGCAGCATCTGGATATTCACTGTTCAAAATATCCAAAGACTGCCTGATATTCTCCTCTGTTGAACAAACACATATAAAAGAAGTTCAGTTATTACATGGAAATAATTCACCTGTGCATAAGAAAAAAGATCCAGTATATAAAAATGAAGTTCATATCCTAAATGTTCAAACCACATTAAAATCTGCATTAATCATGTGCTAAAAAGTATAGAAAACATACAAATAATGTGAAGGTTCACACCACATTATACTAGGGTTCATAGATCCCATATAGAAAAACTAGATTCATCCAGCCAACATACAAACTTCACACAACATTATATCGATTAAACTTCAACTATAATGAAAC
Organism: Avena eriantha; assembly: GCA_910589775.1. Lineage (NCBI taxonomy): Eukaryota > Viridiplantae > Streptophyta > Magnoliopsida > Poales > Poaceae > Avena > Avena eriantha. Next base: position 68,748,667 of record OU342741.1, read on the forward strand.
CAAGGCTCTTATCCGATAAAACTAAGGTTCACAGTGAAATGCACACCCAGGAAATTTCAATTGTTCATGTGCTAAAGAAATACTAAAAACAAAGAAATGAAATAGAAACCATTTATGAAGGTTCACATCACATTGGACTAGAATTCAGAGACACAAAAATACTAAAGCAAAGATTTAGCTAACAAAACTAAGGTTCATATATGTATAAACTAAGGTTCATACATGAATAAACTAAGGTTCATATCTGAAATAAACTAAGGTTCACAGTGGAAAATCAGAGACACATATGGTAAAACTAAGGTTCACATATGAAATGAACTAACGTTCACAGTGAATTGCACACCCCATGAAATTTCAATTGTTCATGTGCTAAGAAAAAACTGAAAACAGAGAAATACTGGAACAAGAAACAATTTATGAAGGTTTACATTGCATTAGACTAGAATTCAGAGAGACACAAAAATACTAAAACAAAGATAAAAGCTAGCAAATTAAAACACAAAGTTCACATCTGGTAAAACTAAAGTTCATATCTGATAAAACTAAGGTTCACGGTGAAAAATGCACACCCATGAAATTTCAATTGTTCATGTGCTGATAAATACTGAAAAAAAGAAATGAAACCATAAACCATTTATGAAGGTTCACATCACATTAGACTGGAATTCAGAGACATAAAAATACTAAAACAAAGATTCAGCTAACAAAACTAAGGTTCATACATGAATAAACTAAAAGTTCATACATGAATAAACTAAGGTTCACAGTGGAATTTAGAGAGACACATACGATAAATGAATGATAGAAGTTATAATTAGAGGTTATCAGAGTTAAACTAAAAAGTAGACAATGTATACTAGTAGTCTCAATTTTAAATAGGACAATTAAAACACATAACTAACAGGAAAAAAATATAACATGTGTTTCATTTTACAAATAAACTAGGTAGCAACACATAAACAAAAAAAAGATAAAGAGTTAACAAAAGTATTGAAAGTATTAGAGAAGAAACCTCCATCAGCAGTAGATAAATATTCCAAATTAGGATTATTTGACACAGATATAACTGCCGAATCAACATAATAAAAACTAGGAGTTAATTACGAGTAAAAAGGAGGAAATTAAACATAAAAAATTACAAGTTAAACAAAGAAAAAGAATGAAAAAGAATTAAACCATACCAGGTGGAGATACGGGTTTTTCGACAAGATCAACCGCATGATAATCGTCCTTGGCCATATCCCGCGTCTACACGACAGATTCAGAAACTAGAGAAACAGGACTAAACAGTAAAGAAATGCCAGCAGCTAAACTCAATTTTCCATTGCGGGCAACTAATTTCGCTTTCTTAATAACCTTAACAGGGTTTGAACTCTTAGAAACATCACCAGATCCTGGAAAAACACGCACACAATTAACAGAAGTCATTACAAAAAATGCAACATAAAAAAGAACTGCACACCCAGGAAATTTCAATTGTTCATATGCTAAAAAAAACTAAGAACAGAGAAACAATTTATGAAGGTTCACAACATATTAGGGTTGAATTCAGAGTGACACAATACTAAAAACAAGATTCGGCTAGCAACGAAAACACAAAGTCCCTGCAGACCATATCCTAAATTACTGAAAACATAAAAAAACATCAAACACAAATGTGAATCTACACATGAACCTATACTAGGGCCCATAAACAAAATGTACAGTTAGCAAACAGATTGTATCAATGCAATGTAATAAATGAACTATAAAAACAATAAATTATAGCACATGAACACAAAAAAGCATAAAAAAATAAAATGAACACTGAATCACACAGATTCACATAAAAACAAAAAGAGAATACTAAAACAAAGATTCAGCTAGCAAATTAAAACACAAAGTTCACATATGGTAAAACTAAAGTTCACGTATGATAGAACTATGGTACACAGTGAACTGCACACCCAGTGAATTTCAATTGTTCATGTGCTAAAAAAACTAAAAATAGAGAAACAATTTATGAAGGTTCACAACATATTAGGCTTGAATTCAGAATGACACAATACTAAAAACAAGATTCGGCTAGCAATGAAAACACATAAGTCCCTGTAGACCATATCCTAAATTACTGAAAAAAATAAAAAAACATCAAACACAAGTGTGAATCTACACATGAACCTATACTAGAGCCCACAAACAAAATGTACAGTTAGCAAACAGATTGCATCAATGTCATGTACTAAATGAACTATAAAAACAATAAATCATAGCACATGAACACAAAAAAGCATAAAAAAAATAAAATGAACACTGAATCACACAGATTCACATAAAAACAAAAGGAGAAAACATGTATACATGTCGGATAATTAGGATCCATCTGCACTTTGTGGAGAAGGATGAGGGCGCATACCACGAAAAGGGCTCCGTCCAAACACGAAACCTAGACACCACGAACTCCGAGCCCTCCGCCGCTGGCCGCCAGCAACCAGAAGAAGCAGCCGCCGCCGGAGAACAACACCACCACCAACTCCGCAGCAGAACCTGACACAAAAAAACCCGAGCGCGGTCAGGATACAGGGAAACAGAAGGGGAGGGAGGAGGAGCGGACCCGATGGACCTCCAGAGCTCCGCCGGCGGCCAGCACCAGAACCAAACAGCCGCCAGAGATGGTGGAACCCCACCAAATCTGCCCCCAAAACCTAACTGCAAAAAGCCGAGAGCGGCCAGGATAAAGAGAAAGGGGTGGGGAAGAAGGAGGAGCGGGGGGAAGTGGGGGAGAGGGGGATGCGGGGCGTTGCTTATCTCCTGGTGCGGCGCCAGGCGGGGCAGTTGCCGATCACGACGCCAGGCGGTTGTCAATGGCGGAGGAAGCGGGGTTAAAGGGAGAGAGAAGGGAGACGTTACATGGAGTGAATACGGTGCGAGCGTAGTGGGATTTTCAATTAAAGCCAGGTGGTGCAAGGATTAAGACACGTATTAGCAAATAAAACCAAGAGAAAAATCAACAGGACGTCTGCCCCCACTCCGGAAAAACAAGGTTCACTTGCCCTATAAAAACAAGGTTCACTTTGTTTTCTCTCAAGGTTCACATGGGTTCCTGTATAGTTATACAGGAACTGGTTCCTGTTTAGTATTTATATATATATATATATTTTGGTGCTATTGTCCAATTTAGCTTAGCTGCTGAAATATATTCGAAAAGGATACTTTTTGCCTTTTTATTGATATTTAATCGATTATTTTCCGTTGCCTCCAACGGAACTCTGTATCTTTGCTACAAGGAATCTGTTAGTAATATAAATGTTTTATCCTAGCAACGGAAACAATTAGAAATAATGATCAGCATGTGTTCTCGATATGCAAAAAGCAATGTTTGAGACATTTTAGAAACATCACACAAATGGATAATTGTACATTCGAGAAACCTTTATTAGAATACTTTATTATGGGACCATACATCAAAGACATGTTCGTGGGATACGCATGCAAGAGCTCTCCACCAAGATATTTGAACGGGTTACAAACATATGTAAATACAATAAAATATATGAAATTAGTCGGTACAGTTTTTCAATCACGGTACTCAGGAAGAACACTTTTTGCAGCTAGATATTGAATTTATTTACTTCTTATGTTCGAATATTCGACTAAACTAGGCAGAAGTAATTCAAACAAAATTATAAAAATAAAAGTATGAATATTATTTTAACAATGGTTTGATTTTGTACAATAGAAGTATAAGCAGTTGTAGATTAGAGTCCTAGAAAAATCATATATCTTTATTTTAGAGGAGAAACAAATTGTGCATATTAAGATTTGGTAGCATCACTATGTGTTTAATTTTCTTATTTATAGTATAAAATTATTTATGATATATTATGCTAACAAAAGGAGTTTCATAAAGTATAAAAGTTTGATATAAATAAGTGAGAATTTTACTAACTCATGACGACTGTAATACCTCGGCCAATTTTTTGGCATCAAGTGTTGCTAATAGTGGTATTGGTTAAAATACTATTAACCTATTTGATGAGTTTAGTAACTATGGTATGACTAGACATGACAATAAAAGTTATGCCAGCAAAATTCTGAATAGTTGGTACACCATAATATCTTATCAACTCAACAATGACAATGGAAATAACTTTGTTATTTAACTCTAAAATATCCTCCACCATAGTTTGAGTATCTCCAAGATTTTTTAGCTCTATTTGCTCTATTCAAGTGATTTAAAAAATAAAAAGTACATGCAGATGTATTCCTAACTCACTAATTATTTACATAATGTGGGATATAATTATGTGAGGCAATAATGTGTGTATTTTTGTTGGAGCTAAGAAATCGAGAAATTCAAGTTATTATTTAGATATCTTACAAGGTTTTCACGGGAAAATGGTTTCTACATTAGGGTGAGAAGATATGAGAGAAACAATGACCTTCTCGTAGATTTATCACACATATTTGAACACGAAGTTCGAAGAATTTTAGCTAAAACCTTTAGTGGATTTTCGTATTGTATGTGACTTCCCAACATAAAAATTAGTGTCCGTTGGACATGAATCAGACGTACCACTCAATGGTGGATGGAAGTGTGCTCATTAGATACAGTAACGATCCAAGAGTGAATTATTGTCAGCACGTAATAGTTCCATTTAAGTTGTAGGGAAAATTCTTATTGTTAGCTCACTATATACATCATCTTGTTAACATTATCTTAGTACAAAACTCAGTTAGCTCACATAACCTCCAACTTTTGCCTCATCGCTGATACCACCTTGGTGAAGTCTTACACGCGGAACATAGAAAAATATTTTATTTAGGTGGTATGTGCACTTACATGTCCAAAATGAAAGCAATTTATGTATTTTTTTTACAACATAGACTCAAATTCACTTTATGTACAAACTAAAAAACATAAATTTCTGTGACAAGTAGTAGCTAAACATTAAGATTTGATTCATATGTTTATTGTGTTTCTGAATATAAACCAAATTTGGATTTTAGTCTAGCACATAGACTCAAATTCACTTTATGTCCAAACAAATAAAACATAAAGAAGCATCACATCTGCACAAATAAAGAGCTAGTTTCTTACTCTAGAACTAATATGCTCAACCGGCCGACATGACTACATGGATTGCACGTAACAAGGATGGAGTATTTGTTTCCCCAAAAGGATTCATGATCTTCACGATGCCAACCGACCAACTAGACTACGCTGATTACACGCTAATGCTACTCCCTTCAGGTGTATTTCCATTCGGTAGAACCAATCTTTGAGCAATAATTTCTCTTTCTAAATAGAATTTGTAATAAACTAGATGTCAGTATATTCAAACTAAAAAAAATACTTACTTATTGTTTTAATTTTCTATCACAAAAAATATATCTCAGTAACTCATGATGAATTTCTTACCTGAACGAAATGAAATATGAGATGTATTTCACAAAAGGAAGGAGTAGATTTCATACAAGTTTTTTCCGCGAGAAGATTTCATGGTAGCTGGTCTGCGGATTCTTTCCCATCAAAAGTCGGATGGCCCCCTCGGTGTCGTCCACACTGCATTGTTTCCTTGCCTTTATCTCTATAGTAAAGAGTACTATGTTTTGAGTTTGATACACTTCTTCAACATATCCGCCCTAAATTTTTGTGTGGTAATGTCACAGAGTGTTATACTTGCAGACTGATTAGACGACCACGAACGTCCCTTGACACGTTCAGCTAGGTGGACAAGGTCATACATAGCTATCCAGACGAGTAACTAAATTCGTTAGTACCGGTGAACTATAACGCACTGGGTGGTCCGTGCACTCTTCTATTGTGTCCACTACTTAACTTTCAGATTTATCTCGACAGTGGCACCGCCCCCAATTTGTTATCCGAATTGAGACTTTTTCTTTTTCTTGCCGTGAGCAATGTAGTATAAACTTGTTAGTTCCTGCCCTCCTGTGAGTTAGTCGCCCTTGGATTTCTTTAGAAAAAACAAAGAAAGAATAACAGATAAAAAAGGAAAAAGGAGAGGCATTAGCTGGGGCATTCACGATCTTGTGATCGCGTCCACTACTATTTTGCAGGTAACTTTCTCTCGACCAAGCCACCGGCACTAGTAGAAAAGGGCCGTTGGTCCAGCCCCCAAAGTCATTTATCCCGGTTCGAATAATAAATCGGGACCAATGCCAGACATCGGTCCCGGTTCATGTCGTCAGGACATCGGTCCCGGTTCATCTCGGGATATTGGTCCCGGTGAGTATTGGTCCTGGTTCATGCCACGAACCGGAACCAAAGGGTCCCTGTTTAGTCCCGGTTCGGGACATAAACCGGGATAACCTTTTTTATAAGAAAACGTTATAAAACTTTAGATGGCCACCATTTGTGCATACGATGTCGGAAAAAATCGTATAACATATCAAAATTATCGGCAAAAAATTACGATACCAATGTCAACCACCTTCAGCCGTTTGCAATTTTTTTAGATTTTTGAAATTCAAAAGGTGTCAAAATTCAGATTTTTAATTTTATTAAAAAATGACATATTTGGATTCCTCACATTTTTATGATAATAATGGACATATTATTTGTGAAATTTCGATTTATAGATTTAAAGATATGAATTATGCCATATTAAATGAATTAATGCAAAAAAAACATATTTTATTTCTATATTTATTCAATATTAGTATTACTTAGTCATTTTTGTACATTAAAATCATGTTTGTAATTCAAATTATAAGAATGTGTGACTCACAAGATACATGGGTTAATATTATTAATATCATAGTATAGACATAAGTTTACAAGTGGTACATCGGAAGGGGGTGGGAAGGAATCAAGATGTTAAGCGTGCTAAGGGTGGATAGTGTAAAGATGCGTGACCGACCGGAAAGTTTACCAAAAATTGAATTTGACCAAAAACTAAGTATGATTGAGTGGCTTCGGGTGAGAGATTAACCAGTCCAAATATTCATAAATTCAAAAAAATAGAAAAAAAATCGAAAAAATAAATTGTTTTTTAAATAGAAAAGACCTACTGTCCCGGTTCATGCCACGAACCAGGACCGAAGGTCCTACTACAAGCGCACACGATGACGGGCCACATGGAAACCCCATTGGTCCCGGTTCGTTCCAGAACCAGGACCAGCATTGGTCCCGGTTGGCCCTTATGAATCGGGACCAAAAGAGGGCTTTTCTACTAGTGCGGTCAACCGCAACCGGCTCCAGGTGGCGGACAGAACAATGTTTCACCCGACAAAACAGATCGCAGCCGATCACTACGCGCGGACATTCTTGTCATGGATCGGGACGACTTTGTTCTTACATGCTTGATCCTAGAGTAGTACAGTAGGTATGCTGTTTTTGTGCTCTTGGCGATGTTGATCATGAGGTGTCAGCCCACTTTAATGCTTTCCTCGCCATGCTTCGAGATATTTTCGATGAAAGTATTCATCGGTGACTGCAAGATGATCTGGTAGAGCATTTGTTGAACTCTAAGGTCGCAATGCTTGAGATTTTATTTGTTTAAATCCGTGTGCAAACTATTTTACTAATTATATTTAGATTACTACAATAAAATTTATTTATTTAAACTTCATATTTGAATGGTTCTATATGAACTGTCTTTAGTTTTCGTTTTATTTGGGTCGAATATGAGCCCGTAGTGCAATTTATTTGAATGTAGAATTAAATGAGATGATTCCCGCTAGTAGAATTTATTTATACGAATCCATGTATTATACGGGATATGCGAGATCCCGCTTGTGTAACCCTATCTGCAACCCAAACCGGCTTGGTGAAAGACCGGTCCCCTCCCCTTTCTTTCTCCCCCTCGCTCTTCTATAGTACCTGAGCTCGCCGAGATCTCGACCGGGCCTCTCCCACAGCCCCTCCGTCGAAATAGCCGGCTGGAGTTGGGTAGGGAGGGGTCCCGGAGTAGATAGGCTAGGTTTTTTAGCAGTTTGCTAGTTGTGGGCTTTTTGCCTGTAGTTTGTGGAGATCCAGATCGATGCGGTCAGATCTAGAAGCTAGGGGTCGTCGTTGATGTGTCCATGCTCCTCTGGCTAGAGCTGGTGCTCGCAAAGATGGCCATCTCCACCTTGAATAAAGCCGTCCTGCGCCTCCTCTTCCTTGTTCCTACAGTGCTTCCCCATCTCCCTCCAACCGGCCGTGGTGGCGAGGGGTCGGTGATGGGACGCTATCCAGCTGCGAATCTGGAGGTGATGGGTGTAACACCCTATGCAAGTTTTAGCGCTTCCCGCCAAACCCGCATAGAAACGATTCAAGGACGCCCACCAGGCACTTTCGTGCGGGTGGAAAACGAAGTAATACCATTACACAACAGTCCTCGATGGGACCCACAGAACAAATATATATACAACACGACTCCACGAGTCAAGAATACAGATATACAATACAAAGATCCAAATCACCTTGAAATCGATAGAGCGTCCGTCTATGGACAAGATGCAAATGGGGCTAAGAGCCCTGAAGAATAACCAATGTCATCCATAACCCTGCCCAGGCCAAGCCGAAAGGGTAACCCTGCTAACGACGGCGATCTCAAACCTGCTAAAACAAAAGGGGTGCCGACAAAGGGCAAAGGAAAAAGAGGAGCGTCGGTACTGAGGCCAGTACACGGCGAGGCTAGAATTCGGCGGCTCTCGCCTACATAGGTATGGTGGGCTGAAGCGGCAGCGCAGCGGCACTAAACAACCTATAGAGACTCGGTATCACTGGCGGCTATTAGAGAGGGGTAAGAAAGACCTATTCAGATCCAACCGAAAGCTAACACCAAACAAACCCATCCTGGTATTTCCCCCTCGAGACCAAACGAGGAAGTCGGACCAAGGAACTCACACAGTTGGCAATTTTACTCATTCCTTTATAGTTGTAGCAATTACTAATCAGATATAGATAGCATGAGTCATCCTGAAGCATAAGTAGTGGGCAGTTTTAATTAGTCATTCCGTTGTAGTTGGAACAGTTACTAGCCAGATATCTTTGTCCTGAGGAATCCCAAAACCCAGCAGCTGTTGGCACTTTGATCACATTCCATTGGAGTTGCAATACTTACTAGGCATATAACATGTCACTAAACAACCCAGATCCACCAGTTGTTGGCATTTTTAATATCCATTCCGTTATACTTGAGCTGATTACTAGTCACATATTAAGTCAAATTTATAGCACTACTTTAGTTATGCTTGTCTATGATCGAGATACTGTGCTCCAAGTCGTCCATAACCGCGGACACGGCTTTCAGAAAGTTTTACCCTGCAGGGGTGCACAAATAGCAACACACACTCGATCAACCTTGGAAAAACCAACTCAAAATCCAGCGAGGCATTCACGACAAAGCGATCACAGGATTCAGAAATATTTCAGGGGACCACCCCACTAAGCTACCCGCAACGAAGTTGGCCGGCTCCGGAACGGACCCAGGGTTTGCGACGACGGCTGTAAACGACTAGGAACCCAAAAGTGTGACTGGGCTTGTCGATACCGCGAAAACGTGGCGCGATCCAAAACAGTACAGGTGCTCCACGCACAATCTTAAATAAAGAAGTAAAGCATGGCATAGGTACAGAATAGTAATAACGCCCCAAACTACTTGTGGCCCCAAGAAATAGAAATGAATCAAGCTCTGGCTCAGGGGGGTCCATAAGGCCTCCCGGATGTGGATAGTGCGAATAGTCAAGGAACAGGTATCAAGTACTCGGGGTCCTACGGGACACAAGTGAGCGTGGAAGAACCAAATAACATCTATTGCCCACCGATGCCTCTGCATTAGTTATATCTAGCATTGTAATGGTTGTAATTTAAGTCATGATCATCTCCACCATTAAGCATCTCCACCATAAACAACTGCCAGCAATCCAACAACTGTGGTACTTGACGACACGAGATCGCACCTGAGCACGCAACTACGACTCGCAAGGCCAGCTATCTACCAAACACAGGTAATAGGAGGTATCCCAGGCAATATAGAGGCTGCACGGGATATAACCAGGGTACGGAAACTAAAGCAACGCGACACGGATAGCAATAGATCAACATGAGGAAATAAAAACTATAAATGCAAAATAGGTAGAAGGGGGAGAGATGCTCGCCAGGGAAACACTGCCGAAGGGTCATATCCGGAGAACTTGTCGATACTCACATCAACTCATCGGCCTAATCTACGAAGAAGCAAACACTAGCAGAAACACCGGATACAACATTTAATTCTAAGGCAGAAGAATCGGCATGTTTATGATATGCATGCGAGATGAACAATTATTATGCAACAGGTTTTATATATATCATTTATAAAATAAGGGCTCGGGAAAGGTTCACACATCTTGGGTCGACGGTCTGGGGTTCCGGGGGTTCGGGGTTCGAAGGGGATCGGCCTCGGCAGGAACGTTCTCGGACAACGGAGTAGATCTTGGCGTTTCGGGAAGAAGGACTTGGTTTGGCGTCGGGGGCACATCGGATTCGCCTTGGTCGATGTCGATCTTGTCGTCGATGGCGAACTTGAGTGGATCGAGTACCGGGGTCTTCGGATCCGGGAAGTAGATCTTGTCGCACGGTGTCCGGGTAGGCGAACTTGGCGGGTTGGGGACGATCTTGTCGGGTCCGCGGGTCGGGTCGGACTTGGCGTCCGGGGTGAAGTGCTTGTCGTTCCGTGTAGGCGACCTTGGCGTCCAGGATCTCGGGCTTCGGGGTCTCGGTCATGGCGTTCGTGAGGAAGAGCTCGGGGGTTCGAAACCGTGAAGGAGAACTTGTCGATGCGTCTAGACTGAAGAGCTTGGCATGGTCGTTGTCAACTTGTCGTACTTGTTCCTCCGAAGGCCTCGATCAACAGCACAGTTGTTACTCTTATTTTTAGGGAGATCTTCACAGATGCAGCTTCGCATCACCACCACATCTCAACATGTACGGGCTCAGAACAACAGGGACACGCGAGGGCTGGAGGACAACCGAGGCAGAGGACGCGCAGGGGACGACGGCCGGCAGGGAGCAGACCGGTGGTGGAGGAGACAGGGCGGCTCGCTGGCGGCGGGGACGCCGCAGGACGGGGAGGAGGGCGGCCACGGCAGGGCCGATGTGGACAAGGGGGAGACAGGCCGGGGTCGGCAGAGGCGAGCCGTCGGAGGCGGCGGGGTCGACGGTGGTGGCCGTCGTGATTGGAGGAGGGGAAGCCGACGACGGCTAGCTTTGCAGAGCAAGCCGAGGCGCTCGGGCCGAGGAGGAGCGAGCGGCGGCGGCTCGGGAGGAAGGAGGCGAGGCCTGGCGGGGAGCGGATCTCGGTCGGAGAGAGGAGGCGGAGACGCTCGGGGCGGGGAGGACTCGCGGTGGTGGGGGCGGCGAGCGGAGCGCGGCCGGGCGGCGACCGTAGGAGAGCGCGCGGCGGAGCGAGCCTGGCGGCGGGGTCGCGTCGCGGGGCTCGCGCGGAGAAGGATTGGCGAGGCCGTGCTCGACGGGGCCGAGGTCGAGGTCGCGGGCCGGCGGCGAGGGTGGTCGAAGAGGGAGGGCTGGGTGGAGCGGAGCGGACGGGGCCAGGGGGAGACCCGAGGTGGTCGGGGGAGTGCGCGGGTGGGAGGAGCCTAGGGCGGTGAAACCGAGGCGGCGGTCGGTGGAGCCGGGTCACGCGGGGATGCGCGCAGGTGGAGTTTTGTCCGGGAGCGTCGGTTGGTGAGAAGTGGTTGGCGGGGAGAAGCGGGGTGGGGCCAGGCAGGAGCGTGTCTACGCGGCGACAGGGGCGTGAGGCTCCGGCGCGGTGGAATTTGGGCCCAGGCGGGAATTTCGGCGGCTGACGAATTGGCCTGGCGGCGGGGAGAGGGAGCTGTGCGGCTGGGGTGGCTGCGTGCGTATGCGGGTGGGGCCAGGCGGTGGATCAGGTGTGGGTGAGGTGTCGCATGGCTATTGGGCGGGGTGAGGTGGAGGGGCTAGGTAGGATTAGGGTGGGGAAGACTTAGGATTAGACTAGGGTTTGGAGGTGGCCGGTCAGGCTTTCGGGCCTGGCGGGCTGCCTCCTAAAAATAAAAGAAATATTCTATCATTTAAAACGGGGCTTTTGAAAACTATTGGTAGACGAAACAAAATATTCCGGAGACCCGGGTTTTGGATTTCAAATAAAGACGGGGCGTTTCAAAAATAAAAACAGACTTTTCGAAAATAGTTTTATGCAAACAAATACAAGATGGCATGACGATGCTCAAATGCAAGGTGGCAGGATGACATGAGCATGCGGTCATGATGATGCAATGCACAAAATCAACGCGATTTTCTAGTAGTGGTTTTACGGGATGCCACAATGGGGTCTCTGCTCTGGTGCGTGGGCGCGGCGCCGAGAGGTGGCATGTGCCGGTTGTGGCTCTGTGTCCTGTTTTCTCGACCGGCCGTGGAGACGAGGGAGAGGTGAAGTCGGAGCACGGCAGGCTGGTCAGCCCCATCCTGTTTAAGCGCGACCATCGGTGTTCTTCTGCTCTTCAAGTGCCTCCTATCCTCCTGGCCGGCCGTGGCGGTGTGGAGGAGGATGGGTGGCGTTCGTGGAGGGTTGGAGCTTCCAGATGGTCTGGGAGGCTTCGGCTGGGCCTCCGAGAGCTTTTGGAGCTTTGGCTCCCTGCGGTGTATTCCAAGCGACGGCCTCATGTCGCCACCGCTATCCATGGCCAAGAAGGTGGCCGCGCCGCGTTCGGCATAGACGTTTGCTTGAGCTATCTCAACCTCTGCGTGAGGATCTTCTGCAGGCCCGTAGCGGCACTTAAGCCCCCCACGCAACCAAGTGGTTTCGTCCCTGGTTGGAGCTGCGGTGGCGCTGCCTCGGAACTGCTCGTCGCCGGCGGTCTGCAAGGATTTTATTGCGTTTTCGCAAACTATTTTAGGGTGTTGTCTGAGAAAGTGCGGGGCATCGCTGTTATTTTATGTTTCTTTCTGTGCCTCCTTATAATTTGTACACCTACCGCTGGAATGAAAGCTCCAGGCCCTACGGGGCCTTATCCGTTCAAAAAAAACCGGCTTGGTGCCACGCCATCGGCCACCATTGTTTTCGAGGTCAACGGCGCGGCCGTGTCCCGCGCGGGCGAAAGGGACTCCAAGCTCTGGATGGGGACCCCGGGAGGCCGGGCGCACGCCCTCGCACCAGCTCGATCGGGCATCCCATCACCATGTGCGCGCGGCAGTTCCCGGTGACGTCCACCCCACAGCGAGACATTACCAAACGTTTATGTCGTGGATCTTCACGCGCTGTGTGTTCAAACTTGGCACAGCTGCAACAAAATATTACGCGATAAGAAAAACCATTGTTTAACAAAGTGACACGCACTTGGTGCAGCCCAATACATTACTACCAGCTTCGGTTTCATACACACTAATGGCTGCCTAATTAATCTACGAAAGAAGCAATGATGATGGATCGCTCCTACGCTGCGATATCTTAACTAAATCGTTGTACAGTACTAGTACTCCCTCCGTTCGGAAATATAAGATATTTTAGCTTTGTGAATCGAATGTATCTAGACGTCTTTTGGTGTATAGATTCGTAGAAGGTTCGAAGTTAACATATACACTAAAAGGTGTCTAAATACATTTGTTTTACAAAATTAAAATATCGTGTATTTTTTAATGGAGGGAGTACATCCTTGTTCGGCCGACTGCGACGGCAATACCAATCAATCGAGCGAGCATCGGACCCACAATGTACTGTACTTATTCCTTCTTGTCGTCTCAAGTATTCTTCTTTCTCATACCACTGCTGAAATTAACGGGCGCAACCCAAATTATTGATGCTGGATTATATGCGGTACAACTCCGACAGCTAACGCATACTATACCCTCTCACCTCCCCGTCAATACAGCTCAGCTAGCATCCACTTTTCGTACTGTATGATGCATCATGCATCTGCCTAATTTACCTTAATTAGTCACTAAATTGACAATCTGCGTCTGCTCCTTATCTTTTTGCTCCAACAGAAATTTGATTGTCTTGTCGCCAAAACAAATGCGTCCGTGACACAAAAAACAATTACGCTTTTGAGCAAGAAACTTCGGGAAGTAACAAGCAATGTATGTTTCAATGTACTCAGAAAAGAGATGCGTTTGGGAGGTTTTAAGAAACTGAAACCTCGCATACAAGATACTCGGTGCAAACGCCGGTCAAGAAGATGTTTGTTGGATAGGCACACAAGCTAGGCCTCTCTACCAAGAAATTTCTAGATAACAAAATCGTTACAGCCACATGTAAATACATTATAATAATGCATATAAAGTTAAGCCGTAGTCTTTTAATTAGGGTACTCGGAAAGAACACTTCGTTCGAGGTAGATATTTAATTAGTTATATTTAAATGAATTCAACTAAACTACATATGTTTTTCGGATAAATTAACTCAAAGAATTCATTAAAGTAAATATGATTGCCGTTGTAAACTAGTTTGATTTTGTATAGTAGTATACTAGCCGATCTAGATGTTGCTAATAGAAAATGATGCATCTTAACATTTAGCAGCATTGTTATGTTCTTGCTAATTATAAAGGAATATAAAATAAATACATTGCGTTGACAAAAATGTTATATGTAAGTGTAAATTTTAATATAAATAGGCAATAATCATGTTATATATAAGTATAAATTTTCAATGTAAATAAGTGGTAATCACTAAGTACAATGTATTTAATCCAGTCACAAATGACTCAGTTATTATTATTTGTTAAACCATTTTTCCTACTTCACTCGGATGGATCTATCTGTGTAAAATTATTAAAAAATATAGTTACCTATTTATAAATATATGTCCAAGGTTAATAAAATTAAAGCATCGTCAATGCGCCATGATCCGAAAGGCATTGGATGAACTAAGCAGTGAATGAAACTCCACAACCCTTGAAATTAGATATGTCAGTTGAAGAAAAATCACGATATAGTAAAATAATTCATGTGGCACAAAATAAAGTCGGTATAATAAGAAAACAAACAAATAATTGGTGTGAGATTGTAGAAGGTGAGCATGGGAGAGATGAGTTCATCCAAATCTTTGAGAACATACCACACTCCTGTTTATATGTTTGCGTTGTGACTTTTTTGAAGCTGTACAATGGGTTTCCCCACTGCTTCTTTTTTAATTTTTATAAATGAAAGGATAGTTATGTACAAAACTAATTGCTAGAGGATAGCAACTAGAAGTGCCCAGGCTGAGCCTTAGAGAAACCCAAGTTAAATAAAAGATTCTACCCAGATCGACATTCCAGCATATCGATTCATGACGGCTTTATGGACTAGTAATGTCATTTCCTCTTTGAATTTCCTCCTCCATCAGTAGAGGTTGGGCACCAGTTGCTTGAATATAAAGTCATTCCTAGTCTTTCAGATTACCTAGCTAATTAACATGATGATCTCCAAAACAAAAGGTTGCTGAATGTGAGTCTTGAGGCCTGTGATAACTTCTTGCATATCCAGCAACTGATCAACTGGTGGCCTCCAGTTAGGACAAACATATTTCCAGCAATGAACGACAAACGGACATTGGAAGAACAAGTGATTCCTGGTCTCGAAAAATGAACCATTACACATTGGGAAAGTGTAGTCCTCCATAAAGATTTTTTCCGCATGAGCATAGCTTTTGTATTTAATCTGTTATGAATAATTGCCAAAAGAACACCTTATGTTTTTGTTGGCAGTATCCTTTCCAAATCCATTTGAAAACGGGTAGGACATTATCTTGCTTCATTCGTGATTGGTAGGCAGCCAAAACCTTGAAAGAGGATGAACTAGCAGCATATTCCCATGAGTCATGAGAAGCCGAAGGGTGTAAGTCATAAACCAGAACTTGCAGTTGATTGGATTCATCTAGAGCTTCTTCAATGAGAGGAAGATGAAAGATGTCCGAGAGCTCAGTAGTATACATTGCCCTTTGAATAGAAATATTCTCATTTCTCACAAAAGAATAGAGATGAGGCCATAGAGTCTAGAGAATAGTACCGTGTCAATTATCTTTCCATAATAAAATTGAGTTTCCACTCTTGAACTTGCAAGATGCTAAGCTTTTGTACATGGGCAGAACCTTGAGACAAACCCTCCACCATAATGATACATCTTGAGTTCTGAGAGGAGGCAAACAATTCTGGTCGTATCTTTGCCATAAGAGTTTTACCAAGAGATATCAGCCTTATTATAGAACTTGTGAAGGTGTTTCATTAAAAGACAATCATTCATAACTGAAAGTTTGAGAACTCCCAATCCTCATTGATCCTTTGGTTTACAAACGAGTTCCCAAGCTACTAATGGCAGAGACTTTTTAGTAATATATTTGTCCCTCCATAGATAGTGTCTCATGTATTTGTCATATTTATCCACTACCCACTAATAGATTTTCAAAGTCGAAAGAATAAAAAATGGGAGCGATGAGAGGACTGAATTAGAAGCCTGAGTTTGCTGTCATTATTCAAGTACATCGAGCCATAGGGCAGTCTTCTCTAAATACTCATAATTAGGGGAAAGAAGGCTTCCTTGTTGGGTTTAATGGAGCTGAGAGGTAAACCAAGGTAAGTGAAAGGCAAGGCCCCAATTTGGCAATGAAGAGCAAAGTCAGAATGGGCAATCGATCCTCTGCCACATTAATCGGGATTAAGTTGGACTTGTCATAATTCACTCTCAATCCAGAAGCAACTCCAAAGGTGTGCAAGATGTCAATGATAATAATGAGCAGGAAGTGTGTGAGGAAAATGAAGATGATGATGCCCTCGATGATGACACGCTTGACCTTCATGCAGAAAGTAGACAACACTTGATGAAGAGCATCAAAGCATTTAATCTAGAAGTGGATATGGACAATCCCACTTTCAAGATTGGGATGGTGTTCAGTGGTGTTGGGGAGTTGAGGAAAGCAGTGTCGACCTATACTATCAGGAATAGGGTAAAAGTCAACAAGTTGAGGAATGAGAGAAGAAGGTATGAAGCTATTTGCGCTCCTTGATGTACTTGGAGGTTGAAAGCTTCAAATGATCCAAGAAGGATAAGAGGCTTTATAATCGCTGAATATGAAGGAACCCATGAGTGTTAGGGAAACTTCCCAGTTAGTGCAATAACTACCAAAGTTCTGACAGAGAAGTTCATGCATGAATTCAGAGATAACCAGAAGTTAGATCTTAAAAGCTTTGCGGCAAAGGTGCTAAGGGAATTTAAGATGTGCCAAAGAGATAGAAGCTAAGAAGAGCCAAGAAAGCTGCATTGCTAAAAATTCATGGAGATGAAGAAGGACAATTTAGGAAGCTCTTGGACTATGGGCAAGATCTAAGGAGGAGCAATCCTCGTTATGAGTTCTTCATCACAAAAAATTCAGTTGGTGACCCTAAAATTTCTGAGCATAAGGAGCATTTGGCCACTATTTATTGGAGCTATGATGCATGCAAGCGGGGTTTTCTCACTGGTTGTAGCCTTTTATTTGTTTAGATGGGTGCCACATCAAAACTAAATACAAAGGCGTGATTTTGATAGCAATCGGTATTGATCCCAATGATTGCATCTTCCCAGTCGCATTTGGTCTAGCTGAGGTCGAGTGCACTGCATCCTGGGAATGCTTTCTGATAAACCTTAGAGATGATCTCAACATTAGCAACACTGCTCCCTGTACAATTGTGAGTGACAAGGAGAAGGTACTCAAAAATGATGTAGTAAATATTGTTTTTCTTATATTTTTCCTATGTTTTTTAGTGGAACTAACAAATGATGCAAACATTTGCAGGGCTTGATAAATGTTGTGCAGAAGGTGTTTCCTGATACAGAACACCGATTTTGCGTTAGGTATATGATTCAGAACTTCCAAAGGGTTGGTCATAGAGTACATACACTGAAGAATGATATCTAGGCTATCGCAAGATCAACTTCTATTCCAAAGTGAAGAGAAGCATGGAGAAGCTTAAAGTTGATAGTGAAAAAGCCTATTCATGGATTGAAGAGCTTGTCCCCTCACAATGGATAAAGGCATTTTTTAGTGAATTCCCTAAATGTGACATGTTGTTGAACAATCATTCAGAGGTGTTCAATAGGTACAGTGACATAAGTTTACTAGTCATCTTGCTATGTTATTATAGTGTCTCATTATGTTTTGATATATTATTCTTTTACATTGGAACCAACTATATTCTAGCAGCAAGTGACATGCCTTTCTTATGCATGCTAGAAACTATGTTCTACAAAATTCTACAGAGGACTGAAAGCAAACAGGAAGGAATGTACTATTACTCCTGCTGAGAAGATGAATGGAAGAATTTGTCCGAAGATTAAGAAGAAGGTGGACAAATTCTTTGAATGGAGTGGTGAATGTATTATTACTCATGCTGGTAACTTTCTCTACTTTTTCCCCAGCCATGAGTTCAAGAAATATTACACTGTAGATTTCAATGCGAGGACATGTGATTGCAAGAGATGGCAACTGACTGGAATTCTATGTCACCATGTCATAACATGTTGTAGAAAAGTTAGGATTAATCCTGAAAATTTAGTCCATAGCTGCTACACTTTTGATGCATTCAACAAAGCTTATGCATTCAAGTTGGCACCATTAAGAGGGAGAGTGTTTTGGGAGAACATGAATGATGTGCCTATACATCCACCTCTTTTCACTAAAGGTATGGGAAGGCCTAAGAAAAATAGGAAGAAGGCACTAGAGGAGAAAATAAAGAAGGGAGTGAAAGTGTTCACAAAGGCATGTGTTATAGTTGATTGCTCCATATGTGGGAAAGCTGACCACAAAAAGAAGGGCCATCAAAAATATCTTGACAGCTTGGTAGAGAAAAATCAAAAAAACATTATTGGGGAGGATGAAGATATAGACATCCCATCTTTATTAGAGGTAAGTTTTCTTTTTTGTACCCAACTTGTATTTAAATTATAGTAGCAAGTCAAATGCATTAAGTAACTTTAACTATATTTATGTGCAGTTTGTTATTCCACACAATCCAAACCCTTCTATCGATCCTCCCCAACAAGATAGCATGGTCTACATGATGCAACAAGAGGCAGCATGTTATTTACAAAATATAGTCATTTTGTACTTACTTGCATACCTCTTTTTTTAGGAGAAAGAGCATGTGCCAATTAGTAGGTTTCTTGGCCCTTTACCAGAAAATGTGTTTGTACCAGATGCAAGAGAGAGAATTCCATCTTCAACATAGAGGGTTACTACTGCATCAACTAGAGGAAATCTAAGGGGAGGTAGAGGCCGAGGCAGGAGTAGTACAGCTAGGGCACCAACTAGTACAATAGGTCATAGAAAGAACAACAAAGAGAGAGAGGAAAGGGGAAGAAAAGGCAAAGCAACAATATACCGCTAGAGTCAAAGAAGGTACCAACAATGTTCCTACTACTCAGGATCAGGGGAGAGGAAGGAAAGCAAGGAGGGGACCATACAAGACAGGTCCTGGCAGTGCTCATCATTTACTCTTTGGTGATGAAGAGGAGAGAAGAAGTCAGCTACCAGATTAAAATGTTGATATCTCACTGATACATGTAAAATGCATACATGAACTTTGTAGTTTGTTGACATGTTTACCCACATATTTGCATCATATATAATGTTATATCCATGTTTTACATTGATTTTTTGGGATTTACCAATATCCCCTTTATTTTGGTTATAACCCTGCAGGGCAGAAAAACCTTGTTTTCTATGTTTTTGATGTTTCAAGACCTATACAGAGTCAAATGGACCTGAGCTTTTGAGGATGTAAATATTTTACCAAGAGAAGTATCTAGAGCGCAAGAACCTCGGGAGAAGGGCCAGGAGGCCCAAAAGAGCCCAGAGGGCACGCCCACCTCCGTTTCCTCCTCGGCCGTCCGATCTCCTTGATTCTTTTGCCCACGGAGTTCTCCTGACCTAAAAAACCCTATATAAGGACCCCTAGGAAGTCCTCGAGATAGAGCACACCAAAGACAAAAAACACCACCAAACAGAGTCAGATTCAGCAAAGATTGGAGGGGGGAACTCCTCTGGAGATGCCTCCGGAGGGATCTCCACCCTCTCCAACATCTCCAGCATCATCCATGATGAATAGGGAGTAGTCTACCCCTGGACTATAGTTTTGTGGCAGTAGCTTGATCTATTTATCTCTTGTTCTTCATAGATCTAGTACCATATGAGCTGCCCAACATGATTATGGTCATATATGCAATTCCTATGTGGTGGATCTTTATTCTCTGATTTGATATTTGAGATTGGAACCTATTTTGTGTAAGATGTACTGGTAGATGCATATCATGTACGCCATTCTTAATTGCTTGTTTTGATCCAACTTGTATGGGGAGAAGTGTGTATTGGATAGAGTAACATGGTGGTAGTGATTGAATTGTGACAACAATATTCAAGATCTATTTTGGTTTTACCTTTGTTTTGCTGTCTCACTAGGGATAAAGTGAAATCATGTGCTATAATTATCTTATGACAGTGAGATAATCTTGTTAGGTCAAGGTAGCATATTTGTATTTCAAACATCATGTCATATTACTTAAATCTATACTCTGATCTATAGATTACAAGCTCATGATCTCAATAAGATCATGCATAGAGAGAGATGAACACATAGCTACCGGTAGAACCCTTAGCCTCGAGGGAGAACTACTCACTCCTCATCATGGGAATCAGCAATGGTGATGGAGATGGTGGTGGAGATCGATGGAGATGGCTCCGGGGGCAGTTCCCTGTCCCGGCAGGGTGCCGGAATAGAGACTTTCTGTCCCCCGAATCTCCCCTTCGGTGGCGGCGGCGCGGCGGAATTTTTCGTGGATTTCTGATTGACCCTCTAGGGTTTTTGCCTCGGGGGAGATATATAGGCGAAAGAGGCAAGGTCGGTGGCCGGCCAGGGGGCCCACACCATGCCCTGGCGCGGCCTAGGGTTGCCCGCGCCAAGGGGCTGTGGCCACCCTGTGGCCCCTCTCCGACTCTCCTTCTGGCTCCGTGAATCTTCCGGGAAAATATCGACTTTGGATTTTGTCTGGTCCAATTACGAGAATATTGATTTTCTGACTTTCCTGGAACCAAAAACAGCAGAAAACAGGCAACTGGCACTGTGGCTCTTGTTAATAGGTTAGTCCAAGAAATCATATGAAAAGTACTCCAAAGTGTGGACAAAACACAAGAAAGTGGATAAAACCAAGCATGGAATATCAAAAATTATAGATACATTTGCAATGTATCAGCGTGCGATCCTAGGGTTCCTTCAACGTGAAGACAAAGATCTGCTTGTTGCTTGCTCTCGTGGATCTAGCCTGGAGAGGCGGGTTCCGGAAGAGCGTTGCGAAGCTCTGCTGTTTGTTTCCACCAAGTGCCATTCAATGAGCCATGGTGAAGTCAGATGCGGAGAATGTCAGGAAAGCGGAAATATGAGTGCAGCAATGGTGATTTGAGCCTTTGTGGCGATGGCGAACTGGCTGTGTGATTTGTGACTTGAAGCAACGACTGTTTGTGGAGGGAGACAACACATGAGGAGTTCCTAGTCTTATCTTGCAGGGTGAAAATCCAAGGTCTGGCCTGAACTGGTTGTGTCTGGCAATGGCCTTGTTGAAGGTATTGTTTTGCGAGCGAGGACTTTCTCTAGGATGAAAACATATGATCTTTGATCGGGCAATGACGGTACTTGTGCACTGTTTCCTTCTTGAAGGATACTAGTGTTGTTCTGGCGGTGTCAGTGTCGTTGCTTTGAGAAATAGTTCTGTGTAGCGGGACTTCTCTTCTTTTTTGTAAGTTTTTTTCTTTCTGGACTGTGTGCATCTGTAAGACCGCTAGAGCATGCGTTGTTGCAGAGGCTGGGTGTAATTGGTATCTTCGTGTTATTAATATATTTTTTTTTTAAAGACGAGGAAAGAATTGATACTAAATCTTGCCCACTAGCTACTTGGCACTTGGATTGGTACTTCCCCGCGGCATTGTCGACACGCTTTGCTTCCACGCGCTTTACCTTTTTCCTGATATATGCTCCGAATCTCCTCATCCAATACCAGGGGGGTGTGCATACATACAGACAGCAGACTGATGATGATCGAGACGGCCATGGACCGTGATTTGACGACTTGAGCTACGATCGAGGACGTCCACCGAACAAGTCCCTTTCGCAGGCATCGCGCACGTTGAACCTTTCGCAAGACTGATGACCACTCGACGTTCTTATCAGTAACCTAATTACTCTTCCCTCACGTCCGATCCGGTGAATTAATTGCCCGTGTGGCTATGGCATTTCTTCAAAGAAAAGAATACCAAACGGTAGGAAGCACCAAGAAAAAGGATTGCCGCCTGGGACTGGGAGAGAAAAGGAGGCGTTGGCCGGCCTGCCGGTCGCTCACGTTCTATGCGCACATAGCAACCTAATAAGTCGTAATAACACTGCAAACTGCAACACCCGGCGATCACGTACGTGACACCTTTGCATATGTTGAATGACTGGCCGGCCGGGGTCACTCCGCGAGGCTGTGATGCTGAAAGTAGATAATATTAGCAGTAGCATGCATGAAACTGAACAAACAGGCCCTCACACGATGATCGCCCACCGGCGCTGCCGCTACGTGCCACGCCATCGGGGCACTCCGAAGAATACTTCGATTTTAGCTAATAACCTATTTCAAAAGATCGATCTAATAGAAGATGGTAGGCAATGCACTTATACACCTCAACATCCCTTCTCACGTGTGACGGGAAGACAAATCAACACGTGTAAACTTAGAGATATATCTCAAGAGGCCAAAACATGGACGAGGGGCACCAACACATTTATACTTCAACACTCGAACTAATGGAAAGGACTAGTGCAATCCACTTATACACATCAACGCCACCTCTCACGTGTGGCGGTCAGATAAGTCAACACGTGTAGACTCAGAGGTAGGCTCAAGAGGCCTTGTACATGGACTGGTGACTCAGAAGTATGGCTCAAGAGGCCTATAGGTGGACACCGAGGGACAACAACAATTTTAGTAAACTGCGAAAGTCAGAATTCGAACTTGAGACCATGTGCTTTGATACCATGCCAAGCTTTATGCACTTACCAACTATTCCAAAAGACCGATCTAGTACAAAGTGGTAGGCAATCTACTTATACACTTCAACACAGATGTTGCATTTCGATATTTCTTATATTTAAACAGGTTGAACTAAACTAAATAGGTTCCTAAGAGAAAATGACATAACAAAATTATAAAGAACAAGTTTGGCTACCGTTGCAAAATAGTTTGGTCTCACATAATATTTTTAGTTCTCAGATGTTAGAGTTCTAACATAAAGTCATGCATCTTAAAATTTAGCAAAATTGTTATGTGTTCTATCTACATAAAATAATATTTAATTGGGATATCATGTTGGCAAACAATTATTAATAAAGTAGATTTTAATATAAATAAGTGAGTATAGTTGTTAGCAAATCAAAGTATCACATTTAATAGAAGAGATTATCAATGTGAGAATTTTATTCTTATCTTCCCTAATGTTCTTATCGGTCAACTACATAACATATTATGTTAGTTATCTCGAGATGAAATCTATATCACTGTATCTTATCCCAACATGTGGGTGATATAAAAAACAAACATCAAACTTTGACGTTGAAGCGTTTCCGCACCATGAAAGTAATGTAAAAAAATCGAGTACTACAGATTATACCTAACGTCGTGTCGTCTTTGATACGTCCAAACCGTATCTACTTTTCCGAACACTTTTGCTATTGTTTCTCCTCTATACTTGTGTGATTTGGATGCAACTAATGCGAACTAATGTTGTTTTCAGCAGAATTGCCTTGGTGTCTACTTTTTGTGCAGAAAATCAACTATCAGGAAAATTTCGGAAAATATACCAAAAATCCTATTTCACCCGAAGACTCCAGGAACCAGAATACGAGACGGAGAAGAGCCCTGGGGTGGCCACACCACCTGGTGGCGCGGGCCGGGCCGGGCCAGGCCGCGCCAGGGGGTGGTGTGGGCCCCCCAGGCATCCCCTCGGCCTCTCTCTTCGCCTATAAGGAGCCTTCTGACCTAAAAACTTCGGAGGGGTTCGACGTTTTTTCAGGAGGAGTTCCGCTCCGCCGCCACCACCAGATTTCACGAAACAGCACCAGAAACTCCGTTCTGGCACCCTGCCGGGACGGAAAATTGGAGGAGATCATCGCCATCATCATCACCATCGCTTCTCCATCGACCATCCATGTTTCCCCCATCTATGAGTGAGTAATCCCCCGTTGTAGGCTATGGGGATGGTAGGGATTGGATGAGATCGTTCATGTAATGGCATCAGATTGTTAGGGCATAGTACCTAGTATCTTTTATTAGTGATTTATGACTTTATTGCGACTTGTTGTGCTTAATGCTTGTCACTAGGGCACTAGTGCCATGATTTCAGATCTGAACTTATTATTGATTCATTATGATAGTATTGTCTCTGGTCTTATCTACAAGTTGTATACACACGTTGTTGTCCGGAACCTATGGCCCCAAAGTGACAGAAATCGGGATAAC
Source organism: Avena eriantha (assembly GCA_910589775.1). Taxonomy (NCBI): domain Eukaryota; kingdom Viridiplantae; phylum Streptophyta; class Magnoliopsida; order Poales; family Poaceae; genus Avena; species Avena eriantha. The sequence continues at coordinate 68,773,118 of OU342741.1, forward strand.
CGGAAGAGAAAGGCTTTGATGTGAGGATCACATGTGTTCACGGAGTGTTAATGCTTTGCTCCGGTGCTCTATTAAAAGGAGCACCTTAATTGCCAGTAGTTCCCTAGAGGCCCTGCTGCAAACGGGCTGGCAGGACAAAAGATGTTGTGCAAGTTCTCATTGCGAGCACGCATGACTATATATGGAACACATGCCTAGGATTGTCTAGTACTTGGGTGCTTTATCTTATTTATCTGCAATTGCACTATGTTCTGATTGCTATGTGAATTGTCTTGTCCATGCAACGCCCGTCCATCCATCCATATGCCTACCGCACTCGAATCCCACTGTTTACTGCTTTAGTTACTACTGTCTTTGTTTTGCTACTACTGTTACTTTACTATTCCTACTACAAAACTGTTGCTACTAATAAACTGTTGTGAGCAAGATTGTTTCCACGTGCAACTAAATTGACAACTCAGTTGTTAAGACTGATAAGTATTCTTTGGCTCCCCTTATGTCGAATCAATAAATTGGGTTTCATTTCCCTCGAAAATACTGCGATACACCCCCTATACTTGTGGGTCATCAAGACTATTTTCTGGCGCCGTTGTCGGGGAGCATAGCTTTATTTATCAAGTTCACTTGGATTCTCTATTGTTCGCTGCTATCCATCCATCATGGGTAAGTCTCGTGATGGCAAGGTTCCTATTTTACCATCCACTACAAGAAGAGGTACGGTTCTGAACACCTCTACCGCTCTTGATTCACCTTCTGTTTTGAGTAAGTTCCTTATACCACCATATACACATGCTACACATACTGCTACTACTGCTGAATCTGAAACTTCTGATGCTTATGATGCTGCTTCTACTGTGCTTGATAAGAGTGGTTCATTAGGTCCTTTCCTAGATGCTACGATTGCTAGAAGTATAGCTGGAAATACCGAAACTCCTAATGAAGACACTACCATACCCGTTAGCTCACCTGAATCTAGTGAGAGTTATGATACTGAAGAAGATTATGTTGAGATGACCGATGAGTTTATTGAAGAATGTAAGAACACCCATGATAGGAGCGCTGCTAAGAGTCTCCTTGAGAGGCGTACTATTAGACCCAAATTATCTCTTGATGCTAAGTTTGCTGCTTCTCCCATAAACATTACAGATGAAGATTATGATTTCTCTCTCGATCTATCTTACATAGCTATTGTCGAGAAAGAACCTTTTTGTGGGAATAAGAATGAAAGTGCGGTAGCACATATAAATGAACTTTCTACTATGAGTGGCTTGTTTTCTGATGATATTAAGATGCGTACTTACTTTGTTGCTAAGATTTTTCCTTTTTCATTGAAAGGAGAAGCTAAAACTTGGTTTAGTAATTTACCTCCTGGATCTATTGATAGCCTTGTGTGCTTGATTAGTACTTTCCTGCAGAAATATTTTCCTCCCAGTGCTAGACATGCTATTTTGCAGGAACTTTTTGATTTTAAATAGGAAGAAAAGGGGGTATTGCCCGAATCTTGGGCAAGGTTTTGTGCTTTGATTCATGCACAGGCTGGAAGTCCATTACCTAAGAATGAGCTTCTTGATATATTTTATAATGGACTGACCGAGGAATCTAGGACATACCTAGATAGTTGTGCTGATTGTGTTTTCAGGAATAGGACTCCTAAGGAAGCTGAGGAATTAATGGCTAAAATAAGCAAGAATTATGAAGATTGGACTCCTCCTAAACAAGCTATACCTGAAGTAATTGTACCTGAACCATCTATTCATGTGCCTATTCCAACATCAAAGAAGAGGGGAGTTATTGAATTAAATGATGAAGTGATGAAGGAAGCTAAGAAATGTCTTAACGAGAAGGGAATTAAAGCTGCAGATGTCAAGAATTTACCTCCTATAGAAGAATTATGTAAGCCTATTCCCTACTCACCCACTAATGAGGTACACTCCCTCCAACACTTTGATGAAGGTGATATCCCTTACTTGAAACCTCCTGATCAATGCTTAGAAGAATTTGATATCTTTATTGTTAAGCAAGATAACTTTAATAAAATGGTGCAAAATCATCTAATGGAAAACACTAGAGCTATTGTTGAGTTGAAAGATATTGTGGAAAGAACCTCTAATGATGTTAAAATGATTGTTAAACACTTTCAAATGGTTCAAACTCAAATATATCAACTAGTTAAAGTACAAAACGACTTGCTAGTTAATGCTGCTAAAGAAAAACATGCTTATGAAATTAGAACTAGAAGTGGAGCTGCTACCCAGGATCCTCTATATCCTGAGGGGCATCCCAAAAGGATTGAGCAGGATTCTCAACAAGCTGAAAATTGTGGTTCTACTCGTAAGAAAAGGAAAAAGAAACATAAAACTGTTGTAGAACCCTTTGAACTTGCTTTAGATCCTAATAGTATATCCATCTCTGATGCTGAAACTGAAAGTGGTAATGAAGAAAATGTTGTTCCTAATGTAGAAAAAGTTGAAGAAGAACCTGAAAACCACACTAAGACTACTAAATACACCAAATAAGATTTTATTGCTAAGAAACATGGTAGTGAAAGAGAACCTTGGGTCCAAAAACCTATGCCTTTCCCTGATAAGAAACACAAGTCAAAGGAAGATGAACACTTTAATAAGTTTTGTGAGTGGATGAAGCCTTTATTATTGCAAATTCCTTTGACTGATGCTATTAAATTGCCTCCTTACTCAAAGTATATGAAGGACATTGTCTCGAATAAAGAAGATCCCTAATGAAGAAATTTCTACTTTGCTTGCTAATTATTCCTTCAATGGCAAGGTTCTTAAGAAACTTGGAGACCCAGGGATTGCAACTATCCCTTGCTCTATTAAGAACAGTTATGTTAGAACTGCTTTGTGTGATTTGGGAGCTGGAGTTAGTGTTATGCGTTTCTCTCTCTATAAGAGGCTTCAGCTTGAAAAATTAATACTAACTGATATATCTTTGCAAATGGCTGATAAGTCCACCACTATTCCTATGGGTATATGCGAGGATGTACCTGTTCAGGTGGCTCATAATTGCTTGATATTAACTGATTTTGTTGTGCTTGAAATGCCTGAAGATGATAATATGTCTATTATTCTTGGGAAACCTTTTCTTAATACTGCAGGAGCTGTTATTAATTGTAATCAAGGAAAGGTGATCTTCAATGTTAATGATAAGGAACATACTGTCTATTTCCCCAAGAAGATTGAAAGGACTTATGGTTTAAATTCAATTGAACATGTTGAAGGCATTCAAGTTGGAGAAATATATTGTCCCATACCAAAAGAAAAATTTGAAACTATTATGATTGGGACAATTGCTATCAAGGTTGAGGTAACATAATCATTAATGGAATACAAAGTTTTGTCTCATATGCAATTGTTTTGGTAGCAAGACTTGATCAACCTTGCTAACAAAAGGATTCCATTGAACGAAACAATGTTTTCATTATGATTATCCCCGTTTATTTCTATCCTTTGCATTTTAGTTTTTGCTTTCGTTTAGTTTCCTTTGTGTTGTTAGTTTGCTTGCATGCTAGAACTTCTGTAGTTCTAGCCTTGTTTTTGTCTTTGCATCATGTTTCCAAGAAAAAAAATCTGTCTGTCAGAAAAATCATTTTTCTATTTCTGAAAAGTTCCCAAAAATAAAGTGTCTCAAAAAATTCCAGAAAATTCATATTATTTTTTTACGTGAAAAAGGGGCAGAGGAGTACCTGGTAGGTATCAGGGGGGCCACCAGGCAGGCACACCATGTGGTGGCGCGGCCAGCCCTGGGTGGAGCCATGCCCTAGTGTGGGCCACCCCTGTCCCCCCACCACCTCTCTCTGCTGCCACTTTCTTCTCTCTCCCGAGTAAGCTCCAGTTCATAGCTCAAAATCGCGTTCTCTCTGTGCTTGCTCTCGATTTATTCGATCTCTTTGCTCAGCCCATCTTTCTTGCTGAAATTTGGAGCAATTGTTCCTTGGTATGTGACTCCTCCCCTTATCCAAGTAGATTTGTGTTTGGTAGATTGTATGTTGAGTATTTTTCTGCTATAGGTGACTGGTTATGAGAGATTTTAAGCTTGTTTGATGCTTAGATATATAGTTTTGATGCATGTTTAGGCCTCTTGCAAGTCCCTATGAGTAGAATCCTTCATTATATTTACTTTGCAATCACTTGTTTAATAGGTGTTTAAATTTCAGAATACCAAGCTAGAGAGGAAAGAACTGAGTTCAGAAGTATGAGCTTGCTACCATAATTCAAGTACATTGAGCAAGAGGGGAGCCTTCTTTGGATAGTCCTAATGAGAGGCAAAAAAACTTCTTTCTTGGGCTTAGTAGATCTGAGAAGTAACCCAAGGTAAGTGAAAGGCAAAACCCCTATTTGGCATTGCAGGTTGTAGTCAAAAAGGGCAATATGTTCTCTGCTACATTAATAGGGATCAAGTTGGACTTTACATAATTCAATTTTAGTCCAGATGTGGCTCCAAAGGAATGCGGGATGTTCTTCAAATATATAATGTGCTGATCATTTGCTTGCATAATGACTAGTGTGTCGTGAGCATATCACACAACTGGGAAAGAAGATGTGCATTGTAGTGGGAGAGGCCTAACCAATTGTCCTTGTGCCATATAATGATTAACCATTGATTGAAATACATCAGCGACCAAGACAAAAATAAGGGGGAGAGAGAGAGGATCCCCGCCTCACTCCCCTCCTACATTTAAAAGTGGATACATGAACAACATTAAGGAGGATAGAAGAAGTAACTGAATTCAGGAGTTATTATTTAGATGTGCTACAAGCATTTTAGGGGAAATGGTTTGTACATTAGAGTGTGAGAAGATATGAGAAAAACGATGAACTTTCCTAGATTTCTGATGCAAATTTAACCGAAACATTTAATATGCTTTTACTTGTACTCACTAGGTAGAGATTCGAGAGTGGTGCTCACCAGGTAGAGATCCAAGAGCGAATTACTATTATTATTGTAACAATTCCATTTAAATTTTAGGAAAATTATATTGCTAGCACAAGTTGGCACATATCGTTAATATTATCTTACTACAACCCTCAGTTGGCTCGGATAACCTCTAACTTCAGCCTTCGTCGCCGATATCACGTTTATAGAAAAAAACATGCATTTATGTGTTCTTTACAACGTATACTCAAATGTAATTTGTAAATAAATTCAGACGTACAAACCGATATAAAGTGATGAGGTAATTCTCTTACAAAGCAGATCAAAGATAAACAGGGAATAATAAGAAACACCGAGCTTGCCATGAAAGACATCGTAGAGAGACTAGAATACGGGAGCTCCATGACGAGGCCCCTAGGAGGGTAACGACACTAAGAGCTCCCATCATCGACACCAAGATGGTAAATGGTTTTTGTTAGGGCAATAGATCATATATTGCCAGAGGGCCAAAGGCCAGAACATATAGTACAAGTACATGTGCAAATATACAGGAAACCCCCTAACATATGGGGAAACTACAATACACACAGATATACTCTAACACCCCCCCTCAAACTCATGGTGGATCCACAACACTGAGTTTGGAGAGTAAGAAATCATGCTGAGCGCGAGTTTGTGCCTTTGTAAAGAAATCTGCCAACTGCAAGTCTGAAGGCACATAATGGAGCGCAACAACCTGATCCTGCACCTGAGCACGTGTATAAAAAGCATCAACACCAATATGCTTGGTCAGCTCATGCTTGACCGGATCATGTGCAATACTGATAGCACCTGTACTGTCTGACAAAAGTGGAGTGGGCGTCGTAAAAGAGACCCCAAAATCTGCAAGCAACCACCGTAACCAGGTCACCTCAGCAGTCACCGAAGCCATAGCCCGCAACTCAGCCTCAACACTCGAACGGGAAACCGCTACCTGTTTCTTCGTCTTCCAAGCAACAAGCGAACCACCAAGAAACACACAGTAAGCAGAAAGTGAACGACGATCCGTAGGATCATTCGCCCACGTAGCATCCGAGTAGCACTAGAGCTGGAGAGAGCTAGAACGAGGGAAGAAAAGGCGACGAGTAATCGTGCCACGAAGATAGCGAAGGACACGGAGGAGATGACCGTAGTGGACAGTGGTAGGAGCTGAGACGAACTGGCTCAGAATATGAACAGGATAAGAGATATCAGGACGGGTGACAGCAAGATAAACGAGACTCCCAACAAGATGGCGATAACGAGTGGGATCGGGAAGAGGATCACCATCCGTAGGACGAAGCTTAACATGAAGCTCCATAGGAGTTTCAACGGTGCGCTCATCCGCAAGAGCAGCCCGAGCAAGAAGATCCTGAATATACTTTTCCTGAGAAATAGAAAACCCATCAGAAGTGGATGAAACCTCAATCCCAAGAAAATAGCGAAGAGGACCAAGATCAGTCATAAGAAACTGATCACGAAGACGAGCCTTGACAAAGGCAATATACTCAGGATCATCACCAGTAATGATCATATCATCAACATAGAGAAGGAGAAGAGTGCGTCCACGAGGAGAAGTGTGAACAAAAAGCGCTGGATCATGAGAACTAGGAGAAAAACCAGCAACAGTCACCACAGAGGCAAAGCGCTCAAACCAGGCACGAGGGGCCTGTTTCAGGCCATAAAGAGAACGTCAAAGACGACAAACCATCCCATCAGGAACAGAAAACCCAGGAGGAGGTTGCATATAAACCTCCTCACTCAACTTGCCATTAAGAAAGGCATTCTGAACATCAAGCTGGGACACAGACCAGCGTCGAACAGAAGCAACAGCAAGAAGAGTACGCACAGTGGTCATATGTGCCACAGGAGCAAAGGTCTCATCATAGTCACGACCATGTTCCTGCTGAAAACCACGAGCCACAAGACGCGCTTTATAGCGCTCAAGAGATCCATCAGAGCGGGTCTTAATTTTATAGACCCACTTACATGTGATAGGACGAACACCAGAAGGGGGAGAGACAAGATCCCAGGTGCCTGTGCGCTCAAGTGCAGCAATCTCCTCAGCCATGGCAAGCTGCCATTCAGGATGACACGCATCATCCCTATAAGAAGTCGGCTCGGAAACTACAGAGATGCCATACTGACTAGGGGAGTAACGATCTGGAGCACGACGCTGACGAACAGGTCATGAGGAAGGAAGCTCATCCGCGAAAGATGACTCATCAGAAGAGGAGGAAGAAGGAGGCGCGGAGGAAGGATCCGAAGCTGGAGACCGAGGAGAACTAGGGGAACTAGACAGAGGAGAGGATGGCGCCGAAGACAAAGGAGGCGCATCAGAAGGAGGAGGTGAAGGAGAAGAGACAGCGGAAGGTGTATCAGGAAAAAGAAGAAAGGAGAGATCATCTGTGGGGTAAGTACCAGAGGTGGGGCGAGGATAGAAAGGACGTGTTTCATCGAACGTGACATCACGAGAGATGCGCATACGACGACCAATGGGGTCCCAACAGCGATAGCCCTTATGCTCATCACTGTAGCCAAGAAAAACACACTCAACAGACTGAGCGGTTAGTTTGGTGCGTTCACGAGGAGGGAGAAGGACATAGCAAACGCAGCCAAATAAACGAAGAGCCGAGTAGTCTGGACAGGATCCAGAGAGACGCTCGAGAGGAATGCCACCCTGAAGAGCAGCGGAAGGCTGAATATTAATGAGGTAAGTCGACGTAGCGACAGCCTCAGCCCAAAGTTGCGGCGGAAGAGAGGAAGCAATCATCATAGCGCGGGTAGTCTCAAGAATATGGCGATGCTTACGCTCGGCGACACCATTTTGAGCATGGGCGCCGGGACACGAGAACTGAGCAAGGGTGCCCTGCTCAGCAAGGATACCACGCAGGTGCTGAGAGATATATTCTCCTGCAGAATCAGCACGAAAAACACGAATAGGCGTGGAATACTGGGTACGAACCATAGCCACAAAACGCTGATAAATAGCAAGCACCTCGCTGCGAGAGCGCATAAAAAATAACCAGGTGTACCGTGTAAAATCATCAATAAACAAAATATAGTATTGATGGCTCCCTTTTGAAGCAAAGGGAGCCGGACCCCACACATCTGAATGAACTAAATCAAAAGGTCGCTGAGATACAGACACACTAGTAGGATAGGGAAGCTGAATCTGTTTACCTAACCTACAACCCTGACACGAATGAAGCGACGACACATCTCCTGAGACAAGCCCCAGAAACTCACGACGAACTAAGGATGATAAACGGGAACCACAAAGATGGCCCAGCCGATGATGCCACTGCTGAAAAGAGCCAGTGACAGACGCAGCAACCGCAGGAGAAGTGGCAGAAGAAGTGTCGGCAGAAGGAACGCGAAACCAGTCTAACTCCTAGAGCCCCGGAGACTCAATGCTCCGAGGGCCAGCTCCAACCAGAGCCTGTGTACGACGGTCCTGAACAGCACAAGAATCAGCATCAAGAATGACCTTACAACCAGAATCAGTAAGCTGACTAGCAGAGAAAAGATTCATCTTAAGACTGGGAACATGAGAAACATCAGGAACAGAGAAGGAAGAAGTAGAGAGGGTGTCTCGACTAGAAACAGGAAGAGAGGTACCATCAGCCGTAATAACACGGACAGAAGAAATAAGAGAGCGAAGAGCAGAAGAATAGAAGATGCAGAAGTCATATGAAAAGAAGCTCCAGAATCCAGATACCACGGGGATGACGTACCTGACTGTGTAGAAGATGATGGTCGCGCAGTGCCAGAAGAACTAGTCACAGAACCAGCAGAACCCAACGAGGAGGAGCCTGTAGCAGCGAGCAGACTACGAAGACCACGAATAATGTCCTGATCAGACAGAGCACCAGCAGGAGGTCTAGAAGCACCAGTAGGAGGTCCAGAGGCAACAGCAGAAGATCCTGAAGACCCAGACTGTGGACGAGCAAGATACTGCTGACGTAAGCGTGAATCCCTCGTCCAGCAACCAGAGATGTCGTGGCCAGGCTTGCCACAGTGAGCACAGGGAGGACGAGAACCACGAGGCTGCTGAGACTGACGCTGACCCTGGGCCGGTGGAGTGGAGAGTAGTGGTGGCGCGAGGGACCGCGACGAAGCCGGCGGCACAGGTTGACCATGTGCAGCAAGCACAGACGGAACCTCAAGAAGACTAGCACCACGAAGACGAGTCTCCTCAGCACGAAGCTCAGCCAGTACCTCAGAGCGGAACACGACCACGGGCAAGCAGCTGGGCACGACGCGGCTCAAACTCCTTGCGGAGCCGTGACAAGAACTCAAAGACGCGCTGAAACTCCAGATCCGCGCGCACAATCAGACAGCAGGGACAGGTGTTACACACCGCTGTACGAAGAGAGTCAAGCTGACGCCAAATAGCAGCACTCTGAGTGTAGAAATCATCAATAGTGGAATCACCCTGCTTGAGCTCATGCTCCTGACGAACCACGGATAGATAAAGAGCATCTCCAGATGGCTGATAGCGCTGACGAAGAAAAGCCCACTGAGCAGCAGCAGTGGGAAGACCCATGAACTCAGAAGCATACTGAGGCAGAACACTAGAAGTGAGAACAGCAGCAGCACGAGCATCCTCATCGATCCACTGAGTGTAGTCGGCCAGATCCAGCCGGTAGGCCGTAGTAGCAGCAGAATGCGCCTGAACCTAGCGCTCATAGTCAGCCTGAGCAGAATCATCAGCACTCTGGGCTGCATCCTTGACCGCCTGAGTAGCATCGGGGGCAAGGGCAACGGGCGTCGGGGCACGAGGCACTGGAGGCACAACGGGGCGCGGTGGACAGGAGACCTCATCGGAAAGCACACCCCAAAGGCGAAGACCGCGCATATGAACGCGCATAAAGGCAGCGAAATCAGGATAATTCGCGCCATCAAAAATCACCAGGCAGCGAGGGATCGCAACATAACCCGATGAGGAAGACATTTTTTTTAACCGACCTAGATCGGATCTGACAGATCTGGCGGCGGCTGACGCAGAGGTCGGGGCGGCCGGCGGGGCGGGCCGGGAGGCGGTGGCCGGGGTGACGGGGAAGACGGGCCGCGGCGGCGGCGGCGAAAGTAGAGAGAGGAAAAAAAAGGCCTTATGGCTCTGATACCATGTTAGGGTAATAGATCATATATTGCCAGAGGGCCAAAGGCCAGAATATATAGTACAAGTACATGTGCAAATATACAGGAAACCCTCTAACATATGGGGAAACTACAATACACACAGATATACTCTAACAGTTTTCACCTAGAGCCCAAGTGTGGAGAACACAACCACAACGATGCCCTCAAGGGGGTTATGATACCTGGAGGAATCACCACGGTTGGTGTCGTATCGCTAAGCTTTTGCTTGGAAAAATCTTTGAACCACGCGTGTTATTTTCGACCACCCAGTAACCCCAAGTAAGGCCGCACGATTTGGGAGTTGTCCTTGCTGAAGTGTCGATGCTCATTGCCAAAAGAGCCAGACCATCACCACCGCCACATCGCTCGGTGTAGAGACGCCCGTGTAATCCAACTTCCAGGGTCGCCTAGCCCGACCCAAACTCTCCACTCCTCTCCTAGCTCGACCCTGAAGGTTCGAACCCCACCCCCCCCCCCCCCCCCCCCCACCCTCCCCTCCCCCCTCCCCTCAGCCCTAGTGCATAGAGTTAATCTCCCCCATCTCCATTGGTTTTGTCCGGTTATTGTATTTTGGAAATCCTAAAAGGTGGAAATTGGAGTTAGTATTTTGGTGGGATTGCGCCGAAATAGCCATTAGAAATTAAAATATTTGACGCTTTATTTGCCCCTTTCTTTTTCTTTGTATTTGTCAATTTGAGTTGATCTTGTATCAAAAATCCAGTCAGTATCTTTCGAACATTTCTTTAGCTTTGTGGTTATGCTACCATGACTTTTGAGCGCATAGCAACCCAAGTCGTGATAACACTAGCAAACTGCAACACCCGGCTATTAAGTATACGTGGCACGGACGTGACACCTTTGCATATGTTGAAGGACTGGCCGACCGGTGTCACTCTGCGACGCCGTGACGCTGAAAGTTGATAATACTAGCAGTAGTAGCATGCATGAACCTGAACAGACCGGCCCCCACAGGATGACCGATCGCCCACCGGCGCTGGGTGCCACTGCCACGCCATCGGCCATCATTGATTTCGCGGCGCAATCGACACAGTAGCCGTAGTACAGTCGAAAGCGACGGCGCGGCCGTCGTGTCACACGCGGGCGAGCTTGTCGCTTTTCTTCTTTTGTAAGCAGGCCACGCGGCCCCTGGGCTGGGCGCACGCGCTAGCAGTAGCTCGATCGGGCGTCCTATCCCGCCCCATGTGCGCGCGGCAGCTCCGGGCGCGGCGGAGCGGCGCCGTCGACGAGGAGACGTTTTCCAAACCTTTATCGCGTGAGCGTCGCGCGCTGTGAATTCAAACTTGGCGCAGAAACTTGTTTAACGGAGACACCTAGGTGCCCACCACCAGCGCACTGATGGCTGCCTAATTAATCTACATAGTACAAAAGGAGCATGATCGATCGCTCCTACATACCCTGCGATATATCTTAATTAAATCCTTACTATAGAATACATCATTGTTACGCCGACTAAGACCGCTAACGAAACCAATCAGTCTGGCGAGCAACATCATGCATGCATGGGATTCCTCTCCTGTCGTTCCAAGGATTCTTCTTTTCTTTTTCAAGCCTGTGTGGAAAATTAGCGAGGCGACACACATTAATGATGCTGGACTAGGTGCGGTACAACTCGACAAACAACATATATCCTCTCCACTCCCCGTCAATACAGTTCAACGAGTATCCACTGTCTCTACGATTCATTTGTCTAATTTTTAGCTTAGCCACTGGCTTGACCCATCTGCATCCGCTTTTTTCTTTTGGCTCCAAGCAGGACATGTGTTTGAGAGGTTTCAAGAAACCGCAAAACCCCACATAAAAGATACCTAATGGAAACATTGATCAAAAGGATGTTTGTTGGATATATAGGCACACCAGAGCTCTCTACCAAGATATTTCTAGATGCTAAAATCGTTACAAACACATGTGAATACAATACATCTACAATTAATAGTAGTCTTGTAATCAGGGTGCCTAGGAAGAGCACTTTGTTCCAACTATATATTGTGTTTCTTTATTTCTTCGATTCAATTAAAACTAATATGTTCTTAAGAGGAAATGTCTCAAAAAAATTAATCAAGAAACAAATATGACCATTGTTACAACATGTTTTTTTTCACAATAGTATTAGCGTTCATGTTAGAGTTCTAATAGAAATGATGCATCTTAACATTTAGCAGGATCATTATGCACGGATGCCAATACTAATTGTGGTAGAATAAATATATTTATGTAAGATATTATGTTGACATAAAATTGTACCAAGGTAGAAATGTTTAATATAAACAAATGGTAATCATGATATCTAAGTCATGATTAATTCTTGACTTATTGTAGTAGATTTACTCAAATCAGAAAACTCCTATCAATTGTTACTCCTTTCTAGCTTCTCCACTCCGATGCATCGAGTAATGTAAAATTATTAAAAAACACAACATATGAGCAATTGATCACAATATGTGCGGAAACAATATATAGGATCACACCATGCATGCAGTATGGTATAAAAGAAACGGGATAGACTGATGAGCGAATGGAACTCCAAAGTCCTCACCGGTTACATGTGAGCATAAATCCAACCGAACGAATATCACATGAGAGTGAGAAGGATTAATGTAAAGAGGGAACCCAAGGTAGCATAGTGAGAGGACAAATGAATAATTGGCTTAAGAAGAGGAGGATAAATAGGCGGATCGCGGAGGTGGAAAGGTTGGTCAAAACTTTCGGAATATAAGAAGTGTCTCGTTTATATGCAGTGTGTGATCTTCATTTTCATCATTATTTTTAACAACTTGGCTCATCTCATTAAGATTTCTTTACTATATGACTCAGTTGGATCGTATAACCTCTAACTCCTGCCTTCGCTGCTATGCCACCTGTGTCAAGTCTTGAGAGCAATACATGTAAAAATATGCTCTTTAGGTGGATATGTTCATCTAGCTAATATCCAGAAGGAACGATTGGTTCTACAACATAGATCCAAATTCAGCTTTTGTGCCAATGAATTAAATGGAAAATTCAGTTCCAAGTAGTAGCTAAACATTAAGTTTGAAAACTGATGTAGTTCTTTTGTTTCTGAATATTCAAATCAAATTTGGATTTATCTTTTGTAGGAATAATGCAAGGGCATTTTTCCGAGAAGATGGATTTACGATATCTGGAATGCTCACTGACCAAACTACATGGTTCCTGTATGTTCAACCTACCGGCTCGAACTACAGTTTTTCGTTGTATTGTGTGTGCAATTTCCCTCAGTTCCTTACCCATTTTTGTGTCAATCAATGTCCGTATGTGCCGTTGTCAAAGCGAAGACGAGAAAATGACTGGTGATCTTTCCCTCGGCTTCACACATGAATTTTAACATGAGGTTTAGGGTTTAGACGGTGTCAGCTCAAATTTGTATTCGATGTTTTGTGCGCAACACGTTAGCAAAAAAACATGCTAGAATGTGCTAAGAGGCATACGGCAAATTGTTCACAAACGATATGGTAGCATGAGTTTGAACGTAAACCAAACATATCTTCACAGCTAGCTTGTTCTAGATATATGCTCTGAATCTCTTGATATAATATCCGGGCTGTGTGCATACATAGAGCAGACTGACAATCGAGACTCTGACGGGCCGTGATTTGACGTCTTCAGCTACAAGGACATCCACCGAAGTCTCCTCGGCAAGTATCGCTCACGCTGAACCTTTTTTGCAAGAATGACCACTCATGTTCGGCACGATCCAATATGAATACTCCAACGGTCTGTTTCTATCCGAATAGATCGGAGTACTGACAGAAATTGGGTTGGGATCCATTTAGGTTGTGTGCGTCTAGCGACCCTATGCATGTTGACCTCCCCTGCCTGTTGTCAAGGACTGGCGCTCTGCCTCTAATGGCGACGGGACATTAATAGCAACGAGACGTCGCCAATCCCCCCGCTGGCTTCCCGCGCGTCAGTGAGGTTCCATTGCTGGCTCCTGTTTTCCATGCGCGCCTTGATAGTTTTAGATGGGCGTTATAAACATTTCTCATGGTACGTCTTGGAGCAGTATTGGGATCATATGGTGGCACTCGGTTGAGAAAACCAAGTGCTAGGAGTCTATGCTGGTAGGTTTCAAGTCGTTTTTATGTCTTTTTTTTGAGAAACACAATACAATCATAGACGCTTACAACACGTACACGCACCCACCCCCTATGAACGCACACACGCACACCCTACCCCTATGAGCACCTCCGAGAGACTGAGCCGGCGAATTGGATCTTGAGATTGACGAAGTCACCATGGGCGCCTCGTTGTTGACGGGAAAGTCGTCTCCCACTGAAAGAATATTCCGCCTTTATGCAACACACAGTGCCAAACCTGAGGTTTGAACTCTGGTGGACTAGGGGTACAACCACCTTCCTAGCCACCCAACCATAGGTTGGTTTGCATATCATATCAAGTTTTGGTAGTTATTCTGCATCAATTATGAAAACTGAATCATTTTAGCTATTTATTCTATCATATAGACTTTCTTTTGTGACTAAAAAATTTAGACCTTATAAGTTCGACCCTCCTCATCTCAATTCCTGGCTCCGCACTGCTCCGAACACGCAAGCGGCAAGACCTAAACGCGCCGGCTAGGGTGCACGTCGGCAAGAGAAGACGTCATCGTAGTTTAGTTTAATTAGAGTAGTTCTTGATGTAAAACCAGCTATCAATCTGATGGAAAAGTTTATCAAGTTAATGTATCACTTACGCATGTGCCCTATTGGCTGACGTTCGAACATCCACGCGATCCACGACTCGTCCGACCCGGCGTATTCGTGCCCCAAATTTGGAGTGTGATTGGTAGGTTGGGCTGACTTTTGAGCTCCTGTGGGTAGGCCCTGGGAGCATGGCCACATAGAAACAAAGGTAGAGCCACATTGTAGACTTAGTTTGGTAGCTCACACAGAAGTTTCTTGTATTTCTTGAGCATTTTTTACCCCTTTGTTAGGGGCACTACAAGTATGACTTCTTGCTAGGTTGTTGCAAATAGAACGTGTGGTTGGTTATATAAATGAGTCTAATGTGTTTACCTCGTTCATAGTCTGATGAGCTTACCATTACATTCCACGGTCATCCTACATTTCTACTCTACCCTGTCATTAGCGAAAGAGAATGACAAGTTCATCCTTTATCCTACCACTAGGACGGAAACTAACCTATCACTAGATATCACTCATCACATATTTTCCTGATGCTCAACCTTCTTCTTTTCCTCCTTCATCCCCTCCTTTTCCTGATCCTAGTTTTTTTTGTCTGGCCTTCATTATGTCAGCCTGGGATTTCTGACTTGCTTAAGCATATCGACTTCATTATTCTGCAGTTCTTGAGTAGCCGTGTCATCAATCCTTGACAAGTTGTTCTCCATAACCCTTCTCTCTTCACATCAACAAAGATACTTGAATACTTCTTATCAATCTTGTTCTTCTTATGAGAAAGTTCCTTCACCAGCTTAGCATTCTGAGTCCTCTATTCGATTCTTGCGTTGATGTTATCTTCATACATTCCCCCACAGTCTTTCTAGTGCATTTTTGGCGGTCTATGGCCATTCTTTGTCCAACCAAGGCATGATTCCACAGTTTGTGACCTCTTGTATATGGTTGTTTGTCGGCCATTAGATTTGCCGCCACCGGGAGATGAGACATCGACGCGAGCAATGGTTGTTTCGCATTTCGAGGTGATGGAAGAGGGTAGAGATAAGGGAAAATTTTCTGCGGGCGATGACCGAAATACTCCCGCATCCTTTTTCGCTGCAACACGAGAGCTCGCTCATCTCCATGGTTGCAGCAGCTGGTGCAACTAGCGGCGGAAGTTGGCTATCCGGAGACAGCCGATAGGGTGGCTCTAGGGAAACGGCCGAATCAGTCGCTCAACGCTGCTTTCACGCGCCAGCAGGCCACAACGTGGGCGTCGCGCTGGACTACTAGTCCGCCCGTTTTTTCTTCGTGCGGGCTACCAATCACGTCCTTGGTGGACAGATGGACCGCGCTGGACACGTTAGAAGGCCTTACAGAGCTATCCTAATCAGTTTCGCTAAGGAGAAAAAAAAGCTATCCTAATCAGTAGTCTATTTACCCTTTCTCACGTCCGGCCGGTGAATTAATTGCATGTGTGGCTATGGCATATCTTCAACGAAAAGAATAGAGGAGAGTAAAGGAGGCGTTGGCCGGCCGGTTCGTTCACGCTCACCTTCGATGGTGTCCACTGCTTTTCGCACACTTGCAGGTAACTTTCCCTGGACGACGCCACCAGTCCACTGTCCACCGGCCCCGCCGCAGCCCCAAGTGGCGGACAAAGCAACGTTTCACCGGACCGGATCGCAGTAGATCCACCTTCCGCTCACGGACCGCGACGTCTTTGTTTTTCTTATTATCTCCTCCCTCAACCCCCTCAATCAAAGCAATGGAATATGCGATGATGCGTAGTAATCCGTGGTTTTGGTCGTGACGCCGTATGGGCCACGGGACCGCGACCTCCGTAATTAATTACTGCTCCTAACCCGACCGGGCATATCTATCCATTCATTATGCTGATATATATATAATCGTAAATTGGAGTATCAGCGTGATGATCGTCGGTCGTCCCTGGGAAATCTGTACTGTCGCGTTCTTTCACACGTCAAAACCGTGGGCCACAGGCATGACAATCTTGGCTACTACTAGTATTCAACTGTGGCAACTATCTTTTTTTTTCTTTTCGAGAAGGTCTCAGTCTTCAGAGTTCAGACGGGGTATAAAAAATGGACTGCTACCGACAACTCAAAAAACTCATTTGACTCGGCCCACGGCCGCGGAACCAGCGAGCCAATCTTCGGCGGCGCGTGACGGAGCAAATGAGGAAGCTTCCGTCGAGGGGCGCACCATCCTCCGCCCACAGAAAATCCAGCCCGAGCACACCGCACCAGAGGTCTCCTCCCCATTGGCCGCTCCCGCGTGCCACGGTTGTCACGGAAGGGAAAAGCCAAGCCGACCGGTCGCCATCCGCCCACGGCCCACCCACCCCCACCCCCACCCCCGGCCCGGCCCCCCACCCCACTGCACACGTCTCGGCTCGGCGCCAGTGCAGTGCACCACCACCACCCGCCCCTATAAACACCCGCTCCCCCGTCCCGGCACGGGCACCCAGCGCACCCGGGAAAATCCCCCCGTATCCACCCAGAAAATCACGGGATATCTCTCCGTCCCACTCCCACGGACGCGTCCGCCCCACCCCGCCCCCGATCATCATCCAAGAACAGGTAAACAAACATGAACGCGAGAATCACCACGCCCTCCTCCCCTCCCCGGATTCGGGGAAACGATCGCGCGACAGGAGGTGGTCATCCGAGCTGATCGCTTTCTTCCTCTCTTTTGCTTCGCTCGCTTTTATCTGCAGCAGTGGTTGAACGGAGGATATGATGAGCACCATGTCGATGTCGGCGTCGTCGTCGCTGAACCCGGACGCGCCCATGTTCATCCCGGCGGCGTTCAGGCGCGTCGAGGACTACTCGCCCGAGTGGTACGAGCTCGTCAAGACCACCGCCTGGTTCCGCGACCACTGGTTCCGCCAGCAGCAGCTCTACGAGGACCTCGCCGACGAATCCTCCGTCGACGACGTCGCAGCGCTCCTGCCCGACGACTCCGTCGACCTCCTCGACGCTGACGACCTCTTCTATTCTCCACCCTCGCCCCACCAGCAGCAGGCACAGCCCGACCTCTACAACTACAAACCAGCAGGTACGGCACAGCATCTCTCACCATACATCTCCTCCTCCTCCTCCTCCTCCTCGCGGGAGATAGCTGCAGCGGGAAGCTAACCAGCAAGCCGGGATCGCTCTGAATTGCAGGGTTCGGAGGCGACATGGACTCCGTGCTGAGAACACTCAGCCTCAACTCGCCCAGGGACGGCGTCCTCCCCAGCGCGGCGGCGCCAGCGTGGTCGCCGAGGCACGTCGAGAAGCCGGCGCAGCACTTCGGCGCCAGGGCCGGCGGCGGCGGCGCCCGACGCGCCATCCACCAGCCTCGCTAGAGCTAAACGGCCCGCTGCTCCTGCAACTGCTGCTGTGTAGTGTAACCTTCAGTTCAGTCTAGCCTGTCTCTGCTGCTTCTGTGTATACGGCTAAAGAAAAGGTGAAGGGGAAACAAACTGCAGGTTTCCCTGCTAAGCTAGTGCTTCCCCTTTATTACCTGTAGCTCCTCCCCTCATGTTCAGAAACGCGTCTGAAGAAAAGCAAAAAAATCCTTCCTGTGTAATCTAATCTTCCCTTGTTGGTGTTTCAATGTGACATGGCAACCTTTCTCTCAAGTGCTTCTTTCCTTGCCTTCTTATAATTCTTTTTTTCTGATTGTACGCATGATTCTTCACCGCCTGAGATTGGTGAACTTGTTTGATTTTACCAACGAGAGCTCAAAATGGAAGCCATAGATCAAGAAGGCATCCGACAGGGATCGCTTCCTCTATCTGATTTAGCCATCAATCGAGAGCTTAAAATAGAAGTGAGTGGTCAAGAAGGTACAGGACAGAGACCACTCTGCCTGATTTGGCCATCAAGAGCTTAAAATAGAAGTGATTGATTGATCAAGAAGGTACCCAACAGAGATCACTCTGTCTGATTTGGCCATCAATCAAGAACTTAGTATAGAAGAAGGGATTGACAAAGAAGGCATGCGAGAGAGATCAGTCTGTATGATTCGGCCATCAAGAGCTTAAATTAAAGTGACTGACCAAGAATGTATCCGACAGAGATCACTCTGTCTGTGCATAAGGGAAGGAAGTGGCAATTGTAGGAATCACACTTGATTAAGCAAGGTCTCCCTCTAAATAAGGTCTTACATGTAGAGGCACATGAGGCTGTTTTGGACTGTTGTCTGCAGGTAGGATGGGATACGGTCTCTCCAATAGAGAGTCCTGCATGCCCCATGCCTGTCTTTGAAACCATAGGTTGCATCACAAGCATGATCCAGGCATACGGCTTACTCATCTTCGCCATCATCTTGCCTGGCAAATTAAGATTGCAACAAGAGGTGCATACATGGTTTCTAAAGTGAAGGAAAACATTGTGCTATGGCCTGAGAAAGAAATCTGGTTCTTACATCAGTCAAGCTTCAACTATCAAGCACCAAAGTCAAGCTACGAAGCCAAGCACAACATTTTTTGTCCAGGCTATTGAAACCGCAAGTGGATACCAGGTAAGCATGTTGGAATGGGTTTAGTGGTCCGCACGATATAGCGAAGAAAACTGAATTCAGCTGAGTCGTTGTTCAAAGTAAACGATGGACAGATGAGAAAGGTAGCCATCAATCAAGAGCTTAAAATGGAAGTGAGTGATCAAGAAGGTATCGGACAGCCGTCTCAGCGCATAAGGGGAGGAGATGGCATTTGTACGGACTTAATTTAGCAAAATCTCGCTCTAGGTAAGGTTTCAACAGGTAGAGGCACACAAGATGTTTCTTCAGGCAGGAGGGGTTTACAATCTGAGACATCTCCAATACGAAATTATCCATTCTCCGTGCCTGTTTTTTTTAACAAGTTGCAACAAGCATGATACATGCTTACAGACAGCTCACTCATCTTCACCACCATTTGCCTGGCAATTTAAGATGCAACGAGAGGTGCATATATGGTTTTGAAGTGGAAGGAAAACTGTGTGCAGCAGTGAGAACTCAGATCGTCACGACAAGCAATTGTTTTTCCTATGGCCTGAAAAGAAATTTGGCTCATACGTCAGTCAAGCTTCAACTGTCTAAACAAGTCAAGCCATGAAGGCAAGCGCAAGATTATATCTACGCTATCTACACATGTTTGAATGAGTTAGTGGTCTGCACGTATGGAGAAGAAAAACGAATTGACTGAGTCGCTGTTCAAAGTATTCAGTGGAAGTCAATAGAAAACTGAATTCTGGCTGCAGCAAGGATAAGACGTCCATATAAGAAATCTATGACCATCAAAGTTGTCATGTACTCCCTCCGTTTTAAAATATAAGATGTTTTAGCTTTGTGAAACTAATGTATCTAGATCTTTTTATAGTGTAGGTTGGAGAGGTTCGGAGTGAACCTACGCACTAAAAAGGTCTAGATACATTCACTATATTTTGAAACGGAGGGAGTATCTTGTTTAGGGCTTGTTCTTCAGTTCATGATAGGAGAAATTAGCGGCTGCATTTTATTAGCAGGGTTGATGAGATCATACTTGCAGGAGAAAACGCCAAGCGTTTGCACACAAAGGAGGCTATCATGTTAGATCACATCAAGTTCAAAAAAAATATCATGTTTGATCACATCAGAGCTGGATGTGACCTCATGACAGGGAAAGTTTGCAAAACTGGCCAATGATTCCTTCAAATCATAGCTAACCTTGCCTAACCTGCTCCTCCCAGAAGACATGGCACATGGTCACACCCATCAAAGTCGAGCCAGCTGCTGCTCTACGTGTGCCAACCGAAGAGGCACCATGCTTTGGCCACTTCCAATTAGGCTGCCTAAAATGCAAAAAAAAGTTTCCAGGGCACATCGACACAACAGACACAGATGAAATAGCAACTCATGGTTGCTTTGCTGGTCATACCAAGATGAGCAGTTGCATTTTACAGGACCTCAAAAATGGGCCGAACGGGAAAGCCCCTCCTCACTATGTTATCAGGCATATATATATAAATAGAGTCAGGCAACCAGGGTTCTTAACACACACGATTCTGGGGTCTCACGGCAGCTACATTAATAGGACAATAGTTAGACAGTGTAACTCACTGTTCCATCAATAAGAGGAAGAGCTAATCAACCGCGTGGGTAATCCCATACTTATACTTGCTTGTAGAACAGGACATATGCTTGGTCGTGCAAGACCTTGTTCACATTGATGGGCATGACCATGTTGTCATCAAACCGAAGCCACCGCCCACCGGCATGCTTCGCATCAGCAGTGTAATGCCCCCTGGAAGGGCCGCTCCCATGATGAGTGATGGTTGCAACAAGCTCATATTTTCTACCCTGCATTAGATGAATGGAGAGATGTTAGATCGAGTGATCGAAGTTTATCAGAGAAACAATTGTTACATCTGATTTTGTCTGTGTTACAGGCACATAAATTAACCTGTTATGCATTAAAATATACTAATGTGATAAAACATACTCCCTCCGTTCCAAGGCTTAAGGCATATATTTTTTTTGAAAAGTCAAGCTACGGAAAGTTTGACCAAACTTTTTGAAAAAACCATCAAGAACTATGATATTATATAGATACCACGTGAAAATATGTTTCATGATGTATCCAAGGGTATATATTTCATATTGTAAATATTAATATTTTTTTCTAAAAACTTGGTCAAACTTTACATAGTTTGACTTTTTCAAAAAATTATATGCCTTAAGCCTTGGGACGGAGGTAGTACTTAAAAGAAGCTTAAAGATACAAATCCCACATGCAGCAGGATCTGGGATAACAAGATTGCCTACTGAAGGAAGATAGAGTGACAAAAGCATGCCTAAATTATTGACCAGATAGTAGATACAACAACTATATTGAGAAGAATAATAAATTTGTAAGAGAATATCCAGGAGATCATCACCTCTGATGATGGTGAGATCAGCAGATCCCGATTAAGAACCAGTTCAAGAGGGAAGTACAGTGGCTTGTAGAGTTTAGTACAACCATGATTTCCATAACTGAACCTCTTCAAATGTAGTACCATAATTTTTGGAAGTGCGTGAATCTTGAAATTTTTTCTAGCTGTCACCAATCCAGCCTGCAAGATCAAATCCAGGGAGTTAAAACTGTACCTGATTTAAAAAGGATAATATCTGTAAAGAGGACCATATTATTGCACTGAAGCAAGGTTCATAAAAGCGCTGAGCGCTGAGCAAGCGTTTTCCGTCCGCTTTTCCACACAACAAAGGCTTAAGCGCTAAGCGCACGCTTAAAGCGCAATTAAACGCTTAAGCGGCCTGAGCGTTTGCCCTCCGCTTAGTTCTAAAGCGAGCTTAAGCGTACGCTTAAAATAACACTGCACTGAAGAGGTAGATAAGATAAAGGGAAGTGGTTGTAATAACATCTTATATTATGGGACAGAGGGAGTATGATTTCGACAACCTAATTTCAACTTATAGCAACATCAACAGAAGATTAAAAGAAAGTAACCAACCAACTAGTGAGGAAGTCCAATGCTTCACAAACAAATGATGTTAATGCAAAAGGCATGATATCGATTACATGTAATATGAGTTTGAAAATAATGCAAGCAATTCTGTGATAAGTTGAGTAATTACGAAATCCAAAAGTCAAACTATTAAGCACAAATTTCAGCAATAACCTTTCCAGCAGCTGTTCTGTATCCTTCCAAAGATTCGGGAGTGGAAAACAGATGAAGCGCATCCTCAACCGTCTGAACAGCATCAGGGAATATATCAAGATGCAGCAGCAGGAAAGGCTGAATGGTGGCTGATGGTTTGTTACCTGACAGATCCAAAAAAAGATACAACATGAGAATACAAAACAGCATAACTGAACCTACTCAAGTTTACTCTATGTCTAATAATTTTTGACCAGCACACTAGTGGTCTCATACTCCAATGGGAACTTTGCTTCTGAAAGAGTCTTATGCAGGATTCTGACAACAATTATAAGAAATTTCTTAACACAAATGAACAGTTAATGTATTTTTATTTAAAGTTAGAGGATGAGCAAATATGACGAGTTAACACTTCTGCAAGGTTAAGAAACATCATTTCTATTACTCCCTCCATCCTAAAAAGGATGTCACAAGGTAAAGACACAATTTAGTATATAGATTCATCCAAATTTAAATAAACTTGCGACAGCCTTTTTAGAACAGAGGGAGTACAAGGTAAGGTACTCTCTTCCAACTTATTAGGTGATTTTATTTGTGCATGGTGACTAAAGCACTGATTTGAGGATAATTTGGATGGAAATGCCCCTGGTTACAACGTTGATTACAGGAGTAAACACCAGTGGCTAATTAATGATCCTTCCAATTCAGCAGGGTTAGAATTGGCATCTACTAGGATACAAAGGAATACACCTAACTATTCGAAATTTACCAAAAAAACACATACCTAATAAAAATGAATAAAGGGAGTAGTAATTTCAGGGAAAACAAGACAAGCAAAGAATCAAGAGAATACCGATTGAAGAAAACTCAAAAACTACAGTTTCTCACAAAGGCGTATAGTTGACTAAGTCAGAGTTTTAAAAAGAGCTGAAATTTCTCAGTACAAGAAATAGTTACCTGCAGCTTTCACCATGCTTTGTAGCTGACCTCCAAAAATAGCACTTAGCTCGGAGGGAACAAAACTCTGTGTTCTCATGATTGCAGATTTGTTCTTCCTTCCTACAGTCTCCCAGGCATCATCATCAGAAGCAGAAACAACCATACCTTCCTTTGAATTTGAACCATTAAGTTTCAACAGTTCATCATGCATTCTATCCATGACAAAACTTAGAAACTCTTGGGCATCCTCTTGTCTGCAGAAATGTGAAGCATCATAAACTGAAACAAGAAGCTACTTGGCTAGGAACATAAATATTTAGCCCATGACATCTACAGTAACACAAACAAGAGCAGCATGCATAATGTCCATGTGTGCAGGTTATATTGTTTGAATAAACTTGAAGCTAATATGACATCTATGCTGAGTTTCATGCTCCACAAGTATACCCCTATACAGAGGTTTCAAGAACGTGACATTATTTGGAAGCTTCCAATTGTAGTGCATGTGATCATGCTCATAAGTATTGTGTATAGCTTCAATGTACAACTTGGTTTGCAGTTAAGGACAAACATGTATGATAAACTAACGGGGTCCATGTCTTGGTAGATTAGATGATGCTACAGAATAAGCATGGACAGGACAAATAGATTTCTATCCACAATTAGTACCCAGAACAGCCAGACAATTAACATTCATAATTCATGAATTTCACTTCAAAAACTAATGACCAAGAACAACCTCAACAGAACCTACCTTGGCCGAGCAGATGTTCCAGCCGGTACATCTGGAGTAAAATTTCTCAGAACTTGATCGAACATGGCAGGGTTGACTACTTTTGCAGAGATAATAGCAGCATTCTCATCTCTCTTCATACTGGACTCGTCAAGCACATCAAACTGAGAGATGAGTTCAACGAATGCACTCAAAGTAGGGTAGCCAACCTAAAATCGAAGCAGCATTAGAAGTCAGTAAAATAAGCAGACAGAACATGAAACTGATTCGTTTATGCACTAGTACCTTGGGTATACTCCGATTCCTCAGGTCTTGTACAAGCTGAACGAAAGGAAAGCATGAAAGGAAAGCTTGCAAAGTTGCATTCAGAAAGCATATATTTCCTGTATTCTTCAAACCATGAGGAAGCAACGGCTTGTTCTGATAGGCTTCATTATCTAAGCTTGTGACGGACTCATCTACTGGAGCTGCAATGACAGGTGCATCAACACCTGTGTTCCCATTCTCAGTTACTTGCATAGCTGAGCTGGTGCTTTGTGTGGGTGTTGAACTGCTAATCTCGACAGGCACACCTGAAAGAACCACAGATTCAGCCTTCTTTACATTGTTGACAGCGCCAGGTGAAGGAACAGTAGTTTCAGTCTTCTTCACATTGTTGGCATGCCCAGCTGAAGGAACCACAGCCTCAGTCCTTTTTACATTTTTAACAGGCCCAGGCGAACGAACTGTGGCTTCGGTCTTCTTTACATTCTTGACAGGACTAGCTGAAGGAACTGGAGCTTCAGTCTTCTTTACATTGTTGACAGGGCCAGCTGAAGGAACCATCGGTTCAGCTGAAGGAACCGTAGCTTCAGACTTCACATTCTTGAGAACACCGTTATTAGGAGAAACAACGGTAGGAGATCCATTGAACAGCACTGGTGCACCATTTGGTAAGCTAGATGCCACGGTTTCCTTTTTATTACTGCAAGTGTGATCCTTTGCATGGCCAGACGTTGACTTTGGAGAATGAACAGCACCTTTAGTAACAGGATTTGACACTTTCTCTAAACTTAGCGTAGAAAAATTCAGTGACCCAAACTGGATCTCAGGTAGTTCCCATGCCTTCTCCTCGCTTTTCGTTTCAGTCACAGGCTGCCCCTGGAACAACTTAGTCTCGTCCTCTGTAAAGGACCCAAACAGCACGACCTGCATTGCAGAATATAAACTACGATGAGAACAAAGGACTGCCTGAAAAACTTTGAGCACTAAGCTTGCGGGGCATATCCAAACAATAATTACATCAGGATATCACTATTAATGTGCTGGGGAAAACTGTATTGGTGACCCTTTCAATACAATTTTTCACGAAGGCAGTCAGCGTTTAAGGAAACTCAACTCTGGATTACAATTGATCATAGTACCTTCCAAGCAAGAACAGTTTAAGACCAATTATCAGCGTAACCACTAACTACTAACTATGAATCGACGTCATCAGTGCTAGGCCATCTAGTGCCGGCAACTATGCCTGGCACACACGCGGTGGCATTACATCAGGAAGGCTTGTACACCCAAAACGGCAAAAGAGCATCAATTCGCTCAGGCCCCCAACCAGAAACCGTCCCCTCCGGATTTAATGCACGACAGTACAGAGGCAGTACTACCGAGAATTAACGAAATCACGCAATTAATCAATGCCAATGCGCACGAACGCCCGATGCCTGCGGGTGGATGAGATACCTTGTCGGCGCCGCTCATCTCCGCTGCGATGAAGAGACCGGGGGCTGGGCGGCTACGGGGGTGGAGCTGACCGCGCGGGGACCCTCCTGGGAGCAGAGGAAGCCGATGCGGCAGGCGCGAGACATCAAAGGCGGCGGCCGGCCGTGGGGTGGCTGGATGCCGGCAGCCGCGCTGCCCTGCCGGCCACAGGAACGGCACGGAACGTTGCGGAAGCGCTGGTGGGAAGGGAGGGAGCGCGCGATCAGTGGGAGGCGCGGCGGGGCATGGGGGGCGCGAGGTCGGCGGCGGAGGCGAGGGCGTAGGGTTTGGATTCGGTGTGGTTTAGGCGTGGGGTGAGAGAGGAGCAGGAGGGGAGTTTGGGAAGGGAGAGGGCGTGTGGGGAGAGGCGTCTGCGTGCGTCAGTTGCCTATGTGGGCGGCTACTCCGTGGTGGGCCGGGCTGGGGGTTTTATGGCTCGTTCAGGCTGCGCCGCACGGTTTTATTGGGTGCCTGCATTGCGAGCGTTCATATTCCGCCTGATGTAGTAGCCCCAATAGAAATTCATACTTCTCCTTAAAAAATATAAACATTTCTATTTTAAATTTTCAATGGAGCAAGGTATCTTGATATTCCTATTTTAACAAGGGGAAGAAATTAGGAAATATGTATAAGAGTGAAGCACAACTACACATAATCTTTGGATCGTCTAATAAAATATGGTTTACTTCAAAAAAAAACTACACATCAAAACTACCTCACGGTATGATCCTGCATTAATTCTATAACGAGTAAAAGAGTGTTAAAAAGATATAGTACTACACAATATTCTAAAAAGATATATTTAAGCTAGCATTCTATTATTTACCATTTGTTGGCCTGCATGCACTAGAAAAGTACTAGATAATTTGCGGGGAAAAAACCATGCACTGGAAAAGTACTAGATAATTTGCGGGGAAAAAAACCGACTTTATTTTATTGAATTTGATGGCAAAGCTATAAAGCAAAACGGGAGTAAGATCCATCGGTTATTATATATGAATATTATATCGAAGCAATGTATATGGTTCCACATAGGTCGAAGCTACTTATTTTGTTCCATGTAGGTAAATACTAATAGTTCACCATAATAACAAACAATATCACTTGGCAGCGGCCGGGAAATCATGCAATGATGATATCTATGATAAAGATCACTATCACATTGTGCTGGGGCAAGAATTCCCTTGCAGTCATGAGCACATCTTGTCAAGTCTGAAGATCTTCTTCGCCATTGATGAAGTTCTTCCACGCCTTATTGTTGAAGTAGATGTGTCCATCTGTATCTGTTTTGTATGGAATGGTGTTGATCACGCCTACTCCAACCAAACCTTCAGAAGGAAGGCTAAGGAAGTCATCCACAGCCATAGGTAATTTTTGGATGCAAGATAACTCCATGCCAGACAATGTTTCCACAAGTTATGAAAAAACAATAAAGAAAGAATGTATGTAAATTATTTGACAAGACATCATATTGTGGGTTTCGACATTCGTCTTGTTCAAGCGAGTCACATATGGCATCCCGCTTCTGACCAAATTCGGGAGGTAGGAGTTGTAAGAGATGTTGTTTCTCACTGTCGGTAAGGTTGCATCTTTGAGAGATAATGGTGTGTTCTAAGAGTTTTTCTTCACCATTTCTTCGCTTTCTTCGTCTTCAGGATCCTCTTGCTCGTCCTCCTCATCGTTATTAAACATCACAACTTTTATTGTTGGTTGTGCTCCTTCTTCCAAGGAAAATAATAGTATTTCTTCGCAGATGAGCTAGAGTTGTTCAATGAACCGCTTCCACTCGGAGCCTCCCAAGCGAGTTCTTGTTTCAGATTTCTTCACTTTGATGTTGTACACCTATTCATGGATGTAGAATGGCACAATGGGTTGTGTAATCTGATATAAATGCATTCTTACATTGCATGGTAAGGTCTGGGCACCAGAAATACACATATTAGATAAATAAAGCATGCATTATAAAATGGATACAATATATAAACATGAATATATAGTTTCTTGTACCATTGTTTTCTCGAAAGAACTAGCGGGAAGTAAAACACTGAAATGGCGGCCCGTCAGAATGGCCCTGTGATCATGCGTGCAAATTTCACAAGTCATATCCTGTGTATATGAAATCACTATAACTTTCCATCACTAAAATCTTAAACTCATCTATTTATGTACAAACAACAACTATATTATCTACACAAATAAGAACCTACACCTTTCACCTAAACTAAATGTTACAACTATATCTATGCAAAATGCCCCATATACTAAAATAAAACAATATCAAACTACAAATTTCACCTAAACTATATTACACATAATTTATCCTAAGTACAACTAAAAAATATCAAACTACAAATAACACAATTATATTTATACAAAATTGATCCTAAGTATAACTAAATTTATCTAAATTAAATTACCCTAAATTTACACATGATATAGTGCTAAATTTAATGGAGTTTACCGGCAGTGTGGAGATGCATGGTGAATCGATTTCCGAGGGTAGCGACGATGGCAGAGAGGTGCGGCACGTCAGTTGCCGAGGGGAGCGGTGGCTCGGTGTCGTGGGGAGAGGCGCATCAGTGCGATTGAGGTGAAGGAGGCGACGGCGGAGAGGGGCGGAGCGTCGGTGCCATCGAGGCGGCGATGACATGGCGGCTGTAGCGAGGAGAGGATCCGCTGAGTAGCGGTGCTAGTTAGGAAGGGAGTGGAGAGGAGGATCGGGAGGAGAAAACAAGGCGGTTTGAATGCGAGCTATGAAGGAGATATGCCCTAGGCAAATAATAAAGATATTTATTATCATATCTCATTGGTTTATAATGGCTGTATACCGTGTATAACTGTATCAAGCGAAAATATTGATACACGTGTAAAGAACTATATCATCCTTCTTCTTTTCCACCAGCACCGGATTAGACAGCCAATCCGGGTAAAGAACTTCCATGATAAATCCCGCAGCTAGCAACCGAGCTATCTCATCTCCAATGACTTTTCTCCTATCTTCGGCGAAGCGGCGGAGAGGTTGCTTCACCGGCTTGGCTCCGGGTCTCACATTCAAAGAGTGCTCGGCCAACTCCCTCGGAACACCTTGCAAGTCCTATGTGGACCAAGCAAAAATGTCCCGATTCTCACGGAGGAAGTTGACGAGCTCGCTTTCCTATTTATCACTTAGCCCGGCACCAATTGTTACGGCGCGCTCTGGGAACATGTCATCAACGGGAACCTTCTTGGTATCTTTCGTGGCCTGGAAAGAGACAGTTCCATGCGGGTTACTCAGCGCCAGCATATACTGCTGCGCGGACTGAGCCAATGCCGCCACCTCTCGAATTTTTCTCTTTTCCTGCGCGATCACAAGTGACTCGGCTAAGTTTGATCCGGCTGACGCACACTCCATGGAACGTCGGAAGTCCCCAGCAATGGTAATCACTCCGTTTGCTCCGGGCAATTTCATCTTCAAGTAGCTGATATGACAATTTGCCATGAACTTGTTCAGCGTTGGCCTTCCGAGCAACGCATGATACGCGCTTTCTAAGTTCACCACTTCGAACTCCAGATTTTTGGTTCGGCAATTATCCCTCGTGCCGAACAAGACATCGACCCGGACCTTGCCTATGGGCTCGCAAGAAATGCCAGGCACAATGCCATGGAAATTTGTTCTCGTGGCCTGGAGCATGTTCTCCGAGATACCCAACTTACACATTGTGTCCGCATACATGATATTTATGCTACTTCCGTTGTCGATCAGTACCTTGGAGAACCTTACATTAATGCTAGGTCCAATGAGCATAGGATTCAGCACCAATGCATACGATCCAGGGCTCGGCATGAGCTTGGGATGATCCCTAATGCTCCAGGTGATTTCCTGATCGGACCAAGGCATGTACTTCGTCACTGCAGGCATTACTGCATTCACCTCCATATGCCTACGCTGCAAGCTTTTTCTATCAGTTTCTTCTATGGTGAATACACAGTAGCTCTGGTGATGCTCTCTGTACTCGTTTCTCCCCTCATTTCCGGGGTGCCTCTGATCCAACTGATGCTAATTTTCTACCTGATGCACTGCATCCCTTCTTTCATTATCATACCTCGGCGGAGGAGGAGGCAACATTAGCTGTTGCGTGTTCGCTCCGGAGAGCAATTGCTGCCGGGGTAACTCCTGCCGAGGCTGATCATTCCGGGGTGCCTGAGCATTCCCCGAACCACCTTGCTCGATCTTGCGCATCCACTCGCATTGCCTCGTCGTATGACCCGCTGGGTTGTTTGGATTTGGCGTGTGAAACTTACACGGCTGGTCCAACATCGACTCGTAAGTATACCTCGGATGGTCTTTCCTTTATTTCCACTACTTCTTTTGTTCCGGTATCCAAGTTTTCTTCCCATCATTCCTTGGAGTCCATTGACCTCCAGTTTTCTGGCGCTGGCTACCCCCTGCTCCGGGTTGATCTTGATTCACAGCTGCAACCTGGTGCGAACCATACCTATGGTCCGGTCTATCATCTCTCCTTTTTCCTCTGTAATCATTCCTCCGGGATGATCCGGATCCATCCCTCTGATAGTACTCATCGCTTGACTCGTTTGACGCGAGCCTTGGTTGGGTCGGGTCACCCAACGCATACGAATCTGTAATCCGGATCATTTCTGCCAACGTAGCTGGCATTTTCCGTTGCAACTTCATCCACAGCTCGCTTCCATATCTGCACCCCTATGCAAACCATGCTATGGCCTGTGATTCTATCACGCCCTCGCATGAGTTTCTCACAGTACACCACCGGGTCAAAAACTCCCGGTCTGTCTCATTGGGTCTTTGCTTGCACATAGCTAGGGTCTGTGGCCTATTTGGCCTTTGATACGTACTCGAAAAATTACTGATAAACATCTCCTCGAAATCTATCCAGCAGTTGATGCTTCCTGGTGGCAAATTGTTCAACCACACCCTTGCTGGGCCTTCCAACATCTGGGGTACATACCGTACAGCCCATCTCAGGTTGCATGTGGTAATTTTCACAGTCGTAGCATAGTTTATCAGCCAATCCTCTGGCTTGGTACTACCGTCATAGGTCTTGGTGCCCCTGGGCAGCTGAAAGTTCGGTACTGGTGGCTCTTTCATGATCCGGGGTCCAAAACATGCTGGACTCGGTGGACCTTGACATTCAATCTGTTCGGCCGATACAGTCGATCCAGTTTTAACCGTTCATCGTCCGGCATCAAATCCCTACTTCCCAATCTCGATCCTATCACATGATAGTCCGGTCTCGGGTATCCCGCATTTGCCATCTCCGAATCACCGTCGTTATACCGGTTTTTCTCTTGCGGCGCACCTTTCTGTTGCACACCTCGGCCGGCACTGTGCTCTTGCCTTGGCATGTTCCGCTGCTGCGGTTGTCTTGCTCCAGCTGAGTTTTGCTGCCCGGCATTGCCGTTGACAACGTTCCCTTGACCGGCATTGCCTTGGTCGCGGTTACCTCGGCCAGCTTCGCCTCGGCTAACACTCCGTCAATCATCATTTTTCTGCGCTTCTTTTTCTTTCCCTGCCCGTGTCGGGTCATACGGGACAATCTGTTTGTTCCGTCTGGCCGAGGTTACCACCTCCTCTCTCCTTGGACCACCATGAGGGGACGATGCGGCTCCAGCAGATTTCTCCGGGTTACCCACCGCCGAATGGACGATCTTGGAGGCTCCAGCTCTCTCCGGGTTTGCCCTGAGCAGTTCCTCGTTTTGCCTATTTGCAATCCGAACCAGCTCGTTAACCCGATCTTGCTGCCTTTGCCGGGCTTCACCCGCCAGTCCCTCTAACTCGGACACAGCTGCATCCGCTGCTCTGAGGTTCTTGGCCGTGGTACTATACCTCGACAGCCCCATGGACAAACAGTTTTCTGACTCCTCATTTCCGACATCACCTTCTCTGTTCATCTCGCTCATGAGATTTCTCCCTTTGACTTTTACATTATCAACCTTGTTCGCCTTAGCGTACTCACGCAGCGTCATGTTCAACGACTGCTGGGCCGCGGCTATTTTCTTTGCGCCCTCTAGTATTTTCTGCCTAGTTTCTTCCAGCCCGGCCTACGCACGAGCCGGATCTACCGCTGCTACTACAGGGTTTGCCAAGCTATCCATTGCCTCTCTCAACGCGTTTTCCGGTCTCTCTAGCGGAGGACCTCTACCTTTCCTTGGTGCTTTGGGCGTTGCCTCCAGATCTGGTGTCGGATCTTTTCTCACAGCCGCACCTGGCGCTATCATCATTACCTCTACATGGTCCAGGGAACGAGCGATACGCTCCCCGCGAGCCACAGTGAGGGGCGGTTCGCCTGCTTCGACGACGTGGCGCGGATGAACGCAGGATACATCCACCGCAACGTAGACCTTGTGCGCGCTGAGCTTGACGAAGATGCCGTTGCACGGGAGAGGGCGCGTGCCGAAGCAGCCTGCGTTGTCGCTGACGAAGTCCCGCGCTCCAAAGCGCTGAACGAGCCCGGAGACGATGCGCTCGCCGGTGGCGATGAAGTTTCCCGTCTGGATTTTGACCCCTGCTAGCGCCGCTCGCCCCACGCTGGGCGCCAACTGTCGTGGTGGTGTCACGGTAGATGCCATGTATAGGCTAAAGGTGGGGACTAATACTCGCTAGGGGAATCCAGGGAGGGATAGTGAAGTGATTCTCCACACAAGAGCTTGTATTCATTTACTTCCAAGGTTACAAGTGCTCCTAGAGCTATATTGGCGAGAGGAGGAAGAAGGAGCTCTCTTACTCTCACCCATAGATCTCACCTGAAACCCTTGACCAAAATAGAATCGTAGAGAGACCAACCCCTTCAGCAGAAGCCCTAGCCCCCCTTTTATAGGGGAGGCTCGGTTTCTGCCTAGGGCATACGTGGAGGCATATTCCTAAGAATATGCCTCCTCCCAAAGTGGTAAGCCAACCGGGGTGCTTTTCCCCCGTGTCACACATGCTTTAGCTACGTGAGCCTCTGACGGCGCCCTCGTCAGCCGACACGGGCGTCGTCACGCTTGTCGGCCACGCTCCGGTGGTCCTGTCCTTGCTCGCTTCGCTCAGGCAGTGCGTACCGGGGCTCCTTTTGACCAGCGAGATTCCTTCCTTCTCCTAGAAGCTTCCCGTGACCCGGATGATGGTTCATCCGGCCACACCCGTTCCTGCATACAGGTAAAACATACACTTCTGACTTACCGCTTAAGTCGGATGAGGCCTAGTTAGGCGAATGCCCCCAGGTCCGGATTACCCCGTGATTCGGCCTGCCTTGAGGTGACCCGGCCAGCATCTGCTTTGGCCTTGCCGAACCTCGGCTAACTCGGCCTTTATACCCCGACGTGACCCTACCCGGGGGTATCCCCCCAACAGCCATATCTCTCTTATAGTTTATAATAGCGTGTCCATATCTGGTAGATAGCTGCATCTTGGCATTTCAAAAGAATATTCTAGATTTTATGGACAATGCCCAACTTTCATGAATTTCCAAACTTTCTAGCTAAATCTATGCAATAAAATGACTTTTTGACAATCTGAAGTAAATATGTCTAATTTCGAACTAGAAAGTGTGTGATATACCTTGCTCTTGACTTTTTAAAATAATTCAAAGATATCAAGTAGTCAAATATTGGAGTACCACTGAGAGTTTCAAAAATTCAACTTTTTTATATGAATGGCAATGACACCTAATTTCAGCCATTTAAAAAAATACAAAGAAACAAAATATAAAAAGAAATGCATCCATTATTTTTTCTCTTCGTGTCTCACTATGTGAAGTAGCTAGTTTCCATGGAAAAATATAATCTTGAAATTTGGTAATTTCTAAGAAAAAATTATATCACAATATATGGAGTACCATGTAAGAATATACATGGCTTTCAAACCAGATGACCAAGGTCATGGCCATATCTTTTCTATAGTTTATAATAACCTATCCATATTTGTTATGGTGTGTATTGGCATTTAAAATATTATTTACAAAGGAAGCTTCTGAATTGGAAGTTATTTCAATTTTCTAATGCACAACAATGGCTTTAGTCATGAAGCTACTACAAACATGGCTTTAAATCCCACTGCCCCGGTTTTCACTCAAAGTATATATAGCCTAGGGTTAAGTTTAGGGTTCGGGGTTTTATTTTGGGTTGAGGGTTTAAGGGTTCATGGTTTATGGTTTAGGATTTTAGGGTTTAGGCTTTTAGGGTTTAGTGGTTTAGGGTTCATGATTTAGGGTTTAGGGTTGATCGAGGTTTTAGGGTTTATGATTGTTTAGGTTTTAGGGTTTAGGGAATTTTCAATAATAATGTTCAAGCTTTATATATATGGTTATATTCATGGAATAAAATGGCGATATCGCAATTTAATAAAAGTATTTGAAAATTTGATCTATAAGTGCATTATACCTCCTTGGTAAGGGTTTAGGGTTCTAGGGTTAGGAAGTGAGAGTTCTAGGGTTAGGAGGTTATTAGGGTTTACGGTTAAGGGTTTTTTATTTTCAATAATGCTCAAGCTTTATGCTTATATTCATGTAATAGAATGGCGTTACCACAATTTAACGAAAGTATCTCAAATTTTGATCTATAAGTGCTCGGTACTTGCTGGTTTAGGGTTTATGGGTCGATGATTTAGGGTTTTACGGTTTAGGTTTTATGGGTTGTTTAGGGTTTAGGGATTAGCGATTTTTCAATAATGCTCAAAGATTCATGCTTGTATTCATCGAATAGATTGGCGTTACCTGCTTTAATGAAAGTATCACAAATGTTGATCTATAAGTGCATGATACCTGCTTGGTTAGGGTTTTACAGTTTACTTTTTATCGTTGTATAGGGTTTAGAGTTTAGCGAATTTATAATAATGCTCAAGCTTTATTGTTATATTAGTCGAATAGAATGACGTTACCTAATTTATTGAAAGTAGCTCAAATTTTGATCTATAAAGTGCATGATACCTGCTTGGTTAGTGTTTATGGGTTGAGGGTTCAGGGTTTTAGTGTTTAGGTTTTAGGGGTTGTTTAGGGTTTAGGGAATTTTCGATAATGCTCAAGATTTATGCTTATATTTGTCGAATAAAATGGCGTTACCAAATTAAATGAAAGTATATCAAATTTTGATCTATAAGTGCATGCTACGTGCTTGGTAAGGGTTTAGAGTTTCGGGTTTTAGGGGTTTAGGGTTTGGGGTTTTAGGAATTTTCAATAATGTTCAAGTTGCTTTATGCTTATATATGTTGAATAGAATGGCATTACATCAATTTATTAAAAGTATCTCAAATTTTGATATATAAGTGCACAATACCTGCTTTGGTTAGGGTTTATGGGTCGAGGGTTTACGATTATAGGTTTTTACGGTTTAGTTTATGGGTTGTTTAGGGTTTAGGATTTAGTGAATTTTCAATAATGCTCAAGATTTATGCTTATACTCGTAGAACAGAATGGGTGTTAGCTGATTTAATGAAAGTATCTCAAATTTTGATCAATGTGTGCATGACACCTGCTTGGTTAGGGTTTATGGCTGAGGGTTTAGGGCTTTAGGGTTAAGGGTTTAAATTTTAGGGGTTCTTTACGGTTTAGGGAAATTTTGATATTACTCGGGATTTATGCTTATATTCGTCAAATAGAATGGCGTTACCCAATTTAACGAAATTATCTTAAATTTTAATCTGAAAGTGCATGGTACGTGCTTGGTGAGGGTTTAGGGTTATAAGGTTTAGGGGTTTAGGATTTGGGTTTTAGGGGTTTTGGTTTTCGGGAATTTTCAATAATGTTCAAACTTCATTGTTATATTCGTGGAATAGAATGTCGTTACCGCAATTTAATGAAAGATCTAATCTTAGATTTTGATCTATAAGTCCATGATACTTGCTTGGTTAGGGTTTATATGGGTTGAGGGTTTAATGTTTTAGGGTTTTACGGTTTAGGTTTTATGGACTGAATAGGGTTTAGGGGTTTTATCGAATTTTCAATAATACTCAAGCTTTATGCTTATATTCGTCGAATAGAATATATATGGCGTTACCTAACTCATTGAAAGTATCTCCAAATTTGATTTATAAGTGCATGATAACTGATCTGTTAGGGTTCATGGGTTGAGGGTTTGGGATTTTAGGTTTAGGTTTTATTAGGGGTTGTTTAGGGTTTAGGGTATTTTCGATAATGATCAAGATTTATGCTTATATTCATCGAATAGAATGGAGTTACCAGTTTAATGAAAATATATCAATTTTTGATCGATAAGTGCATGGTACGTGTTTGGTAAGGATTTAGGGTTTAGTGTTTAGATTTTAGGGTTTTAGGAATTTTAAATAATGTTCAAGCTTTATGCTTATATTTGTGGAACAGAATGGCGTTACCGCAATTTAATGAAAGTATCTCAAATTTTGATATATAAGTGCATGATACCTACTTGATTAGGGTTTATGGGCTGATGGTTTAGGGTTTTACAGTTTAGTTTTATGGGTTGTTTCCGGTTTAGGGTTCAGAGAATTTTTGGTAATGCTCAGGATTTATGCTTATATTCGTCTAATAGAATGGCATTACCTGATTTAACGTAAGTATCTCAATTTTTGATCTATAGTTGCACGATACCTGTCTGGTCAGGGTTTAGGGGTTTAGATTTTATGGTTTAGGATTCCGTGAATTCTCAATAATATTTTCAAACTTGATGGTTATATATATTCGTGGAACAGAATGGTGTTACCATAAATAAAAGTATCTCAAAAATTGATCTACATGTCGATGTTATCCTGCTTGGTCATATTTTTTGTTAAATAAAATTGAAGGTACCCAGGTACTAAAACAAGGGAGAAACAGGAAGAGTTCCTTGAGATTTGGGCGCTGTTTGGTTGGGCTCTAATTCTGGCTTTTGATTTTTGGCTTATAAATCTACGAACGAGTTTTTGGCTTTGTTTTTTTAGCTTTTACTCTGACATAGTGGAATGATAGTATAAGCCAGGTTGGATGATTTTAATGATTTTATCTCGGTTTAGCAAAAAATGTTCGAATTTTGAACAACAAGCGCTGGGAATCTCTACTTCCCGTAATTCTGGCTGACTTACATGTGGACCACTTGAATAGTGGGTCCAAAAAGTCGGTGTAGGTCGGAGTGGGCGGGCAGGTAAATATTGAAGAAGGGCTGGGAAACGTGGATGGGGTGATGCACTTGGGAGAATGCAAATTTACCACCTATATCCCTCTGTTATTGCAGTGCTCCCTCGGATTCTTGTTTCCAGAGCAGGGATAGAAGAGGAATTTTGCATTCTAAAAAGAGGTGAAGCGTGTTTGAATGGATGCACGGGATATTTTAATGGATGGATGCGATGTTTGGGCGCCGTACCAAATTTTGAAGTCGAAGCTTCTAGCATACGCTACTCTGGCGTGGGGCCTCTCAGACGCTGACGAGGGGTAACCTCGGCAATGCCCATGGTGATGGACTTAGGGTTTCACGGAAAAGAGAACACTGGGGATTTCGTCAGATGTCACGAAAACAATGAATACAAAGTCGCCTGAATATTAGGAAAACACTCTATTACAAGTTGTCATCGGTACCCTCCCTTGGGCTTCGCCCACCCTATATATAATAGGCCGGGTCTCAAAGATGTATGCGGATAGGTTTCATACACGTGTGATTACAATACCAACATAATGTCGATTCGTGGTTTCTTTCCTAATATAATAAAAAGTCTTTGTCGGTTGCTTCCTTGGGCCGTTATCTGGAATCTTAATGGGTCGTAGGCCTTTTACCCAATGTAGGGTAGTGAATAATGAGCATCCGAGTAATCATACCCATGTCAGTAGCCCCTGATACTCTACCTGAATCCGCAGTTTTCAGGTTGAGTCTCAAAGTTTTCTTCATTCTGTTTGATTTTATTTTTGTAGGGATTTTGGTACAACGAGTCTAATGCTTCCAACGGATCGGGAATCAGTTAATTGCTCCTGGGCAAAAAAAAGGTTGACCTACATCAGACTCAAGTCCCCAGGCTCGAATCCGAAATTAGTAACTCGTGTAATTCAGTTCGTGCCGCTGAGGTCTTACCAAATATTGAATTCTAGCTTCTATTTTATCGGGTACCCAACGCGTCCGTCAGGATTTTTCATCGTATCGTTGATACAGATATTTTACTGGCAGAGCACATTCTTGTGCGATTACCAGGCCACACAGGACGAATCCTGGGTCTTACCTTCATGTTTCTAAACACGACATTCAGATTTTTGTCGCGTCGGGTGCGATCCGAGAGTTTCATTTTACTTTATGTATCCTACTCCTGATAGGAGTATTTATCGCCGAATACTTCCGTTGTTTTTCTTTATCAGGTGTGCGCCAGTGCTCCTGATAGGAGTAGCCCCCGAGGCTATGTTTGGATATATGTATCAAAACATAGGCTCGAAAAATGCGTCATTGTTTCTGTAAACTTTGTCAAGTGCATGACCAGTGCTCCCGATAGGAGTAGCCCCTGAGGCTACAATCGTAATGTTGTTATTTCGAGTGTAGTCTCAAATATTCTCCTGGAGGAATTTACTTCGACTCCAGTTGAATTTCATCGGGTCATACCCTAAAAAAGCCGCAATTTTTGCTGTAGTGCGTTTTTTGTGACATCAGTGATGACGTATCTGATGCTGTTAGTTTCTAGAAAAAACACGCCCTGACGGGACATGTCGAACGTGGGCCCATGCGCAGTAATGATGATGCGTGACGGCGTTTTCAGCGGAGATTCTTGACTGCACGTCCCCTCTCTGCGTGAGAATCGAGGCGTCACACGTTGTTCTCCGTTTTTTACCATAGTCATAACTTCTTTTATTTTTCCTTTTTACAAGACCTTTGTAAACACGTGTCATCATCATGCGATCCTCTGTCGTTTCGATTTGGCATCGAACGGTTAGGTCCTTGCGTTGTTGCTCTTTATAAGAGAAGGGATATGCCTTTTACTGATTCGCCTAGCCTCCCTCTGCTCCTTCTTCCTCCTTGCGCTCTTGCCCCTTGTGAACTTTTATTTTCGTGTCCTTCTTTCCTTGTTTCACCGCCATGGGCAAAAACAAAGGTGATGGGACTTCCGCTGCCGCCGCAAAGGCCACCAGGAAAAGGGTCGTCGGGTGGGCTCCCACCAAGTGCACGGCGCGGGAGCTCTGCGAGGCGCGGAACTCCGGCCTTCTGACGGAGGGCTCCTTCAAGCTCCCCGACGATGAAGCTCCTCCCATCCCCAAGCCTGGCTGGAGGGTAATGTTCCTCTCCTTCCTCTTTTGCAGTCTTTCTCTCCCTGTCCACGAATTCCTTCGGGGCCTTTTGTTTGTTTATGGCGTGCAGCTTTATCAGCTCACCCCAATTCCATCCTCCATGTTGCTTGTTTTGTCACTCTTTGTGAGTGTTTCCTTGGGATTCATCCCCATTGGAGCCTTTGGAAATACTTCTTCTATGTTCGTCGCAACGCCACTGACACCATTGTCCATGATGTTGGTGGCACCATTTTTTCTGTCCGATCCGACGTTGATTACTTGGACTTCAAACTCATGGATGCTGTCCAAGGTTGGAAGTCTAAGTGGTTTTATGTCAAGGACTAGCCACTCGAAGGCTAATCTTTCGGGTTAGCCCCCTTTGAACCTAAAAAAGCCTGTCATAAACTCGACTCCTGGATCAGCGTCCTTCTGCCGAGGAAATGGCGGAAATCCAGCCCTTTGTTGATCGTATTTCCGAGCTACGACATGAGGTTGGCAAAGAATTGTCGAGTCTCTAGGTCCTGGCATATTTTTTGCGGATCCGTGTCCAGCCGCTTCAAGCCCAGTTGTCTGGTATGTGGGCATATATCGGGAAGAAGGACCCAATGAGGATTTCCTCGGAGGACCTCACCCTTAAGGTGTATGAGAAGAGAGTCCGGAGCTTCACAACTTTGACGGCAAAAAGCCCGGTTCCTTCGACTTGCCTTGTGGAGCCCTATGGCAAGAAGAAATGGCTTCCTGAGGTACGTTTCCCCCGCCTTGTTTTTTTCTTGTCTTCTGTTTATAGATACATTTTTCAATTCTTTCGCTTTCTATAGGATTTTGATCACCTGAGCTCACTTCCTCCCCTTCCCGGAAGTGCTGAGCCCCCTGTCCACCCCTCTGCATCCGAGGATCTCCCTATAACTGGGGCTACCGCGGATGAGGAGGGGGAAATTTCTGCGTCTGACTCTTCGTCGAAGACGCAATCGCTCCCTTCGGCTGGCTCCGAAGATTTTCGTGTGGAGCGTTGATACGTTGCTAACGTATCCATAATTTTTGATGTTCCATGCTTGGTTTTATCTATTTTCTTATGTTTTGTCCACACTTTGGAGTACTTTCTATACACTTTCTTGGACTAACCTATTAACAAGAGCCATAGTGCCAGCTGCCTGTTTTCTGCTGTTTTTGGTTCCAGGAAATTTAGAAAATGAATATTCTCGGAATTGGACAAGACAAAAGCCAAGGTCACTTTTTCACCGAGGGACACAAGGAGCCAGAATACGAGACAGAGAGGGGCCAGGGGGCCGCCACACCACCTGGCCGCGCGACCCAGCCTGGCCCGCGCCAGGGGGTGGTCTGGCCGCCTCCGGCACCCCCTCGGCCTCACCTTTCGCCTATAAGATGCCTCCGATACAAAAACCCGCGATCAAAATTCCACCAAAGAGTCTATAGCCGCCGTCATCCCCATCCCTAGATCGGGAGGGATCTGAAGCTCTTCCCGGCACCCTGCCGGAGGGGAGAATTCACCCTGGAGGCCTTCTTCATCACCATGCAAGCCTCCGGTGTGATGCGTGAGTAGTTCATCCTTGGACTACGGGTCTGTGTAGTAGCTAGATGGCTGGTTCTCCTCCTTTGTGCTATCATGTTTAGATCTTGTGAGCTCCGTTCATGATCAAGATC
This sequence comes from Avena eriantha, assembly GCA_910589775.1. Taxonomy (NCBI): domain Eukaryota; kingdom Viridiplantae; phylum Streptophyta; class Magnoliopsida; order Poales; family Poaceae; genus Avena; species Avena eriantha. The sequence goes on from OU342741.1 coordinate 68,813,703, forward strand.
ATCTATTTGTATTCCTACATGTTGTGTTTGCGGGGATCCAATGGATATTGAGATACTATTTCAGATTGATTATTTATTCTATCATGTCTTTGTTATTTGTGATCTTGCATGCTTTCGGTTGTTAGTAGCTATCTTGGCCAAGTAGATGCTAGCAACTTAAGAGTTAGTATTTATGCTCGATAGTGGGTTCATGCCTCTAGTAATCTGGGGAAGTGACAGAAATCTCTAAGGTACTAGATGTGTTGTTGCTACTAGGGAGAAAACAACAATCCTTTGTTCATAGAGCAATCATATTGTTTACTTTACACGCAATGCGTAATGCAATTATCTGTTGCTCGCAACTTAATACTGGAGGGGGTTCGGATGATAACCTGAAGGTGGATTATTAGTCATAGATGCAGTTGGATTACGGTCTATGTATAATGTTGTAATGCCCAATCGAATCTCAAAGGAGTCAAGATGAGTAGTATATGCATATTGCTTTGTCGATGTTCGTCAATTGCCCCACTGTAATTTGTTCACCCAACATGTCATCTATCTTAAGGAGAGCCACCACTAGTGAACTATGGTCCCCAGTCCTTTCTTTTACCATAAATCTACAATTGTTTACTGCTTTCTGTTTACTTTCTGCAAACTATTACTTTCTTCCACACAAAACGTGTAATCCTTTGTTTTTAACAAAACCGGTGAGATTGACAACCTCACTGTAAGTTGGGGGCAAAGTTCTATGGTTGTGTTGTGCAGGTTTCCACGTTGTTGCTGGTGCCGGTAGTGCGCCCTGCCAAAGTCTAGCTAGCAACACCTCTGAGGTGTTGCCTTGCTCCTACTAGATTGATAACCTTAGTTTCATAACTGAGGGAAACTTACTGCTATGCTCATCATACCTTCCTCTTGGGGTTCCCCAACGAGCTCGTTATTACATGAGTCAGCAAGTACTTTTCTGGCGCCGTTGCCGGGGAATGAATAAGAAGAAGCTCCCACATCAACCACGCGCCATCAAAAGTACTTTTCTGGCGCCGTTGCCGGGGAGTCAAGGACATCTTCACAAGGGGAGCCCCTCATAACCAATCCCTTTACTTTGTTATTTTTGTTTTGTTTAGTTTACTTTTTGCTTTGTTTGCTTGTTTCTTTATCAAAAACACACAAAAATAAGTGTACTATTTTGGTTTCTTTATTAAAAACACAAAAAAATGACTACTCTTGAAAATACTAAGTTGTGTGACTTCACTAGCACCAACAACAATGGTTTCATGAGCACACCTATTGCTCCACCTGTTCCTGAAGCTACTTTCTTTGAGATAAAACCTGCTTTACTCAATCTTGTTATGAGAGAACAATTTTCTGGTATTGGTAATGAAGATGTTGCTGCTCATCTAAATAACTTTGTTGAACTTTGTGAGATGCAAAAGCATAGGGATATAGATGGGGATATTATTAAGCTTAAATTGTTTCCTTTCTCTTTGAGAGGAAAAGCTAAAGAATGGTTGCAATCCCTAACTAGGAATAGTATTGATTCTTGGACTAAATGCAAAGATGCTTTCATTGGAAAATACTATCCTCCTGCTAAGATGATATCTACGAGATGTGAAATAATGAAGTTTAAACAATCCGATAATGAACATGTTGCTCAAGCTTGGGAAATAATGAAATCTTTGGTAAAGAATTGTCCCACTCATGGACTAACTTCTTGGATGATTATCCAAACCTTTTATGCAGGATTGAACTATTCTTCAAGAAATCTATTGGATTCTGCTGCTAGAGGTACCTTTATGACCATTACTTTGGGTGCTGCAACAAAGCTTCTGGATAATATGATGGTTAACTATTCTGAATGGCACACTGAAAGAGCTCCACAAGGTAAGAAGGTAAATTCTATTGAAGAAACCTCCTCCTTGAGTGGTAAAATTGATGTTATTATGTCTATGCTTGTTAATGGGAAAGCTCATATTGATCCAAACCATGTTCCCTTAGCCTCTCTGGTCGCTCAAGAAGAGCAAGTTGATGTGAACTTTATAAGAAATAACAATTTTAGCAACAATGCCTACATGAATAATTCTGGTAACAATAATTATAGGCCATATCCTCCCAACAATGGCAATGCTTATGGAAATTCCTACAACAATAATAGGAGTGCACCCTCTGAACTTGAAGTTATGCTTAAAGATCTTATTAGTAAACAAACTGCTTTCAATAAAACTATTGAGGAGAAACTCTCTAATGCTGAAAGAAATATAGCATTGTTGGCTGAAGCTCAATCTTCTTTGAATAAAATGGCTGCTAAACCTGAAACTAATGAGAATCCCTTTGCAGCTACTAATACCATACAAGTTAGAATTGATGAAAATGTTAGACTATTAGCTGAATTGCATGCTAAGTGGGAAAGAGAGGATGAAATTGCTAGAAACATTAGCGTTTCTACTATCACTACCACTAGTGTTGAGGCTAGTAATAGCTCTACTACTTTAGATGATAATTATGATTTTGATTTGATGGTTGCAATATCTCTAAAGTTATTAAGTTCCTACAAAAGCTTGCTAAAAGTCCTAATGCTAGTGCTATGAATATGGCCTTTACAAAACACATTACTGATGCTCTCATAAAAATTAAAGAAGAAAAGATGAAACATAAAGCTTCTATTCCTATAAAACAAGAAGATGGTTGGGAACCCATCATTAATATGAAAGTGAATGATTTTGATTTTAAAGCTTTATGTGATCTTGATAGTAGTGTTTCTATTATGCCTAGAAGGATTTATGATATGCTTGATTTGCCACCATTGGAAGATTGTTATTTGAATGTTCCACTTGATGATAATGCTGAAAAGAAACTCATGGGGAGTATTAATGATGTTGTTATTATGGTTAACAATGCTTATGTACCCGTTGATTTCTATGTTTTGGATGTTGAATGCAATGCTTCTTGTCCTATTACTTTGGGAAGACCTTTTCTTAGAACTGTTGGTGTCATTTTTGATATGAAAGAAGGCACCATTAAATATCAACTCCCACTCAAGAAAGGTATAGAACACTTCCCTAAGAAGAGAGAGAAGATTTCTTTTGCCTATCCTATGAAAATAAAATTTGCTCTTAATGCTTTTTCATTTGAGAACACTTGATTCTTTTTCTTGCTTCTTATGCCTAACTTAAAGGCGTTAAAGAAAAGTACTTATTGGGAGATAACCCAAAAGTTTTAGATGAGTCTTGCAAGTTATTACTTCAGTAATAACCGCTCCTTATCCTTTTTATTTGGTTTTTGGCCCAAGAGTAACCTCTAATGAGAGAGAAGTAATGATTGGGAAAGTTGTTGTTGTCCCGAAACAGATTTCTGTGCTTCATCGTAAAAATTCATGTAAAATCGCCGTACGTTCTTTTGCGGCGTGAATTTTCGTGCTTCTGCCCCAGGTTGTTATCTAACTTTCGTTAGTTCAACACGTTTCTATTAGAGCAACATAAGGTCTTCCAAAAAATTCGTCTTTACCTGCTGGTCTGTTTTGACAGGTTTCTGCCATTTTCTGCATTTGCTTCTTATTGGTTCCTTTTTGAGTTCTTTTGGGAATTGAGATTTTTGAGGGAAGTGCTACAGTAGATTGTTTTTTAATGGAAGTTTTATTGGTGTTGGAATTGAACCTAAAGACTTATTATCTTGAGTGCACTAATGTTGCTAATAAAGATTGTGTGAAGTTTTGTATGAAGGAAAAATTTTAGGTGTACGAAAGGATTGAGTAATGAGATGAAGGATGGACTAAAGCTCAAGATTTTGGATGCCACGCGTGTCACCCCAAGAAATATTCAATAGGTACAAGCGTCAAAGCTTGGGGATGCCTTGGCATCCTCTTCTTCATCAATAAAAATTCCAGGTTTCTTCCAAACACTTCATTTTTATTGTTTCATGCACAATTGTGTTGTTCTTGGAGCGTCTTCTTTTTTGTTTTCGTTTTGGTTTTTCGTTTGCTTGGTTTTCTTAGTTTGCTTGAATAAATTGGTTGGACCCCCTCTTTCATACATTGGTTTTCAAATAGTTTGGTTTGGATTGGAAAAGAGTAGGAAAAGTTCATGCTTAAGTGGTAGAAGGAGTTTGTTTTTGACTGTGGCCTATGCTTTGTCATGCCATGCTTGATATTGTTTTGGCTTTATGCTTAGTGATCTTTGCTGTAGCATGACATGTTATAAACAATTGAGATTGCTTAATGTGCCTTTGAAGAATCATGCGTTGTTTTAGCATATTAAATCATAGTATTGTGGTATTCTCCTTTGATGCTTTATTTGGGTTGACTTGGCACATGCTCACACCATGTTATGACTATCCCAAGTCACCATAGCCTTTATGATCCTTTATTTTTCGACTTGTAGTATCACTTTATGCTTTGATTAATGATGTTTTGTCGCTCTGCATGATTATGGCCATTATTCTTCTCTTAGTTGGTCGCTCCCAGTCTTTTGCTAGCCTCCGTAACCAAGTATGAGTTCCACTCATGCATCCAACTCCTAAAACCAAGTTATTCCAAAGAGTCCACCATACCTACCTATTAGCATTTGCTATTCCAAGTATATTCGTGTTTTTATCTACCTTTCGAATTAAACTTGTTATGTGAAAATTAGAAATTAAAGCTCTCACGAACTTGATGGCACACTTTACTTTCTTGGACTTAATAAACTTGAACCATTGCGTCAAATCTTTGTTGCGTATATGCTTGCACTTTATAAGTTGAAGTTAGCAGAACCATGTATCGTGGGGAACGCTTTCAACATTGCACTTGTACATTGTACCTAGTTGATATCATGTTCTTTTGCTTATGGATCCCGGCGGTGTGAAATAAAAGGGGAACTTGTAAGATAATGGAGTTTGTATTTGTGTTAGAGAAATGCCTAGGCCGCTAGCCTAAGCCATGCCTAATCATGGTGGAAATTTGCAGCATAACTATAATGAGCACTCTATGAAGCATCCTAAATAAAAACCTATGCAAATAGCAAATAAAAAGATCGCTGAGATGCTCATTGTCTGCTTGCCTTGTCATTTTGATTATGGGATAGCACCTGTATCATGTACAAGGGGTGCCCCGTTGGTGATTCTCTATGATACTATGTACTTACAATGATAAGAGCCTACTTGTGACTAAAGTTGAGTAGCATGAGGTTCGGTCTTCATAAGTAAGGGGCCTGAGATTTCAGCTTATAACTTGTCAAGCATATCCTCTTAGTTGTCTCACTTTAACCTTAATCACCTTCAAGATGCTTATGATAGGGGCAATGAGAGCTGAAAGCTAATAAGTACCATAATTTTTGGAATCTCTTTATGAAACTTGAATCCCTACTTCCTTCTATGAAGGCCCTTCTTTTACTTTTATGTTGAGTCTCCACCTTCTATCTTTATGCACCTACTTTGAGAGCATAGTGGCCATTCTTAGTTCTATGTGTATTGTGCCAAGACTTATTGATTGATGCATAGCTTTGATATTGCTTGTTTTAAACTATTTGTATCTAGTCACTCTTATGAACTTTGAAGGTGTCCTATGCATTTATGTTTGCTACTCTATGAGGGACAAGCTGAATGCCACTATGCTATGTTTTCTTTATGTGAAACAAACAAATGTCTTGCAAAGCATTGTTATTCATGAATCTTTTGTTTGTGCCTTTTCATGTTGCAACATAGTTGCTTTGTCTTATTGTTAGAACTTTGTCTTTCATGTTATGATTGAGGTACTATGATCCCAGCTATCAATGTTTTACAAATACTTTGATCAGGTTTATGATGGTGCATGTCACCTCAAAAATTATTGTTTCTTTTTATCACTTACCTACTCGAGGACAAGCAGGAGTTAAGCTTGGGGATGTTGATACGTTGCTAACGTATCCGTAATTTTTGATGTTCCATGCTTGGTTTTATCTACTTTCTTATGTTTTGTCCATACTTTGGAGTACTTTCTATACACTTTATTGGACTAACCTATTAACAAGAGCCACAGTGCCAGCTGCTTGTTTTCTACTGTTTTTGGTTCTAGGAAAGTCAGAAAATGAATATTCTCGGAATTGGACGGGACAAAAGCCAAAGTCAGTTTTTTACCGAGGGACACAAGGATCCAGAATACAAGACGGAGAGGGGCCAGTGGGCCGCCACACCACCTGGCCGCGCGGCCCAGCCTGGCCCGCACCAAGGGTGGTCTAGCCGCCTCCAGCACCCCCTCGACCTCCCCTTTCGCCTATAAGATGCCTCCGATACAGAAACCCTAAGGACCCGATAAAAATTCCATGAAAGAGTCTGTAGCCACCGTCATCCCCATCCCTAGATCGGGAGGGATCTGAAGCTCTTCCCGGCACCCTGCTAGAGGGGAGAATTCACCCTGGAGGCCTTCTTCATCACCATGCAAGCCTCTGGTGTGATGCGTGAGTAGTTCATCCTTGGACTACGGGTCCATGTATTAGCTAGATGGCTGGTTCTCCTCCTTTGTGCTATCATGTTTAGATCTTGTGAGCTCCGTTCATGATCAAGATCATCTATTTGTATTCCTACACGTTGTGTTTGCGGGGATCCGATGGATATTGAGATACTATTTCAGATTGATTGTTGATTCTATCATATTTTTGTTATTTGTGATCTTGCATGCTTTCCGTTGTTAGTAGCTATCTTGGCCAAGTAGATGCTAGCAACTCCAAGAGTTAGTATTTATGCTCGATAGTGGGTTCATGCCTCTAGTAATCTGGGGAAGTGATAGAAATCTCTAAGGTATGAGATGTGCTGTTGCTACTAGGGAGAAAAAAACAATCCTTTGTTCATAGAACAATCGTATTGTTTACTTCACACACAATGCGTAATGCAATTATCTGTTGCTCGCAACTTAATAATGGAGGGGGTTCGGATGATAACCTGAAGGTGGATTATTAGTCATAGATGCAGTTGGATTACGGTCTATGTATAATGTTGTAATGCCCAATCAAATCTCAAAGGGGTGGTGATATCTGAAGAACCCGTTGATGTGGACATGAAGGATGTAAGTCACTTTTGACGCCGGAATTTTTCTTTCTCCGTATATTTAGTCTGCCTTTATATACTTTTGCTGTGTTTTTTCCTTGCTCAGCCTTTGATGCGCGAGATGGTCGGTATGGCCGCTCGTTTTATAAGGATCCGTGATGATGCCGAAGAGCTGAAAGGTACGTGCTGGTCGCTTTTGTAATCTCCTTGTAAGCATGTTCATCCTCATAATTTTGTTTCGCTCCTACAGCCGCTGCCAAGAAATTCAGAATTATTCGGGATGAGGCTATGAAGCATGCCGATGATCTGGAAGGCAGGCTCCAAGCTGCCGAAGAGGCCAATCAGAAGGCCAAGGCTGATGCTGAGGAAGTGGCCAGGCAAGTCGCTGCCCGAGATGCGAATCTATGGTAGCGCGTGGAGGCCCTAAATAACTCGCTGACCCGTAAGTTTTTATCCGTGCGTGTAATTTTTGTTTTGTTTCTTTCTTTTGGTTGTCAACTTCTTCTTCTCTCTTCCTGTTTGTCAGAGATGACTGGCCAGAACCTGACGCTGGATGATGATAACAAGGTTGATCATTTGTCGGATACTGTTAGCACTTTAGAGGCTAACAACATTCGTGGGCGCAATCTTCTTGTCAGTTCACGCCTTCAAGAAGCTCCATGCCGAAGTATTTCCAACCACGGATGTGCTAGAGGACCTGAATGATCTTGTCGCTGTTTTTGGTGCTGATCCCAATCCCCTTGTTGGTTATAGTCTAACGCAGTCAAGGAGCGGTGCCAAAACTTCTATGGCCCTGGCGATGGTGCACGATGAGAAAGTTGACTGGGAGAAGGTTAGCTCCTCTGTCCCGGTCACCCCTAGTGGCAAAGAAATTGACCTGAAGCCGCATATTAAAAAGGCCAGAAAATATTCTCGGCTGCTCCTGGGTCTGGTCTCGGGTTTAGGGAAACTGGCTGCCCCTTCCTCAGCTGCTCTTACTACGACGGGCACTCCTTCTTCGGCTACTCCCGCCGCTGCCGTAGCTAGTGCTCCTTCTGCTAGCGCCACCTTGTCTTTGAAGGATACAGCCTCATAGGCCTTGTTTTGTAATCGTTTGTCGTGTCTCTTTGTAATGAACCTTGACTTTATCTAGCTCTCCCTTGCTTCTTCTTTGCAAGGAGGAAAACTTTTGAACATATGTGTTCAAGCTTGCTTTTGTATGCTGAATGTTTCGTATACTTCTTTGTCTTGTCAGATCTTGAATGATTCTCCGGCTCCTTCTGGTTCCGTGCCAACCGTCGGATGTTGTTGCGCCCTCCGCTATAGCGGGTGCGATCAGTCCTGTCGTCGTGTGTACGGTGGACCTGCCGCTATATGATGGAAAGATAGAGCAAGTGAAGAAACTTGAAGGAAAACTGCGGGTTGTTAAATCAATGGTGGATGTTTCTCAACTGAAAACATGCCAGGCCCTTAACCGGAGGCTTTTTTCTTGGAAGATATCTCCCGGGCGAGCGAAAAGCTACTGTGTAAGCTGCCTTTTTATTCGGTTGCCCCTTTTTTGTCTTGATAGAAATTAATTTCTCTCCAATGCGCAGGTATTCGATTGTGTGAGAGGAAGGAAAGCCAGTGTCTACACGACCGAATGCATGCTCTTGTATCTGCCTCTCGAAGTTCTGAGACAGATTTTTGGACTGACCACCGTCGTGCCTACACTATGGCACTGTTGCAGGATCGTATATCGGAGCTGGAGCAATTTGTCAAATGCTGCCGCAGGTCTCTGGCTATTGTTTACAATGCCATGTTTCCTCGGGATCCCCAGCCTTAGACCTTGGCAGATTTAATTACGAAGTTTCGGCAAGGTGAGAGGATCCACCATTATGTGAAGCTTCAGCTTGTGGCGGGTGCCAAGCTTGCGCTCTCTTGGGTGCATGCGCATCACCCGACATTGGATCTAGACGTCATATCTTCGGGTCTGCCTCTCCCTTCCGATGGCGACCTTGTTTGTATGTCGCCTCACTATGCCGCCGCTCGAAGGCCCGCCATTAGGATTGTGCGTAGGTGCTTAGAAGCAGGCAAGGATTTTTTTGTAAATTTTGAGATCTGACTGCTTGTTCGTGCAGCTTTGTACTTTGTATAGAACTACTTTATACTCGTCAAAAAGGTCGTATGTTTTATACGAGATTTTGATTGTATGTTGTATTCTCTTACGAGGGATCTGGCGAACTGATGTACCATAGAAGTTTTTTGTCGCAGAATACTTTCTTTAGTTATTCATAACAATGGGCAAGGGTACATTGCGGTGGCACGATCGCCTGGCCGTTGGCCTTTATTGAAAGTAAAGTGTATCTAAATAGAAATTTTCTGAAGGGACTTTGGCTTCAATTAGTGGGTCTTCTTATGCGGGACCGCTATTGGAGGCCACATATGTTGCTTCTTGCGAGGCTGCTGCGTGCTTGATCTTCCGACATTTTCTTCTTGCGGGTGTGCTCTTCGTGTGCCAACTCTTCATCCGTCAATTTTAGCTGGCCAAGCTCCGCCTCCATGCCGAAATATTCCGAGATTTTGTTGAATTCTCGATCGCAGCTGTCTGCGCAACTGAAGCTTCCTTTGACTGTGATGACCTCATTTGGGGCTGGCATTTTTAGCACTAAGTATGCATAGTGAGGTACTGCCATGAACCTAGCAAAAGCTAGTCGTCCCAGGATCGCGTGGTATTGATATGGCCAGTCTATGACTTCGAATTCCAGCTTTTCTCGTCTGAAGTTGTTTTTGACCCAAAAACTACGTCGAGGTGGATTTTGCCTAATGGAATTTTGTCTTTTCCTAGAACTATCCCGTGTAAGGTTGTGTTTGTTGGTGTTAGGTTCGTCATGGACCAGTTCATGGCCCGCAGAGTTTTGGCGTAAATTAGATTGATGTTGCTTCCTGCATCCAGGAAAACCTTGCTCATGTCGAACCCGCCGATTTGTGCTTCCACTATCAGTGCTGATTGGCCTGGCTGAGGGACCCGTAATGGATGGTCAGCTCTGCTGAAAGTAATTTCTTGTTCTGACCAATGGAGATACTCCGGTGTAGGAGGTGGCTTTGTTACCGCCAAATTTACTTGCCTAGTGATCAACTTCTGTGTTCTATTAGAGGGTGGCCCCTTTTGGATCATTAGCATTGCTCCCTTTGATCTGGGATATTCCTTGTCTTGGTATACTATGTTTTGCGGCTGTCCCGCTGGTGGAGGCCCCTGCGGTGGTGGTGGAGCGCCAATGGCCAAAGTGCTAGGTTTAGGGTAGTAGTTTCTTTTTGTCGCTTCGGCTGCCTTTGCATTGTATAGTTCTTGCATTTTTAGGAATGTCCAACAGTCTTTTAGGAGGTGATTTGATCGCCTTTTCCCTGTTGAGTCAACGTAGTAATGCATATTGTAGGGTCCTTCCAACATTTGTCCTGCTGACATTGGTGGGTCACGGTTCGTCGGCTGGTATCGATGTTGTCCCTACTGCCACGATATTCGCTGTTGTAGTCATCACTTTGTTGGTTGTCCTTTCTGAAAAAACCCGTCAAGACATAATTGGGTGTATGGTATCCATCATTGGTTCGTCGTCTCCGGTCGTTGCTACGCCTGTCTCTATCGTCGGGTGAACGAGTCCTTTTGTTGTGTACTGCATCGTCTCCATCGGCCCAAAGATTGGCTATTTCCACCAGTTGTGAAATTGGTTTTGGCTTTGTTTGTCCTAGTTCTTCAATGAACTCATGTCGACGGAGACCATCATTGAAGGCGTCGATTGCTCTTTCGTCAGATATTGCTTCAACCGAATTTTGGTAATGTTCCATCATTGGATGAAGGCTCGTATTGATTCTCCTGGCTTTTGCTTGCAGGCATGCAATTGCTCTAAAGACGCGGGTCGCTTGAATGTAGATTGAAAGTTTATGATGAATTTGTCTTCAAGATCATTCCAACTGCTGATGGAATCTTCTAGTAGTTGCTTCAACTAGGAGCGTGCCGCGCCGGTTAGGTGGAGCTGCAGGCTTTGCATTGCCGTGGCTTTGGATCCTCCTTGTAATCTGACAGTCGCCAGATAATCTGTCAGCCAAGCTTCGTGTTCTTGGAGGCCGTCGTAATTTTATTGATCTTGGGGTAGCTTAAAATCTTTCGGCATTAGAGTTTTGCGAACCCGTCGGGTAAAGCAGCTAGCTCTGCGTAATTCTTGTTCATCCTCACTTTCGCCGTCACGGTACCCTTGGGTGCTGCGCTCTTCTCGTGACCGATCAATCCTTCGCTGGGTGATGTTGTTTCTTGCGTCGTTGTGCGGTTCTTGTTTGGAGAAGTGAACCCGATGTGGCGACCGTGATCGTTAGGTGTGACCTACTTGACGAGGGCTATTGCGACGGCGTGGGGACTGGTCATGTTGCCTCATGATTTCTTTATCTGCTTGTGCAAGAGTTTCTCCCACCAAGCCGAGATTTATCAAGGCGGATCGGTGGAGGGCTGCACAAGGATCATCGAGTGCAGGTTGTGTTGCAATTAGGTATGTTTGTGCAGCCACAATAGCTGCCTGGGCTATTTTCACCTTGATATTTCCATCTTGGTCTACTGACATAAACGAGAGATTAAGGTCTCGAATTAATCTGCCTCTCTCTTCTTTGGGTATACCTCGTAATCTAGACGTTCCTCTTCTTGGCGATGCTCCTCCTGTTATGCTTCTTGATCCTTGGGTGGGGCTTAGTTGTGCCCGCCGTAAGCTAGATTCATCGGCTACCTTTTTCCTCTCGTCGAGCTGCCTTTCCATTCTGAGGATCTCTCTTTCTGCAGTGTAGCAGGTACTAGTATGCCAATAGATCTTTGTGGGTGGCGTCTGTTGCCATCAGGACCACACCCGAGATTGCTGATGTTGCTTTTTCCCATGCACTGGCTAGTAGGTCAAGGGTTCGCCTCTCATCTTCACATGGTTGCTCATCTTCCTCATTTTCCCGGTCGACTGTTGGGTTTTCCCCGTTTCCTCGACTCCCTTCGTTGTCATTACTTCCTGCATTATGGCTTGAAAGAATATCGTCGGGGTTAAAATTTGGGTTACCGTTGGAGTCTTGCTGGGTTGTGGCGTCTCCGATGATCACGCAGACTTGGTGCTGAGTAGTGTACGGACTGGTAACGCCGTCGTTTTCACCGATGGAGACACTATCGTATGAACTAGTGAAGTCCACTAGTTTTTGCTCTGGATAGATTTCTGCCATCTGAATCCCAAATCGATGCTTTCGCTACTTTCTTCAGGTTCTGAATTGGCTGGGCTTGCTTCACGTTGTGGTGTGAACGGTTGGTCTAATCCGAAGGAGAGATAGTCATAGAGACCATCAAGATCCCCCGGATTCGCATCGATTTGCCCTCTTTCGTCGTTGTCTTCGATCTGTGCTTCAACTTCTATGGAGGATCTGACGGAAGGTTCCTGTACTTCTGTTGACGTAGCTATTTGGGTGGGCGGGCGTGGATCTACTTTTGTTGAGTTGATGTCTGGTGGAGAGTGTTCTGCCAAATCCGTGTTTCCAGCGTTCAAGTTTCCCACAGATGGCGCCAATTGATGAGAGGTAACCTCGACAATGCCCATGGTGATGGACTTGGGGTTTCGTGGAAAATAGAATGCTGGGGATTTCGTTGGATGTCAAGAAAACAATGAAGACAAAGTCGCCTGAATATTGGGAAAACACTCTATTACAAGTTGTCCGCTAGATTTCGGTACCCTCCCTTGGGCTTCTCCCGCCCTATATATAATAGGTCGGGTCTCAAAGCTGTATGCGTATAGGTTTCATACACGCGTGATTACAATACCAACATAATGTCGATTCGCGGTTTCTTTCCTAATACAATAAAAAGTCTCTGTCGGTTGCTTCCTTGGGCCATTATCTGGAATCTTAATGGGTCGTAGGCCTTTTACCAATGTAGGGTATAGAATAATGAGCATCCAAGTAATCATACCCATGTCAGATGCGCTGTCACCGTCTAGGCCCACACGCCAGCGAGAGTTGCTTCCCAGCATTTAAACGAGTTTCTAGGCATTTTATGAAATTTTCGAACAATTTAAGGCTTTCAAGAAGATGACCATCCTCCCAAAAAAGGTGACCAAGGTCATAGAAATAGTTTATGATGACGTGTCCGTATTTGGTAGATCGGTGCATCTTTGCAAATCAACCAATATGTTTACTTCCAAATTTGAAGTTTATTTTCAAATTTACAAGTAACAACAATGTGTTTTGTTGTGAAGCTACTACAAAGATGATGACTCAAAATAGCACCGCCCCCTTTTTTCACACAATGTATAACGTCCTTTCAAGCTTCCATGCTAAATTTGTGCAATAAAATAATTTTTGGGGCTGGATGTTGTTTTGGGCTGGATATTTGAATGGATGGGCGGGATGTTTGAATGGGTTGGCGGGATATTTTGGCGCTCTGCCAAAATTTTGAAGTTGAAGCTTCTAAGGTACGCTACTCCCACTTGGGATGTTTTCCCCGTCAGAAAGACCCACATGCACGTATGCTTTGCAGCATTTAATGAGTTTATAGACATCTACCGAAATTAATGAATATTAATTGAAGGCTTTCAAACAAGAGTAGCAAGGTCACAACCATAGTTTCTGTACCTTTTTCATCTTTTGTACTACTCCGTACATTCAAGCATCTTCGCCAACCAAGCTTACAAACCTGTCTATATTTGGTAGATCGATGCATCTTGGCATTTCAAGCAATTGTTTACAAAGGAGATTCCAGATTTGATGGATGATGCCCTACTTTCATGAGTTTCCAAGCTTCCTAGATAAAGATGCTAAAATTAAATAATTTTTTGACATAAAGCCATTCGTTCATAAAGTGCTATGCTATGTGCATTAGTTTCCATGGTAAAACATAAACTTGTATTTTGACAAGTTTTGGATCAATTTTGATCTATGGTGACTGACTGGTGGGCCACGTATATGGTGGTGCCAAAAGCAGGGAAGGTCAGAATTTCCCAAGTTATCCCTCCGCACCCCTCCGTGCTGTGTATTAACTTCCATCCTCTGCCGCCTAGGCCTCACCCCCTTCCCTACAAAACAGACGCGCTTACGGCCGCTCCTCATCACCAACGTGCGCGAAGAAGCACCGGTGGGCACGTCGATCCCACAGTAGTCCTTCTATCTCTAGCTCGATATGGTTGGCATTTTATTGCCCTTTCAAATACTCCTACGTAGTTTAATTTATCCTCAATCTGCATGGTCATAGTTTATTCTGCGTTAGATCTGTGTTCCTAAATACCTTCGGCGATTTTTGCTGTCAATATGTTTGCTGAAACGCATAGGCATATATAGTTTTTGTACTTCATCTATATGTTTCGTGCTTTTCTTTTAATAATAACCAACCTTGTATGTCATAATTAAACAGATGGGCAGATTTTGGATAGAGATTGCTCCATTAGGCAGCGCTAAAAGTATCCTTGAAGTTCTACGATTTATGGGATTTGTTAGAGATCATTGTGACAACTCAAAAGTACATTTCCCTTGCCAGTTGTGTGCGAATCGTAGGGTGCCGCCTCAAAGTATAGTGGAAGACCATATTTTTACATTTGGGATGCTAAGCACATATGTTAGATGGGTATTTCATGGTGAACCATATGATCCTCCATATGAACCGGGGGAAGCACATCTTTATCATCAAGATCAAGTAGGGGAAGCAAATGTTGATAAACTATATCAACTGACAGAGGCAGCTCATGAGCATCTAGATCAACTTGGAGAAGGGGGAGGAGAGAAAAAGCGCAAGCTGCATGAAACAGGTTTCATTTCTGGTACTACCGCTATGCCAGATGACAAGGTGTATCTTTAGAATGACAAATGTTCAGGTTGTCTGTCTTTGATGTTTGTCTATAAACGTATTTGTTAATCTACTAATCGCATAAGCAGACGACCGAAGAGGATTTTGATGGTAATGACGATGACATGTTCATTGATGGGCCTGTACCTGAGGCTGTGGAACGTGTACACTGCGTCTGGATGGATTTGATGCAGGGTTGCTGATCATCTGGGGTGTATATTTGGTGCCGTTCATGACCACTAGCCCAGCTACAAAACTCTTGGGGTGTAGAGCTATCCCATGATTGGTTCGCTACTATCGTAGTTCTGTAATATGGAGCTACCTTATTATGATTTCTAGGCCTTTGTTTACAGAACTATAATTGGAAAATATTCCGTATATTAGTATATACGGAGTATATGTGTGTTTGTGTGTGTTTCTAGTCTGAAATCCGAGCTTATCATTTTATTGGTTCCTAAATTGTTTTTGAGGCCCCAGCGCCGGTGCCCTATGTTGCAACTACCGCCGTCTTGTCCACTGCTCCGTGAGACGAATCAGCAGAAGGATAATAAGCTAGGATCAATTTGATTCGAACAGGGGCGATTTTCTCTATCCTTGGAGAGTGATGACCCACAAGTATAGGGGGTGTATCGCAGTATTTTCGATAAGTAAGAGTGTCGAACCCAACGAGGAGCAGAAGGTGCTGGCTAGTGGTATGGATCAGGAATTCTCTGCAAATACTTAGCAAGCAGATTTTTAGGGGTTTTCAATGAAGCAAGTAAACAAAGCACGAGTAAATAAAAGACAGTAAGAATGAATGCAGCAAGTGGACCAATCCTTTATGTAGCAAAGGACAAGCCGGTTGTATTTCTATAGATGACCAAACGTTCTCGAGGACACATGGGAGGATTGTCAAGTGCTTTTGCTTCATATAGTCGATTAATCTTCTCTAACTTGCTAAGTGTTGTGTGGGTGAACCTGTGCTAATGTACCTCCCCATCCAAGACTAAATACATACTTGTGATTAAACCCCCTTGCAAACATCCTTAAGTACAAGAAAGTAATTAAGGTAGAAACCTAACCACAACTTTAAACTCGAATACACTTATGTCCCTTGTGCAATGGTTTCCTAACGGGGGTTCAGGTTTCTGTCACTCCGGCAACCCCTACGATTAGTAGCCAAATACACAATGCATTCCCCTAGGCCCATATAGTTGAAGTGTCATGTAGTCGACGTTCACATGACACCACTAGAAGAAGTACACCACAACTTAAATAACAATCTATTGAATCTTTCTCAACGCAACTCCACTACTAACAACAAGACTTCTCCCATGTCCTCAAGAACAAAATGAACTACTCACAAGACATCATATGGATCATGATCACAGATGGAATAATGATGTATAAAAATCTGAACACAAACAATAATTCAATGGTTCACTCAATAGCATCAACTACAAAGAGTAATCAACACCGGGAAAGTTTCCCCTATGAACTATAGCAAGATTCAACCAATTGTTGCAGCAATATAGAGATGGTGATGAGGGTGCTGATGGTGATGAGGGTGCTGCTGCTGCTGATGATGATCCTGATGAAGTCCAGCTTGATGGTGGTGTTGATGGCGACGATCTCCCCTCTCCGGGAAGGAATTCCCCCGGCAGAAATCTGTCTGCCGGAGAGATCTTTCTCTCTCGGTGTTTTCCGTCCCGCAGAGGCGGCGGAATCTTTCTATGGTCGCTCCCCGAGTCTTAGGGTTTCGTGGGGATGATATACGCCAGAGGGGAGAAGCTGGAGTGGGCAGGGCGGCCACACCACTCCCAGGCGCGACCTAGGCCTGCCCGCGCCATGGGGTGGTGTGGGCCCCCTGTGGCCCACCTCCACTCCATCTTCTGGCATCCTGAGTCTTCTGGAAAAATAGAATTTTCAGTATATTTTTCCGGATTTTCTGATCTTCGCGAATTTTGCCTCCAAACAGCACCTTTTCCATCAGAATCCTGACTGCAGCGGTCCATGCTCAAAAGTCATCAACCATGCAAAAACAGATGAAATAACATAAGTATCACCTCTCAATACAAAATATATCAATGAATAATAGTGAATTAAGATATAGAATAGTGATGCAAAATGGACGTATCAACTCCCCCCAAGCTTAGACTTCGCTTGTCCCCAAGCGAAACTGAGCTCAATAAACATGGCCTCAAGTTTATGGAGTGAAGAGTCGATAGAAGAATACGGACAAGAAGCATCACATTCATCAAATACATAGATCATAATAGAGGACAATTCACTATTATATAACTCAACTTGCCATGAGTAAAGTAAACAGAATAAAGATACATAAAGTGAATCAGAATTGGTAATGGCAAACTTAGCTCTTGGTCGAAGAATAGTTGATAATTTCCTGGAGTTCACAAATACCTAGTTTTTCAATGAAAGCTTTCAAAGTAGTAAACATCAAGATAAGAGCAATGTGCAAAACAAGGAACATAAGAAACATGATTGAATAAATCATCATATGAATGAATGAAATACATCAACTCAAAATACTTGCTGAGATAGAAGGGAATAGGTTTACTGACTCAACTACAAAGTAAAAGAAAGGCTCTTCAAAGAGGGAAGCAGGGATTGCAAGTCTCATAAAGAGCTCCCAAAAATTATGATACTTACTAGCTTTCAGCTCTCATTGCCCCTATCATAGGCAGATTTAGGTGATTAAGGTGAAAGTGAGGTCCAATCTAAGTTATATGCTTGACAGACTATAAACTGAAAATCCCAAGTCCCTTGAGTACGAGGGCCGCTCCTCATGCTACTCAACTTTAGTTACCGGTAAGTTCTTGTCATCGTAAGTATGTGCGCATCATTGAGAACCGCCAACGGGGTACCCCTTGCCCGATGATACGGAAGAAACCCCATATCAAAATGACAAGGCAAGCAGACAATGAGTATCTCAGCAATCTTCTTATTTACCATGGGAAAATGGTGCTTTTTCTCTCTTTCCTCTTTTCATAGTATCTTTTTTTTCTTTTTTTTCTCAATAGCTATCTCTCTCTCTTTTTTTATAAGAAGAATGCTTCATAGATATCATTATGGTTACGCTGCAGGTTTCCACCATGTCAGCATGGATTAGACCAGCGGCCCAGGCGTTTCTCTAACACACATACATAAATCCATGGACTTACAAGCTCCCCTTTTATTTCACACTGACGACATCCGCAAACAAAAGAACAAGGTATCAACTGGGTATATATTTACAAGTGTTGGAAGCGTTCCCCGTGACAGCACGGTTCTGCTAATCCCCAGCCTGTAGTTTGCAAGCATATAACTTTCATGGAGAGTTCACAATGGTTCAGCCTGAATGAAACACATCAACTCAAATACTTGCCGAGATAGAAGGGAATAGGTTTATTGACTCAACGACAAAGTAAAAGAAAGGGCCCTTCAAAGAGGGAAGCAGGGATTACAAGTCTCATAAAGAGCTCCCAAAAATTATGATACTTACTAGCTTTCAGCTCTCATTGCCCCTATCATAGGCATCTTTAGGTGATTAAGGTTAAAGTGACACAACTAAGAGGATATGCTTGACAAGTTATAAGTTGAAATCTCAAGCCCCTTACTTATGAGTACCGATCCTCATGCTACTCAACTTCAGTCATGAGCAAGCTCTTGTCATTGTAAATACATGCGTATCATTGAGAACCGCCAACGGGGTACCCCTTGCACATGACACAGGAGCTATCCCATAATCAAAATGACAAGGCAAGCAGACAGTGAGCATCTCAGCGATATTTTTATTTGCTATTTTCATAGGTTTTTATTGAGGATGCTTCATAGAATGCTCACTATAGTTATGCTGCAAGTTTCCACCATGATTAGGCATGGCTTAGGCTAGCGGCCCAGTCGTTTCTCTAACACACATATAAACTCCATGATCTTACAAGTTCCACTTTTATTTCACACCGCCGGGATCCATAAGCAAAAGAACATGATATCAACTAGGTACAAAGTACCAAATGAAGTGTTGAAAGCGGTCCCCATGGTACATGGTTCGGCTAACTTCAACTCATAAAGCGCAAGCATATACGCAACAAAGAAGGACCCAATGGTTCAAGTTTATTAAATGCAAGAAAGTAAAGTGTGCCATCAAGTTCGTGAGAGCTTTAATCACTAAATTTCACATAACAAGTTTAATTTGGGAGGTAGATAAAACAAGAATTTACTTGGAATAGCAATAATGCTACTAGGTAGATATGGTGGACACAAATGGCGAAGGTTTTGGTTTAAAGGAGGCGGATGCACGAGAAGAATTTCCTCTCAGTACAAGTTTTTGGCTAGCAAGGCTGGGTAGAAAGTATAAGAGTTGAAAGAAACAAACAAACATACAAATGGTAAAGACAAACATGCAATCTTCCTTGGAACCACAAAAGATCTTAACTAGAGAAAACTAGACTTATGAGCAAATCAAGAAAGAAAGATGATGAAATTATTTTCCTCTAGAGTACTTGTATCTTTTTATTTTCAATTCTCAAAAAGGGTGTTGCTACTGACCGAGCCAGGTTTGCCAAAACCAACTGAATTAACTCAATGATCCCAAAGTGCTACCAATACTAACAACAAGATCAATCATATAACCACGAATTGAAAACTGTCATAAGCTATGCAAAAGAGTGAATGATAGAACTTCTCATTAGTACTCCATAATGGAAACTCACACCAAGGGATACAAATCTAACGAGAGAGGGGACACTTCCATAATGCAAACCATACTACAAAATAACTCCTCTATTCATGATATGACTCTACTAACAAGGTAAAAAGATAGAAGATAGTGATATGATACCGCGACACTCCCCCAAGCTTGGAACAAACCAAGGGGATGCCAAACCTGATGATGAATTACTCCTTCGGTGGTGGTGGTATCCTCTCATCTTCGTCCGTCTTCCAGTGTAAAGGCTTCCCATCAACAAAGGACATCGTGGTTTCCAACATCCAGAAACTTGCAGCAGCACTTACGCGTTTAGATCTAACCTCATACTCACATTTTTGATTTTGAACGTCATAAAACTGTGCTTGCAGTTCATTGGTTGCTTGGCGGAGTGAAAGGACTTCGTCTTTGAGTTCAGCAGTCTCCTTTTGGTGCTTGGCGATGAGTTCGGAACAAATCTTGTGGATGATATCCACTTCGCGCTCCGCCATCTTCCTGTACCTAAAGACTTCTTGCTCCAATGCTTCCATCCTGTCCTCCAGATTTCCTTCACCTTTAGGGCCTTGAACCTCCTTAATCCGGACCTCCCCACCTTCGAGCAACAAATCCTTGGGATGAATCTTCAATTCTCTCATATATGGGTTGATGATATCTTCTAAGGGATCTCCCTTGGATGTTCCAAGGGAAGACATTGTGGCTCCAAATCTGAGATTACACCTGGAAGAAACAGATCGAAACAAAAACACAACAAAAACACGATATACGAACCTCGGAAGATCCGGGGGGTTATATATTATGAAGTTTAATATCAAAAGGAAGGTACTGGGAGAAAACAGGTTGGAGACGGAGTCCTGGGTGGCCTCACCACCTGGTGGCGCGACCAGGGGTGGGCCCGCGCCATGGGGTGGTGTGGGCCACCCTGGCTCCGGTTCCGTCCCTTTTTCGCTTCATAGCTTTCCTTATTGACTAAAAACTGCAAAAATATAGTTGGATTGTATTTTCGCGGAACTTTTCTTACCAGAACTGTTACCTAGTTGGAAAGGGACTCTGCATGTCTCTGAATTTGGTATTGAGTGGATCCTTCCGGAGTCATCACTTGAATATCATTGATATCTTTATCTTCATATACTTATTAGTCGAGTCATAAAACCTTTCTCTTCCTTGTTACACCATTATCTCCACTTCCTGGAAATTTCTTTCACACAAAACTTCACACAGTTCTTATTAGCAACATTAGTATAAGTGAAGTGATAAAACCTTTTGAGTCCAACTTCGACTGAAAACCATCAAAACAAAAGTTACTTTATCAACTCCTTTCGAAAACCCAAAATTAATTCAAAAAGGAAATTGAATAAAGAAGCAAATGCAAGATTGGCAAAATCTGTCAAAACAGACCAGCAGGTATAGATCAATTTTTTCGAAAATCTTATGTTGCTCAAATCAAAAAGTGCAAAACTAACGAAAGTTAAATAACAACCTGGGGCAGAAGCACACAAAATTACAGCTCAATCTGATATACAGAGATCTCTCACAAATTTTTATGGTGAAGCACAAAAATCTGTTTCGGACAGCAACTTCCCCAAATCTTACTTCTCTCTCATTAGAGGTTGATCTTGACACAAAAACCAAACAAAATGGATAAGGAGCGGTTATTACCGAAGTAATAACTTCCAAGACTCAAAGAAACAAAAACAAACTGAAAGCAAAAACAAATTGGGTTGTCTCCCATAAAGCTCTTTCTTTATAGCCATTAAGATGGGCATGATAATTTTGAAGAAGCTGTCATAGGGATATGATTTGAAGTGAAAGAGAGCATTAAGAAGCAAAAACACACGCACATTTAAGTCTAACCCACTTCCTATGCAAGGGAATTTTGTAAACAAACAAGTTATTGGAACCAAAGGCAACTTGCATAAGAAGGCAAAAGAAGTGCAACATAAAAACTTTCAGCATAAAACGAGGAAACTTGATATTATTGAGATGCACAAGAACACTTTTCCCTCTCTCATAATAGCTTTTAGTATCATGCATAAACTTAACAATATAGCTATCACAAGGACTATCATAGCAATGATCACTTATTCTAACAGAAAACACAGAAATACTAGCTCTCATAACACTACTATGCGAAACAATATTAGAGGTATCCTTACAAAGGATAGTGTGTCCCTCTTTTTCATATTTAGGAACAAAGTCTTTCACATTTGCTACAATAGGTTCATCAATCATTTGTTTATCAGGTTCAGCAGCCCTACTCATACTTTCATTAACCATACTAGCTATCATAGAATGCTCCTTTACCTTAACTGGGAAAGGCATTTTCTCAATATAAGGTTTAGGTAAAACATGAATAGCAGTATAAACTTTAGTATTTCTTGCAGGAACACTCTTAGCAATATGTTTATAAGGTTCATGATACTTATTCCACTTCTTTTTAGGCACTTCAATATAAGAAGCAAAAGCCTTAAAATAAGAAGCAATAGCTTGAGAGTCTAGACCATAAGCATTTTTAATATTTTGAAAGTCATCAGTTCCCATAAAAGATTCAATGCATTCATAATCATATTTTATACCTGACTTTCTACCTTTGTCGTTCTCCCAAGCTTCAGCATTGTCTTGAATACGGTCCAGAAGGTCCCAATTAATTTCTTGTTCCATGCGAGTGAATGATCCAGGACAAGAAGCATCCAATAAATCCTTGTCATGTAGAGGGAGCCTTGCATAAAAGTTATTGATAATAATATTGTTGGGGAGATCATGAATGGGACATTTGAGCATTAGTAACTTTAATCTCCCCCAAGCTTGAGCAGTACTCTCTCCATCAAGAGGCCAAAAGTTGTATATTTGATTCCGATCTTTATGAATTTCACTAGGAGGATAAAACTTTGAATAAAAGAGAGGCACTATTTCCTCCCATTCCAGAGCTTGACCATTCTTCAGCAGCTTATACCATTCCTCAGCTCTTCCTTTCAGTGATAATGAGAATAACTTCTTATTAACTTGATCTGTAGTAATACCTGCACACTTGAACAACCCACATAATTCGTGTATAAAGAGCAAATGATCACCGGGATGGACAGTTCCATCCCCAACATAGTAGTTATCCATAACACGATCTATAATTCTTGTATGTATTTTGAAAACATCTTTCTCAGCAGGTGGTGACTTATCTACTACCTTAGCAGTGGTAGTAGCATTACCAAATAAGAAACTCAGCGAATTATCCATAACGAAAATAAAGCAACTAGCAGAAGTAAACAATACTCACAGTAGAAGTTTCCTTTACCAGTTCCACTCTCCAATAGCGCTTCACTCCCCGGCAACGGCGCAAAAAAATAGTCTTGATGACCCACAAGTATAGGGGGTGTATCGCAGTATTTTCGATAAGTAAGAGTGTCGAACCCAACGAGGAGCAGAAGGTGCTGGCTAGTGGTATGGATCAGGAATTCTCTGCAAATACTTAGCAAACAGATTTTTAGGGGTTTTCGATAAAGCAAGTAAACAAAGTACGAGTAAATAAAAGACAGTAGGAATAAATGCAGCAAGTGGCCCAATCATTTATCCCGCAAAGGACAAGTCGGTTGTATTTCTATAGATGACCAAACGTTCTCGAGGACACATGGGAAGACTATCAAGTGCTTTCGCTTCATATAGTCGATTAATCATCTCTAGCTTGCTAAGTGTTGTGTGGGTGAACCTGTGCTAATGTACCGCCCATCCAAGACTAAATACATACTTGTGATTAAACCCCCTTGCAAACATCCGTAAGTACAAGAAAGTAATTAAGGTAGAAACCTAACCATAGCTTTAAATTCTAAGACCCTTACGTCCCTTGTGCAGTGGTTTCTTAACGGGGGTTCAGGTTTCTGTCACTCCGGCAACCCCTACGATTAGTAGCCAAATACGCAATGCATTCCCCTAGGCCCATATAGGTGAAGTGTCATGAAGTCGACATTCACATGACACCACTAGAAGAAGTACACCACAACTTAAATAACAATCTATTAAATATTTCTCAACGCAACTCCACTACTAACAACAAGACTTCTCCCATGTCCTCAAGAACAAAACGAACTACTTACAAGACATCAGATGGATCATGATCCGAGATGGAATAATGATGTATAAAAATCTGAACATAAATATTAATTCAATGGTTCACTCAATAGCATCAACTACAAAGAGTAATCAACACCGGGAAAGTTTCCCCTATGAACTATAGCAAGATTCAACGCAATTGTTACAGCAATATGGAGATGGTGATGAGGGTGCTGATGGTGATGATGGTGGTGGTGATGATGATGATGATCCCGGTGAAGTCCAGCTAGATGGTGGTGTTGATGGCGACGATCTCCCCTCTCCGAGAAGGTATTCCCCCGGCAGAAATCTGTCTGCCGGAGAGATCTTTCTCTCTCGGTGTTTTCCACCCCACAGAGGCGGCGGAATCTTTCTGTGGTTGCTCCTCGAGTCTTAGGGTTTCGGGTGGAAGATATACGCCAGATGGGAGAGGCTGGAGTGGGCCAGGGTGGCCACACCACTCCTTGGCGTGGCCTGGGCCTGCCCGCGCCATGGGGTGGTGTGGGCCCCCTGTGGCCCACCTCCACTCCATCTTTTGGCATCTTGAGTCTTCTGGAAAAATAGAATTTTCCGTATATTTTCCCGGATTTTCTGATCTTCGCGAATTTTGCCTCAAAACAGCACCTTTTCTATCAGAATCCTGACTACAGCGGTCCATGCTCCAAAAGTCATCAACCATGCAAAAACAGATGAAATAACATAAGTATCACCTCTCAATACGAAATATATCAATGAATAATAGTGAATTAAAACATAGAATAGTGATGCAAAATGGACGTATTAGAGACCAACTCCTTGTTGCACAACCGGGCGTACTTTCTAGTCCACAATTCCATGATGTGGGGCCCAGTAGGTGATCCAAGCCAATCACTGCCCTCTCCGTGACCCCATATGTTTGCACGATCCTCCGGGGATGACTACACCTCCGTTAAGCCTCCAACTAGGGCAATCTATAACCCTGGTGAGTTCCTGAAGACTCTATGAAGTGGTGATGCCCCTGGTAAGCTCCATAAAAGGCCTAACTATACCTCCGACAGCCACTCATAAATAATCTAGACACCAAAATCGTGGGGCCTAAGGGTGCCCACCCATATGTTGGATCCATACCAGGAATCCCAACGTCACGATAAGGTCATCTTGCCTCCATATGAAAGGAAGAAGATACAGCTGACTTCTCCGTCTCATTCCAAATCTCATGGTTAACGCGTATTATACTGCGCTAGAATCACTGATGTCATGGATTTTTAAGCCTATGTGACTTACGCAATTGGAACCCTAAGTTCCATTGCTGATCTTTATCATCACTTAGGATGATACTATATCTTATTTATTAGAGAAGATATCATTTTCTGTTTCCAAATCATAGATGATAACATACAATTTGCAATATCTTTGGTAAAGACTCTTCAAAGGACATGAGCAAGTTATCAACTTGCCTTGTGATTGCAAGGTAGTGAAGTCGGATGCTTCCACCTGACCTTGAGCTACGGTTTCTACAAAGAACCATTATTTCCCGATAAGGACAATATTTAAAGAAGCAATATGCCATGCATAGTAATGTCATGCAATAATTTATTATTTGCTTCCCTGCATGTGTTACCCTTTTAGTAAAAGCTTACTATTTTATTTAATCAATAAAAGATAATATCATTCTATGAATTTATTTCCTTTGAATATTTTATGAAATTCTTTTAAGGAAATAAGATTTATTTTCATCACACCAAATTCACTTTGCAAAAATAAAAATTAGTATTTTTCGACAATAGTATATTCATTTAGGATCTTAAAAGTGAATTTTATTCAATTTTAGGTGTTTCCATATTTTTGTAAAATTCAAAAGTACTTAGCATCTGATTATTTATAACCTTAAATTTTAATTGCCAAAAATTCTATTGATTATTTTTATTCAATAGAAAATACTTTTGTGAATTTTTAGATATATTATTTGTATTTTTGGGATTTTAATTTATTTATCTAGAGTTATTTTTATCTCAGGGGTATATTTGTAATTACTTTCTTTTTAAATAATCCTATTAAGATACGGGCCTGGCCCACTGGGCTGGCCTGGCCCAACTTAACCTGGCCCACCTGGCCTGGTTACACTCACCAGAGTGGTACTGGGCTGCCCACATGCCCAGTACCCCCTTCGCACGCTCACTCTTCTCCCCTCCCTCACTCTCTCGCGCACACGACCAGCTCCTCCGTCTACTGCCACCGCCACGCACGATTCCGTCCGAATCCGGCCTCTATTGCCGCTGCCACTGTGCAGGGTGACTCGATCGATGACGCTGCTTCATCTTGTCCAAGCAGATTTGCGGTTGATGCTTTCTCCTGGCCGTGCTGACCTCTGCCCTAGGCTAGGGTTAGGGTTTGCCGTCCTGGACCATCGGCTTGTTGGGTCCGCAGCACAGAAAACAAAAAATTTCGTACGATGAGAACAAAATGCCAAGATCTATCTACTAGATACAGAGCAACAGGTGGACATACATCCATCGAGAACTTACCCTCGAAGACAACGAGTTTTGTTAACGAGTAGGAACTCGTGGTTGATGTAGTCGTACACTTGCCGATCTCAAGATCGTGTGGAAGTCCGAGCGCTGCAAATCAGTAGCGCATCCATCCTCGCACACACGTTCAAGCCACCGGACAACCTCCACCTCCTCGCTCCAGCGATGCAGCGGAAGCAGCAACTCCTTCCAGACGAAATGCCACCGGGAACATGTATCTCGCTAATCCGAGACCATGGGGGAATAATTCTAGAGGGGGAGAGAGATCCTTCACGAGGAGGTGTGAGGAAGAAGGAGGGAGAGGGGGCCTTTTATAGGAGGAGGGGGGTGCCCCTCCCCATGGACGACGCCTCATGGGGGGTGACCCCTCACCTCCCCCATTCATGTGGTGGTAATCCCTCCACATTAAAATGCCTCTTCACATTCCCTTTTAAAGTCTCCACTTTAAATGCATTAAAATTCTCTAATTTTATTGCTCTCTCATTTAATAAAACTCTTTTATTAAATTTATTCATAATTTTGTTAATTACTTTAATTAACAAACATTCACATCAAACCCCTTGCAACATTTCAATATCACATGCAGAACCACTTTCTGCAATTTCAACCGAAACAATTCCGGTTTCTATCAAAACAATTCCCGTGCTTTGCAATTCTTTCTTCTGAAACATATGTGCTCCAAAATGGTGTCCGGTAACTCTTAAGTGTGTCACCCTATGGTTCGCGAATAATGCAGACATGATTGAGACTCCTCTCAGATCAATAATTAGAAGCGGGACCTGGAGATCCATACTGACTCCTACATATTCAACGATGACTTCTGTGATCGTGAGAACCTTTAACGCTAGTAACTTAATCCCATTGTCTCATGATATAATACATGTCCGAGATTCAATCATCGGTATCCAAATACCTAGTTTGATCTCGTTACCGACATGCACTCTTTTCTTGTTCCCGTCATATAACATTCTAGTGATCACATCACTTGCTTGCAAGCTATCTTAATGTGATATCATCGAGAGGGCCCAGAGTATATCTATCCGTCATCGGGATTGAAAAATTCCACTCTTGATCCATGAGCCTCAACATAACACCTTCGTAGCACTGAACCCATCTTTATAGTCACCCTGTTATGGTGTGACATTTGATGTTATCAAGATACTCTTCCGGTGTTAGCAATTAACATGATCTCATGGTCTAAGGATAAAGATTACTTCGTATGATGTTATAGCAATATAAACATAATGACTTTTGATCGTAATGCTATACTTCAGGTGAATGTTCATCACATCATTTCACAAATGATGTGACCTTGTTATTAACAACATCCAATGTCCATGATCAGGAAACCTTGATCATCCAGTTAATCAACAAGCTAGTTTATAAGAGAGGCATAACTAGGAACCCTTTTTTTATTAAACATACATGTATTGACGTTTCTGATCAATAAAATTATAGCATGCAAAATAAACATCTATCATATATGAGGAATACATAATAACAACTTTATTATTGCCTCTTAGGGCATATTTCCTTCACAGCGATGGTGCGCCGGTTCTTCACTGCGTTCACCGCTCTTCTCCGGTGGATCTAATCATGCGGTTGGTGCGGGTTGCAGCGCCCTTTCAGGGTGCTCCCTGTGCCGCCATTCCTGCTTTGCTGCCGGTCAACCTCTGCTTCCTCTTTAGTTCTTTTTGTGAGGCCCTTGAGTAAGATTGGCTACTCCTCTTCTGTGCTCCACTCTACCTTTCTCAATACCCTCT
Organism: Avena eriantha; assembly: GCA_910589775.1. NCBI lineage: Eukaryota > Viridiplantae > Streptophyta > Magnoliopsida > Poales > Poaceae > Avena > Avena eriantha. Next base: position 68,841,501 of record OU342741.1, read on the forward strand.
GTGTGCCTCTAGTGGTAAATCCCTAATTGATTTTATGATTTGTTTAGGGTTCATCCCTCTGGCCTGAGCATGATAATTCTATTAGGCCTGCCCGCGCCATGGGGTGGTGTGGGCCCCCTGTGGCCCACCTCCACTCCATCTTCTGGCATCTTGAGTCTTCTGGAAAAATAGAATTTTCCGTATATTTTCCCGGATTTTCTGATCGTCGCGAATTTTGCCTCAAAACAGCACCTTTTCTATCAGAATCCTGACTACAGCGGTCCATGCTCCAAAAGTCATCAACCATGCAAAAACAGATGAAATAACATAAGTATCACCTCTCAATACGAAATATATCAATGAATAATAGTGAATTAAAACATAGAATAGTGATGCAAAATGGACGTATTAGAGACCAACTCCTTGTTGCACAACCGGGCGTACTTTCTAGTCCACAATTCCATGATGTGGGGCCCAGTAGGTGATCCAAGCCAATCACTGCCCTCTCCGTGACCCCATATGTTTGCACGATCCTCCGGGGATGACTACACCTCCGTTAAGCCTCCAACTAGGGCAATCTATAACCCTGGTGAGTTCCTGAAGACTCTATGAAGTGGTGATGCCCCTGGTAAGCTCCATAAAAGGCCTAACTATACCTCCGACAGCCACTCATAAATAATCTAGACACCAAAATCGTGGGGCCTAAGGGTGCCCACCCATATGTTGGATCCATACCAGGAATCCCAACGTCACGATAATGTCATCTTGCCTCCATATGAAAGGAAGAAGATACAGCTGACTTCTCCGTCTCATTCCAAATCTCATGGTTAACGCGTATTATACTGCACTAGAATCACTAATGTCATGGGTTGTTAAGCCTATGTGACTTACGCAATTGGAACCCTAAGTTCCATTGCTGATCTTTATCATCACTTAGGATGATACTATAGCTTATTTATTAGAGAAGATATCATTTTCTGTTTCCTAATCATAGATGATAACACACAATTTGCAATATCTTTGGTAAAGACTCTTCAAAGGACATGAGCAAGTTATGAACTTGCCTTGTGACTTCAAGGTAGTGAAGTCGGATGCTTCCACTTGACCTTGAGCTCCGGTTTCTACAAAGAACCATTATTGCCCGATAAGGACAATATTTAAAGAAGCAATATGCCATGAATAGTAATGTCATGCAATAATTTATTATTTGCTTCCCTGCATGTCTTACCCTTTTAGTAAAAGCTTACTATTTTATTTAATCAATAAAAGACAATATCATTCTATGAATTTATTTCCTTTGAATATTTTATGAAATTCTTTTAAGGAAATAGGATTTAATTTCATCACACCAAATTCACTTTGCAAAAATACAAATTAGTATTTTTCGACAATAGTATATTCATTTAGGATCTTAAAAGTGGATTTTATTCAATTTTAGGTGTTTCCCATATTTTTGTAAAATTCAAAAGTACTTAGCATCTAATTATTAATAACCTTAAATTTTAATTGCCAAAAATTCTATTGATTATTTTTATTCAATAGAAAATACTTTTGTGAATTTATATATATATTATTTGTATTTTTAGGATTTTAATGTATTTATCTAGAGTTATTTTTTATCTCAGGGGTATATTTGTAATTACTTTATTTTAAAAAAATCCTATTAAGATACGGGCCTGGCCCAACATAACCCGACCCACCTAGCCTGGTTACACTCACCAGAGTGGTACTGGGCTTCCCACAGGCCCGGTACCCCCTTCGCACGCTCACTCTTCTCCCCTCTCTCACTCTCTCGCGCACACGACCATCTCCTTCGTATGTCGCCGTCGCCGCGCACGATTCCGGCCGAATCCGGCCGCTGTTGCCACCGCCATGATGCTAGGTGACTCAATCGATGACGCTGCTTCATCTTGTCCAAGCAAATCCGCGGTTGATGCTTTCTCCTGGCCGTGCTGAGCTCTGCCCTAGGCTAGGGTTAGGGTTTGCCGTCCTGGAGCATCGGCGATGGTGCGCCGGTTGTTCACTTTGTTCGCCAATTTTCTCCGGTGGATCTAATCACGCGGTTGGTGCGGGTTGCAGCGCCCCTTCGGGGTGCTCCCTGTGCCACCGTTCCTGCTTCGCCGCCGGTCAACCTCTGCTTCCTCTTCAGTTCTTTTTGCGAGGCCCTTGAGTAAGATTGGCTACTCCTCTTCTATGCTCCACTCTACCTTGCTCAATACCCTCTGTGTGCCTCTAGTGGTAAATCCCTAATTGATTTTATGATTCTTTTAGGGTTCATCCCTCTGGCCTGAGCATGATAATTCTATTAGGACTGATTGTAGTGGTTATATTGTCCTAGATGTTTACCCCTTATGCTAGTGATGTGAATTTCACTGTGGTTTCATGAGCCTAGTTCTAACAGTGGTTCTCTCAGTAATATGTAGTTGATCTTTATACATTGATTTTTGTTCTTACATTGGAGTGAAAATGATACTCCTATGCTTCCCTGATTATAGAAATGCAACCATGATTATGATTCCTGGATATTTGTTTCAGGAAAATGATTAGTTATCTTTCTGTAAGTAAACTAATCAACTATCAGTAAAACATTGGCTTGGTTTTAGATGTGACATTTGTGACACCTTCTTTAGAATGGTACACAAATGCCTGTACTTCTATTGCCTAAATCTTCTTGTCTTCAAGTTTGGCTGGTTAAGTGACTGAGAAGCTTCTGCTTGCTTTATTATCCTAATCTGCTATAGTCTATTAGCCTATGATGTTGGTCTGAGGCATGACTAGGAAGTACTAAGGTGTTTATAGCTGTTTCTCAAAGATATGCTCTAATGCATGTATCAACTGATGATTCTTGAATCCTTTTAAGAAATGATTGATCTCCTCACTGTCAAATATTGATCCTTAAGACCCTGAGATTATAGAGGTGCTACTCCATAGGAGATGTGCCCTGAATCTAGGTCTAAGACTCGTGTTTATTTATAAATGTGGAGAATTTAATATATATCCAAGATCTATGATGCAAAGGCTGATATCTTGGATTTGGTTGTAAGGATTTGTCATTGGCTTTCATTTAAATGCTTCTGGGATGAATCTACACCCCACTTGGGTGTTTTTCTGAGAAGTTTAAGTAAAAATTATATGCTCATATGATTCTATGATGATTTGATCATGTGGTGATGTGATCTGAACTCACCAGATTGCTTGTTGATTGATGATGTTGTGATGTAGCTTGCTACTTGATCTTTCTCTGCACCACCTGGTGCTGCTCCTGTAACTTGCTGCTTGATGTCTCTTTCCACCTACTCCACCCCCTCCTTATGTTACCATCAGGTAGAGATTTGATGGTTGATGTGGTTAATTTGGTGGAGAAATGGGCTATGGTTTCATCAAGTTCTATTGATGTGTGTGTGTGACTGAGAAGAAGAGCTAAACTTCTGTATTCCCCCTTCGACTGGTGCTCTGTGTGGTACCTTGTACTGCTACTGGTAGCTTGACAACACACCCCATGCAGTCAGTCGACTAAGCTGTGTGTGTGTGTGCTATGCATGTGGATCAGCTCAAGTAACTAGGCTGTTACTCTTACCTGTTTACTAATTGTCAGCCTGGTGAAACCTATTTGTTTATCCACTTGACTTTTACTATAACTTTTGCTATTAACTGAGAAGAATAGATACTTTACTGTTGGTGAAACTTACCCTTTTATTTACTCAATGATGTACCAGGAATAGTGCACTTCACTATTTAACACTGAGAGTAAAATTACCTTACTAATCCCTAATCTTCCTTTCTAGTTGTTTTTCTTACTTGCAGGAACAAGATCTGGACTTCCAAGATTAGTGTAGGATAGATAGTTAGTATAGGTTCTACTTGTAACCTTCTTTGTGATTGTTTTGTAAGGGATCTTGTAAAGATGTTATTACAAGTTTAATGAAGTTAAATTTCTGTTCTGTGTAATCTTATACCTTTGATGTATTTGTCATCATTTGTGACCTCATTATAAAAAAATATATAGAAATAAGCATTATTTCTTATTTAATTCTTTTTCCTTGTCATTAAATCTTATTGTTGATTACTATTCTTTTCTTAAAATCAAACAATGTTAATAAGGTTTTCTTTTGGGAAACTCTTCAATATTAATAACTTCTAATATCTAAATAATTTCAAAATGATTTGAAATTTCAAATTTAAATTCCAAATAACTCCTTCAATTTCTTAATACTGCCTAAAGATCATGTCAGAATTCATAGCAATCGCTAACAAGCGCTATTCTTACCCCCAGTTAGTGAAAGAAACTATGATCCCTTTAGTGTTTTGTTTGGCGAAAAATTTATCTAGATTTTACAGATGCATGCATGCACAAACTTATAATCCTATTTCTGCCCTTCGTTGGATCCTAATGCTGGGAAGTTACGATCCACCCCTATCTCGCACCGCAGATGGTCGCCAGCTCTCGCCCCGATTCTATCAATCGCTGCCTACTGCAGCGACTGCCGTAGCCATTTCCACGATAGTGGTGCCCACCGTGGGGCCTAGCCGGGCTGGCCTGAGTTCTGCGGCGAGACCCTAATCACCGATCAATCGGCCGATCGCCACCGGCTGTATGATCGCCATCGATGGGATCTTACAGATCCTGCCCAGTAGCTACATCCTGGCGTCTCGCCCGATCACCCACAGCTTGATAATGCCGGTCGACACCATCAACCTCTTCGTCGGCTTCACCGGCGCGGTCAATCTAGCGACAAGATGATCATCGGCGGATCACTGCCGCGCCACAATCTTCTCTCAAAGGAGCAGGTCCGCTCCATCAGGAGCCTTGTCACCGAGTACGACTCGACCGCTAGCAACGCGGCCAAGACCAACACCGCCGCGGACGACGTGGCCCTACATGACGATGCCGACTCCGCGACCCCTGCCTCGGTCGACGGATCTATCACCGCGGCATCATGGGAGGACTCCATCACATGGGTCTCCAACCCTGAGGACTTCGAGGACTTCGAGGACTCCTCCATCCTCGGGATCTTCGATTCCGATTCCTGCTCGAAGTCCCCTGAGGACTTCCACGCCAGATCCAATCGCTTCAACGCGATCTACATGGTGGGCAGCACGGTTCCCCCGCCAGATCCATTCTCCACACCGATCTCGGCAACCGCCATGGCCACGGAAGTGGAGGAAGCCCACCAGCGATTGGAGGAGGCGACGCGCAAGGAGATAGCCGAGCACGAGAAATTCCGCCTCGTGCGGACGACAGCGCAGGAGCTGTCGCTCTACCACCAGCGCTGCATTAGGACCCGCTTGAACTCCAACGTCCAAGGCCGCGTCCTAAACTTCAACGACGAGAGCGACCCCGCAGCGCGAGTGAGGGCGAGTACTGCGAGAACGCACCACCAAGCGGCAGCAATCGACCACCACCCGGCGCACCGGTGACTGGGGCCCAGCCACCACCCATTGGTCGCGCACCCCGCCGGACCAGCCGCAAATCATAATCTCGCCACAGGCCCGCGACGCCAACGGACTCCCACTATACTCCACCCCGATGGACATCGTCATTGCGGCCGACGCCGTAGTCGCCAACCTCAACATCTAGGGAGAGGGCGCGCTGTAGATCCAGTACGCCAAGGCCCTACTCGCCAGGGCCGTCGAGCAGAAAGCTGCTGGAGTCGACCCGCGGGGGCAGATGTATTCCCGCTCCTCGGCAAGCAGGGCGGCCTCAAGAGGTCACCCCACCGTCACCAACGTCGTGACCTGCCCACCACCGCAGCCCCTGTCGAACCAGCCACGGGCCGCCAACCCCGCGCTCTCCACCAAGGAGCCGCGACCGGTGAACAACACGGTCGCCGCCAACGGGCAGCCCATCGATGCCCGAATGCACATCGTCAACAACCAGGCCTGGCGGGCACGCCAGCCCAACGACCTGAGGCACACCCTCAGTAACCTCGGCGACCATGAACCAGGGGCTCGCTCAGCCGAGTCGGCCCCCAGTGCTTCGGACCGATGATCCGAGGAGAGAAGTACCCCACCAACTTCAAGGCGCCCAAAGAGATCGAAAAGTACGATCCGACGTACGATCCAGCAGTCTAGCTGGACACATACCTCATGGTGATGGGAATCACCGGCCACACCGACCTGCTAGCGCTTGCTACCTCCCCCTGATGATGGAGGGGGCGACCCGGCAATGGATCAACACCCTCCCCGCCGATAGCATCGTCTCTTGGGAGGAGATGCGAGATGCCTTCGTCAGGCACTTTGAGGGTTCCTACACCCGCGCCACCACCATTGAGGACCTAGAGCGATGCATCCAGGGACAACGCGAGTCGACTCGCCACTGGATCCAATGGTGGTAGGAACTATGGATCAACGCCTCCGGCATCCACTCGGACACGACGATACATTGCTTCAAGAACGCCTGCCGGTACGAGCCCCTGGTCGTTAAGATCAAGAGGGTCTACCAGACGCTCGACAACATCCCCAACCTCCTCGAGATCGCCAAGCGCTACACTGAAGAGGACCCCAACCAAGACTCCGACGACGAGTCAGGAGGAAGACGCCGCACCAGCGGCCACGACAGCGGGCGACAGCGCGACATGCGCTATAGCAACACTTGCATCACCGGCAAGCGCCGTAGCGATGGGCGAGTCGACTTCGTCGCCAACACCGGCTACGACCAACGTGACTCGAAGAACTTCCGCCGCGACGGAGGAAACTACCGCGACAACGGAAATTACCGCGCCAACAACATGGCGAGGCCAAAATTCGACCCTACCGCCCTGCTCAACCAGCCCTGCATCTACCACAGGAAGGAGGGAAAACCCGCCGCCCACACCACCACCGACTGCCACTCCCTTAAGGAGATCGAAAAGGCAAGGCGAGCAAGCGAGGACCCCAACAACAACCCACCTCGGGATAACAGAAACGCCGGTGGCTTCGGCAACACCGTCGGTTCGCTACACACCTTCACCAGGCTCGGCACCAAACGCGAGAAGAAGGTCCTCGCCCGCACGGTCGCCGTCAATGCGGTGGCCCAAGTTGACATCCCTCGCGTCCTCAACTGGTCCGAACAGAGCATCACCTGGAGTCGCCAGTATCATGCACCTAGGATCGAATACCCAGGGTGAGTCGCCCTGGTGGTCAGGCCCAAGGTGGCCGACTACTGGCTGCCTAAGACACTGATGGACGACGGGAGCTCCATCAACATCATGTACCGGGACATGTTCAAGAGGCTCTAGCTCCCAGAAGCAGCAATCGAGCCGACCCTGACAACCTTCGACGACATCGTCCCGGTCGGAAGGCGTACTCGGTTGGAAAAGTGACGCTGCCAGTTACCTTCGGCACACCGGCAAATTACCGCACGGAGAGGATCGTGTTCGAGCTGGGGAACTTCCGCAGCCCCTACCACTGCATCCTAGGACGCCAAACGTTCGCCAAATTCATGGCGACTCCCCACTACGCATACAACATGATGAAGCTTCTGGGGCCGACCGGCATCATCACCATCCACGGCGACCCCGATATGGTCATGGAATGCAAGGACAAAGGCGTTGATCTCGCTGAAGCCATCATCACCACGGAGACTGACCACGCGGAGGAACTCGTGGAATACGCGGGCAACATCAACAAGGACGACCCCACCATCCTGAAGAAGCCAACCAGCGCAAACTGCACATTTGAGGCGACCACGCACATCCGCACCGTCGAGCTTGTCCCGGGCGACTCCAGCCAGACAGTCACCATTAGGGCGCACATGAGCCCCACATAGGAAAGCGTGCTCATCGGGTTCCTCCGTGAGAACCATGACATCTTCGCATGGAAACCTTATGACATGCCAAGTGTCCCAAGGGAACTCGCTGAGCACAAACTCAACACCGCCCCCAAAGTGCGACCAGTAAAGCAGTCACTATGGACCTTCAATGAAGAGCACCGTCGAGCAATCGCCGAAGAAGTACAACGCCTATTAGCCGCAGGCTTCATTTGGCCAATAAAATACTCCAAGTGGCTGGCAAACCTAGTCCTGGTTCTGAAAAAGAACAACACGTGGATAATGTGTACGACTACACCAACCTCAACAGTGCCTGCCCAAAGGAGGAGTTCATCCTACCGCGCATCGACCAGATCATCGACTCGGCCGTGGGATCGGAGTCACTGTGCTTCCTCGACGCGTACTGTGGTTATAACAAGATCAAAATGGTGGTCGAGGATGAGGAGAAGGTGGCGTTCATCACGCCATTCGGCGCCTTCTGCTACACATCCATGATGTTCGGCCTCAAGAACATCGGCGCCACGTACCAAAGGTGCATGCAAGAGTGCCTTGCGAGCCAAATTGGCCGCAACATTCACGTCTACATTGACGATGTGGTGGTAAAATCCACCCGCCAGGACGACCTGCTCGCCGACCTGGCCGAAACCTTCGCAAACATGCGGAGGTACAACATCAAGCTAAACCCAGGAAAATGCACCTTCGGCATCCCCACCAGACAGCTCCTGGGATACGTGGTCTCCAAGCGAGGCATCAAGGCTAACCCCACCAAGATCGACACCATCGCGTGACTTGGGAAACCCGAGTGCCTGCGCGACGTCCATAAGCTGGCCGGGCGAGTCGCGGCTCCTAGTCGCTTCATCCCCCGGCTCGGCGAGAAGGCAATGCCCCTCTACCACCTGATGCACAAGAACCCCACGTTCCAATGGGACGCGGAGGCGGACGACACACTCAAAGCGCTCAAAGAAGTGCTACTCGTGGCCCCACTCCTTGTCATCCCAGTAAACAAAGAGCCAATGCTCGTCTATGTGGCGGCCTCCACTCGAGTCATCAGCGCCGTGATGGTCGTCAAACGCCAGAGGACGGCAAGGAGCACCCCATACAACGCCCCATCTACTACATCAGTGAAGTCCTGACGGACTCAAGACAATGCTACCCGCAGTACCAGAAAATGGTATACGCGGTATTTCAAGCTCAACGGCGACTCCCACATTACTTCCAGGAGCAACCAATCACGGTCGTCTCCTCCACACCACTACAAGACATAATACGCAATCGCGAGGCGACTAGGCGATTCGCCAAGTGGGCCATCGAAATCGGCGTCCACAATATCAAATACGAGCCCCGCAAAGCGATCAAGTCGCAAGCCCTGGCTGATTTCCTCGCAGACTGGGAAGAAGCACAGCAGCTGGAGAAGCTACCATACCTCCACTACTAGTCGCTCCATTTCGACGAGTCCAAGAACGCCGACGGTGCAGGGGCTGGGGTCCCTAAGGGAGACAAGCTTCGCTACGTCCTCCACCTCAACTTCAAGCCCTGCACCAACAACATTGCAGAGTACGAGGCCCTCCTTCATGGCATGCGAGCCACCAAGGAGATGAACATCAACCTCCTACGGTGCTACGGAGACTCCGACCTAGTCGCCGGCCAGGTCGCCGAAACCTGTGACGCTGTCTCCCCAACAATGATAGTGTACCGCCAAGCAGTAGACCAGCTGGGAGGACACTTTGATGGCTACTCAGTCGAGTGGATCGACAGGCACAAGAATGAGGAGGCAGATTCCCTTTCCCGCATCAGGTCGGCTCGACAAACTCCACCCATAGGCGTCTTCCTAGACATCATCCACAAACCTTCGGTCTGCCCACTGAAGGAGATCGTGAAGGAAATTTGCCCTGAGAGGCAATAATAAAGTTGTTATTATGTATTCCTTATATATGATAGATGTTTATTTTGCATGCTAGAATTGTATTGATCGGAAACATCAATACATGTGTGTTTAATAAACAAAAAAGGTTCCTAGTTATGCCTCTCTTATAGACTAGCTTGCTGATTAACAAGATGATCAAGGTTTCCTGATCATGGACATTAGATGTTGTTAATAACAAGGTCGCAGCATTTGTGAAATGATGTGATGAACATTCATCCGAAGTATAGCATTACGATCAAGTCATTATGTTTACATTGCTATAACATCATACGAAGTAATCTTTATCTTTATACCATGAGATCATGTTAATTGCTAACACCGGAAGAGTATCTTCATAACATTAAACGTCACACTGTAACAGGGTGACTATAAAGATGGGTTTAGTGATACGAAGGTGTTATGTTGAGGCTCATGGATCAAGAGTGGAATTTGTCAATCCCGATGACGGATAGATATACTCTGGGCCCTCTCGGTGATATCACATTAAGATAGCTTGCAAGCAAGTGATATGATCACTAGAATGTTATATCACGGGAACGAGAAAAGAGTGCATGTCAGTAACAAGATCAAACTAGGTATTTGGATACCGATGATCAAATCTCGGACATGTATTATATCATGAGACAAAGGGATTAAATTACAAGTGTTAAAGGTTCTCACGATCACAGAAGTCATCGTTGAATATGCAGGAGTCAGTATAGATCTCTAGGTCCCGCTTCTGATTATTGATCTAAGAGGAGTCTCAATCATGTCTGTATTATTCGCGAACCGTAGGGTGATACACTTAAGAGTTACCGGACACCATTTTGGAGCACATATGTTTCAGATGAAAGAATTGCAAAGCGCAGGAATTGTTTCGATAGAAACTGGAAATTGTTTCGGGTGAAATTGCAGAAAGTGGTTCCACATGTGATATTGAAATATTGCAAGGGGTTATATGTGAATGTTTGTTAATTAAAGTAATTAGCAAAATTCTGAATAAATTTAATAAAAGAGTTTTATTAAATGAGAGAGCATTAAACTTAGAGAATTTTAATGCATTTAAAGTGGGGAGTTTGAAAGGGAATGTGAAGAGGCATTTTAATGTGGAGGGTTTACCACCACATGAATGGAGGAGGTGAAGGGGCACCCCCTTGAGGTGCCGGCCATGGGGAGGGGTAACCCCCTCCTCCTATAAAAGGCCACCCTCTCCCTCCTTCTTCCACACACCTCCTTGTGAAGGATCTCTCTCCCCCTCTAGAATTATTCCCCCATGGTCTCGGATTAGCGAGATACATGTTCCTGGTGGCATTTCGTCTAGAAGGAGGTGCTGCTTCCGCTGGATCACTGGAGCGAGGAGGTGGAGTTTGTCTGGTGGCTTGAACGTGTGTGCGAGTATGGATGCGCTGCTGAGTTGCGGCGCTCGGACTTCCACTCGATCTTGAGATCGGCAAGTGTACGACTACATCAACCACGAGTTCCTACTCGTTAACAAAACTCGTTGTCTTCGAGGGTAAGTTCTCGATGGATGTATGTCCACCCGTTGCTCTGTACCTAGTAGATAGATCTTGGCGTGTAGTTCTCATCATAGGAAATTTTTTGTTTTCTATGTTGCGAACCCAACAGTGGTATCAGAGCCTGGTCTATGCGTAGGTGCTTTGCACGGGTAGTACATATATGTTTATATGTGGGCGATGATGATCATGTTATTGCATCTTCTATGTATTTTGGATATTGGTGGCATAGTGGGATGAAGCGGCCCGGACCAACCTTACATGTCATCGTACATGAGACCGGTTCGACGACTGACATGCAACTTGTTTTGCATAAGTGGCTGGCAGGTGTCTGTCTCTCCTACTATAGTCAATATCTGATTTACAACGAGTTGCTAATGACTTTGTTATCCTCGATGTGGTTCATGTTCGTAGGTAAGAATGGTTCTATCTCAAAAAGCCCTAAGCCACGTAAAACTTGCAATTGATAAATTAGAGGCATCTAGTTTAGATCGTTCCTGGGCTAGTGTCTTGATATGGTATTGTTGTAAGTAGATGTATGATAGATACTCTTACAACACATTCAACGTGTAAGTTCCATAGACCTTGGCCTTACACACAAAGGAATGATAGAGATCATACCATGATGCAAATGATAGAGATCAAATGCATGGACCATATCATCTCACTTTACACATTAGATGTTAGCATCTTATACTGCTAGTTTGGCGCTTTTTGTAGCATTGTAAGATGATCCCTCATTTAGATATCAAGATAAAAATGTGTTCTTCCTTAACTATGCACCGTTCTGTGGATCGTGTTTCGAGACATCACGTGATGATCGGGTGTACTCGCATCTACGCTTTCATAGGAACGGGTGTAAGACAGTTTTACACATGCGAATACTAAGGTTCTTACTTGGCGAGCCTAGCATGTACAGACATGGCCTCGGAACATGGACCGAAAGGTTAAGCATGAGTCATATAGTTCATATGATGCCCATATAGATGCTTGCCTTTGAAGCTACATCAACTCACGTGATGATCGGACTTGGTGTAGTGGATTTGGTTCATGTAATCACCAAAAGGACACGAGGGATGTCGTTTTTGAGTGGGAGTTCATTAGTAATTTGGATTAGTTGAACTCACTCTATCATAAACTTAGTCTAAATAAACTTTACAAATTCTGTTGTAGATGGCGCCACCTGCTTTTAATTTCAATGTGTTCATGGAGAAAGAGAAACTTGCTGCGAATGGTAGCAACTTCACCAACTGGGCTATTAATTTGAGGATTCTCCTCACTGCTGCACAAAAGCAATATGTGCTAGATGTGCCGCTAGGCCCCCCACCAGCTCCTATTGCCCCTGACGAGGAAAAGAATGTCTATATGACTCGTCAGGAGGACCACAACTTAGTTCATTGCGGCATACTGTATGGGCTAGAGCCAGAACTTCGCCATAGTTTCGAAAATGGCAATGCCTTTGATACCATGGGAGAATTGAAAATGATTTTCGATACCCATGCTATCGTAGAGAGTTATAATGCTACTGAAAAGTTCTTTAGTTGCATGATGGAGGAGAATAGATCCGTTAGTGAGCACGTACTCAAAATGTCTGGGTACACCGATAAGCTTGTGTCCTTGGGAATAAGGATTCCCATTGACTTAGGCATACATCGTGTTCTCCAATCTCTTCCACCTAGCTACAAGAGCTTCGTGATGAACTATAATATGCAGGGAATGCAGAAGTCTCTTCCCGAGTATCTGTCAATGCTTAAGACTGCAGACGTGGAGATTAGAAAAGAACATCAAGTGTTGATGATCAATAGGACCACCGGTTTGAAGAAGGACAAGAAAGGCAAGCACAAGGGAAAGAAGGGTGGCAAATCTGTTGCTGCACCTGAAAAGAAACCCCGAGCTGGCCCTAAGTCTGACACCGAGTGTTACTATTGCAAGGGGACTGGCCGTTGGAAGCGCAATTGCACCCAGTATTTGGAGGACAAGTAGTCCGGCAAGGCAAACAAAGGTATATAAGATATACATTTTATTGACGTGTACTTGACTAGTACTCGTAGTAGCACCTGGGTATTTGATACATGATTGATTGCTAATATATGTAACTCGGTTCAGGGGCTGCGGAATAAGCGACAACTAGCAAGGGATGAGGTCAGGATGTGGGTCGGCAATGGATTAAGAGTTGATGTGATCGTCGTCGGGACCCTACCTCTCCATATGCCATCAGGATTAGTTATAAACCTAAATAATTGTTATTTGGTTCCTGCACTGAGCATGAACATTGTATCTGGATCGTGTTTGATGCAAAGTGGTTATTCCTTTAAATCTGAAAACAATGGTTGTTTGATTTATAAGAATGATATCTTTTATGGTCATGCACCTGTGGTGAATGGTTTATTTCTGTTGGATCTCGATAGTAGTATTACGCATATTCATAATGTTGATGCTAAAAGGATTAAACTTGATAATTATATATCTGCATATATGTGGCACTGCCGTCTAGGTCATATTGGCGTTAAACGCATGAAGAAACTGCATTCTGATGGAATTTTGGAATCACTTGATTTGGAATCATTTGATACATGTGAGCCATGCCTTATGGGCAAGATGACTACAACGCCATTTTCCGGTTATATGGAACGGGCGACAGATTTATTGGAAATCATACATACTGATGTGTGTGGACCAATGAGTGTGTCGGCGCGAGGTGGATATCGTTATTTTGTTACTTTCATGGATGATTTAAGTAGATATGGATATATCTATTTGATGAAACACAAGTCTAAAACCTTTGAAAATTTCAAGGAATTTCAGAATGAAGTGGAAAATCATCGTAATAGAAAGATCAAATTTCTTCGGTCTGACTGTGGAGGTGAGTATCTAAGTTACGAGTTTAGCACACACATGAAAGAGTGTGGAATAGTTTCACAACTCACGCCTGCCGGAACACCACAATGTAATGGTGTGTCGGAACGTCGTAATCGTACTTTATTGGATATGGTTCGATCTATGATGTCTCTGACTGACTTGCCACTGTCATTTTGGGGTTATGCACTAGAAACAGCTGCATTCACTTTAAATCGGGCACCATCTAAATCCGCTGAAACGACACCGTATGAATTATGGTTTGGAAACAAACCTAAGCTGTCATTTCTTAAAGTTTGGGGATGCGATGTTTATGTGAAGAAACTTCAGCTGAATAAACTCGAACCCAAAGCAGAAAAATGCCTCTTCATAGGATACCCTAAGGAAACGAATGGGTATACCTTCTATCATAGATCCGAGGGCAAGGTTTTTGTTGCCAAGAAGGAGTTTCTCGCGAAAGGTGTGAGTAGTCAAAAGGTAGAACTCGAAGAGGTTATTGAACCTTCTCTTCATGAAATGGCGAGTAGCGTAGCACCGGAAATTGTTTCGGAATTGACTTCACCTAATGAAGAGAGAGCTAATGATATTGATCATGAAACTCCGAAAGAGGACACTACCAAACTTCGCAGGTCAAGTAGGACACGTGCATCTCCTGAACTATACGGCAATCCTGTTGTGAATTTCATGGTTGATGAAATAGATGACCCTGCGACGTATGAAGAAGCGATGATGAGCCTGGATTCCAACAAGTGGCTAGAAGCCATGAAATCTGAGATGGAATCCATGTACGAGAACCAGGTTTGGACCTTGGTGGACTTACCTCACGATCGAAAGTCCATCGAGAATAAATGGATTTTCAAAAGAAAACTGATGCTGATGGTAATGTGACCATCTATAAGGCTCGACTTGTCGCAAAGGGGTTTCGACAAATTCAAGGAGTTTACTACGATGAGACATTCTCTCCCGTAGCGATGCTTAAGTCGGTTAGGATTATGTTAGCAATTGCTGCATATTTCAATTATGAAATATGGCAGATGGATGTCAAAATTGCGTTCCTCAATGGTAATATTGAAGAAGAGTTGTATATGATACAACCTAAGGGTTTTGTCGATCCTAAGGATGCTAATAAGGTATGCAAACTTCAGCGATCCATCTATGGACTGAAGCAAGCATCCCGGAGTTGGAATCTCCGCTTTGATGAGGTGATCAAAGAGTTTGGATTTGTCCAAACTTATGGAGAGGCTTGTATTTACAAGAAAGTGAGTGGGAGCAATGTGGAATTTCTGATATTATATGTGGATGACATATTATTGATTGGAAATGATATAGATCTTTTAAACAGTGTTAAAAGTTATCTAAACAGCAAATTTTCGATGAAAGACCTTGGTGAAGCTTCATATATATTAGGCATTAAAATCTATAGACATAGATCAAGACGCCTAATTGGGCTATCGCAGAGTACATACCTTGATAAGATATTAAAGAAGTTTAATATGGACAAAAGTAAGAAGGGGTTCTTACCTATGTTGCAAGGCAAGACATTGAGTAAGACTCAAAGTCCGGCTACGGCGGAAGAAAGAGAGATGATGGATAAGACCCCCTATGCCTCGGCCATAGGCTCTATAATGTATGCCATGCTATGTACAAGACCGGATGTGGCACATGCTATTAGTTTGACTAGTAGGTACCAATCGGATCCAGGTTTGGAACACTGGATAGCGGTCAAGAACATCCTCAAGTACTTGAGAAGAACTAGGGATATGTTTCTCATATACTGAGGTGAAGAAGAGCTAGCCGCTAAGTGTTATGTCGATGCTAGCTTTGAAACTGATCCGGATGACTCTAAGTCTCAATCTGGATACGTATTTCTCTTGAACGGAGCAGCAGTTAGTTGGAGGAGTTCCAAACAACCTGTGGTGGCTGGATCAACGACGGAGGCAGAATATGTTGCTGCTTCAGAAGCGGCGCAGGAAGCGGTTTGGATGAAAGATTTCATTACGGAACTAGGTGTGGTTCCTAGTGCATTGGACCCAATGGTGATCTATTGTGACAACAATGGAGCCATAGCCAACACCAAGGAACCGAGGTCTCACAAGAATTCCAAGCATATTAAGTGCCGGTTTCACTCCATCCGCGAGCATGTCAAGGATGGAGATATAAAGATTTGTAAAGTACACACGGACCTAAATGTAACAGATCTGCTGACTAAAGCTCTTCCTAGGGCAAAACATGATCAACACCAAAACTCCATGGGTGTTAGATTTATCACTATGTGAACTAGATTATTGTCTCTAGTGCAAGTGGGAGACTGAAGGAAATATGCCCTGAGAGGCAATAATAAAGTTGTTATTATGTATTCCTTATATATGATAGATGTTTATTTTGCATCCTAGAATTGTATTGATCGGAAACATCAATACATGTGTGTTTAATAAACAAAAAGGGTTCCTAGTTATGCCTCTCTTATAGACTAGCTTGTTGATTAAGAAGATGATCAAGGTTTCCTGATCATGGACATTGGATGTTGTTAATAACAAGGTCGCAGCATTTGCGAAATGATGTGATGAACATTCATCCGAAGTATAGCAGTACGATCAAGTCATTATGTTTACATTGCTATAATATCATACGAAGTCATCTTTATCCTTAGACCATAAGATCATGTCAATTGTTAACACCGGAAGATTATCTTGATAACATCAAACATCACACCGTAACAGGGTGACTATAAAGATGGGTTCAGTGCTACAAAGGTGTTATGTTGAGGCTCATGGATCAAGAGTGGAATTTTTCAATCCCGATGACGGATAGATATACTCTGGTCCCTCTCGATGATATCACATTAAGATAGCTTGCAAGCAAGTGATGTGATCACTAGAACGTTATATCACGGGAAAGAGAAAAGAGTGCATGTCGGTAACGAGATCAAACTAGGTATTTGGATACCGATGATCGAATCTCGGACATGTATTATATCACGAGACAAAGGGATTAAACTACAAGCGTTAAAGGTTCTCACGATCACAGAAGTCATAGTTGAATATGCAGGAGTCAGTATGGATCTTCAGGTCCCGCTTCTGAGTATTGATCTGAGAGGAGTCTCAATCATGTTTGTATTATTCGCGAACCATAGGGTGACACACTTAAGAGTTACCGGACACCATTTTGGAGCACATATGTTTCAGACGAAAGAATTGCAAAGCGCAGGAATTGTTTCGATAGAAACCGGAAATTGTTTCGGGTGAAACTGCAGAAAGTGGTTCTACATGTGATATTGAAATATTGGAAGGGGTTATATGTGAATGTTTGTTAATTAAAGTAATTATCAAAATTCTGAATAAATTTAATAAAAGAGTTTTATTAAATGAGAGAGCATTAAATTTAGAGAATTTTAATGCATTTAAAGTGGGGACTTTAAAAGGGAATGTGAAGAGGCATTTTAATGTGGAGGGGTTACCACCACATGAATGGAGGAGGTGAAGGGGCACCCCCTTGAGGCGCCGGCCATGGGGAGGGGCACCCCCTCCTCCTATAAAAGGCCACCCTCTCCCTCCTTCTTCCACACACATCCTTGTGTAGGATCTCTCTCCTCCTCTAGAATTATTCCCCCATGGTCTTGGATTAGCGAGATACATGTTCCCGATGGAATTTCGTCTGGAAGGAGTTGCTGCTTCCGCTGGATCGCGGGAGCGAGGAGGTGGAGGTTGTCCGGTGGCTTGAACGTGTGTGCGAGTATGGATGCGCTGCTGAG
Organism: Avena eriantha; assembly: GCA_910589775.1. Taxonomy (NCBI): domain Eukaryota; kingdom Viridiplantae; phylum Streptophyta; class Magnoliopsida; order Poales; family Poaceae; genus Avena; species Avena eriantha. Next base: position 68,859,251 of record OU342741.1, read on the forward strand.
TTGCGGCGCTCGGACTTCCACTCGATCTTGAGATCGGCAAGTGTACGACTACATCAACCACGAGTTCCTACTCGTTAACAAAACTCGTTGTCTTCGAGGGTAAGTTCTCGATGGATGTATGTCCACCCGTTGCTCTGTACCTAGTAGATAGATCTTGGCGTGTAGTTCTCATCCTAGGAAATTTTTTGTTTTCTATGCTGCGGACCTAACAGATCGACATCGGGATACGACTACAACCCGAGCCGGCCCTAGTCGCCATGATCGTGCAGCCCAGCGACTGGACGACACCATATGTCGCCTTCCTCGAGCACAAGATCCTCCCAAGCAACGAGACGGAAGCGTGAATGATTGTGCGCCGCTGCAAATCCTTCGTCATCATCAACGGCGAGCTCCAGAAACGCAGCGTGACTGGCGTGTTCCAGCGCTGCGTACAACCAGAAGAAGGCCGCAAGATCCTCCAGGACATCCACGCTGGCTACTGCGGCCATCACGCCGGTGCCAAGTCACTGGTCACCAAGGCCATGCGGCACGGTTTCTACTAGCTTGCTATGCACACCGATGCCATTGACATCATCCAACAATGCGTCGGGTGCCAGAAATACGCCAACCAGACGCACCTCCCTCGTTCGGCACTCGAGACCATCCCCATCACATGGCCATTCACTGTATGGGGCATGGACATGGTCGGCCCGTTCGAGAAGGCCCCATCCGGCTTCACCCATCTCCTGGCTGTGGTCGACAAGTTCACCAAATGGTTCGAGGCCAAGCCGATCAAAAAGTGCGATGGCAAGATGGCCACCAAGTTCTTACGTGAGCTCATCTACCGGTACGGCTACCCGCACAACATCATAATGGACAACGACACTAACTTCGCCAAGGGTGCCATGGCAGAGTTCTGCGAGGAGCACGACATACGTCTCGACCTCGCCTCAGTCACCCACCCGGAGTCAAACGGCCAATCAGAACGCACCAACCAAAGCGTCCTCCATGGGCTCAAGCCACGACTCCAAGTGCCCCTCGAGCGCACCTCAGGATGCTGGGTCGAAGAGCTCCCCTCGGTAATATGGGGGATCTGCACCTCCGTCAACCGCTCCACGGGGTTCACACCCTTCTTCATGGTGTATGGCACCGAAGCCGTAATGCCAACCGACTTGGAGCACGACTCACCTCGAGTCGCCAACTACGTTGAGGCGACAAACGAGATCGCCCGCCAAGACAACATCGACCAGATCAACGAGGCACGCGACCTGGCTTGCTCCCGCACCGCCATCTACCAGCAGGACTCCGCCGCTACCACAACCGCCGAGTCCGGACCCGCACCTTCCAGGAGGGCGATTTGGTCCTACGACTGGCCCAGGACAAGAAGGGCATGCACAAACTCCCCCTCCCCATGGGAGGGGCCATTCACCATAGGGCGAGTCCTTGGCAACGATGCATACTACCTCATCGACATACGAGGCGATGACCAGCCCGAGGTCGGGAGACCATGGAATGTAAACCTTCTCCGAAAGTTATATACATAGAACTCAAACTTGTACCCAGATGATATATAATGAAATTCATTCGGATCACACAAATTGTGTCTACTCGACATACTCTTGTTCCACTCGCACTCGTACAATTAGCAATATGCTACCTACGGAAGTCAACCCTTGGTCGAGCGACCGACACGGCTAAGTAGTGCGAACCAAGGGCACTGAAGACATTCGGGCCTTGTGTCGTCCATGAACACGCCAACCTAGAGCCACCATTGGAGTCACCCCGCTCGACTGGCCCACCGGGCCAAGACGACCGACGTTCGCTTCCCACAGCGACCCGTCCTTCCCATCCTCGTGCAAAGCGACTCGAACGGTTAAGTACCACGCACGGGGACTTCACAAACGAAAAACCCTCACGCAGCTCGGGAACACACCAAGTAAGAGAGCTGCCTTGGACTCGCCTAGCGACTGGCTCTCCAAACCAGGGGAAGGGACACGTTACAAACAACGCACCACTAACTCACAATAGGCATGAGCCCAAAACGGCTAAGTACTATGCTCGGGGACTCGCCTAAAAACAACCCCACTCGCACCCGGGGATTCGCCCCTTGGGAGTCGCAAGGGACAACCAACAACAAAAAACCAAAGCAAACACATACATACACAAACGATTTAATCCCACTAAAGGGCAGACGCGCTTGGGGACTCGCTCACACAAAAGTTAAACACGCCACAAAATCAAGCTTGCATTGCGAGTCGATCGACTCCTCTTACTCTCATACAAAATATTGATCATATTACAAGCAGTCGCGACTTGGCATATCTTACAAAACTGCCTAGAGAAGTTATCTATTTCGCAGGCCCTAATGAAGAAGCATCCCCACCACCCTTGATGCGAACGAATGGTTGCCACGGGTTCGTCGGGTAAGTCGACAGCAACTTCGACAGCGCCGACCGGGAGGGCTACTCCGACTTGAGATCACGATGCTCCGGTTTGGGGTCGCCTGGCGCCACCACCGTCTCCTGGTACGGCAGCAGGTCCCCCATCGCCACCCGATCAGCGAAGGGGGCGGCCTTGGCGGTCAGCTTCAATACCTCCGACATCTCCACAGTACTAGTCCCCAAAGGGTAGCCGCTGGTGATGTCATCGAGGTCGAAGTCATCGGGGAAGTGAGCAAGCCCCAGACTCAACGTCGTGGTGGCCCCGGGCCTGAAAGCCGAGCGCGCCATCCATTCCACAATGCTGGGTACCTCCTCCAAATAGCGCCACACTTCATTTAGTACCCTAGGTATAACCTTGGTGGGGGACATTCCTTGAAGAACTGCCTGGACGCACAACGCCGAGGCGGTGGCCGCGTTCACCACCGTAGTCACACACCGCGAGGCGTTGAAGGTCTGCACCACCGGGTCGCTTTGCCTTATCACAAATTCAACTTCAGACGTCAGTGCCACTATGGATTCCCCCACTAGGGGACTCACCGCACACATCAAATAAAAGAGCAGCGACTCACCAAGGAGCTTCCAGAAGTTCTCGGTGACGTGCTTTTCTAGGGCGGCGTGATCACTTTGCAGCCCAAGGATGATCGAGTCTGCAGCCTTCTGCTCCTCTTCAGCTGCAGTGACCACAACCTTCGCTCTATCCTCAGAAGAGATCGAGGCCACCTCCGCCTCCTCCAACTCCTTGACCAGTGAGTCGATACGCCCATTCGCCACGTCCAGCTCTGCCATTGTGACATATCCTTCTCAGGCCTTGGCAATCGCAACCGGAAGACCATCTGAACAGAAAAGAAACGACTATCAGCACTCTAGAACACCAGTAGTTCGTAGCCGAAAAATGAATCAAGTACTCACCAACAGTCTCCTGGAGTCTCCTGGAGTCGCCGGTTTGCCTCCTGCGCCACGCGCAGATCACGCTCCAGACGCTCCTTTGCGGCCTGTCGATCGACCGACTCCCTCTGCAACCCCTGCAAGCAAAACGAAAAGTTAGCAATTACAAAACAAAAAATAAGTGTCCAGCCCCTGAAATTCAGCGACTAGACACTCGGGGACTGGCGACTAGAAGAAATTCAGTTCCTAGCCGCTGAAATTCAGCAACTAGAAACTCGGGGACTAGAGACTAGAAGAAACTCAACGCCTAGCCGCTAGAATTCAGCGACTAGACACTCGGGGACTGGACGTACCTGAATGGCGGCGCCAAAATCATGTTGTGAAGTTCTCTGGCGTCCCTCGAAGGGACCATGAAGGAGGTACGCCCACGACGAGACCCAACGTCCTCGTCAACGATCTCCGGGATCTGCGGAGACTGGTTTTCCGCCATGTTCGGAAACCCCTTCGCCAAGAAGCGCGGAAATGTCGCTGAGGCTCTAGCCGGGGCACTAGTCGTCGGAGCCGATGGTTCCGTCATTGGAGCATCTGTGGCTGGCTCCGATCGGGTAACTGCCACCTCCTCGACGCCTGCAGCAGGATTGCTCCCCTTGGCGCTATCTCCTGCCATAGCATCGTCGGCACCTCCCTTCTGCTTCTTTGCACCCTCCGCAGGCGCGATGTCTATAGCAGGCTGCCTCTTCTTGGGGAGATCGCCTTCCCCTGCGGTGGCAACTGGCGGAATCTTCGCCACTGAAGGGCTACCAATCTTGTTGGCGCTGGACCTGCCAAACCTCCAAAGTCAGCTTAGAAGTCATAGAAAAGGAGGATCAAGAATCGGAAGGGAGAACCCGAGTCTAACTTGGCGACCGGAAGAAAACACAACCCCGTGCTGATGTGGGCAGGCTTATCCAACTCTGGGCCTAGCTTGCGCGTCAGACCTCTTTCGAAGACATCCGAAGCCCACGACACCGCGAGCCTCTTTGATGATGAGGCCGCAGTCGCAAGAACCTCCGGTTCAGAAGACGCCGCCATTCCTGAAGGTCGCGACGACTTTGATGCAGCAGCCTCAGCTACTTCCTGCTCTGGCGCCATCAAAGCTGGTGGCGCGATCACTGCAAGAGGAACCTCCACCGCCGCTTCGGCACCTTCAGCCTCCGATCCCGTCATCGGAACCATGCCCTCTGGGATCTTGCGCGAGGTCTCAGCCGTGCCATCCTCAGATTCATCATCCGACTCGAACACCACCACCGACCTGGATGGTGACGCCGCCTTCTTCGCTGGTGACTTCGGCTTGCGTGAGGGTTTCGCCGGCGTGGCTGTTGGCCAAGAAGTGTGCTCTTGCAAGATCTCATCGCCTTCTTCGCGTTCTTCGAGACTACGGCTCGCCTTGAGCTCGCGTTACTTCGGCATGCGAGTCTTGCGGGCGCTGGGGTAGGAACCTCTACCTCCTCCTCTTCCTCCTCAGAAGATTCTCCTAAGGCACCCTCATCGGACTCGTGAGTAACCTCTTTGTCGAGTGGGGAGAGCCAGCCCTCCAAAACCTGAAACAACTGAGAGTGGACATGAATAAATTTCAGACGATGCGGCTGCAAATCGCACCAAGAGAATTATGACTAAAGTTAAATTCAGAGAGAAGAACTCATTATGGGGGCTTCATTCTTCACAGGCATGTATGTAGCGAGCCCGACTGACGTGGTTGTAAATTCCACGTCAGTGATCTTCTTTAGGGTGGCCTTGTAATCTTCGGCGACCCATGATTCCTTGCTGGTCCAGGAAGGATCATTCTTCCCGCTGTACTCGTACATCCAGTGAGGCTGAGTCGCTAATGGGACCAGTCGCTGCCCGAGCCAACAATTATACAAGTTGATCGAGGACAACCCTTGGTCCTTCAGCCTCTGGATTTGGTCCATCATCTCTGCGACATCCATCCTTTGATCATTAGGGAGCCTGTCCATCGCTAGCTGGCGGGGTTCGCTTCTCTCCATGACGAATTTCGGCAATGCTACCTCGCCGGAGGGAGTGGACTCCTTCACGTAGTACCAGCTCCTCTTCCACTAGCTCGCGGCCTTCTTTGGCAGCATAAGCTTGACGAAGTTGGCCTTCGGCTTCAGTTGAAAGGTGACGCCTCCGGCCGCCAAGATCGGACCACCAGACCCTTCACGTCCGATGTGGCCGTGGAAAAGCTCCAGCCACAACGAGAAGTATGGTATGCAGTCAAGGTAGCATTCACAGAAGGCGAAAAAGATCGCCAGCTGCTCGATGCTATGTGGGCCGAGATTTGACGGCTTGATCGCATAATATGCGCAAAATCGTCGGAAGAATAGCGAGGTAGCGAATCCCAAGCCCCTCTCCAAATGGCTTGGGAAGCAGATGAACTCGCCAGTGCGTGGCTTCGGCTTGATCTCGGAAGATGCGGGGATCCGCCAATTCCCCTTGCGGAGGACCCTGACGTCCTTGAAGGACCTGAGCTGCGCCGCGGTACACTTTGATTTCGCCCATGAGCCTTTCAGAGGCACCATCGAGAAGGAAGATAGAGTCGCTTGGTGTGGAGAGTGTGGATCGAGGAAAGACAGAAGAAATGGATGCGTGAGAATGAAGAATGTGGGGAAGGATCTGTAGGAATAATCTGTCGCTCCCCTTATAAGGGGGTGCTACCCGCCAATCTCGGGTACCCGTTGCCCGCGGTAATTGCACCAAAGTTACCGTTGAACTATTGCTGACTCGTGTACTAACGAGCTCGTTGGGGAACCCCAAGAGGAAGGTATGATGAGCACAGCAGTAAGTATCCCTTAGTTATGAAACCAAGGTTATCAATCTAGTAGGAGTAAGGAAACACCCCAAAGGTGTAGCTAGCTGAGGTTTGGCAGGGCGCACTACCGGTGCCAGCAGCAACGTGGAGACCTGCACAACACAACCACAGAACTCTGTTCCCAACTTGCGATGAGGTTATCAATCTCACTGGTTTTGCTGAAAACAAAGGATTAAACGTATCGAGTGGAAGAAAGTAATAGTTTGCAGAAAGTAAACACAAAGCAGTAAACAGTTGATTGTACATTGATAGTCAAAGAAAGGACCGGGGTCCATAGTTCACTAGAGGTGGCTCTCCTTAAGATAGATGACATGTCGGGTGAACAAATTATAGCGGGGCAATTGACAAACATCGAGAAAGCATACAAGCATATACTACTCATATTGACTCCTTTGAGATTCGATTGGGCATTACAACATTATACATAGACCGCCATCCAACTACATCTATGACTAATAATCCACCTTCAGGTTATCATCCAAACCCCCTCCAATATTAAGTTGCAAGCAACAGATAATTACATTTCGAATTGCGTGTAAAGTAAACAATACGATTGTTCTATGAACAAAGGATTGTTGTTTTCTCCCTAGTAGTAACAGCACATCTAGTACCTTAGAGATTTCTGTCACTTCCCCAAATTACCAGAGGCATGAACCCACTATCGAGCATAAATACTAACTCTTGGAGTTGCTAGCATCTACTTGGCCAAGATAGCTACTAACAATGGAAAGCATGCAAGATCACAAATAACAAAGACATGATAGAATCAATAATCAATCTGAAATAGCATCTCAATATCCATCGGATCCCCGCAAACACAACATGTAGGAATTACAAATAGATGATCCTGATCATGAACGGAGCTCACAAGATCTAAACATGATAGCATAAAGGAGGAGAACCAGCCATCTAGCTACTACATGAACCTGTAGTCTAGAGATGAACTACTCACGCATCACACCGGAGGCTTGCATGATCCCTCTCCGGTAGGGTGCCAGGAAGAGCTTAAAATCCCTCCTGATCTAGGGATGGAGATGACGGCGACTGTAGACTCTTTCGTGGAATTTTGATCAGGTACATAGGGTTTCTATATCGGAGGCAACTTATAGGTGGAAGGAGAGGCCGAGGGGGTGCCTGGGGCAGCTAGACCACCCCCTGGCGTGGGCTAGGCCTAGCCGCGCGGCCAGGTGGTGTGGTCGGGCCCCAGCCCCTCTCCGTCTCATATTCTGGCTCCAGGTGTCCCTTGGTGAAAAACTGACTTTGGCTTTTGTCCCGTCCAATTCCGAGAATATTCATTTTCTGACTTTCCTGGAACCAAAAACAGCAGAAAACAGGCAGTTGGCACTGTGGCTCTTGTAATAGGTTAGTCCAAGAAATCATATGAAAAGTACTCCAAAGTGTGGACAAAACATAAGAAAGTAGATAAAACCAAGCATGGAACATCAAAAATTATGGATACGTTAGCAACGTATCAACATCCCCAAGCTTAACTCCTGCTCGTCCTCGAGTAGGTAAGTGATAAAAAGCAAGAATAATTTTTGAAGTGACATGAACCATCATAAACTTGATCAAAGTATTTGTAAAACATTCAAAGCTGGGATCATAGTACTTCAATCGTAACATGAAAGACAAAGTTCTAGAAATAATACAAAGAAACTATGAAAGACAAAGTTCTAGAAATAATACAAAGAAACTATGTTGCAACATGAAAAGGCACAAACAAAAGATTCATGAATAACAATGCTTTGCAAGACGTTTGTTTGTTTCACATAAAGAAAACATATCATAGTGGTATTCAGCTTGTCCCTCATAGAGTAGCAAACATAAATGTATAGGACACCTTCAAAGTTCATAAGAGTGACTAGATACAAATAGTTTAAAACAAGCAATATCAAAGCTATGCATCAATCAACAAGTCTTGGGACAATGCACATAGTACTAAGAATGGCCACTATGCTCTCAAAGTAGGTGCATAAAGGTAGAAGGTGGAGACTCAACACTAAAGTAAAAGAAAGGCCTTCATAGAAGGAAGTAGGGATTCAAGCTTCATAAAGAGCTTCCAAAAATTCTGGTACTTAATAACTTTCAGCTCTCATTGCCCCTATCATAAGAATCTTGAAGGTGATTAAGGTTAAAATGACACAACTAAGAGGATATGCGTGACAAGTTATAAGCCGAAATCTCATGCCCCTTACTTATGAAGACTGAACCTCATGCTACTCAACTTTAGTCACAAGTAAGCTCTTGTCATTGTAAGTACATATGTATCATAAAGAACCACCAACGGGGTACCCCTTGCACGTGATACAGGAGCTATCCCATAATCAAAATGACAAGGCAAGCAGACAATGAGCATCTCAGCGATCTTTTTATTTGCTATTTGCAAAGGTTTTTATTGAGGATGCTTCATAGAGTGCTCATTATGGTTATGCTACAAGTTTCCACCATGATTAGGCATGGCTTAGGCTAGCGGCCCAGGCGTTTCTCTAACACACATACAAACTCCATGATCTTACAAGTTCCACTTTTATTTCACACCACCGGGATCCATAAGCAAAAGAACATGATATCAACGGGGTACACAGTACATGTGCAATATTGAAAGCATTCCCCATGATACATGGTTCTGCTAACTTCAACTTATAAAGCGCAAGCATATACGCAACAAAGAAGGACCCAATGGTTCAAATTTATTAAATTCAAGAAAGTAAAGTGTGCCATCAAGTTCATGAGAGCTTTAATCACTAGTTTCTCATAACAAGTTTAACTTGGAAGGTAGATAAAAACATGAATATACTTGGAATAGCATATGCTAGTAGGTAGGTATGGTGGACTCTTTGGAATAACTTGGTTTAAGGAGTTGGATGCATGAGTGGAACTCATACTTGGTTGTGGAGGCTACCAAAAGACTAGGAGCGACAAACTAAGAGAGCAATAATAGCCATAATCATGCAGAGCGACAAAACATCATTGATCAAAGAATAAAGTGATACTACAAGTTGAAAACTAAAGGATCATAAAGGCTATGGTGACTTGGGATAGTCATAACATGGTGTGAGCATGTGCCAAGTCAACCCAAATAAAGCATCAAAGGAGAATACCACAATACTATGCTTTAATATGCTAAAACAACACATGATCCTTCCAAGGCATGATACCTTGCAAATGTATCTATAATTTTTGATGTTCCATGCTTGGTTTTATCTACTTTCTTATGTTTTGTTTCAACTTTGGAGTACTTTTCATATGATTTCTTGGACTAACCTATTAACAAGATGCCACAATGCCAGTTACGTGTTTTCTGCTGTTTTTGGTTCCAGGAAAGTCAGAAAATGAATATTCATGGAATTGGACTAGACAAAAGCCAAAGTTGTTATTTTCTCGGAAGACTCACGGAACCAGAAGGAGAGTCGGAGAGGGGCCACAGGGTGGCCACACCACCCCTAGGCACGGGTCCCCCTTGAGCGCGCCAGGGCATGGTGTGGCCCCCCTGGCCGGCCACCGACCTTGCCTCTTTCGCCTATATATCTCCCCTGCAAAAAACCTAAAGAGTCAAGCCTCTAGCAATGAAAAGTTCTGCAGCACCACCGCCACTGAAGGGGAGATTCGGGGGACATAAAGTCTCTGTTCCGGCACCCTGCCAGGATAGGGAAGTGCCCCCGGAGCCATCTCCATCGATGTCCACTGCCATCTCCATCATCGTTGCTGATTCCCATGATGAGGAGGGAGTAGTTCTCTCTTGAGGCTAAGGGCTCTACCGATAGCTATGTGTTCATCTCTTTATCTATGCATGATCATATTGTGATCATGAGCTTTGTAATCAAGTAGATCTACCTTGCTACTCAAGTGCTTTAATAGATCTCTGCTCTCCCCATGTGTGTGAAAGTGACAGCGTGCACACCATGGTGGCACTTAGGCTAGAGATTACAAATACTTGTTATAAGTTATATTTGGAGTTGGATGTCTTTATGAAATTGTGGTGTTTGTTGGACTCATCTAGTACTCAAGGTGACAGTGTGGGGTTATCTAGATGGGAAAGATGAACTTTGAGGTGTGCAGTTGTAGCCCTACCAACGATTAGAGTGTCCAACCGGAGAGTAGTTAAGAGTAGTATCAAAAAGAGAAGATATTTATATGAGAGTGTTCACTGGAGAAAGTATGATCCCTAGGCCTTGTTTCTAAGCATTGATACTTCGTTTGCTACTAGATCTGTTACATGTTTGCTTGCTTCTATCTTTATTTCAGTTTGCCTTTAGTCTTTACCCATGTCAACCACACGCCATCAAGCTATTTTCAAGCACCGTTGTATTTTATCCATACCACTTGTATTTCACTATCTCTTCGCTGAACTAGTGCACCTATACACCAGACAAGTGTATTGGGTGTGTTGGGGACACAAGAGACTTCTTGTATCTTGATTGCAGGGTTGCTTGAGAGGGAATACCTTTGACAATTTCCTCCCTGAGTTCGATAAACCTTGGGTGATCCACTTAAGGGAAAACGTGTTGCTGTTCTACAAACCTCTGCAATTGGAGGCCCAACAACTGTCTACAAGAATAGAAGTGCGTAGACATCAAGCTATTTTCTAGCGCCGTTTCCAGGGAGGTAAGGTAAAAGGTACTCACATCCTCCGGTGTGAGTGCTCGAAGTTATTTCCTTTAGATTCAGCAGTTTTGTCTTTTTGTTTCTTGTTTTCACTAGTTAGGCTTAATGGAAAACAACAACAAAATTAGAGAGCTTTATAGTATTTATCTTGAGTTAGGACATGAAGTGTTTGAAGAGAAAATTAAAAAACCTATGGAACTTTATTTGCATGCTAATAGCAATGTTGTTAGTATGAATCTTTGGAAACCATTATTGCTAATGCTATGGAAAATTCTAAGCTTGGGGAAGCTAGTTTTATGAAAATGATCTTTTTAGTTCCCCAGCTTTGGAAGATAGCTATTCTATTGCTTATGATGATACCAAACCTCCAATATATGATGATTTCAATGATGAATATGATATTTTAAGTCCACCTACTATTGAGGAGGAAATTAATTATGATTACAATATGCCTTCTATATTTGATGATTATGGTGATGAAAATAATAATGATAGCTATTTTGTTGAATTTGCTCCTACTACAATCAATAAGAATGACTATGTTTATGTGGGGAGTATTAATTCTTTTATGCAGGTGTCTCATGATAAGAATGTTTCATGTGATAGTTATATTGTTAATTTTATTCATGTTGCTACTGAAAGTTATTATGAGAGAGGGAAACATGATTTTATGCATCTCAATAATATTAAGTTTCCCCTCTTTATGTTGAAAGTCTTGAAGTTGCACTTGTTTTTATTTACTATGCTTGTTGCTTTGTGCTTTCATGACTTGTTTCTTTACAAGATTCCTATGCATAGGAAGTGGGTTAGACTTAAATGTGCTTTGAATTTGCTTCTTGATACTCCCTTTTACTTCAATTCATATTTCTTATGTGAGCATCTTCTCAAACTATCATGCCTAACTTAAAGGCGTTAAAGAAAAGTACTTATTGGGAGATAACCCAAAAGTTTTAGATGAGTCTTGGAAGTTATTACTTCTATAATAAACGCTCCTTATCCTTTTTATTTGCTTTTTGTGCCAAGAGTAACCTCTAATGAGAGAGAAGTAATGATTGGGAAAGTTGCTGTCCCGAAACAGATTTCTATGCTTCACCATAAAAATCCTTGTAAAGCCTCTGTATGTCCTTTTGAGGCGTAAATTTTTTTGCTTCTGCCCCAGGTTATTATCTAACTTTCATTAGTTCAACACTTTTCGATTTGCGCAACAGAAGGTCTTCGAAATTTTTTGTCTTTACCTGCTGGTCTGTTTTGACAGATTTCTGCCTTTATTTGCATTTGCTTATTTTTGCTTTATTTTTGAGTTCTTTTGGGGAATTGAGATTTTTGAGGGAAGTGCTCTAGTAGCTTGTGTTTTAATGGAAGTTTTATTGGTGTTAGAACTGAACCTAAAGACCTATTATCTTGAGTGCACTAATGTTTCTAATAAAGATTGTGTGAAGTTTTGTATGAAGGAAAATTTTCAGTTGTATGGAAGGAATGAGTAATGAGATGAAGGATGGACTAAAGCTCAAGCTTGGTGATGCCACGCATGTCATCCTAAGAAATATCCAAGAAGTACAAGCTTCAATGCTTGGGGATGCCCAAGGCATCCCCTTCTTCATCAATAAAAATCCCAGGTTTCTTCCAAATGCTTCATTTTTATTGTTTCATGCACAGTTGTGGTGTTCTTGGAGCGTGTTCTTTTTCGTTTTCATTTTGTTTTTTCGTTTGCTTTGTTTGCTTAGTTTGCAGAATAAATTGGTTGGACCCCGTCTTTCATACATTGGTTTTTAAATAGTTTGGTTTGGTTTGGAAAAGAGTAGGAAAGTTCAGGCTTAAGTGGTAAAGAGAGCTTCTTTTTGACTGTGGCCTATGCTTTTTCATGCCATGCTTGATATTGTTTTGGCTTTATGCTTACTATTATTTTCTGTAGCATGACTTGTTATAAACAATTGAGATTGCTTAATGTGCCTTGGATGAATCATGCAATCTTTTAGCATATTAAAGCATAGTATTGTGGTATTCTCCTTTGATGCTTTATTTGGGTTGACTTGGCGCATGCTCACACCATGTTATGACTATCTCAAGTCACCATAAGCCTTTATGGTCCTTTAGTTTTCAACTTGTAGTATCACTTTATGCTTTGATCAATGATGTTTTGTCACTCTGCATGATTATGGCCATTATTGCTCTCTTAGTTGGTCGCTCCCAGTCTTTTGCTAGCCTCCATAACCAAGTATGAGTTCCACTCATGCATCCAACTCCTAAAGCCAAGTTATTCCAAAGAGTCCACCATACCTACCTACTAGCTTATGCTATTCCAAGTATATTCATGTTTTTGTTTACCTTCCAAATTAAATGTGTTATGATAAAACTAGTGATTAAAGCTCTCACGAACTTGATGGCACACTTTACTTTTCTTGCCCATAATAAACTTGAACCATTGTGTCGTCTATGTTGTATATGCTTCCACTTATTTGTTGGGGATTAGCAGAACCATGCTGTCATGGGGAACGCTTTCAGCATTGCATGGGTACTTTTTACCTAGTTGATATCATGCTCTTTTGTCTATGGATGTCGTCGGTGTGAAATGAAAGGGGAGCTTGTAAGTCCATGGAGTTATGTATATGTGTTAGAGAAACGCCTGGGCCGCTGGTCTAATCCATGCTGACATGGTGGAAACCTGCAGCGTAACCATAATGAGTTGTCTATGAAGCATTCTTCTTATAAAAAAAGAGTCCTATATTGAGAAAAAGAGAAAAAGAAAAAAAATGAGATTATGAAAAGAGGAAAGATATAAAAAAGCACAATATTCCCATGGTAAATAAGAAGATTGCTGAGATGCTCGTTGTCTGCTTGCCTTGTCATTTTGATATGGGGATTCTTCCGTATCATCGGGCAAGGGGTACCCCGTTGGCGGTTCTCTATGATACACATGTACTTACGATGACAAGAACTTACCGGTGACTAAACTTGAGTAGCATGAGGAGCGACCCTCGTATTCAAGGGACATGAGATTTCTAACTTATACTTCATCAAGCATATACTTCATAGTTTGTTCACTTTAACCTTAACCACTTCAAGATGCTTATGATAGGGGCAATGAGAGCTGAAAGCTATTAAGTAACATAATTGTTGGAAGCTCTTTATGAGACTTGAATCCCTACTTACTTCTATGAAGGCCTTTCTTCCACTATATATGTTGAGTCTCCACCTTCTATCTTTATGGACCTACTTTGAGAGCATAGTGGACATTCTTAGTTCTATGTGCATTGTCCCAAGACTTGTTTGATTTTTGCATAGCTTTGATATTACTTGTTTTAAACTATTTGTATCTAGTCACTCTTATGAACTTTGAAGGTGTCCAATGCATTTATATTTGCTACTCTATGAGGGACAAGTTGAATACTACTATGCTATGTTTTCTTTATGTGAAACAAACAAACGTCTTGCAAAGCATTGTTATTCATGAATCTTTTGTTTGTGCCTTTTCATGTTGCATCATAGTTTCTTTGTCTTATTGCTAGAACTTTGTCTTTCATGTTATGATTGAAGTACTATCCTCCCAGCATTGAATGTTTTACAAATACTTTGATCAATTTTATGATGGTGCATGTCACCTCAAAAATTATTCTTTCTTTTTATCACTTAACTACTCGAGGACGAGCAGGAGTTAAGCTTGGGGATGTTGATACATTTCAAATGTATCTATAATTTTTGATGTTCCATGCTTGGTTTTATCTACTTTCTTATGTTTTGTTCCAACTTTGGAGTACTTTTCATATGATTTCTTGGACTAACCTATTAACAAGATGCCACAGTGCCAGTTGCCTGTTTTCTGCTGTTTTTGGTTCTAGGAAAGTCAGAAAATGAATATTCTCGGAATTGGACTGGACAAAAGCCGAAGTTGTTATTTTCCCGGAAGACTCACGGAGCCAGAAGGAGAGTCGGAGAGGAGCCACAGGGTGGCCACACCACCCCTAAGCGTGGGTCCCCCTTGGCCGCGCTAGGGCATGGTGTGGGCCCCCTGGCCAGCCACCGACCTTGCCTCTTTTGCCTATATATCTCTCGCGATGCAAAAAACCCTAAAGAGTCAAGCCTCCAGCCACGAAAAGTTCCGCAGCTCCGTCGCCACCGAAGGGGAGATTCGGGGGACAGAAAGTGTCTATTCCGGCACCCTGCCGGGACGGGGCAGTGCCCCCGGAGCCATCTCCATCGATCTCCACCACCATCTCCATCACCGTTGCTGATTCCCATGATGAGGAGGGAGTAGTTCTCTCTCGAGGCTAAGGGCTCTACCGATAGCTATGTGTTCATCTCTCTATCTATGCATGATCATATTTTGATCATGAGCTTTGTAATAAAGTAGATCTACCTTGCTACTCAAGTGCTTTAATAGATCTCTGCTCTCCCCATGTGTGTGAAAGTGACAGCGTGCACACCATGGTGGCACTTAGGCTAGAGATTACAAATACTTGTTATAAGTTATATTTGGAGTTGGATGTCTTTATGAAATTGTGGTGTTTGTTGGACTCATCTAGTACTCAAGGTGACAGTGTGGGGTTATCTAGATGGGAAAGATGAACTTTGAGGTGTGCTGTTATAGCCCTACCAGCGATTAGAGTGTCCAACCGGAGAGTAGTATCATAAAGCGAAGATATTTATATGAGAGTGTTCACTGGCGAAATTATGATCCCTAGGCCTTGTTTCTAAGCATTGATACTTCGTTTGCTACTAGATCTGTTATATGTTTGCTTGCTTCTATCTTTATTTCAGTTTGCCTTTAGTATTTACCCATGTCAACCACACGCCATCAAGCTATTTTCTAGCACCATTGTATTTTATCCATACCACTTGTATTTCACTATCTCTTCGCCGAACTAGTGCACCTATACACCTGACAAGTGTATTGGGTGTGTTGGGGACACAAGAGACTTCTTGTATCTTGATTGCAGGGTTGCTTGAGAGGGAATACCTTTGACCACTTCCTCCCTGAGTTCGATAAACCTTGGGTGATCCACTTAAGGGAAAACTTGCTGCTGTTCTACAAACCTCTGCACTTGGAGGCCCAACAACTATCTACAAGAATAGAAGTGCGTAGACATCAAGGCACATTAATAAATCTCAATTGTTTATAACAAGTCATGATACAACAAATAATACTAGGCATAAATACAAAACAATAGCAAGCATGGCATGACAGAGCATAGGCCACAGTAAAAAACAAGCTCTCTTTACCACTTAAGCATGAACTTCCCTACTCTTTTTCACAATCCAAACCAAACTATTTGAAAACCAATGTATGAAAGAGGGGGTCTAACCAATTTATTCAGCAAACTAAGCAAACGAAGCAAACGAAGAAAACGAAAAACCAAAACAAAAACGAAAAAGAATACGCTCCAAGAACAACACAACTGTGCATGAAACAATAAAAATGAAGTGTTTGGAAGGAACCTGGGATTTTTATTGATGAAGAGGGGGATTTCTTGGGAATCCCCAAGCTTTGACGCTTGTACTTCTTGGATATTTATTGGGGTGACATGCGTGGCATCCCCAAGCTTGAGCTTTAGTCCATCCTTCATCTCATTACCCATTCCTTCCATACACCTGAAATTTTTTCTTCATACAAAACTTCACACAATCTTTATTAGCAACATTAGTGCACTCAAGATAATAAGTCTTTAGGTTGAGTTCCAACACCAATAAAACTTCCATTAAAACACAATGTACTGTAGCACTTCCCTCAAAAATCTCAATTCCCCAAAAGAAAACGAAAAGGAGCCAACGAAAAGCAAATGCAGAAAATGGCAGAAATCTGTCAAAACAGACCAGCGGGCAAAGACAAATTTCTTGGAAGACCTTCTGTTTCTCTAATAGAAAAGTGTTGAACTAACGAAAGTTAGATAATAACCTGGGGCAGAAGCACGAAAATTCATGCCGCAAAAGGACGTACAGTGATTTTACATGAATTTTTACAGTGAAGCACAGAAATCTGTTTCAGGACAACAACTTTCCCAATCATTACTTCTCTCTCATTAGAGGTTACTCTTGGCACAAAAAGCAAATAAAAAGGATAAGGAGCGTTTATTATAGAAGTAATAACTTCCAAGACTCATCTAAAACTTTTGGGTTATCTCCCAATAAGTACTTTTCTTTAACGCCTTTAAGTTAGGCATAAGAAGCAAGAAAAAGAATCAAGTGTTCTCAAATGAAGAAGCATTAAGAGCAAATTTTGTTTTCATAGGAGAGGCAAAAGAAATCTTCTCTCTCTTCTTAGGGAAGTGTTTTATACCTTTTTGAGTGGGAGTTGATAATTAATGGTGCCTTCTTTCATATCAATAATGGCACCAATAGTTCTAAGAAAAGGTCTTCCCAAAGTAATAGGACAAGAAGCATTGCATTCAACATCCAAAACATAGAAAACAACGAGGACATAGGTATTGTTAACCATAATAAGAACATCATTAATACTCCCCATGAGTTTATTTTTAGCATTATCATCAAGTGGGACATTCAAATAACAATCTTCAAGTGGTGGCAAATCAAGCATATCATAAATCCTTCTAGGCATAGTGGAAACACTACTATCAAGATCACATAAAGATTTGAAATCAAAATCATTCACTTTCATATTAATGATGGGTTCCCAACCATCTTCTGGTTTTATAGGAATAGAAGCTTTATGTTTCATCTTTTCTTCTTTAATCTTTATGAGAGCATCAGTAATGTGTTTTGTAAAGGCCATATTCATAGCACTAGCATTCGGACTATTAGCAAGCTTTTGTATGAACTTAATAACTTTAGAGATATTGCAACCATCAAGATCAAAATCATAATTATCATCTAAAGTAGTAGAGCTATTACTATCCTCAACACTAGTGGTAGTGATAGTAGAAACACTAATGTTTCTAGCAATTTCATCTTCTCTTTCCCACTTAGCATGCAATTCAGCTAGTAGTCTAACATTTTCATCAATTCTTACTTGTATGGCATTAGTAGCTGCAAAGGGATTATCAATAGTCTCAGGTTTAGCAACCATTTTATTCAAAGAATATTGAGCTTCAGCCAATGATGCTATATTTCTTTCAGCATTAGAGAGTTTTTCCTCAATTGTTTTATTGAAAGCAGTTTGTTTAATAATAAAGTCTTTAAGCACAACTTCAAGTTCAGAGGGAGCACTCCTATTGTTGTTGTAGGAATTTCCATAAGCATTACCATTGTTGGGAGGATATGGCTTATAATTATTGTTACCAAAATTATTCCTGTAATCATTGTTGCTAAAATTGTTATTTCTTATAAAGTTCACATCAACTTGCTCTTCTTGAGCAACCAAAGAGGCTAAGGGAACATTATTTGGATCAATATGGGCTTTCTCATTAACAAGCATAGACATGATAACATCAATCTTATCACTCAAGGAGGAGGTTTCCTTAACAGAATTTACCTTCTTACCTTGTGGAGCTCTTTCAGTATGCCATTCAGAGTAGTTAACCATCATATTATCCAGAAGCTTTGTTGCAGCACCCAAAGTAATGGTC
Source organism: Avena eriantha (assembly GCA_910589775.1). NCBI lineage: Eukaryota > Viridiplantae > Streptophyta > Magnoliopsida > Poales > Poaceae > Avena > Avena eriantha. The sequence goes on from OU342741.1 coordinate 68,877,526, forward strand.
ATAAAGGTACCTCCAGCAGCAGAATCCAATAGATTTCTTGAAAAATAGTTCAATCCTGCATAAAAGGTTTGGATAATCATCCAAGCAATCAGTCCATGAGTGGGACAATTCTTTACCAAGGATTTCATTCTTTCCCAAGCTTGAGCAACATGTTCATTATCAGATTGTTTAAACTTCATTATTTCACTTCTCACATATATAATCTTAGCAGGAGGATAGTATTTTCCAATGAAAACATCTTTGCATTTAGTCCAAGAATCAATACTATTCCTAGTTAAGGAATTCAACCATTCTTTAGCTTTTCCTCTCAAAGAGAAAGGAAACAATTTAAGCTTAATAATATCTCCATCTATATCCCTATGCTTTTGCATCTCACAAAGTTCAACAAAGTTATTTAGATGAGCAACAACATATTCATTACAAATACCAGAAAATTGTTCTCTCATAACAAGATTGAGTAAAGCAGGTTTTATTTCAAAGAAAGTAGCTTCAGGAACAGGTGGAGCAATAGGTGTGCTCATAAAATCATTGTTGTTGGTGCTAGTGAAGTCACACAACTTAGTATTTTCAAGAGTAGTCATTTTTTGTGTTTTTAATAAAGAAAGCAAACTTGTAAAACTAATTTTTTGTGTGTTTTTGATAAAGAAACAAGCAAACAAAGCAAAAATAAACTAAGCAAAACAAAAATAACAAAGTAAAGAGATTAGTTATGAGGGACGCCCCTTGTGAAGATGTACTTGACTCCCCAGCAACGGCGCTCGAAAATATACTTGCTGACTCGTGTACTAACGAGCTCATTGGGGAACCCCAAGAGGAAGGTATGATGAGCACAGCAGTAAGTTTTCCCTCAGTTATGAAACCAAGGTTATCAATCCAGTAGGAGCAAGGAAACACCCCAAAGGTGTAGCTAGCTGAGCTTTGGCAGGGCGCACTACCGGTGCCAGCAACAACATGGAGACCTGCACAACACAACCACAGAACTCTGTCCCCAACTTGCGATGAGGTTGTCAATCTCACCGGTTTTGCTAAAACAAAGGATTAAACGTATCGAGTGGAATAAAGTAACAGTTTGCAGAAAATAAACACAAAGTAGTAAACAGTTGATTGTAGATTGATAGTAAAAGAAAGGACCGGGGACCATAGTTCACTAGAGGTGGCTCTCCTTAAGATAGATGACATGTTGGGTGAACAAATTACAGCGGGGCAATTGACAAACATCAAGAAAGCATACAAGCATATACTACTCATCATGACTCCTTTGAGATTCGATTGGGCATTACAACATTATACATAGACCGCCATCCAACTGCATCTATGACTAATAATCCACCTTCAGGTTATAATCTGAACCCCCTCCAGTATTAAGTTGTAAGCAACAGATAATTGCATTACGAATTGCGTGTAAAGTAAACAATACCATTGTTCTATGAACAAATGATTGTTGTTTTCTCCCTAGTAGCAACAGCACATCTAGTACCTTAGAGATTTCTGTCACTTCCCCAGATTACCAGAGGCATGAACCCACTATCGAGCATAAATACTAACTCTTGGAGTTGCTAGCATCTACTTGGCCAAGATAGCTACTAACAACGGAAAGCATGCAAGATCACAAATAATAAAGACATGATAGAATCAATAATCAATCTGAAATAGCATCTCCATATCCATCGGATCTCAATATCTCATGAACAGAGCTCACAAGATCTAAACATGATAGCATAGGGGAGAACCAGCCATCTAGCTACTACATGGACCCGTAGTCCAGAGATGAACTACTCACGCATCACACCAGAGGCTTGTATGATGATGAAGAAGGCCTCTAGGGTGAATTCCCCTCTCCGGCAAGGTGCCGAGAAGAGCTTCAGATCCCTCCCGATCTAGGGATGGAGATGACGGTGGTTGCAGACTCTTTCGTGGAATTTTGATCAGGTACTTAGGGTTTCTTTATCGGAGGCAACTTATAGGCGGAAGGAGAGGCCGAGGGGGTGCCTGGGGCGGCCAGACCACCCCCTGGCGCGGGCTAGGCCTGGCCACACGGCCAGGTGGTGTGGCCGGGCCCCAACCCCTCTCCGTCTCATATTCTGGCTCTAGGTGTCCCTTGGTGAAAAACTGACTTTGGCTTTTGTCCCGTCCAATTCCAAGAATATTCATTTTCTGACTTTCCTGGAACCAAAAACAGCAGAAAACAGGTAGCTGGCACTGTGGCTCTTGTTAATAGGTTAGTCCAAGAAATCATATGAAAAGTACTCCAAAGTGTGGAAAAAACATAAGAAAGTAGATAAAACCAAGCATGGAACATCAAAAATTATGAATACGTTAGCAACGTGTCAACTATCCAACGAATAGTTTGACCAACATGACGGTCCAACTCCTTCACTCGACTCGCTTGCAATTGGGCCCTGTCCACTCGCCGAAGTAGTGACTTGAAAGCGGTTGCATTCGCCAAGACGGCGACTAGAAACCTGGGAAAAATTTCCTTTATTTCGGTGGAGTCCATCGCCGATTCGACTAGGCATCCAAATTGGACTCGCCTACTCCGACAACCAAATAAAGACCTGCGTCTGAATCAACGATGGCCTCGGGGACTACTGATGGGGATATGCCGAATGGGGTATGCCCAACAGGACGTTCCGATTGGGCCAAAGGCCTCACGAGTGGGCCTACAGAACGACGACTGGAATGCGACTAAGGAGAAGGCCTAGCGACTGGAGACCGGAGGCCTAGGAGAATATTTGAAGCCCAGTCGGATTAGGTCAAAGCCTCTGAATCCATATCTTTTTCGGTTGTAAACTGTAAACCCTAGCAAGGTGCCTCCTATATAAACCTCCCTAGGATACTCTGAGGATTTACGTTCCATCATACACCCCTTCGGGCGACTCGCTGCTTAGACGCCGAGCTCGCCACTATTGTAACTCACTCTCTATCAATCCAATCTAGCAGGAGTAGGTCTTTACCCTCTGGGGGGCCAAACCTGGATAAATCCATGTGCATCCGCCCCCATCTCGCACCGTAGATGGCCGCCAGCTCTCGCACCCGATTCTATCAATCGCTGCCTACTGTAGCGACTGTCGTGGCCATTTCCACGACATCTTGGGTTTACTTTTTTTTTGAGAAAGGGTTTACTTTTTAATATCGCATTATGGAGAGGCTGACATTGCGGACCCACCAGCCTGCAGCATCCCTCGAGTTTAATGGTCGGGTTTGAAAAAAAAGTTAAATACTTGTACAGAGAGGCTGGCATCAGGGACCCACCCGCCAGAACATACCAGAGAGGGTTACATGGGGGCCTCAACAGCAAGACCATACACGACTGCCACATCGAGCAACGTTGCCAAGGCCAAAACAGCGGACGCGGTGGAAAAAAAGTCCATCATACGCAGGTTTGATATATAGAGAGACCGACATGTGGGACCCAGTAGCGCGGCCTTATACAGGTTTTGCCTCGAGCGACGTTGCCAAGTTCGAAACAGGGAGGCGCGAGCGAGAAAAAAGTCCAGCATGCACACCTTTCTTCTAATGTGAGGCTCACATGGGGGACTTAGCAGCCTAGAAAAATGGCTGATGCATCGAGCAACGTTATCAAGTTCGAAACACGGAGGCGCGATCGAGAGCAAAAATTCCATCATACACACGTTTCTTCTAATGAGTGTATCACATGTGGGGGTGTGGCCCTGCATCATGATTAAACGGTAGATGCGGCGAGCAACGCTATCAAGTTCAGAACATGGAGGCGTGACCGAGGGAAAAAATTCTATCGTACACACGTTTCTTCTAATGAGAGGATAACATGTGGGGTCGAGGAGTTTGATTAAACGACTGATGCAGCGAGCAACGTTATCAAGTTCGGAACACAAAGGCGCGACGGAGGGTAAAAATCCATCATACACACGTTTCTTCTAATGAGAGGATGACATGTGGCCCCAGCATCGTGATTAAATGGCAGATGCATCAAACAACGCTATCAAGTTTAGAACAGGGTAGCGTGAGCCAAGGAAAAAATCCATCATACACATGTTTCTTCTAATGAGAGGATGACATGTGGGGCTCAGGAGGTTGGTTAAACAGTAGATGCATCGAGCAGCGCTATGAACTCAGAACAGGGTAGCACCAGCGAAGGAAAAAATTCCATCATACACATGTTTCTTCTAATGAGAAGATGACATGTGGGTCCCAGGAGGTTAATTAGACAGTACATGCATCGAGCAGCGCTATCATCTTTGGAACAGGGTAGCGCGAGCGAAGGAAAAAAATTCCATCATATACACGATCCTTCTAATGAGAGGCTGACATGTGGTACATAGCAGCCTGACTAAATGGCAGATGCCTCGAGCAATGTTATCGATTTCAAATCAGGGAGGCGTGACCGAAAATTATGGACACTGACGTCTAGGACCCACACGCCTGAAAAGACTTCGGCGAGTCAACATCACGCGAGCAAACGAAAATCTTGCTTCTGCCATGCGCTGGCTGAGCTTCCTCCATGTTTTTAGCAGATCCATCGTAGTAGAGGGCTGCGAAACCAGAAAAAAAAGTTTTCCATCGTCCACGGTTGAGCCGAGAATTTCATCGTGGAAGACACGCCTTCTACGACGACCGTAGGGCCAATTCATTGCGAAAGGAAACTTTTCTTGTAGCGGATATTATCTAAGCCAGTTTCCTTAGAGGATTTTCTCTCTCTCTCTCTTATCTTTTGCAACTACGGCCCCGAGTTAGGGTTGCGTGTGCAAGGGAGTGTTTCACTGCGGCACACTATTGTGCTATGGAGATTCAGTCAGAAGATCTACTTTCGGACTCTCGGCTAGATCAGAGAACCGGAGGTCGTCATCATGCACAGGATGTTTGTGAAACCACAGAGGTGCTGCCACTTGTGGCACCTGGTTTGTCATGCAAGGACCTAGGGTGACTTGAGAGGAGCTTCACGACCTTGAGGTCTATGCGAGTATGACTACATCATCCATGTTCCCCACGGAACATTAAGCGCATCCGGTCTACAAGTGTATGTTACTGAAACCTTCTCTGTTACAGCATTACTCCTAGATAGATCCTGGTTATTGGCGCTACACTAGTTAGAAAAATTTGTGTTTTCTACTACAAACCCTTTTAGTGGTCTCAGAGACAATCTATGCATAGTACTGCTTGTACGGTTAGAACATTTGTTGATTGTGTGGGTATTGATCCTATAGTTGTTACCCTTCCACGTGCACTTGCTTATATCGCGGCACTATTTCATGAAGAGGTTTGGACCTTCCTTACGCGTAAGCTTATGCGAGAATGGTTCCACGCTCAATATACGGCTTGTACTGTATAAGTGGCTAGCGGGTGCCAGTCTCTCTTTCAGTAGTTGATATGACTTTTGCAATGGAGGGCCTCGAAAGGGGTGTAGTAGAGACAATTGTTTGATCCATGTTGTGGTTGGAAGTTCATAGGTAGAAATTTTTCTATCACGAAAGCCTAACAACCATGTAAAACTTGTAAGAGATAAAGTATATGCATCTTAATTTCTTTTCCAGGAGGCATATGATGTGATATGGTCATGGTCATGGTCATAGTCAAGGTAAATTAGTTTAATTTTCTGTTACTAAGTAGTATAGTAATAGTCATCGCTTCGATGGACGACCAGCTGGTAGTGTCGTGGACTTGGTGCCATACCGGTGGTAAGATAGAGATCATGCCGGAGTGCTCGATGGAGATCATGGCGTGTGAAGAAGGACCATATAATATCACTATAACTGCATGTGATGTTGGTACCTGATACGTTGCAAACGTATCTATAATTTTTGATGTTCCATGCTTGGTTTTTATCTACTTTCTTATGTTTTGTCCACACCTTGGAGTACTTTTTATACACTTTCTTGGACTAACCTATTAACAAGATGTCATAGTGCCAACTGCCTGTTTTCTGCTGTTTTTGGTTCCAGGAAAGTCACAAAATGAATATTCTCGGAATTGTACGGGACAAAAGCCAAAGTCAGTATTTCACCGAGGAGGACACGGAGCCAGAATATGAAACGGAGTGGGGCCAAAGGGCCGCCACACCACCTGGCCGTGTGGCCAGGCCTAGCCCGCGCCAGGGGGTGGTGTGGCCGCCTAGGGCACCCCCTCAGCCTCCCCTTTCGCCTATAAGATGCCTCTGATACAGAAACCCTAAGGACCCGATCAAAAATTCCACGAAAGAGTCTATAGCCACCGTCATCTCCATCCCTAGATAGGGAGGGATCTGAAGCTCTTCCCGGCAACCTGATGGAGGGGAGAATTCACCCTGGAGGCCTTCTTCATTACCATGCAAGCCTCCAGTGTGATGCGTGAGTAGTTCATACTTGGACTACGGGTCCATGTAGTAGCTAGATGGTTGGTTCTTCTCCTTTGTGCTACCATGTTTAGATCTTGTGAGCTCCATTCATGATCAAGATCATCTATTTGTAATCATACATGTTGTGTTTGCAGGGATCCGATGGATATTGAGATGCTATTTCAGATTGATTATTGATTCAATCATGTCTTTGTTATTTGTGATCTCGCATGCTCTCCGTTGTTAGTAGATATCTTGGCCGAGTAGATGCCTGCAACTCCAAGAGGGAGTATTTATGCTCTGTAGTGGGCTCATGCCTCTAGTAATCTGGGGAAGTGACATAAATCTCTAAGGTACTAGATGTGATGTTGCTACTAGGGAGAAAACAACAATCCTTTGTTCATAGAACAATGGTATTGTTTACTTTACATGCAATGCGTAATGCAATTATCTATTGCTTGCAACTTAATACTGGAGGGGGGTCGGATTGATAACCTGAAGGTGGATTATTAGTCATAGATGTAGTTGGATTACGGTTTATGTATAATGTTGTAATGCCCAATCAAATCTCATAGTAGTCAAGATGATTAGTATATGCATGTATGCTTTCTCGATGTTTGTCAATTGCCCCGCTGTAATTTGTTCACCCAACATGTCATCTATCTTAAGGAGAAACACAACTAGTGAACTATGGACCCCGGTCCTTTCTTTTACCATCAATCTACAACTATTTACTGCTTTCTATTTACTTTCTGCAAGCTTTTACTTTCTTCCACACAATACGTTTAATCCTTTGTTTTCAGCAAAACCGGTGAGATTGACAACCTCACTGTAAGTTGGGGGGCAAAGTTCTGTGGTTGTGTTGTGCAGGATTCCAAGTTGGCAACACCACCTTGGAGCTGTTTCTTTGCTCCTACTGGTTCGATAACCTTGGTTTCATAACTGAGGAAAACTTGTTGCTGTGCTCATCATACCTTCCTATTGGGGTTCCCCAACGAGCTCAAGATATCTTGGGCCATCAAGCTCTTATACATCTCATTGATTGCTAGTATTAGATACACAATAGTAGCATTAAATAAGATGATCCCTAATTAATACCAACATTAGCGTTCCCCCATTAGTGTGCACCACCAAGAAAGTACTTCGTTATGAAGCAGGTCGTAATGATTCGGTGCAAACATATCGGTGTTCGCATACGGTAGGTGTAAGGCATATATGCACTACACATACAGTACGGTTGAATTGGCGAGCCTAGCATGTACAAAATGGCTCCAGAATACGAGAAGATCGAAAGATTGAGCATGGGTCACATGAATGACGTGATCAACACTGTGTTGTCCACCTTTGCATCTATTGAAGGAGATATTCCCTAGAGGCCAATAAATAAAGTTGCTTTATTGATATATCTCTAATGTTTCATAATAGTTTTATATCATGCTATAACTAGATTAAGCAGAAAAATTAGTACATGTGTGGTATATAAACAACCAGGTCCCTAGTATCCTCTAGTACTAGTTCGTTGGGCAAATGATGATCGATGTTTCATGATCATGGACTTGACTAAAACATCAACCGACAATAAGGTCACTTAATGAAGTGATGGACACACCCGTCCGTAGAATTGCAATTTGATCTAGTGATCTAGTCACAAAGTTCAATGTTGCGATTTCTAGGAGAGTGTAGTAACTTGATTCTTCGACTCTGAGATCATGTTTAATCACTATCTCCCGCGGATGTTTTGATCACATCAACCTCCATGACCATGATTGGGTGGCTATAAAGGTATGTATTTTGTATTCCAGAGGAATAGTTGAGGCGTATGTATCGAGATCGGTATTTGCCTAACGAGTGATGTATAGATACTCTGGGCCCACTCAGTGAGATTACATCAATGAGCTTGCAAGCATGTGACTAGGTTATAGGGATGCAATATCATGGAAACGAGTAAACATGTTTATCGGTAACAGGATCGAACTGTATATGAATACACGAGATCAGGTCTTGGACAAACTAGATATCGTAAAGGAATAAGACTCAACATCTGAAGGTTCAAGCGAACAACCAAATTTGTGGAATATGAAGGGACCATCATGTGTGTTCAGATACTGATTTTGGTCATTGATTCGAGAGATGTCTTGATCATTTTTGAATATTTCTGAACCGTAAGGGTGTCACGCTTAAGGGTAAAGACGTTGCGGGTTGATCCACTGCCGATAGAGAAATATGAAGAGAGAGAAATAGGAAGAGAGATTATGGATACCAAAATTACTTGGAATTTCATATTTAGTATTTTTCTATAGCGGTGGATGAACTCTTATCCCCAAAAGTGATATTTATTTATTTTTAGACCTTTTGCTTATTTAGTTATTTTTCATGGAAGACCCGTGGTTTTAAATTTTAGTTGAATTTTATTTGATTGAAACAAGTATTATTATATTTTCCTAGGTAGATATTATTTTTGTGAAAATTTTGATCTAATGCATTTTAGGATTTTTCCTACATTTTTCTAGGGCTTAAACATTTTGAGGGGTATTTTGGTCATTTTTAAACTTGGTTATAATTTATTTTGTCTATATTCTAGGGCTTAAACAATGCGTTCCCACCATATAGTTGGCCTTCTATCAAAAATTTTAGGGTTTCCCCCTGGCGGCGCAGCTATACGGCCGGAACTATACGGCCGGAACAATATGTTCCTGCCGTATAATTGGTTGTCAAACTGTCTGTCCTTGGAAAACAAAATATACAAAGGCATCGATATCTATACGACCGGAGCTATACAACCGATTTTTTATTCCTGTCGTATAGTTGGTCGTTAAACTGTCAGTATATATGAAAGAAAAATTGTCGATGGCAAAGATATCTATACGACCGGAACTATACGGCCGGAATTTTTATTCATGTCGTATAGTTGGTCGTTAAACTCTCTGTATGCATCAAAAAAAATTGATTTCTTCGAGAATTCTTTCTTATCCTAAAACTTGGCGAAACACCTTGTTTTGACAGTAAAATAACAACTTTAATTTTCGACCAACAACAACATATATAAAACGGGATTTAAATACAACTGTGTTTATGCAACACATAGAACAATAAATTCTACCTTTTGAAAACTTCACAAGATTACTCTAATAGCAAGACATGCGAAGAATAAAAGTGCCAATGCAACATGAATACATCTAGACTCAAGACACAAAACTAAGGAAGACACCTAATGACTTCCAGGTTGCCTCCCGGGAAGCGCTCTCTTTAAAGCCATAAAGCTAGGCTAGGATGCTCCATACGGTACCCACCTGGATCCCAAGGGATATCGACTCGAGGTGAGGTTGTGCATACCATATTGGAGCATCTTGAAGTAGAGTTCGGTCGGAGTCGTACCCACTTACGGTGCACCAGAATCATGTAGATGAACAAGTTCTCACTTTCAAGCGAGTCTTGATGCACCAAGCATGGTGAACATGCCTCCGTGTATAGCTGCAATGAGAGGATTTGAGATTCATATAAAATTCTTAAATCTTTACCTTGGTTACCTGTGTAGGGGAACACTTCATAGCATTCTTCCTTCATAGCAGGGAGTTCAGGACCTTGCATGTTAGTATAGCAAGGTTCTATCTCTAGTTCATTATTATTAATGCTCTCCATATGAGTGTCTAGGCACAAGGCCTTTGCAGAACAATTATCAACAGTTTTAGCATCATAAAAATCACTACTAGAGTGAGAGGCGTCACAAACCAAAGTTGTAGTGTGACTCTTTTTGTTAACCTCACCTTTTTGTTTCTCCTTTTCATCGACCAGTGTTTTAATAGCAATGATAGAATCAAAAGTAGGAGTTGAAGGTGTGAGCGGGTGATCAATTTGTTCTTCCTCCTCTTCCTTATGCTCCTTTTCCTCTCCACTTAAATTATTTTCGCAAAAGAGGAATATGAGGTATACTAAATTAAAAACTCCATCAAGTGCTTCACTTTCAACATCAATACTTCCTAGTCTAAATACCATTTCAGATGCACCTTTGAAAAGAATGTATTTTAGTACTTCCAGACTAGCATAGGATTTATCTCTATTATAATTTGCTAGAGTAGGATTTCTAGAATACTTACATTGAAAATTAAGGTGATCATATGTAATACAAATTGTGCAATAAGATCCATCATTAGCATGCAACCATAATGAATGCATTTCAAATTGGTCCACCAATTTCTTTATCAGCTCATATCTAGCAGCCAGGCTTGATGAACTTGAATCCTTTATCTCCTCCAATGCTTGTTCTCTTGAACAAAATTTATCGCGGAAGACATGATTAGTAGCAATAGTGTTTATAAATTTTTGGTTTTGTAATTTTTTTATTGTTTTCAATATAAAAGAAAACAGTAAGATAATAGCAACAAACAGAAATAAACTATGTGCGAGTAGGAAGGTAATAACTAGATGCTTAGTTCCCCGGCAACGGCGCCAATTTGATGACTGGATTCCTGCACCAACAACAGGATTATTACAGTACCTGTAGCAGCAAATATTTAAGAGTTTGTCCCGATGGGAGATCTACGAATGGAAACAACACGACCCCACAACCACGTTGTCAATGCGGCCATGTTTCGCACCCAAACCGTAGTTTGGAAATAGCCTATTCTATAAGTTACTAAAACATGGGTAATTGAGAGAGGTTTAAAGTATCTAATAACAAAGAAATTTTAACAAGAACAAAATAAACTAAGATGGAATGTAAACAGGAATATGAACTGAATTAAAGAGATTGTAGTTGTAGGATTGAATGGAATGAGAGAGGGATTCTAGGCTTTGGTCTCACTAGTACTAGATGGGCAAATATATGTGTGATCTATAAGAGATTTCTCAGACAAATAAACATTCCCCAATTGATTACCGGTTGTCACACCGTGTGCACTATGCATGGTTCTCGCGCGTCATCGCAAGGCAAAGGCACTTCCGGACCAAAGGATCACATAAACTCATCTTAGATCACAATAAATTCTAACTCAGCGCACTAGATCATACCTCAACCTAGAATTGAATCAATCACTCACACATGGATGAACAAAAAACATATATAAATATAATGATATCACAACCGTGTTCAATGTTACAATTACTAAACACAAGAGAGAGAGGGAGATGGAGATGATGATGGAGATGGAGATCGATGCATGGTGGTGGTGATGTCTTCCTTCTCCTCCCCTTCTCCTCCCCTTCTTCTTGCTTGGATGCCTTGATGGTGATGGCATTGAGGGAGATCCAGATCTCGGAGGTGTGGTTGAGGCAGAGCTCCACTGCACTAGAGATCAGATGGGTGGTGGCGGTGGCAGAGCTCCGCTCCTGAAGGGCTATGGCTTGTTGGCTCTCTCTCGGGTTCTCCCTCCTTTATATAGGCCTTGGGCGTGTCCTAGGGTTCCCTCAATACCGTCATATGACTTAGGGAAGGTTTTGGAGCTTTTCTAGGGTGAAATCCCTTTGTTTACAACCTTTTTGGCAACTATAAGGATGGAGCTATACAACCAGAAAAATAGCTCCGGCCGTATAGTTGTTTGTCAAACCGTGTGTCCCCTTTAGTATTTTGGCCGTCATTTCTTCATATGAACTCCGTTTTGGGTGTTCTTGGGCTCGTTGAGTTAGTATCGTCGAGGGCTACAACCCAATGGTCTTAGATATTTATTTTGATAAGTTGGAAAAATCACTTTTTCAACCTCTCAAATGGCTAAGTCTAGTCCTTGCAGCTCCTCCATACTATGCTCTCTTTGTTCCTTTTGCCTTTGTTTTATCCATAATCATCATCAACACCTACACACATGTCATAGACAAGGAAAAGTGATAAAATTCTACCTAAACTACTAAATGTGCAAAGCTCATATGAAAGTAAATGAGAACTAGAAGTCATGCATATAAGGCATAGCTATAGCTGAAAGAAACATGATATGAGAGATAAATGGCTCATTTTATATGGCTAAATGAGGTGGTATTTCACAGCCATCAGTATCCATACCGCTCTAGTCCTATTACACAAAGTGAATACTCATACTTACATCATGCATATGTTTTCTGAGCTCAACTCTATGAATAGTGCTAGTCACACAAGGAAATAAAGAACCAAATCCAAATAACAACCAAACATATACCATAGTTTTTATAAGCTATTACAAACAATCCTCACAACTACGGTATGACTCTAATACGTCCATTTTACATCACTATTCTATATCATAATTCACTATTATTCATTGATATATATCATATTAAGAGATGATACTTATGTTATTTCATCTGTTTTTGCATGGTTGATGACTTTTGGAGAATGGACCGCTGCAGTCAGGATTCTGATGGAAAAGGTGTTGTTTGGAGGAAAAATTCGCGAAGATCAGAAAATCCAGGAAAATATATGGAAAATCCTATTTTTCCAGAAGACGAAGACTGCTAGAAGGAGGAGTGGAGATGGGCCACAGGGGGCCCACACCACCCCCGGCGCGGGCTACCCTGGGCCGCGCCACCAGGTGGTGTGCCCGCACTAGTCCACCCCTAGCTTTCCCCTCTGGTGTATATTATCTCCACGGAACCCTAATACTTGGGGGGCGACCACAGAAAGATTCCACCGCCTCTGCGGGGCGGAAAACACTAAGAGAGAAAGATCTCTCCGGCAGACAGAATTCTGCCGGGGGAATTTGTTCCCGGAGAGGGGAGATCATCGCCATCGACACCACCATCAAGCTGGACTTCATCGGGATCATCATCATCATCATCACCACTATCATCATCAGCAGCACCAACATCACCATCTCCATATTGCTGTAACAATTGGGTTGAATCTTGCATAGTTCTTAGGGGAAACTTTCTCGGTGTTGATTACTCTTTGTAGTTCATGCTATTGACTTAAACCATTGAATTATTGTTTATGTTTAGATTGTTATACATCATTATTCCATCATGATCCATATGATATCTTGTGAGTAGTTTGTTTTGTTCTTGAGGACATGGGAGAAGTCATGTTGTTAGTAGTGGAATTGTGTTGAGAAAGATTCAATAGTTTGATATTTAAGTTGTGGTGTACTTCTTCTAGTGGTGTCATGTGAAGATCGAATACATGACACTTCACCTATATGGGCCTAGGGGAATGCATTGTGTATTTGGCTACTAATCATAGGGTTTGATAGAAACATGAACCCCCGTTAGGAAACCATTGCACAAGGGACGTCAGGGTCTTAGAGTTTAAAGTTGTGGTTACGTTTCTACCTTAATTACTTTCTTGTACTTACGGATGTTTGCAAGGGGTATAATCACAAGTATGTATTAGTCCTAGGAATGTCGGTACATTAGCACAGGTTCACCCACACAACACTTAGCAAATTAAAGAAGATTAATCAACTATATGAAGCGAAAGCACTTGACGATATTCTCGTGTGTCCTCGAGAATGTTTGGTCATCTTAAGTAATACAACCGGCTTATCCTTTGCTGAATAAAGGATTGGGCCACTTGCTGCATTTATTCTTATTGTCTTTTATTTACTCGTACTTTATTTTACTTGCATTATCAAAAACCCCTAAAAATCCGTTTGCTAAGTATTTGCAGAGAATTCCTGATCCATAACACTAGCCAGCACCTTCTGCTCCTCGTTGGGTTCGACACTCTTACTTATAGAAAATACTGCGATACACCCCCTATACTTGTGGGTCATCAAGACTATTTTCTGGCGCCATTGCCGGGGAGTGAAGCGCTATTGGAGAGTGGAACTGGTAAAGGAAACTTCTACTGTGAGTATTGTTTACTTCTGTTAGTTGCTTTATTTTTGATATGGATAATTCGCTGAGTTTCTTATTTCGTAATGCTACTACCACTGCTAAGGTAGTAGATGAACCACCGCCTACTGAGAATGATACTTTTAAAATACCTACAAGAATTATTGATTGTGTTATGGATAACTACTATGTTCGGGATGGAACTGTCCATCCTGGTGATCATTTACTCTTTATACACGAATCATGCGGGTTGTTCAAGTATGCAGGTATTACTATAGATCAAGTTAAGAAGAAGTTATTCTCATTATCACTAAAAGGAAGAGCTGAGGAATGGTATAAGCTGCTGAAGAATGGTCAAGCTCTTGAATGGGAGGAAATAGTACCTCTCTTTTATTCAAAGTTTTATGTTCCTAGTGAGATTCATAAATATCGGAATCAAATATACAACTTTTGGCCTCTTGATGGAGAGAGTACAGCTCAAGCTTGGAGGAGATTGAAGTTACTTATGCTCAAATGTCCCATTCATGAGCTCCCAACAATATTATTATCAATAAGTTTTATGCAAGGCTTTCTCTTCATGATAAGGATTTATTGGATGCCTCTTGTGCTGGATCATTTACACGCATGGAAGAAGAAGCTAAATGGGATCTTCTAGACCGTATTCAAGACAATGTTGAAGCATGGGAGAAGGACAAAGGAAGAAAGTCAGGTATAAATTATGATTTTGAATGCATTGAATCTTTTATGGGAACTGATGACTTTCAAAATATTAAAAATGCTTATGGTCTAGACTCTCAAGCTATTGCAACTTATTTTAAGGATTTTGCTTCCTACATTGAAGTGCCTAAAAATAAGTGGAATAAGTATCATGAACCATATAAAGATGTTGCTAAGTGTGTTCCTGCAAGAAATACTGAAGTTTATACTGCTAATCATGTTTTACCTGAACCTTACATTGAGAAAATCCCTTTCCCAGTTAAGATAAAGGAACATTCTATGATGGCTAGTATGGTTAATGAAAGTACAAATACAGCTGTTGAACCTGATAAACAAATGGATGATGAACCTATAATATCAAGTGTGAAAGACTTTGTCACTAAATATGTAGAAGAGGGACACACTATCCTTTGTAAGGATATCCCTAATATTGTTTCACAAAGTAGTGTCATAAGAACTAGTATTCATGTGTTTTCTGTTAGGATAAGTGATCACTACTACGATGGTCCTTGTGATAGTTATATTGTTAAGTTTATACATGATACTTAAAGTTATTATGAGAGAGGGAAAAGTACTCTAATGCATCTCAATAATATCAAGTTTCCTCATTTTATGCTGAAAGTTTTTATGTTGCACTTCTTTTGCTTCCTATGCTAGTAGCCTCTGGTTTCAACAACTTGTTTGTTTACAAAATTCCCTTGCATAGGAAGTGGGTTAGACTTAAACATGTGTATTTTTGCTTCTTAATGCTCTCTTTCACTTCAATTCATATCTTATGTGAGCTTCACTGAAATTACCATGCCCATCTTAATGGCTATAAAGAAAGAGCTTTTTGGGAGACAACCCAATTTATTTGTGTTTTTGGTTTGTTTTTGTTTCTTTGAGTCTTGGAAGTTATTACTTCGGTAATAAACTCTCCTTATCCTTTTTTTTTGGTTTTTGTGTCAAGATCAACCTCTAATGAGAGAGACGTAAAATTTGGGGAAGTTGCTGTCCCGAAACTGTTTTTTGTGCTTCATCGTAAAAATTCGTGAGAGATCTCTGTCCATCGGATTGAGCTGTAATTGTTTGTGCTTCTGCCCCAGGTTGTTATTTAACTTTCGTTAGTTTTGCACTTTTTGATTTGAGCAACAGAAGATTTTCGAAAAAATTGATCTTTACCTGCTGGTCTGTTTTGACAGATTTTGCCACTCTTGCATTTGCTTCTTTATTCGATTTCCTTTTTGAATTCTTTTTGAGTTTTCAGAAGGATTTGCTACAGTAGCTTATGTTTTGATGGTTTCCAGTTGAAATTGGACTCAAAAGGTTTTTATCACTTCACTTAAACTAATGTTGCTAATGAGAACCGCGTGAAGTTTTGTGTGAAAGAAATTTCCAGGTTAGTGGAGATAATGGTGTAATAAGGAAGTGAAAGGTTTCATTACTCAAGCAATAAGTATATGAAGATTGAAGATATTGATTTATTCAAGTGGTGACTCCGGAAGAATCTACTAAATACTAAATTCAGAGACCTGCAGAGTCTGTTTTCGAATAGGTAACAGTTCTGGTAAGAAAAGTTCCGCGAAAGATCTGTCCGGTTATATTTTTGCAGTTTTTAGCCAACAATGAAAGTTACGAAGAGAAAGAGGGACGAAAACGGAGCCAGGGTGGCTCACACCACCCCTAGCCGCGCCACCAGGTGGTGTGGCCACCTCGGACTCCGTCTCCGACCCGTTTTCTCCTAGTACCTTCCTTTTGTGGTGAAACTTCGTAATATATAATCCAACGGAACCCCGAGGTTCATATATCTTGTTCTCATCGTGTTTTTGTTTCGATCTGTTTCTGCCAGGAACTATTCTTGAAAGTTTAGAAGCACAATGGTGTCTGCCAAGGATAAGGGAAAGGAGCCTATGGAGGAAGATCTCCAAGACCCCGGGTAGGAAAAGGAGATCAAGAGTGAAGGCGAAGAGGAGATAAAGCAAGGCCAACATCCTCACACCGGCACTACCATTGCCAGCATTGGAGTGTTGGCAAGATCTGTCAGGGTTAGGAGGACTGCACGGATGTCAACTGGAGGGAAACTCCGCGTCACCGTTTGGCTCCGTGATCACTCCTTCCACGCGCCAAGAATCCTTTCCACACCCTTATTCATAAGTATCAACACCAGAATATGCCCAAGGAGAAATTACCCTCCAATTGGGATTTGCCTCATTCTAGCCATGCAGGAAAAGAAGACTTCAAGGAGGAAGAGTGGGAAAAGAATCGCAAGAGCTGGGATCCACAATCTGACATGATCATGCACCGCATTGAGCACAACTCGGAGTTGATTCGTACTCTCACCTTCGAGATTGAGGACTTGGGGAAACTAATTAAAGAGCTCATCGAGAGAATACCACCACCGAAGGAGTAATTCGTCATCAGGTTTGGCATCCCCTTGGTTTGTTCCAAGCTTGGGGGAGTGTCGCGGTATCATATCACTATCTTCTATCTTTTTACCTTTTTAGTAGAGTCATATCATGAATAGATAAGTTATCATATAGGATGGTTTGCATTATGGAAGTGTCCCCTCTCTCGTTAGATATGTATCCCTTGGTGTGAGTAGCCGTTATGGAATATTAATGAGAAGTTCTATCAATTACTCTTTTGCATATCTTATATTAGTTTTTAATTCGTGGTTATATGATTGATCTTGTTGTTAGTATTGGTATGACTTTGGGATCATTGAGTTAATTTAGTTGGTTTTGGCAAACCTGGCTTGGTCAGTAGCAACACTATTTTTGAGAATTAGATGAAAAAGATAGAGGTACTCTTAAAGAAATATAATTTCATCATCTTGCTTTCTTGATTTGCTCATAAGTTTAGTATTCTCTGGTTAAGATCTTTTGTGCTTCCAAGGAAGATTGCATGTTTGTTTTTATCACTTGTATGTTTGTTTGTTTCCGTCAATTCTTATACTTGTTACCCAGCCTTGCTAGCCAAAAACCTGTACTGGGAGGGAATTCTTCTCGTGCATCCAATCCTTAAACCAAAACCTATGCCATTTGTGTCCACCATACCTACCTATTAGCACTATTGCTATTCCAAGTAAATTCCTGTTTTTATCTACCTTCCAAATTAAACTTGTTATGTGAAAATTAGTGATTAAAGATCTCACGAACTTGATGGCACACTTTACTTTCTTGCATTTAATAAACTTGAACCATTGTGCCCATCTATGTTGCGTATATGCTTGCGCTTTGTGAGTTGTGAATTAGCAGAACCATGTTGTCATGGGGAACGCTTTCAACATTGCACTAGTACTTTGTACCTAGTTGATATCATGTTCTTTTGTCTATGGATGTCGTCGTGTGAAATGAAAGGGGGGCTTGTAAGTCCATGGAGTTATGTATGTGTGTTAGAGAAACGCCTAGGCCGCCGGTCTAATACATGTTATCATGGTGGAAACCTGCAGCGTAACCATAATGAGCATCTATGAAGCATTCTTCTTATAAAAAAAGATAGAGATTGAGAAAAAGAGGAAAAGAAAAAAAGATGAGAAAAGAGGAAAGAGAGAAAAGGCACGATATTCCCATGGTAAATAAGAAGATTGCTAAGATTCTTGTTGTCTGCTTGCCTTGTCATTTCGATATGGGGATTCTTCCGTATCATCGGGCAAGGTACCCCGCTGGCGGTTCTCCATGATACACATGTGCTTACTATGACAAGAACTTACCGGTGACTAAACTTGAGTAGCATGAGGAGCAGCCCTCGTATTCAAGGGGCATGAGATTTTCAACTTACAACTTGTTAAGCATATCCTCATATTTGATCACTTTAACCTTAATCACCTAAAGATGCCTATGATAGGGGCAATGAGAGCTAAAAGCTAATAAGTATCATAATTTTTGGGAGCTCTTTATGAAACTTGAAATCCCTGCTTCCCTCTGCGAAGGGCCTTTCTTTTACTTTTTAGTTAAGTCAGTAAACCTATTCCCTTCTATCTTAGCAAGTACTTTGAGTTGTTGTGTTTCATTCATTCATATGATGATTTATTCAATCATGTTTCTTATGTTCCTTGTTTTGCACATTGCTCTTATCTTGGTGTCTACCACTTTGAAAGCTATCATTGAAAATCAGTTATTTGTGAACTACAGAAAATTGTCAACTATTCTTCGACCAAGAGCTAAGTTTGCCATTACCAATTATGATTCACTTTATGTATCTTTATTGTGTTCCCTTTACTTATTGCAAGTTAAGTTATATAATAGTGAGTTGTCTTCTATTATGATTTATGTATTGATGAATGTGATGCTTCTTGTCCGTATTCTTTTATCGACTCTTCACTCCATAAACCTGAGGCCATGTTTATTGAGCTCAGTTTCGCTCGGGGACAAGCGAAGTTTAAGCTTGGGGGGGAGTTGATACGTCCATTTTGCATCACTATTCTATATCATAATTCACTATTATTCATTGATATATTTCCTATTAAGAGATGATACTTATGTTATTTCATCTGTTTTTGCATGGTTGATGACTTTTGGAGCATGGACCGCTGCAGTCAGGATTCTGATGGAAAAGGTGTTGTTTGGAGGCAAAATTCGCGAAGATCAGAAAATCAGGGAAAATATATGGAAAATCCTATTTTTCCAGAAGACGAAGACTGCCAGAAAGAGGAGTGGAGATGGGCCAAACGGGGCCCACACCACCCCCTGGCACTCTAGGAGTTGAGAAAGATTCAATAGTTTGATATTTAAGTTGTGGTGTACTTCTTCTAGTGATGTCATGTGAATGTCGACTACATGACACTTCACCTATATGGGCCTAGGGGAATGCATTGTGTATTTGGCTACTAATCGTAGGGGTAGTCGGAGTGACAGAAACCTGAACCCCCGTTAGGAAACCATTGCACAAGGGACGTTAGGGTCTTAGAGTTTAAAGTTGTGGTTAGGTTTCTACCTTAATTACTTTCTTGTACTTACGGATGTTTGCAAGGGGTATAATCACAAGTATGTATTAGTCCTAGGAAGGTCAGTACATTAGCACAGGTTCACCCACACAACACTTAGCAAACTAAAGAAGATTAATCGACTATATGAAGCGAAAGCACTTGACGATATTCCCGTGTGTCCTCGAGAACATTTGGTCATCTTAAGTAATACAACCGGCTTGTCCTTTGCTAAATAAAGGATTGGGCTACTTGCTGCATTTATTCTTATTGTCTTTTATTTACTCGTACTTTATTTACTTGCATTTTTAAAAACCCCTAAAAATCCGTTTGCTAAGTATTTGTAGAGAATTCCTGATCCATACCACTAGCCAGCACCTTCTGCTCCTCATTGGGTTCGACACTCTTACTTATTGAAAATACTGCGATACACCTCCTATACTTGTGGGTCATCAGACTCTCACCTAGTAAAATACCTATATATTACAAGACCTTACTTGTCCATGTGAGCATACTCTCACTTATTACGACTTGCCTCTCAAACACTATAATACGCATTACCCGATATGTACATTATTCAAGCTCTCTAGTTCTACAGATTGTTTCTTCTTCTTACTTTTCTCCCTCTTCTTAGTGCTTCTTGGAATTCCATCCATGATGACGCGAAGTCCGACGACTGCCTTCTGGAGCATATGAACATCTAGAGGGTGCGCACTCTAGATTAGAAGTACCTTGATTGAGGTTAGCCTTTGAGAAATGACTAGAAAATGTGTGATCTCCCACAAAATTATCTTGTCCACCTTATAACACACTTTTGAAGTAATATATATTCTCCACCTTTTCCTTGATCCAGTCATACATATTGGTGTAATAACTCTCAGTGCATTCTTCCAGGTCATTAGGATTGGTACAACCCCATATGGACCATAGGGTTCCATATTATTTTTAATTGGTTTCTACTCCCTTACCAGAATCATAGGTATGGGATCCTCCTTGGTTCTAGCGTAAGATTCTACTCCCCATCCATCATAATTCCCAACTAGAATTTTTGGATTGGATGTTACCCAAGTTTTCAGTTCTATCTCATATTTGGTCCAGGGTTCTTCAAGTTTCTGAGGTTCATTCTGATCATAGGAATAGATTTCAGACTATGGATCATCAAACTCAATCTCTTCATACACATCCCCTGAAAAGTCTGTTTTAGGATGCCTAGCTTCTTTGTCTAACTTATTTCTATGTTCTAGTGCCTTAGCAGGATTAGTGAAATCTTCAAGGATAGTATCCAGCTCCTGGACTAGAACTTGAAGTGTGTTATGGTAGGTATTGAGTAATGACATGTAACGATCCATGTATTTGACAGCTAGAGTATGTTTAGTCTTCACAAGAGTCGAATGATCTAACTCGGGCTCCGAACTTAGAGAATCATGTCGTATAGTAGTGTGAGTACTACCTACAAGCTCTATGGATTTTTGCTTACGGATCATGGTTATTGCTTCCACTACTGCAATTTTATATGCCGCCATCATACATCTCGCCTCCCTAGATGGCATTTATCCACTTATCCCCAACTTTTTGGGTAACATAAGGACTACACGGTATTTGTCTAACACCTGCCCATCATAATAACTATAAATCTTGACGAGAAGTCGAGATATGCAATCTAAATTCCACAGAAGTTGTCTCGGAATATTTTTCCAATCACCTCCATAGTCATCTAAAGTCCTGTTCAACACTTGAACATTCTGGCTTGTGTACCAAGATGCCATTCCTAGCTGTATATAAGAAAATAGAATTAGTCATACTGAGTTATAACTCATTATTATTACCTAGAATGCATCATAATAAAGAATTATCACACTAGAAATATGACAATGTAATTCCCAATTGAATACTCATCATATTTATAGAGAACTCTTTACCGTTGAAGAGATACTTCCTACAGGTTCTACCCCTTTAATAAGTTTCCAACCTAAGGTCAAAGCTTTTGCTCTGATACCAGCTCCGGTGTCCCAGCATACCACTTCATGATGTAGTACACTATATTCATTGACATAACACTCACGCACACCATTCCACAAATATTACATCCCTCATAGTGGTACAACAGAAACAAAGCGGGTCCACAAACATATGTTATTATTACAACTAGAGATTACATGACGACTTCGAAATCCTCTTAGGTCCATAGAGGAATCCTGATGACTCTATACAAGATCATACAAATCTAAGAACAACTTTAAAGAAGCAAACTAAACCTTAGTATAGTACGAGACTAACTATTAGAAGATAGGGATATAAGATACACAGTCTACTATCTATTCTGACACATCTACGCTTCTGATTCTTCAACCTCAATTCCATAGATACTTCCATAGTTGATTCCTTCGATGTTTGCAGACATATCTGACTCGGCATAGTAGAATTCTGATTGGTATTTAGATGAGTAGAATGTTGTCTCTTCTTGGTCTTCAAAGTCTTCCTAATCTAGAAAGGGTTAAGAAGGTACGGTTGAGTACGAGTGTACTCAACAAGTTCACTAAAAATGAGTGTTTGATGCACTAACTATAGCCACATACCATAGGTCGTAGGTTATGCAAGTTTTCGTAAACATTTCTTCAAAGGTTGCTTTTATTCTAAAAAGCTATGTCTATCAGTCTTCATGGGTTGATTAGAAATACTTGGAGTTCCTTTCCTGTAGTAGTCGCAGCTCCTTCCCGGAATAGGGAGTAACATGTCACACTTATATACACTCTATAGAAGTGCGTTGCTTTACCCATAAGATACCAATTCCTTGTTGCACATCCGGGCAGCTTACCCGTACACACTTCATATGGTGTGGGGCCTAGTAATTGATCCAAGCCGATCACTGCCCATATCAACGACCCCGTATGCCCACCCTTTTGTT
The DNA here is from genome assembly GCA_910589775.1 of Avena eriantha. Taxonomy (NCBI): domain Eukaryota; kingdom Viridiplantae; phylum Streptophyta; class Magnoliopsida; order Poales; family Poaceae; genus Avena; species Avena eriantha. The sequence goes on from OU342741.1 coordinate 68,900,074, forward strand.
GGCTCAGGACAACAACCGCACTGGTTTACATTCCTGAAGAGAACAATCCATCATAGACAACAAATACTAGGGAATTGACGGTTCCCACCCTTGCACGTGCCTAAATATAGATCACAGCTCCGATAAAGTTGTCTGTCAGCATACGAAAGGAAGAAGATCCAGCTGGCTTCCCTAGAGCCATATAGATCTCATGATTAACGCGTGTTATACAACACAAGAATCACTGGCAACATTTATTATTAATTCCTAGGTGATACTTCCCCGTGCAAATGGAACCTCCACCAATCCTAAAACCATACCCACCATACAAGGTTAATAGCACTCGGGTCGATAACCAATCAGTCATATTATTAATAAAATAGTATTTTCTTCCAGTCTTTTTGAAATGCAGGTGATAACAATAGTAGATTGCAAATACTTGATAAAAAATAACCAAAGGATATGAGCAAGTGTGAACTTTCCTTGATATAGCGAAATATTACAGTCGTGTGCTTCGACTTGACCCGGACCTCGGGTTCTACAAAATACCATCATTGCTCGGTAAGGACAATGTTTAAAGAAGAAATATGTTGTTATGTATAAGTAACGTTATGCATTTTATAAAACTCCCGAAGTGATTCCCAACATTGTAATTGAGTTGATCTTAGGTGATTTCTTCAAGATTTGATTTATCTTCAAGTTTACTTCACAAAAGAGTACATTTACAGAGACTTTAAGATTAACATACAAAGCACAAAAGTGAAGTACAAATGATCTCGAGTTATTATAATTCTAGTTATTGTATATTAGACCAAAATTAACTATAAAAATATAAATGGACTTAAGACATAATATTTATGGCATTGCCAAATTCTAGAGTTTTCCCAAGCATAATCAAAGATGAAATCTTATAAACCTGAAGCATAGCTTTAAGGACTTGCATATAACATGTTTAACATTCATAGATTATATTATAAGATTTTCCTATGAGAAATAGGTGAATTTATTATATAGTTTATTTAGCTAATACGAAGTTTTAGAGTCATATATTTTATAATTATATAGGTGGAGACCACTCACTATTAACATAAGTTAATAATAAGAAAAATAAATTTGTAAGTCTTTGACTTATAGTTGGTACAACATTCTAAAGGAATATTATTTGCTTAGCAATGTACATTTAAGTTTCATTATAAGCTCTAGTTATGGTTTTAAGTAGACTGTATAGATTTATCTTCCGATGAGTGTTTTATCTAAATTATTAGTTAGGAAATAATTTTAAGATGTGGAATCATTGTTACCTCATCTATGAAGGACATAATGGTCTTTCATTAAAACAATAAATTATAAATGGCTTAAATGAAGTTAAAAGGAACTTAACTGAATTTATAGGTGATAAAAGAAAATACATTCTATTTATTTAAATGTAAAAAAAGGATTTAACACCCTTCATCTGATTTAATTTTATAAATACCAAAATTACTTGGAATTTCATATTTAGTATTTTTATATAGAGGTGGATGAACCTTTATCCCCAAAAGTGATTTTTATTTATTTTTAGATCTTTTGCTTATTTAGTTATTTTTCATGGAAGACGTGCGGTTTAAAATTTTAGTTGAATTTTATTTAATTGAAACAAGTATTATTATATTTTCCTAGGTAGATATTATTTTTGTAAAAAAATTGATATAATGCTTTTTTTAGGATTTTCCTACATTTTTCTAGGGCTTAAACATTTTGAGGGGTATTTTGGTTGTTTTTAAATTTGCCTATAATTTATTTCATGTATATCCTTTTAAGCTTTACCCTGACCCACGGGCTAGCCCAGCTTAGGCCCAACCCGGCCCAACCGGTGGTCTAGACCACATCGTGGTCCACTGGGTTGGTCAACCTAGACCCACCCGCTCACTACTCTCGTCCTCTCCCCTTTTGTTCCTTTTGCGACGTGATGACGCCGCCGCCATCGTGGCTTGATTTTCGGCGAGCTCCGGCCACCTTGTTCATTGCTAATAGTACCTTAAATGAAATCCTAGATGCAATGACACTCCCACTGATACTATGATTCTACAAGTTTCCTACTTATACTTGGGTTGGTATCTATGCTGGTGCTTAAGCTGATGTTTAAGCTAACTATTGTTGTTAATCTGCTATCTGACCCTATTTTGATGCGTTATGGTCCTGGTCTATTAGTTAAATTACTAAATACTTTAGTGATATGATGACAATGCTCTTGATGTTGGTGTCGTGGCCTTTGTGTCACCTGAATATTGTTAGTGGAGGGTTCACTAAATATATTCATGTGTGCCCCTATTGGCTTCAAACATTATATTTGAATTCAATCTCAGAGATGCTTGATAAAAGATTAGTGTGTCCATTTGATAGAGAACCTTTACTGCTATGATTCCTTCCCATTTAGGATTTAGGAAAACGATTAGAACAAACTTGCTATACAAGATCTTAAGTAACCAGTCTAACCCTGTACTGTCAATTTGTAGTGTACTAATAAATGATTCCTGGTCTTAATTCTAGGAAAATGATTTATATCTTGGATGTAAGAATGATTACTTCTGCCAGCTATTAATGTTTCTTGTATGGAATTTTAGTGGCTTCTGTAGGTGATCTTGCTGCTGTGGTACCTCCTTGGAGGATTCACAGTAGCATGGATCATCTACATGATCTGCTACTTCATTTCCTTTTCAGTGTTGTGTAAAGTGATCATGATCTGAAAACCTAGTAGTATTGTAGTTACAGTACATGAAGAGTTGGTTGCTTGACCAACCTAGTACAACTGCTTGTGTGTCTGGTTAAATCTATGGGATAAACTTGACAAAACCAGATGATATGCCTATATCTAGACCATGCCTATGATGCAAAAACTAATGCCCTTTCATAAATAAGAACATATATTATTATTGCCTTATTTTAACTCCATTATGATTTAGATATGCCACTTGCATGCTAGAATGAGAGTAAAACTATGGCCACTCAATTCTTGCTCTAAACTGATTAGAACAGGTGCTAAATGAGGATCGTAAAGATCAACCTATGGCAGGTGGTGTAACTGTTGTTGCTTGCTACTCTTGATGTGGATCTTGATCCTTTGCTCCTTGATCTTGTTGCCCTCACCTCCTAATGTTGTTGACTAGCTCTTCCTTGAACTGGTGACCTCCTTCTTACCTCCACTAAGTAACCATAGTGTTCTTTGGTTGGTTGGATGTTTTTGTGTGGATAATCTGGGAAGAACCAGAAACGTTCTTCGTGGTTTTTGTTCACCAGGAAGAACTGATGGTGTGAGCAAAAGAGGTGTTGTGGGAAATAAGATGGAAGTGGTGGCTTAAGCTGCTTTTGCTACAACTATGCTCTTCCTTATGCAATCCTTGTGCTAGTTGTGGTGTCGACAACACACATATTTGCATGTGTTGAGTGAGCTGCTAACAGGTGGGACATGTGGTTCAAGTTTCTATGTTAGTAATTCCCTATTGTGGATGAGCTCAAGTGAATTTGGGATCATTTCAGATTTGACTATTCTCGTTTACTTGCCAAGGTGAAACTTGCCCCAACAGATGCCAATGATGTTGTACCGAGGAATATCTAGACATAAGAACAAATGCTAGTTTGCCCCCTTTTCACAGCTCGGTTAGGAAATATTAACAGTGTGTTGCACTGATTATTCTGAGAGCAATACTTCTGACACTAACTCTTTCTTTTTTGTTTCCACTTTCTTTTTGTAGGAACAACAAGAAGAAGAAGAATTGGTTATAGGCTTTAGTTTTAGGTTTATATTTTATCCATTTTGTGATTTTATTTTCTGTTTGAAAATAATGTAAAGGCATTATAATATATTAGTTTACATTATTATTCTTTTTGTTTATTATTTTATTGTAAATAGATATTGTAATACGTGTTTTTAAACAATAAAATTATCCTTTTTTGTATTTCATTTGGATCATACATATTTGTGAGTTGTGATAAATTATTACTCAAAATACTTTGTATTTGTGCTCATGTAAAAGACTTTGTAATGTCTTGACTATATTAATAAAGTTATACCTTCCTTTCTATTTCCATTATATAAAACCTATATTTGTTTATTGCAAACAATCACTTATGTCAACTCATATATGGATTAAAATAAAGAATCCCACTTTACTTAACATTGTTATTTACTTTATTTCTTTACTTAATTGCAATATAAAGTATTATGCATTCCTTTACTATTTCCATCTTCATTTTATATTTATTTGTTTCATTTACTTTAATTGTAATCTACTTTTATTATTATTGAATTTTCTAAATTCAAGTTTGAATTCAAATCAGAAATTCAAAAGAAAGTTTAAATTCTACCCTTCCAAAACACAAAGAATACCTAAAGGTTGATGAGTGCATATTTTCATCATGTTTACATTATTATTTTGCATTGTAGATGTAGGATCTTGGTATTTTACGGCGCTCGCGTGCACATTTTATGTTTGTTTTCACCAGGATCATGACAGATGATGGATCCAATGGATACAATCCTTGGAGCAGTTGTACTGTGGAGAAAAGGAGTCAAAAACAACGTAAATCGCTTATTTGGGAAATATTAATAATACCAGAAAAAACCAGAAGCGAACAAAGGAGGCAGAGAGTTCAACGACCAACTATACGACCGGAGCAAATTTTTCGGCATATAGCTCCGGCCGTATAGTTGGCGCCCTCTCCGCCTCGTCAAATAGTTTCACCCGTGCAACTAGTTCGGAGAGACGACATACAGAACACCCAGAAATCACCAAAATCTCACCTCCGGAAGGCATCTAGAGGGGGAACTCATCTGCTAGGGATCCATCTTCAACATGCGTAGATCCGGGAGGCTAAGGCATCGATCTTCATCATCCACCGCTGCATCACCAGCATCTCCATCCATCCCATCTACATCTTGTCTAGATCTTGTTGTAATTCCCATACTCGTTGTGGATTTATACAAGTATTATTCATCTATGATTGTTTCCATTACCATTGTTATGATGTTGATTGCCTCCATGTCTAAGTAGATCTCTAGTTCTTGGGGAGATGGAGAAACCCTAGCATATGATTGAGATGAGATAGAGATTATTATGTTATACATCATTATGTGTATGTGTTGATTGTCTTCATCTTAATGTTGGAAGTTGTGCACCTCCTTAATATTTGCCTCTTATGGGGACTTGATGAAGGGGATTACTTGTTGGTAGACGGAAGGATGATAGCACTTACTGTGACTATAAAGCTGTTGTCATTCTTTACGTACTAACTTGGGGGAACAAGGAGAACTCATAAAGCCATGTCCATGCCACGCGAGAAATCCCTTAATAGCGTAGTAATTCGATTGATGTCGATTGCTGTCTACTGTGGTTATGAGGATGATGTTTGCGGCGGTTGCTAGCTAATCGTCCATATATGGAGCTCCTCCCACATATATACATATTATGAGAATATTCACTATAATAATCTTGATTGCTTAGTCTAAATTGCTAGCGGTGTATCCACTATTCCCCGAGAACGCCTTTTCCCTATTGTAGTTCCAAAGTTCTATTACACACGCGATTCTTACTTTCTGTATTAAGTTTTGCTTTACTTTAAATTACCTTGTTCAACCAAAAATCCAAAAACAACTCTACTTTTCTTGCATCTTAAAGTTATTTCTTAAGTACTTTGTTTAGTTGTAGTTAAAAGCATTTTAGTCTTTCGCCTACTGCTTCCTATGGGATCGATATACTTCGAAACTAGCTACAAACGATCTGTGCACTTGCAGTCATCAAAGGTCATGTCAAAATCTATAGCACTCGCTGAGATGGCTAATTTTTAATCCATCAAAGCAAGAGAGATTCTGATCACTCTAGGCTTTTATTTTGCGAAAAAGTTACCCAAATTTTCAGATGAATGCACGCAAATGCACAAAATACTAAATCTACCCTTCGTTTAGTCCTAAATGCTGGGATGTTACAAAGAGTTTTGTAACCGTTCAGTGTGTAAACCTTATTAGTGTGTCTTACATCTTGTGAGATAGTTATTCATATTAATGACAAACAAATCAGTTTTTTCTATCTCTATGAATGATTTTTTGGTCACATTACAGTTATGAATGAGTTATTCTTATCTTTATCTAAATAATAATAGTTTAAAGCATTTATAAAGAATAAGAATGCCATGTTCGAGATTCTCGAGAATTTGGTAATTCGAAGTCATGACGAATGTGCAAATATTTGTAGTATATTCTTAGGCAACTATGAATACATTTTCCAGACTAAACCCATAGAAGGCAAAGCTTGTGTTGCCTAATGTGGTACTTCCTCGAGAAAGTGTTTTCTCATAGAAGGTATTAGTGGAAGAGAGTGAAAGTTCAAAACAAGATATTTGACCTTACCTTCAACTATCGAGTGGCTCAGCGGAATATGTTTTGCAACTTGAACTCTGCAAATAAAGGAGCGACTAATGATAATGATCATGTCGTTTCAAATGAGCACTTTTACTAAAGAAAGTAGGATTCAAGAACATATTCTACAAGTTTGCAAAATTATATTGTTGATTCACTTGCCATGTTAATAACAAGACATACCTACGAACTACGAAGAAGAAATGATGGACATAAGTACGAGATATGACTAAGAGTCATGAAATCCCATATTAAATTACATTTAAGACCGTAAAGTAAAGTGTTACTTGATCTTATTAAGTAAGGATGTTACTTGATATTTCCAAATGACTACAAAGTCACAAGGAAGAAATTAGAGATATTAAAACTAAGCCAAATCGGACCTCTCACGTCCTCACCATTTTTGACCTTCCGATCACTCATCCTAGCTATTCTTGGCCGTCTGATTACCCTTTGTATAGGACTGGGCCAAATATCTCTAGGGGAAGCTACTCTTGATATCAAATTGGCCCACCATGATTAATTGGGCCACAAAATCCCCATTAAAGGTCATCTACGCATGCCGATCTGAACTTCTTTTTAGGCGCATCAAGCGAACCCAATTCCATTCCAAAACAGACAAAAGATGACTGAGAATGAGCCGATGCGGGAGGCAGTGAAGCATCTCCGGTTGAGGAACTGAAGCGTCTATAGCCGATTGGAGTTCATCCGCTGGCGTTCCATTACAAGGTGGTGGGTGGAGCTAAACTATCGTTACTAGAATCCATTAATGTGATCAAGCTATGCCACATGCCGTGGACGATAGTGCTGGTCAGTTACAATGCCGCTACATGCTCAGCATTTACTTCATGCACCTTCGCCTACGTATGCTCTCATACGACCTTACACTGCCCCTCCACCCTCCACGCTCTGACAGTAATGCCTCCCGCAGCCATCCTTGTCTCTTAGGCGACCGATCTATCTTCGTTTTTATTCTTGTTGTGTCCCTGCCGCCCTCGAATTTCTTCTGAGAATTTCGTATCGTTTCCCTTCATTGTCTAGACACTGCTATAGGTACAGACTGCCTATTGACACAATTCTTTTTTACGAATTGATGAAGGTACTACAGGTGAAAGGATTGGAGATTGGTTCTGTTAGGCTATAATGCTCACGAGTTAGATAGACCGCTAGATAATTCGACCAGTACATGTGTGCCTCTGATGTGTAAAGTTCCATGCCACTGACTACGTTTATAATTGTTTTATACTATATATACTGCCTTTGTTTGCTGTTTGCTATAGGTTTTTAGACAGTACTGCAAGATGCCAACATGACACCTCTCACTAGCATCTTCGGCCTCATACCACTGCATCGAAACTAGCATAATAGATGACATGAAAATCCAATCTTCATAGGTCAAACTCCAATCCATTCCACCTGCCTCGCCCCAATCAGGTTAAAACATCAACCATTTGTCTAATTTTTTTGAGAAATATGAGTTCTAGGTTTACTGAGTATGGTGGTAAACTGGTTTTGTTCGCTTGATCTACTATGCGTATAGTTGGGACTGAATGGTTATGCGATATGTGAGCATGATATTTAGTCAAAGTGGCGTTCGGTGATATACTTATGATTTTCTGTATGACCCTTTTTATTGAAAAAATTAAATCTGATCAATGGATATTAGCCTTTTGCTTTAGTTCGAAGAGTACTGTCATCACCGCCGACCAATACAGATTATCCTTTTGTAGGGAAAAAACTTTTCCCTTGCAAATTCCTTTCCGGTGCAACAATAGTTAAGTTTCAGTAGAGTAGGGACTTCGGTGTTCTGGTTTGATGGCATTGTAGGGTGCAGCAATTGTTCATTTCATTGTTGCTTCCACTAAATTATAAGAATGTCGTATTCAAATTGGTATCCTCAACATCAATAATCCTAGAGCTACGGACTGGGGGGTTACGGAATGACCTAAGGACATATGTGTGATTTGTTGGTTGGTTGAGATTTTAGTGGCTTCTTGGAAAAGCGGGACATGATTCTGTTCTCCCCCTACCCGCATGAGTCCGTAAGCAATTTTCTGTAAAATGCATTCGTACGTGTAGCATTACTCTTCTCAACATACCCATAGGGAATCCGGAATGAGACAAGTCCAAGACGCGGTCGTTGCCTAGCAGATGACACATATTTGGCCCAGTCCTCGAAGGAGTAGATAGCACATAGGCATTGTCTGATCCATCACGTTCGGGAGCCCTACGTCAGGCCTGAAACACCCATCAGCCCAGTGTTTGATTAATCAATATATTAGCCTAGCATCTACATGCAAATTATTACCAAATCTTACACGGTTCATTTATTTCTTCCATATAATAGCAGTAGTGCAATATGGCCAGGATACGCCAGGTGTACTTCAAATTATTACCTTAGTTTTCACATTTATGCTCAAATCGAATATATTTGTACGAGTTCCTAACATACTATATTTATAATAGGCCGGCGCGGCAACGCGTGTCTACATGATCTAGTGAAACTTAAAAGGAAGACATAAAGCTTGATTTGTCACAAAGTATGTTTTAAAAAATTCAAAGAATTGACTACAATAGGTAGGGATGCTTAAAGTAGGTTGGATTTGCACCAAAAATTACTCCAATTTGATAATTGGTAGTAAGATTGTTAAAACTGTGTGTTCTTCAATCTCAAATATTGAAGACAAGGCTGTAATTGGTACAATGATAAGGTTTTATAAAACCATATGATTGCTAGTGTGTCGTAGTGTAAAATTCTCGATTTGATGGATGATCAATGAATTTTGGAAATTACTAGAATATCGAGAAGTCCTGCATTTAGAAGATTTTGAGTGGGAGATAAGTAGCTTTCCTAAATCTTAATATGTAGACGACATATTTTGAGTGAGAGCTAAGTGGGTATCCAAAAATCATATGTGGATGACATATTTGTGTGGGAGCGTGGCAACATTTGTATATATATATGTGATTGACATATAATGAATATTCTATGGATGAAGTTTGAATAAAATATTAAATATTGAAATCTATCAAGATAGATTAACTCGTTTAACAAACATTTTTGTCAAAATGTTCCATAAAATAGATTCTAAGAGAAGTTCAGAATGTTCTGATTTAGATTCTGAAAAGTTCAGAATAGAGAAAGGAAATAAAATGGTTCTCACTCGTGAAATTAGGAGAAACATTGAGTTAAATATTAGTATAAACAATAATGGTTAAATGATAAAAAAGAGATGTGTTGCATATCATATGCCTTGGTCATAGGTTCTTCCACGTAACCATGTTACATACTCAACGTAATGTGACCCAAATTTTATGGTTAGAAGAACAAAGTTCTTAGTTGTAAGAAAAAAAATTCTGATTGTGAGTAAATCACTGAACCAAAAAGTTAAGTTTATCCTTAAGCTGCATGAAGCGTGGTTAGGCATCTAAGTTGCATAATATGCACTATCGATTAGATCTACATAGATATAAAAGTATGTGGCTACTTGTGAAGTGGCAAGTAATATTGTTATGGCTTAAAAAAGTTCGACTTCTAAACTAAGTGTGTCTCTGGTATCCATGACAACATTAAAAGTTCACTTGACTGAACGACCGTCATTATAGATATAAGGAAAAAAGTCTCACTCTACTGGCAAACATATACTTCGATATATTATGTGATAATATGATAATGTCAAATTAGGTTATATTAACGATTTGCAAAGAACATAAGGATCTGGTAACACAGACCATAGAAATTAAGGTTTCTCCATGAGCAAGCATGATCAATCAAACACATATGTGATATGGTTTTATGATTAGTAATAAATGCTACCTAGATTATTTGTACTCTAGTACAAGTGGGACAGTGAAGGAGATATGCCCTAGAGGAAAATAGTAAAGATATATATTATCATATCTCATTAGTTCATAATAGTTTTATACGGTGCTATAACCGTATTAAGCGGAAACATTGATACACGTGTGGTATACAAACAAACCAGAGTCCCTACTAACCTCTATATACCTAGTTCATTGGGCAACTGATCGTCAAGGGACCTTTTATGCCAATTGATAATGAAGTCATATCATTAGTGAATGATGTGATGAACATTACCAAATATAAGCATTGCCACATGATCAAGTCACAAAGTTCACTATTGTAATAGCTAGAAATGAAGTATCCTCAATCCTTAGACCGTGAGATCATGTTTAATCATTGTCATCCATGGCTGCTTAGACTACATCAACCGTCACACCATGATAGGGTGATCATAAAGGGGTATGTTGGGTATTATAGAGGAACATGTTGAGGAATATGCATCAAGATCAGGATTTGTTCTTGTAGGGGTTTAGCGCATGAAAACAATAAATTTTTACCCTATGCCCATGAACCCCTGATGTTGCCAGGACCTATCTATTAGTAATATAGTAACGGGAGGGGATTTTCGCGAACATACCTTTGAAGACCGAAAAGCGTTGTCAACGCTCAGGAGAGCATGGTTGATGTAGACAAGCCGAAGCCGACCTCACGGTCATGATGAAGTCCTTGCGCTCCTGTGGCTCCAACGACTTGAGTGCCTCAAGCGTGACACCTTGCGGGGAGTTACACACGTCCGGTGCCTGACGATGACTCTCGCATCCCCGATCCAGCAGCAGTTGCGGAAGTAGAGCACCTGGATCCGAATCCCACAGTGCGACGGTGCTCTGCGGTGAAGATGTCTCTCGTTCGCGCAGTCCGAACTTGGGACCATGATCATGAGAGAGAGAGAGAGGGAGAGAGTGAGTGAGTGAGTGAGTGAGTGAGTGTGTGTGTGTGTGTGAGAGAGAATATCAATTGGAGGTCTTCCCCAAAGTGAGAAGACCTTTATTGAATATTGTGTGTATTTATCTGGCCAAATACCCCCACTATATATAGGGGGAGGGGAGGTACTACCTCCCTCAAAGTCCCGGGGTGGGACTAAAGGAGAGGAGAGGGGGAGAGGGAGAGGGTGGCGCCGCCGGCCACCCCATGGGCCCGCGCAGGGGGGGGCTGGCCCACTAGGGCGCCGGCCTCCCCTCTTGGCCCTTCTCCCTCTTGCCTTTTCCCTAATGGGCCCTCTTCCCTCTGGAATTGGCCCATTAAGCCTTTGACCATTTAAATTGATTTTCTCTTTTATTAAATAATTATGAATAAATGATTAAATCATTATTTAACATTCATTCACATATTATTCAATCTCCGTGGCTATGGAACACCTTCCACCTCCACTCCGGACATCCTCTAGACTTACCGAAACCCTTCCGGTTTTCTCTCTACTATTCTTCGGCAATTCTTCCGATCCTATAAACACTCTCTAAGCATCAAAAAGCCCTTAAGTGTGATACCCCACGGTTCGGGAACACTCCAGACATGGTCGGGACACTCCCGCACTAATGATTGACAGAGGGACCTGGATGGCCATGTGACCCCTGTGCGTTCCACGAAGATCTTTCGTCGTTTGAACTAGGACTGTCGTGTCTTATTTCCTTTGTCTCTCGATACTTGCATTGCCCGAGATCTGATCAATGGCATCACCATGTCGTGTTCAATCTCGTTACCGAACAATGCTACTTGACTCGTTCCGAGAAGTGATATCCCTGTGATCAAATCACATGCTGTGCAACTATTGGATATAACTTCTCCGAGTGGGCCCTTGAGTATCTTTCCGTCACATGGATGGACAAATCCCGCTCTTGACATCTATTGCCTCTACGATTTCCTCCGAGTACTTGAACACACCTTTATAACCACTGTATTACCAAGTGGCACTTGATGCTATCTAAGCACTCTCGGGAGACAGTGATTGATATAGCCTCATGATCTAAGGAATAGTCTACAAGGATCCATTTCTAATCATCGTAACTTGAACTTCGTGACATGATCAGGTCACGATGTTTAGGTTGGGTATTAGATCATCATCTCATTCTCAGAATGAGTTGACTCCATTTCCAATTGGCATAAATGCCACATGATCAGGAAACATGATCATCTATTGACCAATGAACCAGTGACTAGAGTTTCACTGGGAACCCATGGTTGTTTATATATCACACGTGTATTGATGTTTCCACTCATTACAGTTATAGCATGATATAGAACTTAATCATAAACTATATGAAATATGATAATAGTCCTTATTACTATTTGTCTCTAGGGCATATTTCCAACAGTCTCCCACTTGCACTAGAGTACAAATACACTAGATGTAGAACGAGGCCTGATTCTAGGAGCCTACAGTGACTTTAGAACAACCTCGAGGGCTTTCTCATGGGCATTGTGCCCTGGGACACATCATTCTACGTTAAAAGTGAACTAGCCCCGCCATAACTTTATACAACACTTTATATGGTACCCTTATCTATTATTATAAATGTATTCATCGAAACACTAGTGCAACTTTGGATGTTTTGTTCACCTCGCTTCCTACTTGACTTTAGTCGGTATTTACAGGAGATTCCAACATATTTCCTTATAGCATAACCCTTTATGCTTTAAGATATGTCATCCTTTATGGATTTGGAAAACATGTATGCAGTTCTCTATTAGACACTGCATACCAACTCAGCTCAACGTTTTGTGATTCGAACTTAATCACTTTCAAACGTTCCTTATTGGATTACATATTATGTTAATTTATCATCATGGTTTTCTAAGATAGAATCTATGTCTCAACATAGTGGATGATGATCATCCTTTTCTTTCTTTCAACCATTGATGTTAAACTTAACGCAATTCCTAATCTGAGTTATTAAGGACTAGTTCCTTAATTAACTTCTATTCCGAAACCCTTTCCCGAATCCCTTAAGGAATACTACATAATATCATAATACACTTATTATCAACTTCTACACCTCATAAATCATTATTTATTGGTACTTGCACTTTTATTCATAACACACTTAATAATCACTCTATAAGCTCCCACTAAAAATATGTTTCTAACATGTTTGGGTATGAGTCACCACTCTTACTCAAACTATGTTCCTACATATTTGAATTTGAGACTTATATTGCTCCCACTCAAAAATATGTCATTCACGTATTGTTTTAGGAAGACTTTCATAGCTCCCACTCAATTTCATGCAAATTGCATATCCACTCACTATTTTGAACAATTTCAAAATCCTTTGATCAAATATCAAACTTGGAGTTTTACTATGAGATACTAGTAATTTTACTAGTTTTAAATCCACTAGACATTAAGCACACATGAATCAAATTCATTTGAATTCGTCCAATACTTGACAAATTGTGCTTTTGTCATTCACCCCCTTTTCCACTATGGCTTTGTAGTCATTTGGGAAAATTCCAAGTAACCCCTTTTACTTGTGAGATTCAGCAACGAATTGCTTTCTAATCTCAAGGGAATTTTTCTATGGGATTTCTCATAACTTTAGCTTACCATTATTTCCTTAGTAGTTCGTAGGTATGTCATATTCCAAGAATCATGACAAATGATTCGCAAATGTCTCCATACAAGATATGGTTACATTTTGAATCCTACTTCATGTAGTGAAAACACCAGTGGGGAAAACACAATGATCATTATCATTAATTTTTTCTTTTTGTGAGGAGAATCGTTCAGGAACGTTGCACTTCTCAGCACTCTGATGCAGGGATTTGAATCCTCATCGTGTTTTTCACTATCTTCCATTTGCTTCATAATCGAGAAATATCACTAAAAGTGAGTTTTCTCAAGAATGCACCAAAATCCAAGCAATACAAGTTTTGCTTCCCTTTTGGTTTCAGCTATGGATTTCATATTCAAACTTTCCAATGAATACTCTACAAGGACTTATCCGCTATTGTTTTGGCTATATCGGATAACCCCAAAACTTTTATGACGATCCATACCAGATGTGGAGCCGCTTTCACGAATTCAAATGGTTCACTATATATTCTAATTGAGTGCTAACTGATGGTCTCTACATCTACACTACAACGATTTATTTGGCACCATCTATTCACCCATTTTGATATCTAATATCATATTGAGATGCTTTGCATTTTGACATTTCAAAACGCTTTGCATTCCACAATTTCTTTTATGCCAATCTTATAAAGTCGAATTTCATTACTATTGATCGAATCATAGTAATTAGATTCTCTTTTATATTCATACCCTTTTATTAATGAAACACTTTGATCAAATCAAATAGTTTCATACTTACGTTTCCTTTGGTAAACTTATTTACGCATTTAAACAATCATATAATTTACCATTTCGTTAAAACACAATACATCGAATATGTATTTACTTTTAACAATTCATTAAAAACTTTGTATTCAACTAATACACGGTTTTCAAGTTATTTTGCCGAACTTAGGCATGATTTATATGTGATAAGAAATCAAATGTCTTTCACATATTATCACATAACTTTTGAATTCAAACAATGGCTTCATTCATTAATGAATATATCATTAAGTTGGGTATTTTAAGGCATTTCAATATTTTATAAATGTTCATGCATTATCAATTAGTTTCAAACAACAACGATAATTCACATGTAATCAAACAAGATATGAACACAAATAGAAATCATTCATAAAAGTGGAACAATTGTTTGTTACAAGCTCATATGAATGACCGTCTCACAAAGTGTGAGACACACGAAGTTCATAATATTTTGATTACAATAATCATCCTAAAACATAAACTAAGTGATAAATATCAAGGGAGGGTGCCGTCGGCCATCATCATCATGCTCGCCATCAACACGCAATGTCACCTCCTCTCTAGCAAGCACCTCTCATGCAAAAGGACATGTTTTTAGCAAAACAGAACAAGTATCAAATATACTTAACACTGCAAATGTGTTTGTAAGATTATAACATTTATAAAATTGTATATCAAATTTATACCTTTGTCATTGATGACCTCGGTGACATTTGGTTCAACCAACACATTCCTGAGATGTGTTACGAACCGGTGGAATTCCATTTGTCGGGGGGATGACCTCCGGATACCCCAACCGGACAAGAAATACAGCAGTCGAATCGTGTTCGGCTGGCCAAGCGCAGCCGGACGAGGCAAGTCAAGCCGGCTACCGTGAGGTAGCCGGAGCGGCAGGAAGCAGTCGGCTGCAGCAGCGTAGCCGGAACCAATCAAGAGGACAAGGCGACGTGTGGAACAGTGCGCGGTATGCCCTGTACGACGACAAGACTGGCAACTACTCGGCCATACCGAAGACTTTGCAGGGATGACGCAGGAACAGTGGCCCGATGCTGACGGCAGGTCGCACGGTGTTCACTGTGCCCACGATAGCCATACCTCTCGTACTCTGATGGGACATGGTTGTACCGGATACTGTAGATGACCAGCCGGCTGGGGCCCACCCGTGGGGCTTGCCAGTCGGACTGGCCAGAGAGACCGTTGCCTCTCTGCCTATATAAGGAGAGGCAAGGCCTCAGTAGAAAGGGTTGGTCATTGTGCATTTAAGACAAGTATCTAGAGAATACAGCTCGAGGAGCACTTGTAGCTCGTATATCGCTCATAGTCAGATTAGCATGAGTAGGAGTTTTACCTCACCACGAGGGCTCCAAACCTGGGTACTTCCTGCATCCAGCTACGCTTGCTTATATCCAATCTCGACTGCGGACGCCTTCGATAGCTTCCCTGCTAGTCCCCACAGCTCTATCTAACCTTCTTAGGTACTGTCGTTCCCAATTCAACGACACCATTGATTCCGCGTCGCCTCTCATAATGCAAGTCCTGACTTGTTCTTGGTAGCTTGGTGGCAGCGACCGCAGCACAAAGCCATTTGCAAAAGAGCCCGCCATCCAGCTATCCAGGAAGTATGCAGGCCTCATGTACACATCATGCATGTGCTACAAGTGGTCGCCAAGTGAGGAGTTATCCTCCATCTTAATGGAGAGGAAGTCTCCCATCATCTCATGCTCCCATATGCGTGCTTGTTCCACGAAATGTGTCCTAAGCTGTAGCATTACCGTACGAGGGTTGACATCACCCATGAAAGGCCACAGCTCGTCCACCATTCCGAAACGCATTGTAACTGAAATGAAGGAGGCCATCTCCCTACAGAGATAGCGGTCTTCCCGTTGTTCTAGGGTCTCTAAGTCAATGGGCTGATCCAAATCCATCCCGTAGAGTATGTAGTTGACCACGTAATTCTCGCTAAGGAGAACGTGGAGACGCACAACCCATATAGAGAAGTTTGATCCATCTAATCTGAGCTTCTCTCCTTATAACCAATCAATCATCAACAAGAAAGGTGGCATCAGGGAGAACTTTTCTACATTTACAATTGCAAAAAGGAATTTAGACTAAGTTTATAATTAAATGAGTTAATAATAACTCCACTCAGAAACACCTATCCCCATAAGGGTTCCTAGTTATAACACGACCCCTATCAGCCACATGTCCCCCGATCATCACGGCCATCAATGTGGGTTCAAGGGTGGATGCTAAACGTCAGTCACATCATTCATGCGACTCGTGCTTGATCTTTCGACCATCCGTGTTCTGAGGCCATGTCTGCACATGCTAGGCTCGCCAACTCAACCTTAGTATACTCGCTGTGCAACATGGCTTACACCCACTATATGCGAACGTAGATATGTCTGACACCCACGCCTGTACTATGGATCGCCTCATACCAAAGAACTTTCTTGGTGGTGCGCACTAAGGGGGAACACAATCGTTGGTAATTCTTAACAGGGATCATGTTATTAGGCTACCATCGAGTATCTAATATTAGCACACAATAAGATATACAAACAATAAAATTGAATGTAAATGCGATGTGATATGGTCCTTCACGTCGTGATCTCCATCTGTTGTCACCGGATTCCGGCGCTAGGGTTCCGGCGTCGTAGACACTAGGGTACCGGTGTCTTTCCGGCGTGGTAGTCCGTCACCTCCGTGACTATCTACTACTACGTAACATAAGGTAATCACTTTACCTTTGCCACAACCATATCACAAAGCAACGCCCCCTACAAAACAAAGTTAGACGCCTCTACTTTATCTTTGCATGTTTTACGTGGCTGAATGGGCTTTCGCATAAGAACCGTTCTTACCTACGAACTTTCAGCACAACGCTGATCAAGTAGTTGTCTCTACTACACCCCGTTTGGGGCCCTCCGTTGTAAATGGCATACCAACTAATGCGAGAGAGACAAACACCCCCATAAGCCACTTTATACGATACAAGCCGTATGTCAAGCATGGTCCAGTCTCGCTAATGAATGTGTAAAGTCGGTTGGGGGGCGCTTCATCAAGCATTACTGCGGTATGCACAAGTACACATGGGAGGGTAACAATTAAAAGATCAACGCCCACACGCTACATCTCATGTGTTCTACCCGTACTAGCATTACTACGCATAGATCTAGCTCTGATACCACTGTAGGGGTTCTGCGCATGAAAACAATAAATTTTTACCCTACGCCCCTGAACCCTCATGTTGCCAGGAACTATCTATTAGTAATATAGTAACGAGAGGGGATTTTTGTGAACTTACCCTTGAAGACCGAAAAGCGTTGTCAACGCTCATAAGAGCATGGTTTATGTAGACGAGCTGAAGCCGACCTCAAGGTCGTGATGAAGTCCTTGTGCTCCTTTGGCTCCAACGACTTGTGTGCCTTAAGTGTAACACCTCGTGAGGAGTTACACACGCCTGGTGCCTGACGATAACTCCCGCTTCCCCGATCTAGCAGCAGTTGCCGAAGTAGAGCTCCTGGATCCGAATCCCGCAGTGCGACGGCGCTCCGCAGTGAAGATGTCTCTCGTTCGCGCAGTCTGAACTTGGAACCACGGTCACGAGAGAGAGAGAGAGAGAGAGAGAGAGAGAGAGAGAGAGAGTATCAATTGAGGTCTTCCCAAAAGTGAGAATACCTTTATTGAATATTTTGTGTATTTATCTGGCCAAATACCCCCACTATATATAGGGGGAGGGGAGGTACTACCTCCCTCAAAGTCCCGGGGTGGGACTAACGGAGAGGAGAGGGGGAGGGGTGGCGCCGCCGACCACCCCATGGGCCCCGCGCGGGGGGGGGGAGGCTAGCCCACTAGGGCGCCAGCCTCCCGTCTTGGCCCTTCTCCCTCTTGCCTTTTCCCTATTGGGCCCTCTTCCCCCTAGAATTGGCCCATTAAGCCTTTGACCATTTAAATTGATTTTCCCTTTTATTAAATAATTATGAATAAATGATTAAATCATTATTTAACATTCATTCACATATTATTCAATCTCCGTGGCTATGGAACACCTTCCACCTCCACTCCGGACATCCTCCGGACTTACCGAAACCCTTTAGGTTTTCTCTCTACTATTCTTCGGCGATTCTTCCGATCCTATAAACACTCTCTAAGCATCATCAAGCCCTTAAGCATGATACCCCACAGTTCAGGAACACTCCAAACATGGTCGAGACACTCCCACACCAATGATCGACAGAGGGGCCTAGATGGCCATGTGACCCCTGTGCGTTCCACGAAGATCTTTCGTCGTTTGAACCGGGACAGTCGTGTCTTATTCCCTTTGTCTCTCGATACTTGCATTGCCCGAGATCTTATCAATGACATCACCATGTCGTGTTCAATCTCGTTACCGAACAATGCTACTTGACTCATTCCGACAAGTGATATCCCTATGATCAAATCACATGTTGCGCAACTATTGGTTATAACTTCTCCGAGTGGGCCCTTGAGTATCTTTCCGTCACATGGACGGACAAATCCCTCCCTTGACATATATTGCCTCTATGATTTCCTCCGGGTACCTAAACACACCTTTATAACCATTATATTACCAAGTGGCTCTTGATGCTATCTAAGCACTCTCGGGAGACAGTGATTGATATAGCCTCACGGTCTAAGGAATAGTCTACGATGATCCATTTCTAATCATCGTAACTTGAAATTCATGGCATCATCGGGTCACGTTGTTTAGGTTGGGTATTAGTTCATCATCTCATTCTCAAAATAAGTTGACTCCATTTCCAACTGGCATAAATGTCACATGATCAGGAAACATGATCATCTGTTGACTAATGAACCGGTGACTAGAGTTTCACTGGAAACCCCTAGTTGTTTATATATCACACGTGTATTGATGTTTCCACTCAATACAGTTATAGCATGATATAAAACTTAATCATAAACTATATGAAATGTGATAACAGTCCTTATTACTATTTGTCTCTAGGGCATATTTCTAATAGTTCTCTGTGTGACGAGAATATACACTAGGCCCACTCAGTGAGATTACATCCATAAATGTTGCGCAACATGTGACTAGGTCACAGGGATGGAATCTCACAGAACGAGTAAAACAACACTTATAAGTAACGAGATTGAACAAGGTATTATGATATCAATGATCAGATATCGGACAAGTCAAGTATCAAAGTAACCAAGCGAATTGGACTCGACGTTTATGGTTCAAACGACATTAGACATCGTGGAATACTTAGGAGTCATAATGGGCATCTCAGTCCCGCTAATGATCATTGATACGAGAGGTGTCTCAATCAGGTCTGTGATTTCCTAAACCGTAGGGTAACACACTTAAGGGCATGATGACGCTCAGAGATCGTTTTGGTTAAGTCGGAATCACCGGAGTAAGAAAGAGAGAATACCAGAAGTGTTCTGAGAGAGAATCATAATTGTTTTGGGAGAATCCGAAGTTGTTCGGAGGAGCCGAAAAGTGTTTCGGGTCAAGAGGAATTTAATAATATGCATTTACGTATTAATTGTTAGAATTAATATTGAATAAATATTTAAAATTAAATTTAAAAGGGAAACTTCCCTAAGGCCTTGTTTGGTGGAGGAGTTTTGACGTGGTTTATTGAGAATTATCCCGGCCTAAGTTAAAAACACTAGAAAACAAGTTTGGTCTGTTTGGCACATAAGTATCGGACGGGCTCGGCCCCGGCAATCCCTGACAAAACACGTCGGATTGGAGTGGAACCGCGACATGTCTCTGCCCTCGCGTTTTTGATCGTGGCTGAGGACACCGCCATATGCTCTTCTCCTCATTGCTCATTGCCCTGGATGAAGAAGACCGATTGTTGCTTCTCCCTCCACCACGGTCTAGCAACACAGGGCGTGACACTTTCCTTTGGCATGCCTTGCATTGGACCGGTCGCCAGGACGCCAGCACACTACCGCGGACGACCAGAACTGCAGACGAACACTGGGCCCTCGTCGAAGCAGGCATGGGCATGTCGCATTGGGCGTCGGCGCCTATCAAGGCTATCAGGTAGCCGACCATTCTCGACATGGTGGTGATGAACTAGCCATGGACCTGGAGCTCAAGGACCTTGTCGGCTCTTACGCTAAGACATCTTGCCGGGATGCTTGTACGCATGGAGCTCATCGATTCTTCTCCAATTGTTTTATCCCTAGAACACACGTGAACGCAAGAAATTTGATTTGTATTGCTTCACATTATGACAGTATATGCTTTTTCTCTCAAAGAATCAAATTAGTTAAAATGCAACCAGATCAAACTCGTTCATCAAACAACAAAAACTTGTTGATGGGAAGGGGAATGGGGTGGAGAAGAGGATTGGGTGAACGGAGTGTTTTCACCAAATCCCCTAAGGATAATATACTTTAGTAAAACACTCCAAACCTCTCTCGCCAAACAAGGCCTAATGGGCCAAATTACCGGAGGGAAATGGCCCAATAGGACATGCCACCCAAAGGAGGCATGGGGCAGCCGCCGCCGGCCTAGGGCCGCCGCCCGGTGGTCCCTACCAGGATGCCAGCTCCTCCTCAGACCGCGCGCACAGGGCCCACCTGGTCGACCCTCTTTCCACGTGCTTCCACCTCTCCTCTCCTTTAGTCCCATCCCGGGACTTGAGGAGACAGGGGTCTCCACTTTTTTTCTATATAAGGAGGATCCTATAGGTGGGAAAAAGACACACAAAAATAAGATATTCTCTAAGACCGTTTCCTTAGAGGATTCTCTCTCTCTCCTCTTTTGTATCTGCGGCCCCGAGTTAGGGGCTCAGGGCTGCGTGCGCAAGAAAGTGCTTTGCTGCGGCACGCCGTTGTGCTGCCGAGATTCGGCCATAATATCTACTTCCGCACTCTCGGCTCGACCAGAGAACCGGAGATCGTCGTCGTGCACCGGATGTGTGCAAGACCACGAAGATGCTGCCACTTGTGGCATCTGGGTTGTCGTGCAAGGATCTGGAGTGACTTGCGAGGAGCTTCACGACCTTGAGGTTGGTGCGAGTATGACTACATTATCCATATTTTCCGAACGTTAAGCACTTTCAGTTTACAAGGGTATGTTACCAAAACCTTCTCCATTACAGCATTACTTCTAGATAGATCCTGGATATTGGTGTTGTGCTAGTTAGAAAATTTTATGTTTTCTGCTATGAACCCCTTCAAGCTAAGTGGAGTGACGGATTCAATTCTATTTTTCCTATTCCTTTTTATTTTCTTAAATCGCAAAAAATAGTGGTGACGTGCAAAAAAATTTGACGCGCCTTGGCTTGTGCTTTATTTGGTACACCACTAGCATTTTTTTGCCGCGGGGACTGGTGGGTACCACTTATTGGTGACGTGCTTTTTTTTGCCATAGTGGTGTGGCATGTGGTTTTCTAAAAACACCACTAGTGAAGTGTCATCTATGAGCAAATCTCTACTAGTGGTTGAGTGATACGGGGATCCAAACATTTTTTTGTAACAAAATACATCAATAGTAATCTTCTCCAACATTACATCATCAACTACATAAGGGACAATAAAACTAGGGGAATCGTCGAACCAGGTGGAAGGAGAATATTTACCTTCCGTATCTCCTTTTTTGACCGATTTAGCTTCCATAGCTAGCTAAATAAGAAGAATATGATGTTTTGTGAGCAAAGGGCCTTTGTGTAACCTCGAAGTGCCGGTTCACTAAGATAACACTCCATGGAAAAATATCATAGAGAGCTTTCCACGCAAATATCTTCACCATAGTATAGGTGCATAAGATAATTTATGCATTTTAAGGATGTGAAGTCATGTTTCATGCATAACACGGAGCCAACAAAAGACTGTCTACAGTCTACACAGACTAGATAAGACTGAGTGCATAGGTGATGTTCAAGTTTCTTAATGGAAGTTGGATATTTCATAACTTGTTTTATGGTTCTAAAACACTTTGCACATGTAATTCTACAAAGGACTTTGAACAACTTAGATTTCGCCTACGCAGCAAAGCACGAGACGATCATTCTACTATTTTGTTTACGACCGCATGGAAAGAAACTAGGAAAAATTAAATACGTTATAAAGATAGTCAAACTTCTGAAAACACATGTAGACCCACCACGGCTATCACATAATACCGAAACACAATATAAGAACATCTCCAATCGCATTCTCAGGAGAGTGTTCCCAGGGCAATTTTTACATTCGGACAACGAAATTTCCACTCGCATTCCCAAGACGCCGAATTAGTCCGGATTTGGCCCAACTTTCATCCGGCATTCCTAGGCCAAACTCAGGGCGCTAGAAACTGCCTGGGAACGCCGGACGCAGCGAAAATACGTGCGGGCCAGCTCTGTCGACGACTCGAGGCCGAGTTTCCGTCTTTCTTCTCCCCCTCTCGCCTTTCTTCTCCACACCCCGCCACATCTCCTGTCAGTTCCCCGAGCTCCCGCCCACCATGCCGCCCAAGGGTTTCGTCAAACCTTGAACCGCCGACGGCGTGCCAAAGGAGAAGAAGCCGAGGCAGCCGAGGAAGCCGGTGCCGAGGCCGGATGGCTAGACCGACACCGAGTGGGCGAAGGAGTGCCGGCGAAAGAAGATCAAGACAGATAGTTGATGGCCCAAAATATATCAAGATCGTTGGGGAACCCCAAGATGAAGGTATGATGAGCACAGCAGCAAGTTTTTCCTCAGTACGAAACCAAGGTTATCAATCCAGTAGGAGCAAGGAAACATCCCAAAGGTGTAGCTAGCTGAACGATGGCAGGACGCACTACCGGTGCCAGCGGCAACATGGAGACCTGCACAACACAACCATAGAACTCTGTCCCCAACTTGCGATGAGGTTGTCAATCTCACCGGTTTTACTGAAAACAAAGGATTAAACGTATCGAATGGAAGGAAGTAATAGTTTGCAGAAAGTAAACACAAAGCAGTAAACAGTTTATAGATTGTATGTAAAAGAAAAGGACCAGGATCCATAGTTCACTAGAGGTGGCTCTCCTTAAGATAGATAACATGCCGGGTGAACAAATTACAGCGGGGCAATTGACAAACACCGAGAAAGCAATACATGCATATACTAATCATCTTGACTCCTTTGAGATTCGATTGGGCGTTACAACATTATACATAGACCGCCATCCAACTGCATCTATGACTAATAATCCACCTTCAGGTTATCATCCGAACCCCCTCCAGTATTCAGTTGCAAGCAACAGATTATTGCTTTATGAATTGCGTGTAATGTAAACAATACGATTGTTCTATGAACAAAGGATTGTTGTTTTCTCCCTAGTAGCAACAGCACATCTAGTACCTTAGAGATTTCTGTCACTTCCCCAGATTACCAGAGGCATGAACCCACTATCGAGCATAAATACTAACTCTTGGAGTTGCTAGCATCTACTTGGCCAAGATAGCTACTAACAACGGAAAGCATGCAAGATCACAAATAACAAAGACATGATAGAATCAATAATCAATCTGAAATAGCATCTCAATATCCATCGGATCCCCGCAAACACAACATGCAGAATTACAAATAGATGATCTTGATCATGAACGGAGCTCACAAGATCTAGACATGAAAGCACAAAGGAGGAGAACCAGCCATCTAGCTACTACATGGATCTGTAGTCCAAGGATGAACTACTCACACATCACACCGGAGGCTTGCATGGTGATGAAGAAGGCCTCCAGGGTGAAATCCCCTCTCCGGCAGGGTCCAGAAAGAGCATCAGATCCCTCCCGATCTAGGGATAGATATGACGGCGGCTATAGACTCTTTCGTGGATTTTTGATCGGGTACTTAGGGTTTTCGTCCCGAGGGCATCTTATAGGCGGATGGAGAGGCCGAGGGGGTGCTGGGGTCGGCCAGACCACCCCCTGGCGCGGGCCAGGCCTCGACGCACGGCCAGGTGGTGTGGCCGGCCCCCAGCCCTTCTCCGTCTCTTATTTTGGCATCTAATGACTTCCGGAAAAATAGGCACTTTGGCTTTTGTCCCGTCCAATTCCGAGAATATTCATTTTCTGTCTTTCCTGGAACCAAAAACAGTAGAAAACAGGCAGCTGGCACTATGGCTCTTGTTAATAGGTTAGTCCAAGAAATCATATGAAAAGTACTCCAAAGTGTGGACAAAACAAAAGAAAGTGGATAAAACCTAGCATGGAACATCAAAAATTATAGATACATTTGCAATGTATCAACGTCCCCAAGCTTAACTCCTGCTCGTCCTTGAGTAGGCAAGTGATAAAAAGAAAGAATAATTTTTTAGGTGACATGCACCATCAAAGACTTGATCAAAGTATTTGTAAAACATTCAAAGCTGGGATCATAGTACTTCAATCATAACATGAAAGACAAAGTTCTAGCAATAAGACAAAGAAACTATGATGCAACATGAAAAGGCATAAACAAAAGATTCATGAATAACAATGCTTTGCAAGACGTTTGTTTGTTCCACATAAAGAAAACATAGCATAATAGTATTCAGCTTGTCCCTCATAGAGTAGCAAATATAAATGCATAGGACACCTTCAAAGTTCATAAGAGTGACTAGATACAAATAGTTTAAAACAAGCAATATCAAGATATGCATCAATCAACTAGTCTTGGGACAATGCACATAGAACTAAGAATGGCCACTATGCTCTCAAAGTAGGTGCATAAAGGTAGAAGGTGGAGACTCAATATAATGGTGGAAGAAAGGCCTTCATAAAAGGAAGCAGAGATTCAAGTTTCATAAAGAGCTTCCAAAAATTATGGTACTTATAGATTTCAGCTCTCATTGCCCCTATCATAAGCATCTTGAAGTGATTAAGGTTAAAGTGAACAAACTATGGTGTACATGCTTGACAAAGTATAAGTTAGAAATCTCATGTCCCTTGAATACGAGGGTCGCTCCTCATTATACTCAAGTTTAGTCACCGGTAAGTTCTTGTCATACATGTGTATCATAGAGAACCGCCAACGGGGTACCCCTTGCCCGATGAAAGGGAAGAATCCCCATATCAAAATGAAAAGGCAAGCAGACAACAAGCATCTCAGTAATCTTCTTATTTACCATGGGAATATAGTGCTTTTTCTCTCTTTCCTCTTTTCATGATATCCTTTTTTTTCTTTTTCTCTCTTTTTTTTCTCAAGGACTCTTTTTTTTATAAGAAGAATGCTTCATAGACAGCTCATTATGGTTACGCTGCAGGTTTCCACCATGTCAGCATGGATTAGACCAGCGGCCCAGGCGTTTCTCTAACACATACACATAACTCCATGGACTTACAAGCTCCCCTTCCATTTCACACCGACGACATCCATAGACAAAAGAGCATGATATCAACTAGGTACAAAGTACTCGTGCAATGTTGAAAGCGTTCCCCGTGACAACATGGTTCTGCTAATTTCCAACAAATAAGTGCAAGCATATACAACATAGACGACACAATGGTTCAAGTTTATTAAGGGCAAGAAAAGTAAAGTGTGCCATCAAGTTCGTGAGAGCTTTAATCACTAGTTTTCTCGTGACAAGTTTAATTTGGAAGGTAAACAAAAGCATGAATATACTTGGAATAGCATAAGCTAGTAGGTAGGTATGGTGGACTCTTTGGAATAACTTGGTTTAGGGAGTTGGATGCATGAGTGGAACTCATACTTGGTTGTGGAGGCTAGCAAAAGAATGGGAGCGACAAACTAAGAGAGCAATAATGGTCATAATCATGCAGAGCGACAAAACATCATTAATCAAAGCATAAAGTGATACTACAAGTTGAAAACTAAAGGATCATAAAGGCTAATGGTGACTTGATATAGTCATAACATGGTGTGAGCATGCGCCAAGTCAACCCAAATAAAGCATCAAAGGAGAATACCGCTATACTATGCTTTAATATGCTAAAACAACGCATGATTCATCCAAGGCACATTAAGCAATCTCAATTGTTTATAACAAGTCATGCTACAGCAAAGAATACTAAGCATAAAACCAAAACAATATCAAGCATGGCATGATAGAGCATAGGCCACAGTCAAAAATGAGCTCTTTTTACCACATAAGCATGAACTTTCCTACTCTTTTCCAAACCAAACCAAACTATTTGAAAACCAATGTATGAAAGAGGGGGTCCAACCAATTTATTTAGCAAACTAAGCAAACGAAAAACCAAAAAAAAAGAAGACGCTCCAAGAACAACACAACTGTGCATGAAACAATAAAAATGAAGCGTTTGGAAGAAACCTGGGATTTTTATTGATGACGAAGGGGATGCCTGTTGGGTCCGTAGCATAGAAAACAAAAAATTTCCTACGATGAGAACTACACGCCAAGATCTATCTACTAGGTACAGAGCAACGGGTGGACATACATCCATCGAGAACTTACCCTCGAAGACAACGAGTTTTGTTAACGAGTAGGAACTCGTGGTTGATGTAGTCGTACACTTGCCGATCTCAAGATCGAGTGGAAGTCCGAGCGCCGCAACTCAGCAGCGCATCCGTACTTGCACACACGTTCAAGCCACCGGACAACCTCCACCTCCTCGCTCTAGCGATCCAGCGGAAGCAGCAACTCCTTCTAGACGAAATTCCACCAGGAACATGTATCTCGCTAATCCGAGACCATGGGGGAATAATTCTAGAGGGGGAGAGAGATCCTTCACAAGGAGGTGTGTGGAAGGAGGGAGAGGGTGACCTTTTATAGGAGGAGGGGGTACCCCCTCCATGGCCGGCGCATGGGGGTGACCCCTCACCTCCCACATTCATGTGGTGGTAACCCCTCCACATTAAAATGGCTCTTCACATTCCCTTTTAAAGTCCCCACTTTAAATGCATTAAAATTCTCTAAGTTTAATGCTCTCTCATTTAATAAAACTTTTTTATTAAATTTATTCAGAATTTTGTTAATTACTTTAATTAACAAACATTCACATATAACCCCTTGCAATATTTCAATATCACATGCAGAGCCACTTTCTGCAATTTCACCCGAAACAATTTCCGGTTTCTATCGAAAAAATTCCTGCGCTTTGCAATTCTTTCATCTCAAACATATGTGCTCCAAAATGGTGTCCGGTAACTCTTAAGTGTGTCACCCCATGGTTCGCGAATAATACAGACATGATTGAGACTCCTCTCAGATCAATAATCAGAAGCGGGACCTGGAGATCCATACTGACTCATGCATATTCAATGATGACTTCTGTCATCGTGAGAACCTTTAACGCTTGTAATTTAATCCATTTGTCTCATGATATAATACATGTCCGAGATTCAATCATCGGTATCCAAATACCTAGTTTGATCTCGTTACCGACATGCACTCTTTTCTCGTTCCTGTGATATAACATTCTAGTGATCACATCACTTGCTTGCAAGCTATCTCAATGTGATATCACCGAGAGGGCCCAGAGTATATCTATCCGTCATCAGGATTGACAAATTCCACTCTTGATCCATGAGCCTCAACATAACGCCTTCGTAGTACTGACCCATCTTTATAGTCACCCTGTTACGGTGTGACGTTTGATGTTATCAAGATACTCTTCCGGTGTTAGCAATTAACATGATCTCATGGTCTAAGGATAAAGATTACTTCATATGATGTTATAGCAATGTAAACATAATGACTTGATCGTAATTCTATACTTCGAATGAATGTTCATCACATCATTTCACAAATGTTGCGACCTTGTTATTAACAACATCCAATGTCCATGATCAGGAAACCTTGATCATCTTGTTAATCAACAAGCTAGTCTATAAGAGAGGCATAACTAGGAACCCTTTTTGTTTATTAAACACACATGTATTGATGTTTCCGATCAATACAATTCTAGCATGCAAAATAAACATCTATCATATATAAGGAATACATAATAACAACTTTAGTATTGCCTCTCAGGGCATATCTCCTTCGATGCCTTGGGCATCCCCAAGCTTTAACGCTTGTACTTCTTGGATATTTCTTGGGGTGACACGCGTGGCATCCCCAAGCTTAAGCTTTAGTCCATCCTTCATCTCATTACTCATTCCTTCCATACACCTGAAATTTTTCCTTCATACAAAACTTCACACAATCTTTATTAGCAACATTAGTGCACTCAAGATAAATAAGTCTTAAGGTTCAGTTCCAACACCAAATAAACTTCCATTAGAACACTAGCTACTGTAGCACTTCCCTCAAAAAGCTCAATTCCCCAAAAGAACTCAAAAAGGAACCAACAAGAAGCAAATGCAGAAAATGGCAGAAATCTGTCAAAACAGACCAGCAGGTAAAGACGAATTTTTTCGAAGACCTTTTGTTGCTAAAATCAAAAAGTGTTGCACTAACTAAAGTTAGATAACAACCTGGGGCAGAAGCACAAAAATTCACGCCTCAAAAAGACGTCAGAGATTTTACACGAATTTTTACGGTGAAGCACAGAAATCTGTTTTGGGACAGCAACTTTCCCAATCATTACTTCTCTCTCATTAGAGGTTACTCTTGTCACAAAAAGTAAATAAAAAGGATAAGGAGTGGTTGTTACAAAGGTAATAACTTCCAAGTCTCATCTAAAACTTTTGGGTTATCTCCCAATAAGTACTTTTCTTTAACGCCTATAAGTTAGGCATAAGAAGCAAGAAAGAATCAAGTGTCCTCAAATGAAGAAGCATTAAGATTAATACCAGAAATATCTTCAACAAGGCAAGGTATATTATCCAAATAAGTTCTAGAGGATCCTCTCTCAATGCTCTTAGGTTCACTATTTTCATCAAAAGGGTTTTCAGGAACAATCCAATCAAGATTCTTTTGTATGGCTTCACGTATTGCTACTAGTTTAAAGGGTATTGGTATCTTAGGTTCCTCCCCATTAGGTTCGGTTTTGTTCATCTTTTCTCGTGTACCAGCAACATCTACACATGAGCCTAGCATATTGAAACGTTCAAAGACTTTTCTAGCTTCCTTGGCAACATCATAGAACTCCTTAAACAAAGTTTCTAGAATAAAATCCCTCTTTTCAGGGTCCTCAATTTCTTTAAGCTTAAGAATCATTACTTGCATTAAGGGGTTGAGGTTAACAAACCTAGCTTCTAACATGTGAATTAAAGAAGCTGCAACAATCTCATAGTTTGGAGCAATGTCGTGGTTGTGTCATAGCAGATGCCATGGATAGGCTAAAGGTGGGGACTAAATGCACTAGGGGAATCCAGGGAGGGATAGTGTGGTGATTCCACACACGGAAGCTTTGTATTTGATTCTCCTTCACAGATTACAAGTGCTCCTCGAGCTGTATTGGAGAGAGGAGGAAGAAGGAACTCTCTTACTCTCTCCACTAGCTAGCCCTTAGGAGCTCACTAGTAAATCACTACACACTAGAGCTCAATCTTGTCTAGGCCAAACAGAAATCAACCCTTTCTACAGAGGTCCTAGCCCTCCTTATATAGGGATGGCTAGGTCTCCACTTAGGGCATACGTGGAGGCATATTCAAAGGAATATGCCTCCTCCCAAAATAGTAAGCCGACCGGGTCACTTTTCCCCCGCGTCATCTATGCAGAGGCTACGTGAGCCTCTGCGGCGCCTGCTTCACCCGACATTGGCTTCGTCACCTTTGTCGGCCACGCCTCGGTGGTCCGGTCTCTGTCCGCTTCGCTCACACTTGCGTACAGTAGTCACCTTTGACCAGCGAGATACCTTCCTTCTCTTACAAGCTTGATATAACCCGGATCCCACATAGTTGATCCGGCCACACTTGTTCCTGCATACAAGTTAGATACATGTTACCGACATATGGCTTGAGTCGGTTGAGACCAAGTTAGGTAGACGTCCCCTGGTCCGGGTTACTCCGTGATCCGGCCTGCCTTGAGGTGACTCGGCCAGCACTTGCTTTAACCTTGCCGTACCTCGGCTAACTAGGCCTTTATACCCCGGCGTGACCCTACCCGGGGGTATCCCCCCAACACTAGTCCCCGAAGCTGGTGCGGTCTTAGCTGCCTTAGCCGCTAAGGCCACAGCAGGTTCAATTTCACTGAGATTCTTGCTCCTTCTCCGAGTTATCTCCTACTCCGGATTCTATGGGTTTACTTTCCCTTGGCACATTCCAAGTTTTTACTTGTTGGCCGGGTTATCACATACCCATCCGGGTCATTCTTCCTTCTCTCGTACACTTTCCCACGTGGAGGCTAATCATTACTTTGCCTCATTTTAAGGGCCAGCAACAGTAACCGCCGCAGTAATTGTCAGTTATCACTGTACGCACGTCGCATCGCGCCTGCCTCCTCGTTAACCACAACATAACGTCACATTGTGGGATCCGTTGCGCGTTGTGGCCCTTCATGTGGCTCGTCGCTGATTGGCTGACCCGGACCATACACGGCCACACTGTGTGGCTTGCCCGCAAAACGCGATCCCACTACCCCCTTATGGGAGTGGTTAAATAGGGGAGGGGCGCGCCCCTTGGGTCATTTCCCCGCCCCCGCGCCCCTCTGCCTCTGTCTTTTTCCTCTTCTTCTCCGTCGACAGCGCCACCGCCACCGCATCTGAGCAGCAGCGTCGCCGCCGTACTTCCTCCACGCGCTCCAGCACCGCCGCCACCTCCCCTCATCTCCTCCGCCACGGGTCCCCGCCAGTCCAGGCCGCTGCCTCCCTCCGCCGCTAGCGCAAGTGAGGAGAGCGACCTCGAAATGACTGAGGAGGAACTCACCATCACCGAGCAGGAGATGGAAGAAGACGCGGCGCACGCCGATCGTGGCGCGTGGGCCGGATCATGGGTCTGCCAGGATGACCTGGATTGGCTCTATCGCACTAGGCGCATCTCGGAGGGCATCACTGCTCGCCTTGCTGCTGCCGAGCTTGCCCCCTCAACCAATCCGGGTGAGTACGTGGTGTTTATATCCCACTTCCAGCGGGGGTTTGGCTTGCCAGTTAGCGATTTTTTCCATGACTGGTTGAACACATACGAGCTCCAGCCGCACCACCTTCTAGCCAATGCCATCACATCTCTCTCCGCCTTTTCCTCCACCATCGAAGGCTACGCCGGATTATGGCCCACGAAGGAGCTCTGGATCCGGTTCTTTGGCCTCCGCCGGAACGTAATTCCGAATGTAGATCTAGAGCCGGAGGATAAACAACTCAAGCAGTTCGGGGCTACGTCAATCTCTCCTCGGAAGTTGTCCATCTTCCCCCGAGTCACGGGACTTGACTCCTGCAAGGGATGGGCCCGGACTTTCTTTTATGTCCGGAACAACACCACCGAGGATCTGATCCGGCTACGCCCCTATACTCCGGGTCCTCCTAACCTGGATTTGTGGGACGCTATCCCAAAGAAGCCCACAGTTTTGGCTAACCAGGTCAACAAGAGATTCAAGGAGCTGAAGGAACTCGGATTGCGCAACGAGGATGCCATGATCACATTTGTCTGCAACCGGATCTCCCCCCTCGAGAAACGCACACATAAAGTGTGTCACATGAGCTGGGGCCGCGACCCCAACCAGACCTCGTCTTTCGAGTTAAGCAACACAGAGATCTTCCGCTGGGTCAAGGCCTTGTTCTCCACCCACAAAGACTTCTCATCTGAGTGGACGTGGGGAATTGAACACTTTTGCCGAGATAGGCTTCCTCCTTCGGTAAGTCTCATGCTCCAAACTTTCTTCCAAATTAAATCATATGTCGGTCTTTTGTTGTAAGTTTTAATCTTGTTGCTTTTCCTTTTCCTTAGTTGTTTCTTCAGCAAACCATCGAGGATGGCACTGAGCCTTCCCTCAAGTGGGCGCCTGACCGGGACACCTCGGACGAGGAGGAACCGGATCATGAGATGTTCCTTCTGATGGCAGATGCAACGAAACGCCCCACCGGTAAACTCTCTTCTATTAGAGACTGGCCCGACGATGAAGATGATTCGTATGTTGAGGTGATGGAAACATTTGACGCCGTCCCCCTTTCTTATGCTTTTCCGGCATCAGCTAACCCCGGTGGGCAGATCCATGAAGACCCTCCCCTTGCTGTGGGTGATCCTGTCCCGGTGGCGCCGAAGAAGAAAAGGGGAGCTGCCTCTGCATCCTCCTCCGGACCTTCTCAGCCGGCAAAAAGGCAGAAGAAGTCTGGGGACAAAACTGCCACCAAGCCTCCAACCAAGGCCACGGCCCGGAGGGCTCGGAAGCCCAAGGAACCCCTGACCTCGGATGAGTAAGCCTCTTATCCCTTTTCCATTCACTTGTTCTTCTTGTGTTATAGTTTCTCATCATACATTATTTGATTCGGTAGGGCCGCGGTGGAGGTCCCACGGAGTGGATCCGGCATTGCGTCGCTGCTCCGACACAGCCCCTCTCCTCCTCGTGGCGATGATTCTCGCCCGTTGAGACCCATTCCGGAGGGCAACCTCGGAGCAGGGGAGACTGGCTCTACCGAGGCCACAACCACCACTTCGGCTCCACCGCAACCAGCTACCACCGAGGTTCTCTCAGCACCTCTGCCGAAGCAGAAACCAACACCAGTACTAGCACCAACTCCAGCACTAGTAGCAACAACCAAAGCAACACCAGCAGCAACAAAAGCAACAGCAGCAGCACCAAACCCCTCTACCTCGTCTAAGTCTTCCAAGGCTCGGCGAGAAGACATCAGCAGCACCAAGGTTGGCGCCAAGGCAGCTCCCAAGGGCAAATCTGCTGCAGCAACCTCAACCTCTCAGCAGCAGCCCAAGGGCAAGAAGGCACTTGAGGTTACCAGGGCAGCGTCCGCGAGGCTGGACAGCGCACACTCGCGTCCATGCTTCCGAAGAAAACTCCACCGCCGAAGGATGCCCCTGCCGAGCCATGCTGATGCGCAACTTGTTTTGCACACCAGCCCGGCCCTTGCCCAAGTTGAGAGGAGGGAGGCACATGCCAATGGTTTAGTGGCGCCACACATGCTAAGCGTCGAACGATACCCTCCGACCTTGATCGAGTTTGTAAATAACTGGAACAAGGAGGAGTTCGTCTACAACGACGATCTTCCAGAGAAGTTCGGTCCCACCGAATTTTCTGCGTAGATGAATACCGCCACCAAGGCCATTAACCTTGCAGGTCGGATGATTGAGGTACGTTACTTCATCTTTTCTTTTAACAAGTTGTAGATATAATTGATATAGCCATTAGTCCCCGAGCCTCCGGAGGAGTAACTTGTTACTCGGCCGGATGCTCCTTTGAGAACTAACGTAGCTCCTTGATCACTTCGAATATGCACACACCTAAAGCCGGGTTAAGTTCCACTTGGCCCGGATTTCGTACATTTCGAATATGCACACACCTAGAGCCGGGTTAAGTTCCACTTGGCCCGGATTTTGTACACTTCCAATATGCACACACCTAGAGCCGGGTTAAGTTCCACTTGGCCCGGATCTTGTACACTTCGAATATGCACACACCTAGAGCCGGGTTAAGTTCCACTTGGCCCGGATCTTGTACACTTCGAATATGCACACACCTAGAGCCGGGTTAAGTTCTACTTGGCCCGCATCTTATACACTTAGAATATGCACACACCTAGAGCCGAGTTAAGTTCCACTTGGCCCGGATTTTGTACACTTCGAATATGCGTAAGACTAAGTTGTCCATCTTTGCTCTTTCAGGTGACCACCAACCGCCGGAGCACTGAGTTTCAGCGTCTCCTTGATACTCACAAGATGCTGTGGGCAAAACATAATGCACTTCTTGATGAACACGAGAAAAGGGGTAAGTTTCTTCCTCGGCATTTTTCCATTTTCCTTCATCTTCTTCTGCCGAACTAACCCATCCTTCGGTTTTCGCAGCTGGGGTGGAGGCTGAGAACACGATCATGAGGAAAATTTTGGATCAAATCAAGGGTAAGTTATTTTTTCTCAACCTTGTTATGCTTTCCATCTCCTTTCCTCCTTGGCTCGGCAAACATTCATACCTCAGCTTTGCCGGGTCAACAAACTATTTCAGCATCTCTTGAATATAGTGTGCCCGTGCCTGATATGATGCTGCATTTTCTCGAACAAGTAGGACAGCATTAGGCCGAGCTCAAAAAGAAAGATGATGAGCTTGCCCTTCTCCGAGCCAAAATGATGAGATTGCCAAGCTTAAGGCAGATATGAAGAAATTGAAAGTAGAGCACCAAACAGAACTCCAGAAAGCCGGCCAGGACTTTACTGAAGAGCACGAGTGCCTCAACCTTCAGATTTCCAAGGACCAGGAATTACTCAAGGAGGCCGACATCAAGCTTGAGTCGGCGAATGCTGAACTTGCGCAACTCCGGGAGAGGCGCGACAACTGCATCAAGGAGTTGTCCCGGGTTCACAGCCATATCTCTAGTAAGTTCTTTTCCTTCAACTGACGTTGATCTTTCCGGGTCTGTTTCCTTTACTTGCCCCACTTGTTTTATCTTCCCAGGCAAATTCCCAGAGAGCGATGTCATTGGATCCAATGCCGTTACCAAGTTCCGCCAGCAGAGGGGTACTCCATCTGGCCCTGGGTCCATTCCTCTCGATCTCGAGGACTTGATAGTTAGTTTGTTCGCCCGAGTCAAAGTCGTGAGGAACTACGGCAAGGATATCTTGGATGTGGTAGTCCGGATCTTCAACGCCTTTTGGCCTGAGGAGGATACTCCGGAGAACCTGGCTATTCTTTTATCCCGGCTTATGGAATGCGAGACTCAGCTCGATCTCTGGAGAGAATCTGTTGGACGCGCCGGAGCTAAGACCGTTCTCCACTATGTGCTCACATGGTACGAGAAGATCGACCTTAACCTCCTAGCGCGCATGCGCACCGGATCCAAATGGTCCAGCGACCCAGAGTGGATTGCTCGGTGCAAGGCTTGCGCTCATAGCCTCATTGAATATGCCCCCATTCATGAATGGAACGAGGGACCAAGCTTCCTAGATGTCGCTGATGTCGAAAACGTTGAAAACATTGAAGATGGCTCGGATGAGGACGAAGAGGACGATGCCTCGGACATCGAAGGCAGCGAAGATGGCGCCGAACTTCACTAGTGGAAAACGGGCCTCCAGTCCCGGCCCGTAAGAGGCTTTAGTCCCGGTCCTGGTAACCGGGACTGGAGGGGCGGGACTAAAGGCCCACCCATTAGTCCCGGCCCTCTTACCAGCCGGGACCAAAGGGCATCCACATGGCTGTCTCTGCGGGCGCTGGGTGCCCCCCCATTAGTCCCGGTTCGTATTACGAACCGAGACAAATGGTTCTCTGCCGCGGCAGAATTTTAGGCACTTTCTCTGCCGCGGCAGAGAATTTAATTTGTATTCTTTTTTCATTTCAAAATAGTTTTCTACGCTACCACATACCGTACATGTTCGTGCATACATAAGCTAACTTCTCTTAAGATCGAGCATACAAATATATACATGATAGTTACACATGGAGATCACAATTATCGGGACTAGAACCCGTCTATTCAATTACACGGTCGGGGATCATTGGCGCCTATTCACACTAAATTCTCCGGCGTCATCTATCATCTCGTTCATCAAGAATCCTGCCAGTTCTTCAGCAATTGCTACTACGCGTTGCTGTGGTAGGAGCTGATCCCGCATTTTCTCGAACTATATAAGAAAAGGAGATCAATATGAATATCAATCATGATAACAAAAAGTGACGGTAATAAAAATAATGTTATGAATGTATTGCTTACATCGACTCTATAATCATTCAGCTCATTGGTAAACGTGTGAATGAACTCGAAAACATAGAATCCACATAGATTCGTCCCCTGTGGCTGCCTCGCGCACTTTACGAGAATAGAATTCAATCAAAATAATAATCCAGCATCATAATTGTATTGAAACTAGAAGTAAAGAGATGCGCCTACTACTTACCGAGACCGGCTTAAATGTCAGCTTCTCAGTAAAGTCACCCGTAACCGTACTCTTGAACGGGTTCCAAACCCTACCCGGTAAAGAAAATGAATGAGTTATTTATTACGTGATATCTCAGGAAATCAACGAAAGAGACCGCTGTAGCGCGAAAATTACCTCTGGAGCATGTCCTGCATGTCACTAAACTGTTCCAGGGGTCTCTTTAATGGGTCCATGACTTCAACTCTTCCCTTATCAAGTTGAATGTCCATGAGAATCCAGTGGAAACTGTACACGTTTATATATACATCAGTAACTCATCAATTACACTTAACATCGAGTAAGCAAAAGAGAATGTGTACAATAGAGTAAGACACTCACGCGAAATTGTAAGGAAACAGTATGTGGTCACAGAAATTTTTCTCCGTTAGAAACCTTAGAAGGTTTTCCTGTGTGTCCTCGGGTTTATCCTTTAGCGTCCGACAATGTATTTTATCTGGGTCAATGAACCCAACACTGAAGATTGACCTTCTTTTACATTCCATGATCTTCATTCTACATAATAATAGAGTACAAAAGGATATAATTAGGATAATTACATGCAATGAACTGAACAACTGAAAAAAATGAACAGCTTATATATAGACAATGAATTCAACAACTTACAGACAATAGCAACTCATGAGACTTTTGTCGAGGGCATCGAAAGTATATAACTGGAAGAGTTTTGGAAACTCAACATGGACCTCTTCTTCTCGGAAGTAGTAGTCATGTGGGACTTTCGCCACGATCATTATTCTCTCCTCCTTTACGGCTTTCAAGTACCATTTATGTAAACTCCGCATTTGTGTTGTCAGTTGTTGGAACTGCTCAAAGCTGACCAGAGGCTTCCCTGGGACATATGTAGGGACTACCTGAGCCTTGGGTAACTTGTCGTCCTGGGAACCTAGCAATTCCTCAACAGTCACATTCATAGCGGCCTCAAGCTTCTTAGCTTCTTCCATATCCTGCTGGGGAGTGTCATAGGATACCACCTTGAGGGGTGGGGTCGATTTTTTGGCCTATTCCCCGAGATGGGGGACGTTCTTTCTTTTCCCGGTTGCACTTTGACTTGATGATTTGCTCCCGCTTGCAGTTCTACTTGATTTGCTCTTCTTCACTTCCTTATGAAGTGTGCGTCGATAGTCATCTGGCTTATGGTGCAAGTCATAATGCGATTTTGTGTTCAGAAAAGAAAGTGCATACGCTTTTTGCTTCTCGGTGTATACCGGGGCGGGCTCGGGTTTCTTCTTTTGAAGCTGCGCAACACATTCGGCCTTTACGATCATGTCGGTTTCCTCGTCAGTACGATCGTAAGGTCTAATAGGAAGATTCTTATGAGGTACTCTTGGGAGGGTCGACATTTGTCGTTTTGGGCTCCTGCGTCATTTAGTACTAATCGGAGGCTGCGGCGGAGATCGAGATGGACTCGGGCTGTGGTGGTCATAGTCATGGGGTGGGCTTCTTGGAGGTGATGGAGGTGAAGGTGACATGCGACCACTCGGAGGCGGTGTTGGCTTTGGCGTCCAACCTAGACGCTTGATGTTGTTCTTCTCCCATAGAATGATACCACCCAGTACTTCTCCGCGTGTCCTCTCACCTTCAGGTCCAGGGATGTCAAGCTCCATTGAGTCCCACCCCATTGCGATTTCATCCAAACCAACTTTAGCATAGCCAGCTGGAATCTCACGGCCATGCCAGCGTGCGCCAGGTGGACAAGGTAAAGCACATCCGACCGCCACCTTGATGGATAGGTCCTTCACCTTCTGATGGAGCTCACAAGATGCCTGCTCCTTGATTCCATCCACGGGGCAGCCGGGACCGCCATCTACCATACGTGCATCGTCAGAAGGGACCTCCGATTCAGCCACGCTGCTTTTCCGCTGAGATGGGACGACGGTAATATCGAGTACAGGATCTTGCAGGCGCGCTGCTCCTCGAAGTTCGTCAATCTGTTGCTGATGCATTTGAAGTGTTCCTAGCAACTCGGTGAACCTGTCTCCCTCCTCCTCCTGCCATCGCCTCTTTGCTCTCTCTCGTCTCCTATAAGTATCTCTGTCTTTGGGAAACCCCATCTCCCACGTATAACTAGGGCCAAGGCCTCATACACTTCCTCCGCGTTCGTCATTCCCGAGGACCTTTGTCAGCAAGTCTTTCTCTCTATCGGGACTGAACTTTGTTGTCCCCGCTTTAATCTCCTTCACCACTTTCTGCCATGTATCCTGGGGTATCCTAATCCTGTCACTGCAAATAAGGTCCCCTGAACTTTCGTCATACTCTCTCCCATGCCCAAGGAACCAATTCCTTGCCCTCAGATCCCATTCTTCGCGTATTGGTTCTGGAGTGATCCCTTTAGCAAGCAGCTCATTCTCTTTAGCATCCCACTTTGGCATGGCAGCCGCGTAGCCCCTGGCCCCAGGTGATCGTGATATTTCTTCATCGCGGCATTTTTCTTGTTTTTTTCTGACATTTCCATAGCAGGTTGTGACTCCTTGTACTTCACAAATGCATCCCAGTTAGCCTGCTGCTTCGTTAGATAACATTCAAATTTAGGAGTCCTCTTCATCTTCTGATACTTTTGCCATAATGCTTTCTTCCAGTTCTTGAATAGTTCGGCCATCTTCGTAAGAGTCCACTTCTTTACTTTCTTCCTCAATGCAGCTGTGTCGGCATCATCCTCACATTCTGGCAGGGTGAAATGTGTCATGAGGTCATTCCAAAGACCCTCTTTGCACCTGTCGGAGACATACTCACCCTCTTTCGCCCCTTTGGTCTTATTGCACTCTCGAACGGTGATCGGGATGCGATCCCTAACCATAACTCCGCATTGTTGTTTAAATATAGTTTTAGCCTTTTCGGGTTCCACCGGTTCACCCCGTGGTGATACTCGCGTAATTGTATAACGCGTAGATGCGTCCAACTTTTTGGTCGGGCCTCGTTTGGAATATTTTTTGCTCGATGTGGAGGCCTAAGATAAGAAACATTCGTCAATTTATATACATATACAACTCAGTTAATGCATCTACTGATCACCATACTTCATATATATACCTCGCCGTCGACTTCTCAACCACCGGAGCCGTCGGCTTCTCCTTGATCATTTCGGTCGACCTCCTCCCCCTCACCGGAGGGGTTCAGATAAATCGACGGAGATTCGGGTGGATCAACATGGGGGGTGTCGTTGATCATATCCTCGAGAATTTCTTCATGTGCTAGGTCTCCCTGGATTGGATCCATAGTTTTCTACAAAATGCAAACAATAACATTTTTCATTCAATATTGCTGCATAAAATAATACTAAACAATAATATGAACACGCAATTTGCTACCACCCTAAGTCCGAGGACCCGCGAGCACTACCACATTAACCCTAAGTCCGGGGGCCTGCGAGCACCACCACCCTAACCCTAAGTCCAACTGCCCGCGAGCACTACCACCCTAACCCTAAGTCCGGTGGCCCACGAGAACCACCACCCTAACCCTAAGTCCGGCTGCCCGCGAGCACTACCACCCTAACCCTAAGTCCAGGGGCCCGCGAGCACTACCACCCTAACCCTAAGTGCGGGGCCCGCGAGCACTACCACCCTAACCCTAAGTGCGGGGGCCCGCGAGCACCACCATACTATATACTACAATAACATATTATGTAATAAACTAATTAACATACTACACTAATATATACTACTAAAAAATAAAAAATACACTTTATATTACACTACTATATACTACTAAAAAATAAAAAAATATACTACACTAATTAACATACTACACTAATATATACTACTAAAAAAATAAAAAAATACACTTTATATTACACTACTATATACTACTAAAAAATAAAAAAAAATCAACTACACTAATTAACATACTACACTAATATATACTACTAAAAAAATAAAAAATACACTTTATATTACACTACTATATACTACTAAAAAATAAAAAAATATACTACACTAATTAACATACTACACTAATATATACTACTATATATTAAAAAAATACACTATATTACACTACTACATACAACTAAAAAATAAAAATAAATACTACACTAATTAACATACTACACTAATATATACTACTATATATTAAAAAATACACTTTCTATTACACTACTATATACTACTAAAAAATAAAAAATAAAAAATATATAATTAACTAGCTAGTAGCTAGAAGTGGCCGGGGGTGCCGCCCCGGCTGGCCTGCTCGCCCACAGTGGCTGGCGCCGCCGCGCGCCAGCGTGCACGTACAGCTGTCGCACCGCCGATGCCGGATGGGAGAAAGGGGAGGGGCGCGATACCTGCTGGTCGGGGGCACACGTGCGGCGGCTGGATCTGGCTAGCTGGTGGCGGCGTTGGAGTGGGGGGACGACGCGCTGGTGGCGGCCGGATCTGGCGGTGGAGTGGTCGGGCAGCCTGCCGGCATCCTGTGCGTCGTCGTCCTCGCGCGCTTCGTCCCTGCAGCAGAGTGTGGTGGTTTGGGGAGAAGAAGGGGCGCGGGAATATAAAGGGGATGTACCTAATCCCGGTGCGTGATAAGAAACAGGACTAAAAGCCCCCCCCCCCTCTCCTTTAGTCCCGGTGCGTGCCACCCAACGGGACTAAAGGGTTTTTGGTCCAGCCCAACAGGCGCGCGCCAACGCCACACCTTTAGTCTCGGTGTGTAGCACGCACCGGGACTAAAGGTCCCTTTTTCAAAAAAATCACCCTGGGGCGTGCTCTGTTTAAAAAAAATTAATTAGCATATTATTTAAACATTTGAATTTTACAGTTTTTGCATACTTATGAATTTGAGAAAAAAATTAACATGAAAAGTTCTTGAATATGAATAACTAATCCAAATCTATTTTCTGTTTTATAAAATAATTATTCTAACTAGTGAAACTAATAACCATTTTGCCATTTTCAATTTAAAAATGCATTAAATATTATATTTTGCATATTTTTAAATATCTAATCCAAATCTATTTTTTGTTTTATAAAATAATTATTCTAACTAGTCAAACTATTAACCATTTTGCCATTTTCATATAATTCCGATGCTCCGGTGGTCTTCCTCCGGCGAAACCCTAGACCGAGGGCCCCGGATCGTCTACCCCGCCTTATTTTTTCCCGCCCGTTCTCTTCCGGATCGTAGCCCCTTTAGGGTTTAGGGTTTTTGGTTTAGGGTTTAGGGTTTTTGGTTTAGGGTTTAGGGTTTTTGGTTTAGGGTTTAGGGTTTTTAGTTTAGGGTTTAGGGTTTAGGGTTTTTAGTTTAGGGTTTAGGGTTAAGGGTTCCCTCCTCTGACTCAGGGTTTAGGGTTTAGACTCATATCTATCGCCTCTCTCCACTCTATCCCATGGCTTCCACCATACCTCTAACCCCAGTGGGGCGGAGATGGAGTCTTTCACGGGCTAGCAGGAAAATATTTTCCGAGGCGGAACTTCGGAAGATGCCATAGGGCGTGTGCACCAAGGGCATCTTCGAGAAGTTCCGCCACGGGAGATTTCCCAACCCTTTCCTCCATCCATGGGGATGAAACTCTCCATCCATGTTGGCTTGTTGAGTTGCTTGCCATGGCGTATCGATGCTCCTTTTATAGGCACGGCGCCGCTTCTACTTTGTCTTCTTCGTCCGACAGGGCGTCGTGCGCTACATGCTTAATCTCATCGAGCAGTGCGTCCACCCACGCGTCCTTATCCTACCGACAGCTTTAGTCCCGGTTTGTGCCCCCGCCCGGTACTAAAGGTTACCCACGCGTCCTTATCCCACCGACAGTTTTGTTAGATGACACAAAAACCACCTTTAGTCCCGGTTGCACCCACCAGCCGGTACTAAAGGTTAGCCACCCCCCAGATAAGGCCCTCCCAGATAAGCCTCCCACAGATAAGGCCCCCCCATCTTTTGTCCCGATTTGAGCCCCCACTCGGGATGAAAGTTTCCCACGCCACTGTGTTCCCGCGCTTTCCACCGGTTCCCACCTCTGTCTTCCCGCCATTTTTTCTGTATATATATGTACGCTTGGCCTCCATTTACATATCACATCTAGACTCATCATTCTCTTCCCATGGCTTCCATCGTATCTCTAACCACCCGGGAGGCGGAGGCGCTTTGTGCCTCAAACTACCCCTGCTCACCAGGCTACCACGTCCCCACCGGCTGGATGCTGAGCGCTGGAGGCGTGCCGGTCCCTCCTGTCCCTCTAGGTGTGGAGCGCCGGATGGCCATCACGAACCACTACTACCTCGAGCTCACGCCAGAGCAGCGGAGGAATCCCAACTGGCATCCCGACTATTTCCCGACTTGGGAAGCCTTCTTCATCAATCGGCGTGAGAGGGCGCTCGCCAGGCACGAGGAGGACGGCCCACCTCCTTTGAACTTCAATGAGGCTGGCCTGCGGCTGTGGTGGCGCGGCCGGACTCTCCAGAGTGTCATGGCCTACAACACGACCGGCAATAACCCCCGCCTGCGGTACCCTCAAATCCAGCCCACGCGTGCCCAACCTTCAAGGTTCGACTACGGTGACCCCGACGACGACAGCGACGATGGCGCCGGTGACTACGACGACTACAGTGGCGTGTATTACAGGGCTAGGCAGGAGCATGACTGAATCACTCCAACCATTAGGCATGTTTCTTAATTTTCAGTTGTGCTATGTATCCTTTGTGTTTGTGGGTTCCTTCTCTTGTGATGGTTCCTTCTCTTTGTGTGATCACCTACCGTGGCTCAGAACGTCTAGTTTGATTGAGCAAGATGTATTACATGAAAGGGGACCTTTATGTCTCAAATAAAAGGTTTAATACATTACATAGATTTATGTCTCAATTAAAAGTTTTATTACATAGATTTATGTCTCAAATAAAAGGTTTAATACATTATTACACATCACCAACATCTAGTGTTGTGGTTTTCTTCTGCACCGTAGCCATGGAGAATCTTCATCATTTAACAGGATGCTTGGGTCAGTTTTCACTTTGAAGGGCGGAATTTTATGAAACTTATTGTAATCTTCTGACATGTCTGTCTTGTCATCCACTCCCACAATGTTTCTTTTCCCTGAAAGAACTATGTGGCGCTTTGGCTCATCGTATTATGTACTCTTTTGCTTATCTTTCCTTTTTCTCGGTTTGGTAGACATGTCCTTCACATAGAAAACCTGAGCCACATCGTTGGCTAGGACAAATGGTTCATCCATGTACGAAAGATTGTTGAGATCCACTGTTGTCATGCCGTACTTTTTGTCTACATGTACCCCGCCTCTTGTCAGCTTGACCCATTTGCACTAAAACAAAGGGACCTTAAAAGTAGGTCCATAGTCAAGTTCCCATATCTCCTCTATGTACCCATAATATGTGTCAATCTGCCCATTGTCATTTGTTGCATTAAAGCGAACACCACTGTTTTGGTTGGTGCTCTTTTTATCTTGGGAGATCGTGTAAAATGTATTCCCATTTATCTCGTACCCTTGGAAAGTACATATAGTCGATGATGGTAACCTGGCCAACGAGTACAACTCATCTCCAACAGTGGTGTTATTCATGAGATGTGTCTGTAACCAATTGCCAAAATTCTTCTCGTGTTCCCCATTAATCAAGGTTTCAGGCTTCCCCGAGTTTTCGGAGCGTAGAATATTCTTGTGTTTCTCGACATACGGAGCCACCACGGTGGAATTGTGTAGAACTGTGTAGTGTGCTTGAGTGAAAGAATGCCCGTCCCTACATACCATTGATTTCCTTCCTAGTGTGCCTTTTCTAGTCATCCTCCCCTCATACCGAGATTCAGGAACACCAATCGGCTTAAGGTCGGGAAGAAAGTCAACACAAAACTCAATGACCTCCTCTGTTCCATAGCCCTTGGAGATGCTTCCTTCTGGCCTAGCACGGTTATGAACATATTTCTTTAAGACTCCCATGAACCTCTCGAAGGGGAACATATTGTGTAGAAACAGGACCGAGAATTCTAATCTCTTCGACTAGGTGAACTAGGAGGTGTGTCATAATATTGAAGAAGGATGGCAGGAACAAAAACTCAAAGCTGACCAGACATTGGACCACATCAATCTGTAATCCTGATAGACTATCTCGATCGATTACCTTCTGAGAAATTGCATTGAGGAATGCACCTACCTTCATAATGGCTAGTCGAACATTTTCTTGTAGAATTCCCCTCAATGCAACCGGAAGCAATTGCGTCATAAACACATGGCAGTCATGAGACTTTAGGTTTTGAAATTTTTTCTCTTTCATATTTACTATTCCCTTTATATTCGACGAGAAGCCAGACGGGA
This sequence comes from Avena eriantha, assembly GCA_910589775.1. NCBI lineage: Eukaryota > Viridiplantae > Streptophyta > Magnoliopsida > Poales > Poaceae > Avena > Avena eriantha. The sequence continues at coordinate 68,944,707 of OU342741.1, forward strand.
CCTTTATACTGAAAAGGACTTCAAAAAAGATTTCCTTCTCTTCTTTGGTAAGAGCGTAGCTGGCAAGCCCTTGAAACTGCCCTGGATGCTTGCCGTCTCATCCTTTATGATTTTGCTGGTCCTCCCGTGATGTCGGGGTATCTTTTGACTTCCCATACAAGCCCAGGAAGCCTAGAATATTCACGCAAAGATTCTTCGTCAGGTGCATCACGTTGATTGCAGAGCGGACCTCATGCACTTTCCAATAGGGTAGCTCCCAAAATATAGATTTCTTCTTCCACATGGGTGCGTGTCCGGTAATGGGGTCTTTCGGAACAGGTTGTCCTCCAGGACCCTTTCCCAAGATTGCATCCAAATCCTTGACCATACCAAATACATCAGCACCACTATGGGGGACAGGCTTCGTCCGGGTTTCTGCCTTGCCATTGAAATGCTTGCCTTTCTTCTTTAAGGGATGATTGGGCGGAAGAAAAAGACGATTATACGGGTACACATTCTTTCTACATTTATCCAGATATATACTTTCAGTCTCATCTAAACAGTACATGCATGCATTGTATCCTTTGTTCGTCTGTCCTGAAATGTTACTAAGAGCAGGCCAATCATTGATGGTTACGAACAGCAATGCTTGTAGGTCAAATTCGTGCTGTTTGTGCTCATCCCACACACATACACCTGGTTTGGCCCACAACTGTAGAAGTTCATCAACTAATGGACTTAGGTACACATCAATGTCGTTGCCGGGTTGCTTCGGGCCTTGGATGAGCACTGGCATCATAATGAACTTCCGCTTCATGCACAACCGAGGAAGGTTGTAGATACATAGAGTCACGGGCCAGGTGCTGTGACTGCAGTTCTGCTCCCCAAAAGGATTCATGCCATCGGTACTTAGACCAAACCATAAGTTCCTTGCGTCACCAGCAAAGTCCGGGAAGTCTCTCTCGATTTTTCTCCACTGCCGACTGTAGCATCCCATCTGTCTAACATATGTAATGCTACATGGTCTAGTAATATAATTGCTACTTCCTACATATAATTGTTGCATCATAATTATATCATGCTCATGTCATCATGCCACCTTGCATTTGAGCATCATATAAAACCCTTTTTCATTGGTTCTTCTCTCATATGCATTAGTAATTGTATTTGGTTCTTGATAAATGCTTGATGCCCAAGTTGAGTTAGGGGTATATATTTTATTCAACTCCATCACCTTTTCATTGTCACCACCTTATAATTCCACCATCCTAATTATCCATGAGCTTTTACACTTTTCCTTTGGCATTTAAATCTAGCTCATGTGGGTTGGGATGGATCCACTTCTATTTTCCACATGCCCTCACACTAGCATCATGTTGTTTTCACATTATTAATATGTGGAGCCACCTTTGCATGCTAGGTGAGTGGCACCCCTCTTTCTAGCTTCCATATGGATTGTATTGGAATATTTGCTCATGTTTGGAATATTTTTAGGCTATTATTCATCTAGTGGAACATACACACTAGCATGTCCCAAATTATGTTCAAATATGATCATCTCCATCTACTCCACATGGGACCTACTTTTAATTCCTTTTGCTTGACCTTTATTCCATATTTGGGAATGCATGGAAATAAATGCCATGGGATTTAATTTTGTTCTCACAAAATTAAATGTGGCATCTACTATTCATGCATGGGCCATGCAAATCCCACCATCATCCCCTCCTTTTGGTTTTTCTTGTATTTTTGGAAGTGGAGCATGGATCTTTGAGAGTCCATTCATGTTGGCTCTATTCTTTTGCTTTTACCTTAAACCCTCACCTTCCTCTCCTTTTCACCCTCCATCCATGCATGATCAAGGGTGATCATAGCTAAGCCCTACCCTAAACCCCCTCTCTTTATTCCTCTCTCTAAACCCTAACCCTAACCAACCCCTTACCCTAACCTCACCTCACCACCCTCCTTTCACCATGCCGAGGCACCCCTCCCTCTCTCTGCCAGCAAGGGCCCACCTAGCCCCTCTCTACCCCATGCCGAGCTACCGCTCCCTCCAACCCTAGCTCCTACCCGAGCTCTCTCTATCTCTCTCTCTCTCTGCCAAGCCAGCCCCACCACCAAGCCTCTCTCCCTGCCTCTCCTTGACCTTGCCCTGGCCCCACCTGGCAGTCCCTGGCCACCCCTCCCATGCCCTGGCCGAGCCATGCCCCAGCAGTGAGGGAGAAAGAAGAAAAGGTGGCCGAGCCACCTTTTTCCTTCCCCACGCCTCCCACGGCACCCTTCTCCTCTCCCGTCCCTATCCACTCCCCCACGTATCCTCTGCCGTGCCCAGATCTACCCTGGCCTCTGCGCCGCTCCCTGCCATCTCACCTTCCCCTGCCACCATCTCCTCCATCGTCGGCCTCACCGTCGGCATCCACCACTTTCACCGTATCCAGGAGGAGGGCGTGGAGTTTGGGTTGTTGGGGAAGACCGTGAGGCCCCTGGCGACGTCCCTATGCACATCAACGACGAGGAGAGCGCCCTGAACCACGGCACGACGACGACCCCAAAAAAAAACCTAACGTCCGTCGGCCTCTGCAACGCCGTCGGCCTGCTGCTCCCCGTCACGATCCGAGCCCTCCGACGAGTCCGCGGTGAGCTCCCCTACCTCCCTGACAACCTCCTGCTCACCGTCGCATCCTGGTCACCTAGATCCCACCGACGAACGCCCTCTGTGCGGCGCGTGCGCGTGCGCCTTCCTCGTCGTCGCGCCGCAGAAGGTACACCTAGCCGCGCCGCGCTTACCCTGCATCAGCCCCAGTCAGCTCTAGTGGTCGCCGCCGCCTGCGCGCGCGCGCACCGCATCGCGGGTTCGAGCCCCCACCGCGCCGCGCATTTCCATCCGTCAGCTTCGTCAGAACGCAGAGAAGAGAAACAGTAGCGACGCGCATCTTTCAGAAAACCCCTTTTTAAATTTCTCCCTCAACCCGCGGTACACCAGGCCCCACCGGTCAGCCCCTTCAACCTTTTTACAAAAAGCACCCACGTTTTCGTAATCCCTAACCCGCGCTCCAACCGGACCCCACCTGTCAGCCGCAGTGGCAAACCCCCTCACCCCCCGCTGGCGCGTGGGCCCGCTCTAGCATCGAGTCCGCCTGTCAGTTGCTGCGGCTAGCCTTCCGCGCGGTAAGAACAGCCTGGCGCGCGCAGCTGCACCAGTTCAGCTCAGGTCCCACCCGCCAGTGACTTGGGCTAGGTTTCTCTGGGTGGAAAAAGTCTGGCCTTTTAACTGTTTAAACAAAATGATTTCAGAAAATGTTTAAATACAAATTTACATATGTTTTAACAACTTTTGAATTATAATTCCAAATAATACAAATGATATTTGTTTTTGAATCAGAAAAATGTGAGGAATTCAATTATGCTATTCAAAATGTTGTTTGACCACTTTAAATTTTCGAGATGGTTAAAATTACAATAAAATGCCCTTTTCTTAATTAAGTAATAACTTTAATTCTACAACTCCAAATTCGACATATAATATGTCTAAATCGATCAGCGCGACGAGCCCGTTCTATCTATGCATTCCATGTTCTGAATTGAAGCATGCATCATGACATTAATAAAAATCAGAACTGTTTATGGCAATAAAACTTGACCAAATAAATAATAAAATGAATTATTCTTGTCCCCACACCTCACCCTTGCCATGCTACATTATTGCCATGTAATTTGTGCATCATTCATCATGGCATGCTTGTTTGCTTGTCGCATTTTAATTCATATGCTTGTGCACTTTATTTATATTGGCCCTTGTTTATTTGGTTCTTCTTTGAATAGACGCCCAGCAGGAGAATTATCAGGAATCACAGGAGTTCTACCCAGATCCATCTCTCGCTTCAACTGAGCTACCAGGCAAGCACTACCACATGCTTGCATACATATAGTACCTATTGCATCTATCTTATTCTTGCATCATGGAGTCGCGATTGCATTAAAATGAATCCCAAGTACTGCATAGCATTTACTTTTAAACCCCACCGAAGCTTGTTCCTCCATCCCATGAGCCATTACTACAGGAGTTGTTTGAGCCATGCGAGTCGTAGAATAGCATGTGTAGGGTATGTGAGTGTCTGATGGATAACGAGGTACCTAAACAACTTAACTTGAGTAGTAATGGGATAACTAATGAAAGAGGCACCGGTGAGCAATGTCTGCTATTTGGTTTTTCATGCTCACTTGTGTCCCGTAGGACCCCGAGTACTTGATTCCTGTTCCTTGACTATTCGCACTATCCACATCCAGGAGGCCTTATGGACCCCCCTGAGCCAGAGCTTGATTCATTTCTATTTCTTGGGGCCACAAAGTAGTTTGGGGCTTTGTTACTATCCTGTACTTATGCCATGCTTTACTATTTTTTTTAGATTGTGCGAGGAGCACCTGTACTGTTTAAGAATTGCGGAGTGTTTTCGCGGTATCGACAAGCCCAGTCACACTTTCGGGTTCCCAGTTGTTTACAGCCATTGGCGCAAACCCTGGGTCCGTTCCGGAGCCGGCCAACTTCGTTGCGGGTAGCTTAGTGGGGTGGCCCCCTGAAATATTTCTGAATCCTGTGATTGCTTTGTCGTGAATGCCTCGTTGGGTTTTGAGTTGGTTTTTCCGAGGTTGATCGAGTGTGTGTTGCTATTTGTGCACCCCTGCAGGGTAAATCTTTCTGAAAGCCGTGTCCGCGGTTATGGACGACTTGGAGCACAGTTTCTCGATCATAGACAAGTATAACTAAAGTACCGCTTTTAATCTGACTAAATACCTGACTAGTAAGTAGTACAACACTCATGGAATGGTTAATAAAACTGCCAACGGATGGGCTGTTCGTCCGCTTTCTCGTTGGTAAGCGAGAAGGAGGATGGATCTGTTAATTATACTGTTATAACTGTTGTTACTAATTAACGGACATCCGTCTATCATTGGTTAGGCGGATGGTTAGCGAGTATCTATAGACTTGTTAGTTATTATCTTTTGCTGAAATTGCATCACCCCAGGTATATGTCCCCTTTAGAGGCATAAATACTTGCTGAGTACCCCTAGGGTCTCACACGATAAATTGTTTGATCCAGATGAACAGGTGTAACAAGATGGATACTGGGTGGAGGAGACAGATGATGTTGGCAACGATCACTCGGTGTAGATATTCCGGGGATGGGGATCCGTGAGATCTGTGGGCGGGATGTGTTTATTTATGTGGCATCTTATGCCGATTTGCTTCTTATCCGTACTCGGATCTTGTTTTCTGCTTCCGCCTGATACTCTGATGTTTGATGTATGAGGAGCTATCCTAAACTATTATCTCTATCTAGGATATTTGGATCTTGTCGTATGGCGTTGCAATATTTCCATTTCTTTTAGATGGAATGGCTCTGTGAACAGTTGTATGGTGGCTTGCATACATACTCACTTGTGTATGTAGTTGATCCCTTCGCCTGCCGATTACGCCACTCGTTCTTGTCCCGATGTTCTGGAAGTGGTTAGGACAGCCAACAGGTCTACCTGTGAGTGGCCCCTGGGCCCCACCATACTATTTTAACCACTTTCATTCATCCAGGCATGCAACTAAGAGCGTAATTTACCGAGGTAGTTACAGTTGGTATCAGAGCCATCCCCCCCTTCAGGGTCTCAGCCAAATGGTTGTTGGCAGTCTAGCAAATATTTTTGGTAGCTATGTATACTAGGGAAAAAACAAAAACGTGAGAGTAGGACTGCTTCCATTTTTCTTCTTACCCACCCACCCACCCTTTTCTGGTAAGGAAATGTAACGTTTTCAATCCTCTTCTAAAAATTCAAACTAGGATTCACATGTTCTGGGTTCCGTAGTACCATAGGTTGTGTGTGTGTGTGTAATTCCTTGTCTATCTGTTGCATCCAACTTGTTATCACTATCTGCCTTTTGGTTATCAACTGTTGGTACATTCCATACCGACAGGCCTTTGTAAACCGACGCGATCTATCTGATTTGTTGTATACCGGTGCGATCTGTTTTACTCCTTGTTATCCGATGTTATCTCGTTTGGGGTGTTCGTTTCCGTAGTTACTAATCTTTAGGTTCATCTTAAGAAGAAGGTGTTGGGATATGTGTTTTACTAATTCATGTGCGGAGTAATGATTTGAGCGCGGGATGGAGTCGCGACCATACCACTACTTTTATTATTCGCTCTGGTATATTGAATTGGTAGAGTGCTAATCTTGATTCGATAAGTGGTTTTGCGCATATAGTGGTATTTTAATGCCGAAATTTGCGGAAATTTTTTCTTGTTAGCTTGTGTACCACACTCCTTGTTCAGTCGTGTGCGATATGCTTAATATCTTCTAGGTGCTTTGAACTTTGTTGATATTTTAATATCATCTTAGTGAATTGTATCCTTTAATCTTGGTTAATTCCATTTTGGTACTATTTTGGATTATTATTATTCTCCATTATAGTACTGACTTGTGTTTTATATCAATCACAGGATGGCACCACCACGCCGTTCTGAGGAGGACATACCACCTGAACTGGGGGCTGCGTTGGCAAGTATTGCTAATGCCTTGGGAACAATGCAGCAGAACCAGCAGCGATTCGAAGAAAGTGTCAGGAGGAATGAGTTTGTTCCGCTACCTCCACTTCCCAAGCGAGGGGACATCAAGAGTTTTCTGAAGTTCAACCCACGCCAATTTGAGGTGTCTGATCAGCCACTTGATGCTGATGACTGGCTGCGTGAAATGTCAGGGTTGCTGATGACTACGGATGTTCCTGAGCAAGAATGCGTAAAATGTGCCACGCACCTTCTGAAGGGAGATGCAGCTCTGTGGTGGGAAAATTACCTCAAGGCAGATCACTCTGGTTTTCAGCCTACTTGGGAGCAATTCACTGCAGCTTTCAAAGAGCAATATCTGTCAGAAATTGTCATGGAAAGGATGAAGGAAGTGTTTCTCAACCTCAAGCAGGGCAATGACAATGTCAATACATATATCAGAAACTTCATGAACCTTTCTCGGTGTGGTGGCGATGAGATCTCCGATGACAAGAAGAAGCAAAAGAGGTTCAGGCAAGGGCTCAATGCATCAATCAAATATGCAATCACTCATGCAAGGCCGGGGTCTTTTCTAGAACTCCAACATACAGCTCTGCAGGAAGAAGCAAGTAGGCAAGTGTTTGAGGAGTCCAAGAAACACAGCCACGATGTAGCAAGCTCTTCAGCTATGACAGCTCCTTCTAAGCGCCGCGTGTGGGTTCCTAACACCTCACCGTCGCTCCCGGCTCCACCAAGACCGTCAAGCTACGCGGCAAGGCCACCAAACTCCTTCACAGCGGCTCCTAGGGGCTACAACCACAACTACCCTGGAGCGCCTGGCGGAGTCCCTGGCTACACTGCTCCACGTCCACCTGGTGCTTGCTACACTTGTGGAAACACTGGGCATCAACACTAGAATTGTCCAATGAACAACAAAGCTCTTCCACCACCACCTCCTAGACCCGCGGCAAGTTCTTCTATGGGTCGTGCACCTCCACCTTGGGCTCTCAACATCAGGACCAAGCCCGGGTCTATGGTTGCTCGTGCCAACTGTGTCAACGTCGCTCAAGCTGAGCATGCATCTGGAGTTGTGATGGGTATGCTTCCTGTTAACTCAGTTCCAGCACGAGTTTTGTTTGATTCTGGTGCATCGCATTCTTTTGTCTCTACAAGTTTTGCTGATGAGAATGGGTTACCTATGGATCCTCTTCCTAAACATTTAATGGTCCTTTCTCCTGGAGCAACAATGGCATCTTCTAAAATCAGCCATGGCAATCAAATTGAGATTGGTGGTTCTTCGTTCCCGGCTTCCTTAATTATTCTGGGCAATTCTGACATTGATGTTATCTTGGGCATGGATTGGTTAACAGCAAATGCAGTTGTGATTGATTGTGCCGAACGCTCGGTTTCTCTGAAAATTCCTGAAGACCATATAGTCTATTCCCCAAGTCTGACTCCTGCAATTCAGCTTTTCTCTTTGGCGGCTCTGAATGATGATGCTATGGAAGCTATTCAGAGTGTTCCGGTGGTCTGTGAGTTCCCAGATGTTTTTCCTGAAGAGTTGACGGGTATGCCTCCTGATCGAGAGGTCGAGTTTGTGATTGAACTTGAACCTGGAACCGCTCCTATCTCCAAGCGGCCTTATAAAATGGGTCCTGCTGAGTTGGCTGAACTCAAACGTCAGCTGGATGAACAAGAGAAGTTGGGTTTCATTCAGCACAGTACTTCTTCTTGGGGTAGCCCAACCATCTTTGTGAAGAAGCGAGACAAGACTGATAGACTTTGTGTTGACTATCGGGCTCTCAATGCTAAAACTATCAAGAATAAATATCCCCTTCCACGGATTAATGATCTCTTCGATCAGCTAGCTGGAGCTGTGGTATTCTCTAAGCTTGATTTGAGAAGTGGATACCATCAAATCAAGATCCGCAAGGAAGATGTTCCTAAAACAGCTTTCACCACCCGCTATGGCATGTATGAGTACACGGTCATGTCTTTCGGTCTCACCAACGCACCGGCCACCTTCTCGAGGCTTATGAACTCAGTTTTCATGGAGTATCTTGATAAGTTCGTTGTGGTCTATCTGGATGACATTCTAGTCTATTCTAAGTCAAAGGAAGAACATGAATAACACCTTCGGTGTGTCCTAAATAAGCTTCGTGAGAACCGCATGTATGCAAAGTTCTCCAAGTGTGAGTTCTGGCTGCCTCAAGTCACCTATCTTGGTCACGTCATCTCTGCCAAGGGCATTGCCATCAACCTAGAAACTATTAAGACAATTGTTGACTGGCTTCCACCGAAAAATGTCAAAGAAGTCCGGAGTTTCCTTGGTTTGGCTAGTTACTATCGTCGCTTTGTTCAGAACTTCTCGAAGATTGCGAAGCCTCTTACCGATCTCCTCAAGAAAGGCAAGAAATACCTTTGGTCTCCTGCATGTCAAGCAAGCTTTGAAACACTCAAAGAGAAGCTCACTTCCACACCAGTCTTGGTTCCTCCAGATACATCAAAGCCTTTCTAGATATTCTGTGATGCCTCATTGCAAGGATTGGTTGCGGTCCTTATGCAAGAAAAACAAGTTGTTGCTTATGCCTCTTGACAGTTGAAGACGCATGAGCTCAACTATCCTACACATGACCTCGAACTCGCAGTAGTTGTCTTTGCTTTGAAAGTATGGAGGCACTACTTGCTTGGCAACCGTTGTGAGATCTTTTCTGATCACAAGAGTCTGAAGTATATCTTCACACAACTTGATCTCAACCTTCGTCAGAGAAGGTGGATTAAAGCAATTAATGATTTCGATTTGACCATCAACTACACTCCGGGCAAAGCTAATGTCATGGCCGATGCCCTCAGCCGAAAAGCTTATGTCAACAACCTCATGGTGGAAGAACAACAGCCTCTCTTGTGTGAGGAATTCCGCAAGCTCAACCTTGAAATTGTGGATCAAGGGTATCTTCTGAACCTTCTGGCAACCCCTCTCTTGGAAGAAAAAGTTCGCTCCATTCAACTTGGTGATCCTTACACTAAAAAGATCATCTCCAACATTCAGCTTCCGAAGTATGAGTCCTTCCACGTTGACGACCAAGGCACTCTTTTCTTTGAACACCGGATGTTTGTTCCGAACTACCCGGGTTTAAGAGAGCAAGTTCTTAAGGAGGCGCATGATTCTGTTCTTTCTATCCACCCTGGCAGCACTAAGATGTACATGGACTTAAAAACACAGTATTGGTGGCCTGGTTTGAAACGATAGTGTGCCAAGTATGTCTCGGAGTGTGATGACTGCCACAGAGTTAAAGCTGTCCATCAGAAACCTTCCGGTCTTCTACAGCCATTGAAGCCTCCGGAATGGAAATGGGAGAAAGTAGAGATGGACTTCATAACTGGTTTTCCAAGGTCGCAGAAGGGCAACAATGCAATCTTTGTTGTCATCGACAGGCTTTCTAAAGTGACTCACTTCTTTCCCGTCAAGGAAACAATTTCTGCAATTCAGTTGGCTGAGCTCTATATCAACAGAATTGTCTCTCTGTATGGGGTTCCTCTTGAGATCAGCTCAGACCGTGGAAGCATCTTCACTTCCAAGTTCTGGGGAATTTTCCAAAATGCTTTGGGGAAAAATTGAACTTCAGCACAGCTTACCACCCTCAGTCGCAGGGACAAGTTGAAAGGATCAATCAGATTCTAGAAGATATGCTCTGTGCTTGCGTTATCTCCTTCGGCATGAAGTGGGAAGAATGCCTTCCTTATGCTGAATTCTCTTACAACAATAGCTTCCAAAAGAGTCTAAAGATGGCACCATTTGAGGTTCTCTATGGTCGCAAATGCAGAACTCCGATTGGTTGGTCGGGCGCAGGTGAAAGAACATTGTTTGGCCCCGACATTGTAACTCAAGCGGAGGAGAAAGTTCACATCATTCTTGAAAACCTGAAGGTTGCTCAAATTCGCCAGAAGAGCAACTATGAGAGGAAGCACACGGACATGGAGTATGTTCCTGGTGATCTCATTTACCTTCGTGTCACTCCCATGAGAGGCACGCACCGGTTTGGTATCAAAGGAAAGCTGGCTCCTAGATACATCGGTCCTTTCAAAGTTCGTGGAAGAAGAGGAGAAGTCGCTTATGCTCTTGAGCTCCCTGAAAAACTCAAGGTCCATGATGTTTTCCATATCTCTCAACTCAAGAAGTGCTTCAAGGATCCCGGCAGGGCCGTGGACCATGAACTCATTAATATCCAAGAAGATCTGTCTTATCAAGAACACCCCATAAAAATTCTAGAAGTCGCAGAAAGAAGGACTCGCAACAAGTCCATCAAGTTCTGCAAGGTGCAGTGGTCGCACCATTCCGTTGATGAAGCCACTTGGGAACGCGAGGATGAGCTCCGTGCCAAGTATCCTACCCTCTTCGTGTCTTCTTCTTCTTCCTAGAATCTCGGGGCGAGATTCCTGTTTAGTGGGGAAGAGTTGTAGCATCCCATCTGTCTAACATATGTAATGCTACATGGTCCAGTAATATAATTGCTACTTCCTACATATAATTGTTGCATCATAATTATATCATGCTCATGTCATCATGCCACCTTGCATTTTAGCATCATATAAAACCCTTTTTCATTGGTTCTTCTCTCATATGCATTAGTAATTGTATTTGGTTCTTGATAAAAGCTTGATGCCCAAGTTGAGTTGGGGGCATATATTTTATTCAACTCCATCACCTTTTAATTGTCACCACCTTATAATTCTACCATCCTAATTATCCATGAGCTTTTACACTTTTCCTTTGGCATTTAAATCTAGCTCATGTGGGTTGGGATGGATCCACTTCTATTTTCCACATGCCTCACACTAGCATCATGTTGTTTTCACATTATTAATATGTGGAGCCACCTTTGCATGCTAGGTGAGTGGCACCCCTCTTTCTAGCTTCCATATGGATTGTATTGGAATATTTGCTCATGTTTGGAATATTTTGAGGCTATTATTCATCTAGTGGAACATACACACTAGCATGTCCCAAATTATGTTCGAATATGATCATCTCCATCTACTCCACATGGGACCTACTTTTAATTCCTTTTGCTTGACCTTTATTCCATATTTGGGAATGCATGGAAATAAATGCCATGGGATTTAATTTTGTTCTCACAAAATTAAATGTGGCATCTACTATTCATGCATGGGCCATGCAAATCCCACCATCATCCCCTCCTTTTGGTTTTTCTTGTATTTTTGGAAGTGGAGCATGGATCTTTGAGAGTCCATTCATGTTGGCTCTATTCTTTTGCTTTTACCTTAAACCCTCACCTTCCTCTCCTTTTCACCCTCCATCCATGCATGATCAAGGGTGATCATAGCTAAGCCCTACCCTAAACCCCCTCTCTTTATTCCTCTCTCTAAACCCTAACCCTAACCAACCCCTTACACTAACCTCACCTCACCACCCTCCTCTCACCATGTCGAGGCACCCCTCCCTCTCTCTGCCAGCAAGGGCCCACCTAGCCCCTCTCTACCCCATGCCAAGCTACCCCTCCCTCCAACCCTAGCTCCTACCCGAGCTCTCTCTCTCTCTGCCAAGCCAGCCCCACCACCGAGCCTCTCTCCCTGCCTCTCCTTGACCTCGCCCTGGCCCCACCTGGCAGTCCCTGGCCACCCCTCCCATGCCCTGGCCGAGCCATGCCCCAGCAGTGAGGGAGAAAGAAGAAAAGGTGGCCGAGCCACCTTTTTCCTTCCCCACGCCTCCCACGGCACCCTTCTCCTCTCCCGTCCCTATCCACTCCCCCACGTATCCTCTGCCGTGCCCAGATCTACCCTGGCCTCTGCGCCGCTCCCTGCCATCTCACCTTCCCCTGCCACCATCTCCTCCATCGTCGGCCTCACCGTCGGCATCCACCACTTTCACCGTATCCAGGAGGAGGGCGTGGAGTTTGGGTTGTTGGGGAAGACCGTGAGGCCCCTGGCGACGTCCCTATGCACATCAACGACGAGGAGAGCGCCCTGAACCACGGCACGACGACGACCCCAAAAAAAAACCTAACGTCCGTCGGCCTCTGCAACGTCGTCGGCCTGCTGCTCCCCGTCACGATCCGAGCCCTCCGACGAGTCCGTGGTGAGCTCCCCTACCTCCCTGACAATCTCCTGCTCACCGTCGCATCCTGGTCACCTAGATCCCACCGACGAACGCCCTCTGTGCGGCGCGTGCGCGTGCGCCTTCCTCGTCGTCGCGCCGCAGAAGGTACACTAGCCGCGCCGCGCTTACCCTGCATCAGCCCCAGTCAGCTCCAGTAGTCGCCGACGCCTGCGCGCGTGCACCGCATCGCGGGTTCGAGCCCCCACCACACCGCGCATTTCCATCCGTCAGCTTCGTCAGAACGCAGAGAAGAGAAACAGTAGCGACGCGCATCTTTCAGAAAACCCCTTTTTAAATTTCTCCCTCAACCCGCGGTACACCAGGCCCCACCGGTCAGCCCCTTCAACCTTTTTACAAAAAGCACCCACGTTTTTGTAATCCCTAACCCGTGCTCCAACCGGACCCCACTTGTCAGCCGCAGTGGCAAACCCCCTCACCCCCCGCTGGCGCGTGGACCCGCTCTAGCATCGGGTCCGCTTGTCAGTTGCTGCGGCTAGCCTTCCGCGCGGTAAGAACAGCCTGGCGCGCGCAGCTGCGCTAGTTCAGCTCAGGTCCCACCCACCAGTGACTTGGGCTAGGTTTCTCTGGGTGCAAAAAGTCTGGCTATTTAACTGTTTAAACAAAATGATTTCAGAAAATGTTTAAATACAAATTTAAATCTGTTTTAAAAACTTTTGAATTATAATTCCAAATAATACAAATGATATATGTTTTTGAATCAGAAATATGTGAGGAATTCAATTATGCTATTCAAAATGTTGTTTGACCACTTTAAATTTTCGAGATGGTTAAAATTACAATAAAATGCCCTTTTCTTAATTAAGTAATAACTTTAATTATACAACTCCAAATTCGACATATAATATGTCTAAATCGATCAGCGCGACGAGCCCGTTCTATCTATGCATTCCATGTTATGAATTGAAGCATGCATCATGACATTAATAAAAATCAGAACTTTTTATGGCAATAAAACTTGACCAAATAAATAATAAAATAAATTATTCTTGTCCCCACACCTCACCCTTGCCATGCTACATTATTGCCATGTAATTTGTGCATCATTCATCGTGGCATGCTTGTTTGCTTGTCGCATTTTAATTCATATGCTTGTGCACTTTATTTATATTGGCCCTTGTTTGTTTGGTTCTTCTTCGAATAGACGCCCAGCAGGAGAATTATCAGGAATCACAGGAGTTCTACCCAGATCCATCTCTCACTTCAACTGAGCTACCAGGCAAGCACTACCACATTCTTGCATACATATAGTACCTATTGCCTCTATCTTATTCTTGCATCATGGAGTCGCGATTGCATTAAAATGAATCCCAAGTACTGCATAGCCTTTACTTTTAAACCCCACTGAAGCTTGTTCCTCCATCCCATGAGCCATTACTACAGGAGTTGTTTGAGCCATGCGAGTCGTAGAATAGCATGTGTAGGGTATGTGAGTGTCTGATGGATAACGAGGTACCTAAACAACTTAACTTGAGTAGTAATGGGATAACTAATGAAAGAGGCACCGGTGAGCAATGCCTGCTATTTGGAATAGACCCCCCTGAGCCAGAGCTTGATTCATTTCTATTTCTTGGGGCCACAAAGTAGTTTGGGGCTTTGTTACTATCCTGTACTTATGCCATGCTTTACTGTTTTTTTAATATTGTGCGAGGAGCACCTGTACTGTTTAAGAATTGCGGATTGTTTTCGCGGTATCGACAAGCCCAGTCACACTTTCGGGTTCCCAATCGTTTACAGCCATTGGCGCAAACCCTGGGTCCGTTCCGGAGCCGGCCAACTTCGTTGCGGGTAGCTTAGTGGGGTGGCCCCCTGAAATATTTTTGAATCTTGTGATTGCTTTGTCGTGAATGCCTCGTTGGGTTTTGAGTTGGTTTTTCCGAGGTTGATCGAGTGTGTGTTGCTATTTGTGCACCCCTACAGGGTAAATCTTTCTGAAAGCCGTGTCCGCGGTTATGGACGACTTGGAGCACAGTTTCGCGATCATAGACAAGTATAACTAAAGTACCGCTTTTAATCTGACTAAATACCTGACTAGTAAGTAGTACAGCACTCATGGAATGGTTAATAAAACTGCCAACGGATGGGTTGTTCGTCCGCTTTCTCGTTGGTAAGCGAGAAGGAGGATGGATCTGTTAATTATACTGTTATAACTGTTGTTACTAATTAACGGACATCCGTCTATCATTGGTTAGGCGGATGGTTAGCGAGTATCTATAGACTTGTTAGTTATTATCTTTTGCTGCAATTGCGTCACCCCAGCTATATGTCCCCTTTAGAGGCATAAAGACTTGCTGAGTACCCCTAGGGTCTCAACGATAAATTGTTTGATTCAGATGAACAGGTGTACTCACAAGATGGATACTAGGTGGAGGAGACAGATGATGTTGGCAACGATCACTCGGTGTAGAGATTCCGGAGATGGGGATCCGTGAGATCTGTGGGCGGGATGTGTTTATTTATGTGGCATCTTATGCTGATTTGCTTCTTATCCGTACTTGGATCTTGTTTTCCGCTTCCGCCTGATACTCTGATGTTTGATGTATGAGGAGTTATCCTAAACTATTATCTCTATCTAGGATATTTGGATCTTGCCGTATGGCATTGCAATATTTCTATTTCTTTTAGATGGAATGGCTCTGTGAACAGTTGTATGGTGGCTTGCATACATACTCACTTGTGTATGTAGTTGATCCCTTCGCCTGCCGATTACGCCGCTCGTTCTTGTCCCGATGTTCTGGAAGTGGTTAGGATGGCCGACAGGTCCACCTGTGAGTGGCCCCTGGGCCCCACCGTACTATTTTAACCACTTTCGTTCATCCAGGCATGCAACTAAGAGCGTGATTTACCGAGGTAGTTACACCGACCATCAGCAGGGTGTCTCAACATCATGTCTTTCTTACGGTCTTCCATGTGCCATCGCAACAACTTGGCATGCTCTTTATTTCTGAACAAACGTTTCAACCGTGGTATTATAGGAGCATACCACATCACCTTGGCAGGAACCCTCTTCGTGGGTTGCTCGCCCTCAACATCACCAGGGTCATCTTTTCTGATCTTATACCGCAATGCAGTGCATACCGGGCATTTATCCATATTCTCGTACTTCTCACCACGGAAGAGGATGCAGTCATTAGGGCATGCATGTATCTTCTGCACGTCTAATCCTAGAGGGCAGACAAGTTTCTTTGCTTCGTACATACTGGAGGGCAATTGGTTATTTCTTGGAAGCAGCTTCTTCATTATTACCAGCAACTTTTCAAATCCCGAGTCAGTCATACCGGTCTCTGCCTTCCACTTCAACAAGTCCAGTGTGCTACCCAGCTTCTTCTAGCCATCTTCACAAGTTGGATACAGCAATGTGTTGTGGTCCTGTAACATCTGCTCGAACTGCAACCTCTCCTTTTCTGTGTCGCAGTCTCGCCTTGCATCACTAATGACCCGACCAAAATCATCAACGGGCTCATCTGGTTCCTATTCTTCACCCCCTTCTTTTTCATTATCTTCAACTGCAGTATCATCGTATTCAGGGAACATAGATCGGTAGTTGTCATCATCGTTCTCTTCTTCATCGCCGTCTTCCATCATAACCCCTCTTTCTCCGTGCTTGGTCCAAACATTATAGCCAGACATGAAACCGGACCGAAGCAGGTGGCTCTGAATGACTCTTGAGGAAGTGTGAGCCTGCTCATTCCGACATTCAACACATGGACAACACATAAAACCATCCCGCCGCTTGTTCGCCTCGGCCACAAGGCGAAAAGAACGCATGCCTTCTCTGTAAGCGTCAGAGCGTCGGTCACCGTACATCCATGGGTGGCTCATCTACATCATACAACCATGCATATATATCAAACGCAATCACGATGCTTACATTAGTATTGCGCAGTCAAAACGAGAAAATAGTTGCTAACCTTTTAGGACACTTCAAAACAAAGAGGAGAAACCTTAAGTGTCGCTCTGGCACCTCATATCACATTTTGTCTTGTGTGAACTCAAGTGGCATCGCTCTAATAGGAATTTCACCGAACACCTCTAGTGCATATGAAGAAAAAAAGTTAGCACAAAGTTATACCCACCTCTCACATAGGAAAAAAATAGGAGAGAGTGGAGGGCTGGGTGCATATATATAGGGCCAGGCCATTAGTCCCGGTTTGAGATACAAACCGAGATTAAAGGTTCTGCCAGGAGCACACGTGCCGGCCCAGACCCGTTTGTCCCGGTTTGTATCTCAAACCGGGACTAATGGTTCCTTACGTACTGGGACATAGTGCCTCGGCCTCCTCGGGCCGTCTAGTTCGTACCATTAGTCCCGGCCCCAGGCATGGCCGGGACTAATGGCCCGAACCAAAGGCCCATTTTCTACTAGTGCTTCCTCCTCCTCCTGCTCCTTGAGCGAAAAAACTTTAAAGTTTATCTGATCCCCGGTATGCCGGGTACAATTGTATTAAGCACATCAATGATATTTTGCTACTAAGTTTCTATGCCGGATTAACTTGGGCGTAGTCCCCGACTTTCATTTTCTTGTTCCTCCAATTTTTTGGCTTGGCTCGTGTCCACCTTGGTTCGGTTTTATGACTTACGAGTCCGAGTTTCAAAAATTGATTTAATAGTACTTGGAAACTTTAGGTTTAGCTCCAAATAATTCAGCATGATAAATTTAAAGTACATGCAATGTTAGTCCGAGAAACAAACGTCGGCTCGATTAAGTTTTTTCCCTTAGTCGTTTTTCATGTGCTATGCAATTCCAAACTTGTTCTCTTGCTTGCCATGAAGCCAAATCTTGTTGGACAGCAGCAAGTCGAAGAGTTAGGTTTTTGGTGCTCACACACTACTAATCTGGCCCAAGTTGAAGCAACTTACGCCAGCCGACATATAAATAAGAAATATAGAAGACAACTAAAATTACTAAGGCAGACCGCGAGTTACTGCTCGAGGTGCAAAGAGTTCATTGATAAGCTCATTGCCGGCATACATACCGACATATGAGAGACTCGGATACAAACACTTCTCTGCTATGTGTAGAAAGGATGAAGTAGAGCTACATTCCATGGACGTTTGGATTCCTCGCCGGACCTATCCGCCTTGTTCTTCTCCTGTGGTTTTGCACCGATAAGATAATAAGAATCATTGTGCAATGCTTTGCTCACAATGAATGGCCCTTCCCATGGGAGGGATAATTTATGCATGCCAGCAGTACGTTGTACCAACCGGAGTACCAGGTCACCTTCCCGGAAAACTCGGGGGCTTACTTTCCGGCTATGATAACGTCGGAGATTTTTCTGATATATGGCGGATCTGGACAATGCCAATTCTCTCGCTTCTTCCAGCAGATCAACATCATTTTGCCGGGCCTCTTGCACTTCGGCTTCTGTGTATTGGGTGACTCTAGGCGAGTCATGCTCTACGTCGGCTGGTAATATAGCTTCTGCCCCATATACCAGAAAGAATGGCGTATAGCATGTTGATCGATTCAGAGTTGTTCTTAAACTCCATAGTACCGCTGGTAGTTCTTCTATCCAGCACCCCGCTGACCTTTGCAGCGGCTCAATGAGCCGGGGTTTTATCCCGGATAACACTAATCCGTTGGATCTTTCCACTTGTCCGTTCGATGCGGGGTGGGCTACCGAGGCAACGTCCAGCCGGATCTTCTTATCTCGGCAAAAACGCGCAAATGCTCCCTCAGCAAAATTGTGCCATTATCTATTATGATACTGTGAGGATAACCGTATCTCAAGATGATGTCTTTGAGGAAAGTTACGGCAGTGGCTCCATCACATTTTCTTATTGGCTTTACTTCAATGCACTTCGTAAATTTATCCACCATGACCAAAATGTGAGTCATATTCCCTCTTGCTGGTTTAAACAGGCCAACCATATCCAAGCACCATACGGTAAATGGCCATGTAATTGGTATGGTCTTGAGCTCCGACATTGGCATATGTGTTTTTGTTGCATATCTCTGACAGCCATTGCATTTTCTCACCAGATCTTCTGCTTGTTCTAAGGCACTTGGCCAGTAAAACCCATGGTAGAAAGCTTTTGCTACCAAGGCTCTGGATGAGGCATGATGCCCACATTCCCCTTGATGTATATCTCGGAGGATGTCAAGTCCTTCCTCCGGGTCCACACATCGCTGGAGGACATTGGTCACACTCCTTTTGTATAGTTCAGAATTGATGATCGTGTATGCTTTTGCTCTCCTCTGAGTTTGCCTGGAAAGTACCTCCTCAGTGGGTAAGGTTCCATCCTTTAGGAATTGGAATATTGGCATTGCCCAAGCTGGTACAGCTCTCACTGGGAACACATCCTCATCAATTTCCATTAGATCCACCGGCATAACTTCTACCGGATCGCGTTGTGCAGTCCCCGGGTTTGACGTGGCAGTCCCGGGGTTTGCCAAGGCAGTCCCGGTGTTTCGCGAACCACTCCCTACATCAATGTCCATGGGCACAGCCTCTGATTCCGGATTTGCCGGGATAAATATTGAGTCGGACTCCGGGGATGGCCTGATGGACGGTTTTCTGAGGTGCTCCAATGCTACGCTTGGTGGAATTGCTTGTCGGGTTGAACCGAGCTTCGACAATACGTCGGCAGCCTCATTTTCCACCCGAGGTATATGGTGAAATTCGCATCCCTCAAAGTAACCAGCTATCTTCTGCACATGAAATCTGTATAATGCCATGTTTGCGTCCAAAGCATCCCATTGCCCGGAGACCTGCTGGACTACGAGATCCGAGTCGCCGAACCATTGGATCCGGCATATTCCAACCTCCTTTGCCACTTTGAGCCCATGTATAAGTGCCTCGTATTCTGCTACATTGTTTGATGTAGTGAAGTGGATCTACAGCACATACTTTAGCTGGTCCTTCTTGGGCGAGGTAAGCACAACTCCGGCACCTAACCCGGTTTTTGTTTTTGACCCGTCAAAGTGCATTCTCCAGTAGTTCGGATCTGGTAATGGTGGCTCATATTGAACCTCGGCCCAATCCACAAAAAATTCCGCCACAGCCTGAGATTTAATTGCCTCTCTTCTGTCATATTGTGGCGCATAAGGTGCTAGTTCAATTGCCCATTTCGCAATCCTGCCACTTGCATCCTTGTTGCTCATTATCTTGGATATGGGAGCTTCACATATTACCTTGATTGGGTGTTCCTCGAAACAGTGCTTTAGCTTCTTAGCTGCCATATGCCACTTTCTGATAGTGAGGATAGTTCTACTTTGAGGCTGATAATACCTCGCTCAGATAATACACTGGCCTTTGCACCGACTTACCCTCCTCGTCGCGCTCTACCACAATCACTACACTTACAACTCGGTTGGTTGCGGCTATATAGAGCAACATTGGCTCCTTTGATAGTGGAGAGGCTAACACTGGTGCAATGGCTAACATTTTCTTTAGTTGGATAAAGGCTGCATTGGCCTGCGGTGTCCAAATGAACTTATCCGACTTTTTCATGAGTTGATAGAGAGGTAATGCCTTTTCTCCCAACCGACATATAAACCGACTCAATGATGCCAGGCAACCAGTGAACTTTTGGACATCGTTAAGACACTTCGGCAGCTCCATTCGTTCTATGGCCCGGATCTTAGTTGGATTGACCTCAATACCCCGGCTGGAGACGAGGAATCCGAGTAATTTTCCAGCCGGGACACCGAAGGTACATTTTTCCGGGTTAAGCTTCATCTGGAACCTCCTTAGGTTCGCGAACGTCTGCCTGATATCGTTAAGGAGCATTTTGCTTTCCTTGGTCTTTATCACAACATCATCCACATACACCTGCACATTTTGACCAATTTGAGCATGCAAACATTTTTGCATACATCTCTGGTACGTTGCCCCTGCATTACGTAAACCAAAAGGCATGGTGTGATAGCAATAAGCCCCATACGGGGTGATAAATGCAGTCTTTATTTGATCATTTGGGTTCAGAGGTATCTGGTGGAAACCAGAATATGCATCAATGAACGACAACAACTCACACTCAGCAGTGGAATCTATGACTTGGTCTATCCTTGGCAGTGGGAATGGATCTTTTGGACACGCCTTATTCAGGTTCGTGTAATCGATACACATACGCCAAACCACTGCCACGTTCGGATCATCTTTCTTCTTCTCCACTAGCACCGGATTAGACAGCCAATCTGGGTAAAGCACTTCCATGATAAATCCTGCAGCCAACAACCGAGCTATCTCATCTCCTATGAATTTTCTCCTATCTTCGGCGAAGCGGCGGAGGGGTTGCTTCACCAGCTTTGCTCTGGGTCTCACATTCAAAGAGTGCTCGACCAACTCCCTCGGAACGCCTTGCAAGTCCTGCGTGGACCAAGCAAAAATATCCCGATTCTCATGGAGGAAGCTGACGAGCTCGCTTTCCTATTTGTCATTTAACCCGGCACCAGTCGTTACGGTACGCTCAGGGAACGTATCATCAACATGCACCTTCTTGGTATCTTTTGTCGCTTGGAATGAGACACTACCATGCGGGTTACTCAACGCCGGCATATACTGCTGCGTGGACTGAGCCAATGTCGCCACTTCTTGGATCTTTCTTTTTTCTTACGCAATCACGAGTGACTCGGCTAGGTTTGATCCGGCTGATGCACACTCAAAACGTCGAAAATCTTCGGCTATGGTGATCACACCATTTGGCCTAGGCAACTTCATCTTCAGATAACTGATGTGGCAGCTTGCCATAAACTTGTTCAGTGCCGGCCTACCGAGTAACGCGTGATACGCACTTTCTAAGTTCACCACTTCAAACTCTAAATTCTCAGTTCGGCAGTTATCTCTTGTGCCGAACAAAACGTCAACCCGGACCTTGCCTATGGGCTCACAAGAAATGCCTAGCATAATGCCATGGAAAGTTGTCCTTGTAGCTTGAAGCATGTTTTCTGAGATGCCCAATTTTCGCATCGTGTCCACATACATGATGTTGATGCTACTACCATTATCAATCAGCACCTTGGAGAATCTCACGTTGATGTTAGGCCCAATGAATGTCGGATCCAGCACTAGTGCATACGAACCAGGACTTGGCATAAGCTTGGGATGATCTTTGATGCTCCAGGTAATTTCCTGGTCTGACCAAGGCATATACCTCGTCACAGCTGGCATTACTGCATTCACTTCCATATGTCGGCGCTGCAAGCTCTTTCTGTCTGTCTCTTCCGTAGTGAACACACAGTAACTCTGATGGTGCTCTCTGTGCTCATTTCTCCCCTCGTTTCCGGGGTACCTCTGATCCTGTTGGTCTTGGTTCTCCACCTGATGCACTGCATCCCTTCTCTCATGGTTGTCATACCTCGGCGGAGGGGGAGGCAACATTAACTGTTGCGTGTTCGCTCTGGAGAGCAATTGCTGCCGGGGTAACTCCTGCCGAGGTTGATCATTCCGAGGTGCCTGAGCATTCCCCGAACCACTTTGTTCTATCTTTCACATCCACTCACTCTGCCTAGTTGTGTGACCCGCCGGGTTACTTGGATTAGGCGTATGAAATTTACACGGCTGATCTAGCATTGCTTCATAGGTATACCTCGGACAGTCCTTCTTCTCTTGCCACTGTTTTTTCTGCTCTGGCGTCCAAGTTTTCTTCCCATCATTCCTTGGTGTCCATTGTTGTCCTCCAGTTTTCTGGCGTTGACTGCTTCCTGCTCCGGGTTGGCCCTGATTCACAGCTGCAACTTGTTGCGAACTGTAGCGATAATCTGGTCTGTCATCCCTTCTTTTACCTCAGTAATCATTTCTTCGGGATGACCCGGTCCCATCTCGCTGACAATACTCCTCGCTTGACTCGTTTGAGGTGATCCTAGGTTGCGTCGGATCACCCAAAGCATATGAATCAGCAATCCGGATCGTTTCTGCCAGGGTGGTTGGCATATCCCTTTGCAACCTTTGCCATAGCATGCTTGCATATCTGCATCCTTGCGCAAACCAAGCTATGGCTTGTGAATCAATCACACCCACACACGAGTTTCGCACAGTGCACCAACGAGTTAAGAATTCCCTGTCTGTCTCATTTGGTCTCTGCCTGCACATTGCTAGGGTTTGTGGCATGTTGGGCCTCTGATACGTACTTGAGAAATTGCTAACAAACATCTCCTCAAAATCGATCCAACAGTTAATACTTCCGGGTGGCAAATTGTTTAGCCATACCCTTGCTGGCCCCTCCAACATCTGGGGTACATATCTCAGTACCCACCTCAAGTTGCCTGTGGCGATCTTGACAGCGGTTGCATAGTTAATCAACCAATCCTCCGGCTTAGTGATGTCGTCATACGTCTTTGTGCCTCTAGGTAACTGGAAGTTAGGTACCGGAGGTTCCTTCATGATCCGGGGCCCAAAACAAGCTGGACCCAGAGGACCTTGACACTCAATTTACTCTGACCTATATAGCCGATCCAGTTTTAACCTGGCGTCATCAGGCATCAAGTTTCTGCCTCCCAATCTTGACCCTATCACGTGATAGTCCAGTCTGGGATAGCCAGCGTTCACCATCTCCGAATCTCCATCATTGTATATATCTTGCTCCTGTGGAGCTGCTCTCTGTTGCATACCTTGGCCGGCACTGCGCTCTTGCCGCGGTATATTCCGCTGCTGCAGTTGACCTGCAACTACCGAATTACGTTGTCCGGCATTACCGTTTACATCATTCCCTTGACCGGCATTGCCTTGGTCGTGGTTACCTCGGCCAGCTTCACCTCGGCTCACACTCCTTCGATCTTCATTTCTTTGCACTTCTTTTCCTTTCCCTGCCCTTGTCGGGTCATATGGAACTATCTGTTTATTCCTCCTGGCCGAAGTTACCACCTCTTCTCTCCTAGGACCACCATGAGGAGACGATGCGGCCCTAGCGGATTTTTCCAGGTTACCCACCGCCGAATGAACGATCTTGGAGGCCCCAACTCTCTCTCTGGGTTAGCCCTAAGCAACTCCTCGTTTTGCCTGTTCGCGATCCGAACCAACTCATTGACTCTTTCCTGCTGTCTTTGACGGACTTCACCCAGAAAACCCTCTAATTTGGACGCAGCTACATCCGCTGCTCTGAGGTTCTTTGCTAGGGTACTATACCTCGGCAGCCCCACGGACAAACAGTTCTCTGATTCCTCAATCCTAGTATCACCTTCTCTGTTCATATCACTCATGAGATTTCTCCCTTTCACTTTTACAGCATTATTTGCCTTAGCGTACTCACGCAGTGTCATGTTCAACGACTGTTGAGTCGCGGCTATCTTTTCGCACCCTCTAGTATTTTCTGCCTAGTTTCCTCTAGCTCGGTCTGCGCCTGAGCCGGATCTACTGCTGCTGCTACTGGGTTTGCCAAGCTATCCATTGCCTGCTGCAGCACATTCTCAGGCCTCTCTAGTGGAGGTCCTCTACTTTTCCTTGGTGCCTTGTGCGTTACCTCCGGATCTGGTGCAGGATCCTTGCTTGCGCCTGCACCTGGCGCAGTCATCATCACCTTTGCACGGTCTAGGGAGCGAGTGATACGCGCCCCGTGAACCAGGCTAAGGGGTGGCTCGCCTCCTTCGACGACGTGCCGTGGATGAACGCACGACACATCGACAGCAACGTAGACCTTGTGCGCGCCGAGCTTGGCGAAGAGGCCGTTGCGCGGAACAGGACGCGTGCCGAAGCAGCCAGCGTTGTCGCTGACAAAGTCGAGCGCTCCAAAGCACTGAACGAGCCCGGAGACGATGCGCTCGCCGGTGCCGATGAGGTTTCCCATCTGGATCTTCACCCCTGCTAGCGCTGCTAGCCCCACGGTGGGCGCTAACTGTCGTGGTGGTGTCACGGCAGATGCCATGGATAGGCTAAAGGTGGGGACTAAATGCACTAGGGGAATCCGGGGAGGGATAGTGTGGTGATTCCACACACGGAAGCTTTGTATTTGATTATCCTTCACAGATTACAAGTGCTCCTCGAGCTGTATTGGAGAGAGGAGGAAGAAGGAACTCTCTTACTCTCTCCACTAGCTAGCCCTTAGGAGCTCACTAGTAAATCACTACACACTAGAGTTCAATCTCGTCCAGGCCAAATAGAAATCAACCCTTTCTACAGAGGTCCTAGCCCTCCTTATATAGGGATGGCTAGGTCTGAATATGCCTCCTCCCATAATAGTAAGCCGACCGGGTCACTTTTCCCCCGCGTCATCTATGCAGAGGCTACGTGAGCCTCTGCGGCGCCTGCGTCACCCGACATTGGCTTCGTCACCTTTGTCGGCCACGCCTCAGTGGTCCGTCCTCTGTCCACTTCGCTCACACTCTGCGTACAGTAGTCACCTTTGACCAGCGAGATACATTCCTTCTCTTACAAGCTTGATATAACCCGGATCCCACATAGTTGATCCGGCCACACCTGTTCCTGCATACAAGTTAGATACATATTACCGACATATGGCTTGAGTCGGTTGAGACCAAGTTAGGTAGACGTCCCCTGGTCTGGGTTACTCCGTGATCCGGCCTGCCTTGAGGTGACTCGGCCAGCACTTGCTTTGACCTTGACGTACCTCGGCTAACTAGGCCTTTATACCCCGGCGTGACCCTACCCGGGGGTATCCCCCCAATAAGTAAGTTCTGCAATTTCTAGAATAAAATCTCAGGAGAGTGTTCCCAGGGCAATTTTTACATTCGGACGATGAAATTTCGTCCACTCACGTTCCCAAGACGCCGAATTAGTCCGCATTTGGCCCAACTTTCATCCGGCGTTCCTAGGCCGAACTCAGGGCGCTGGAAACCGCCTGGGAACGCCAGACGCAGCGAAAATACGTGCGGGCCAGCTCTATCGGCGACTCGAGGCCGAGTTTCCGTCTTTCTTCTCCCCCTCCCGCCTTTCTTCTCCACACCCCGCCACATCTCCTGCCAGTTCCCCGAGCTCCCGCCCACCATGGCGCCCAAGGGTTTCGTCAAACCTCGAACCGCCGTCGGCGTGCCAAAGGAGAAGAAGCCGAGGCAGCCGAGGAAGCCGGTGCCGAGGCCAGACGGCTAGACCGACGCCGAGTGGGCGAAGGAGTCCCGGCGAAAGAAGACCGAGACAGATAGCTGATGGCCCAAAACATATCGAGCTCGTTGGGGAACCCCAAGAGGAAGGTATTATGAGCACAGCAACAAGTTTTCCCTCAGTACGAAACCAAGGTTATCAATCCAGTAGGAGCAAGGAAACACCCCAAAGGTGTAGCTAGCTGAACGATGGCAGGGCACACTACTGGTGTCAGCGGCAACATGGAGACCTGCACAACACAACCATAGAACTATGTCCCCAACTTGTGATGAGGTTGTCAATCTCACCGGTTTTGCTGAAAACAAAGGATTAAACGTATCGAATGGAAGGAAGTAATAGTTTGCAGAAAGTAAACACAAAGCAGTAAACAGTTTATAGATTGTATGTAAAAGAAAAGGACCGGGATCCATAGTTCACTAGAGGTGGCTCTCCTTAAGATAGATAACATGCTGGGTGAACAAATTACAGCGGGGCAATTGACAAACACCGAGAAAGCAATACATGCATATACTAATCATCTTGACTCCTTTGAGATTCGATTGGGCATTACAACATTATACATAGACCGCCATCCAATTGCATCTATGACTAATAATCCACCTTCAGGTTATCATCCGAACCCCCTCCAGTATTAAGTTGCAAGCAACACATTATTGCTTTACGAATTGCGTGTAATGTAAACAATATGACTGTTCTATGAACAAATGATTGTTCTTTTGTCCCTAGTAGCAACAACACATCTAGTACCTTAGAGATTTCTGTCACTTCCCCAGATTACCAGAGGCATGAACCCACTATCGAGCATAAACACTAACTCTTGGAGTTGCTAGCATCTACTTGGCCAAGATAGCTACTAACAACGGAAAGCATGCAAGATCACAAATAACAAAGACATGATAGAATCAATAATCAATTTGAAATAGCATCTCAATATCCATCGGATCCCCCCAAACACAACATGCATAATTACAAATAGATGATCTTGATAATGAACGGATCTCACAAGATCTAGACATGAAAGCACAAAGGAGGAGAACCAGCCATGTAGCTACTTCATGGATCTAGTCCAAGGATGAACTACTCACGCATCACACCGGAGGCTTGCATGGTGATGAAGAAGGCCTCCAGGGTGAAATCCCCTCTCCGGCAGGGTGCTGGGAAGAGCTTCAGATCCCTCCCGATCTAGGGATGGAGATGACAGTGGCTATAGACTCTTTCGTGGATTTTTGATCGGGTACTTAGGGTTTTCGTCCCGAGGGCATCTTATAGGCGGAAGGAGAGGCCGAGGGGGTGCTAGGGTCGGCCAGACCACCCCTGGCGTGGGCCAGGCCTGGCCGCGTGGCCAGGTGGTTTGGCCGGCCCCCAGCCCTTCTCCGTCTCGTATTCTGGCATTTGATGACTTCCGGAAAAATAGGCACTTTGGATTTTGTCCCGTCCAATTCCGAGAATATTCATTTTCTGACTTTCCTAGAACCAAAAACAGCAGAAAACAGGCAGCTAGCACTGTGGCTCTTGTTAATAGGTTAGTCCAAGAAATCATATGAAAAGTACACCAAAGTGTGGACAAAACACAAGAAAGTGGATAAAACTAAACATGGAACATCAAAAATTATAGATACATTTGCAATGTATTAATAGCCCGAAGGATCATACGGCGAGGGCGGAGATGAGGGAAAAGTAGGAGGCATCGGAGCGTGCCTCGCGCACGGTGCCGATGCATATGTACCGCCAGACACCGATGCCCGCCTCGTAGTACGCCGCTCACTGGGGGAGCCAGCCGAGCGTCGGGTCTCTGGCCGAGTTCTCGCTGATCTCGCCCGCCATGTTCCAAGAGAGCTACACGAACCCGCGGCAGAGGTTCTCGTCCTCCCCCGAGTTCGACGGCGGGTTCAATCCGAACATGCTCTTCCCCTGCCCCGCACCTCGTCCTCAGGCCTTCAATGTCGACATCAACGTCTCCTATGATAGCTCTCCGGCGTATGGCTCATCATCGGCCATGCGCCGAGGCCCGCTTCCGTTCGTGATACGTCATAAACGTATCTATAATTTTTGATGCTCCATGCTTATTTTGTATCAACTTTCTTATGTTTTGTTTACACTTTGAGGTATTTTTATACATTTTCTGGAACTAACCTATTAACAAGATGCCGAAGTGCCAATTGCCTATTTTCTGCTGTTTTTGGTTTCAGAAAAGCTAGTAAGGAAATATTCTCGGAATTGGACGGGACAAAAGCCAAACTCAATATTTTACCAGAAGGAACATGGAGTCCGAAGAGCAGCCGAAGTGGGGCCACGAGGTGGCCACACCTAGGGCTGGCGCGGCCACCCCCTAGGACGCCCTGCACCATGGTGTGGGCCCCTCGGGAGCCCACCGACCTTGCCCCTTCGCCTATAAAAGTACCCCGATGCAGAAACCCTAACGACCCGATCAAAAAAATCCACGAAAGAGTCTGTAGCCGTCACCATCTCCATCCCTAAATCAGGGGATCCGAAGCTCTTCCCGGCACCCTGCCAGAGGGGAGAGATCATCCCGGAGGCCTTCTTCATCACCATGTCAGCCTCCGGAGTGATGCGTGAGTAGTTCGTCCTTGGACTATGGGTCCATACAGTAGCTAGATGGTTGGTTCTCCTCCTTTGTGCTATCATGTTTAGATCTTGTGAGCTCTGTTCATGATCAAGATCATCTATTTGTAATCCTATATGTTGTGTTTGCAGGGATCCGATGGATATTGAGATACTATGTCAGATTGATTATTGATTCTATCATGTCTATGTTATTTGTGATTTTGCATGCTCTCCGTTGCTAGTAGCTATCTTGGCCAAGTAGATGCTTGTAACTCCAAGAGGGAGTATTTATGCTTGATAGTAGGTTCATGCCTCTAGTAGTCTGGGAAAGTGTCAGAAATCTCTAAGGTTGTAGATGTGATGTTGCTACTAGGGAGAAAACAAATATCCTTTGTCCATGAGGCACTTTTATTGTTTATTTTACACACTTTGCTTAATGCAATTATCTGTTGCTTGCAACTTAATACTGGAAGGGGTTCGGATGATAACCTAAAGGTGGATTATTTGTCATAGATGCAATTGGATTACAGTCTATGTATTATGTTGTAATGCCCAATCAAGTATCATAGGAGTCAAGATGTCTAGTATATGCATTGTTATGCTTTCTGAATCTATCAATTGCCCCACTGTAATTTGTTCACCCAACATGCTATTTATCTTAAGGAGAAACACCTCTAGTGAACTGTAGACCCTAGTCCATTCCTTTACCATTAATATACCATCTACTATTTACCGTTTACTGTTTACTTTCTGCAAACAATTACTATCTTCCACACTATATGTTTAATCCTTTGTTTTCATCAGAACCAGTGAGATTGACAACCTCAGTGTAAGTTGGGGCAAAGTTATGTGGTTGTGTTGTGCAGGATTCCAAGTTTCTAGCAACACCTTGGAGTTGTTTCCTTACTCCTACTGGTTCGATAACCTTGGTTTCATAACTGAGGGAAACTTGCTGCTGTGCTCATCATACCTTCCTCTTGGGGTTCCCAACGAGCTCTACATATCTTGAGCCATCAAGCACTTTTCTGGCACCTTTGCCGGGGAGTTAAGGACAACTTCAATCTCTTCCTCCTCGTCAATCACTTTTCAGGGAGAAAGAAGATTCTTGCAAGGGGAGTCTCTCACAACCAATCTCTTTACTTTGTTTTTGTTTTGCTTAGTTTATTTTGCTTTGTTTTGCTTGTTTTTTTTATCAAAAACACACAAAAAATTAGTTGTATTGGTTTGCTTTTTTTATCAAAAACACAAAAAATTAGTTCTTTTTGTAGTTGTCACCTCGTTCTTAGCTCACCATGTTGATCCCTAAGTTCACCCTGAAAGACCTTTCAATAGGTAGTGGCTCTATAATTGGGAAAGATAATATTGAAGAATTCTTTAATCATGTTAGCAAGCATGAGGATAGATCCTTAGCAGAACTTGCTCCAAATTATGAAATTGCTGCATCTTCTTTAGTTCACATGTTGGAGGCTAGGTTTGTTAATCTTAACCCCATGATGCAAGTAATGTTTCTTAAACTTAAAGATATTGAGGATACTGAAAAGAGAGATTTTATTCTAGAAACTTTGCTTAAAGAATTCAATGATGTTGTTAAGGAAGCTAGAAAGGTCTTTGATCGTTTTAATATGCTAGGAACATGTTTAGATGTTATTGGTACACTAGAAAAGTTGGACAAAACCAAACCCAAAAATGGAGAGGAAATTAAAATACTAATACCTTTTAAACTTGTAGGAATGCATGAAGCCTTAGAATTTTTTTTGATTGGATTGTTCCTGAAAACCCGTTTGATGAAAATAGTGAACCCGAGAGTATTGAGAGAGAATCCACGAGAACTTATTTGGATGATATACCTTGCCTCATTGAAGATATTTCTGGTATTGATCTTAATGTTTCTTCATTCGAAAATACATGAATCTTGCTCCTATGTCTAGCTGAAAGGCGTTAAAAAAAGTACTATTGGGAGATAACCCAAATTATTTTACTTTCAGTAAGTTTTTCTTTTGTTGAGTCTTGGAAGTTATTGCCTCAGTAATAACCCCTATTTATCCTTTTTGTGTGGTTTTTGTGCCAAGAATAACCTTTAATGAGAGAGAAGTGAGACTTGAGAAAGTTGCAGTCCAGAAACAAATTTTTGTGCTTCACTGTAAAAAATCGTGAAAAATCTTTGTACGTCGGATTGAGCTGTAATTTTCTTTGCTTATGCCCTAGGTTATTATCTAACTTTCGTTAGTTTAGCACTTTTAGATTTGAGCAAGATAAGGTCTTCGAAAAAATCGGTTTTTACCTGCTAGTTTGTTTCGACAGATTTCTGCCATTTTTTGCATTTGCCTCTTAATCTCTTTCTCTTTGAGTTCTCTTTGATCACTTGAGATTTTAGAAGGAATTGCTACAGTAGCTTGTGCTTTAATGGAAGTTTTATTTGTGTTGAAACTAAACCCAAAGACTTATTATCTTGAATACACCAATGTTGCTAATAAAGATTGTGTGAAGTTTTGTATGAAGGAAATTTTCAAGTGTAGGGAAAAATAATGTGATGAGATGAAGCATGGACAAAAGCTCAAGCTTGGGGATGCCACCGGTGTCACCCCAAGAAATATTCAAGAGGTACAAGCGTCAAAGCTTGGGGATGCCCATGGCATCCCCTTCTTTATCAATAAAAATCTCAGGTTTTCTTCCAAAACATTTCATTTTTATCATGCACAATTGTGTTGTTCTTGGAGCGTCTTTGTTTGGTTTCTTTTTGTTTTTAGTTTTATTTTGTTTGGTTTGCTTAAATAAATTGGTTGACCCCCACATTCATATGTTGTTTCAAATAAGTTGATTGGTGTTGGAAAAGAGTAGGAAGCTTCATGCTTATAAGTGGTATATAAAAGGAGCTTGTTTTGACTGTAGCCTAGACTTTATCATGTCATGTTTGATGTTGCTTTGACCTTATGCTTAGTGATTATTGTTGTAGCATGACTTGTTACAAACAATTGAGATTGCCTAATGTGCCTTGAAAGAATCATGCGTTGTTTTAACATACAAAAGCATAATATTATGGTATTCTCCTTTGATGTTTTATTTGGGTTGACTTGGCACATGCTTACACCATGTTAAGACTATGAACCAGTCACCTTAGCCTCTATGATCATTTAGTTTTTGACTTGTAATATCACTTTATGCTTTAATTAATAATGTTTTGTCGCTTCGCATGATTATGGCCATTATTGCTCTCTTAGTTGGTCGCTCCCAGTCTTTTGCTAGCCTCCACCTATAACAAGTATGAGTTCCACTCATGCATCCAACCTCCAAGAAAACCAAGTTATTCCAAAGAGTCCACTATAAATTCCTATGCATGGTGTGTTACACCATTCCAAGTATATTCATATTTTTATCTACCTTCCAAATTAAACTTTTGTTATGTGAAAATTAGTGATTAAAGCTCTCACAAACTTGATGGCACACTTTATTTTCTTGCACTTAATAAACTTTCACCATTGTGTCCATCTATGTTGCTTATATGCTTACACTTTATAAGTTGTGAATTAGCAGAACCATGATAAAATGGGAAACGCTTGCAACATTGTACTTATTATCCAGTTGATATCATGTTCTTTTGTTTATGGATCTCGTCGGTGTGAAATAAAAGGGGAGCTTGTAAGATCATGGAGTTTGTATGTGTGTTACAGAAACGCCTAGGCGGCTAGCCTAAGCCATGCCTAATCATGGTGGAAACTTGCAGCATAACCATAGTGAGCATTTTGTGAAGCATTCTCAATAAAAACCTAAGCAAATAGAAAATAAAAAGATCACTGAGATGCTCATTGTCTGTTGCCTTGTCATTTTGATATGGGAAAGCTCTCGTGTCATGGGGCAAGGGGTAGCCCGTTGACGGTTCTCCATGATACACATGTACTTACAATGACAAGAAATTACTTGTGACTAAAGTTGAGTAGCATGAGGTTCAGTACTCGTAAGCAAGGGGCATGGGATTTTCAACTTATAACTTGTCAAGCATATCCTCATATTTGTGTCACTTTAACCTTAATCACCTCAAGATGCTTATGATAGGGGCAGTGAGAGCTGAACGCTAATAAGTACCATAATTTTTGGAAGATCTTTATGAAACTTGAAATCCCTGCTTCCCTCTGTGAAGGGCCTTTATTTTTTTACTTTTATGTTGAGTCTCCATCTTCTATCTTGATGCACCAATTGAGAGAGCCTAGTGGTCATTCTTAGTTTAATGTGCATTGTCCCAAAACCTGTTGATTGATTCATAACTTTTATATTGCTTATTCTTAAATTATTTGTATCTAGTCATCCTTATGAACTTTGAAGGTGTCCTATGCATTTATGTTTTGCTATACCATGAGGGACAAGCTCAATACCACTCTTATCATGTTTTCTATATGGGAAACAAACAAGTGTCTTTCAATGCATTGTTATTCATGATCTTTTGTTTGTACCTTTTCATGTTACAACATAGTTGCTATGTCTTATTGTTAGAACTCTATCATTCATGGTCATGTTTAGAGTACTTTGATCCCAACTATCAATGCTTTTCAAATACCTTGATCAAGATTGTTATGGTGCATGTCACCTCAAAAATTATTCTTTTTATCACTTACCTACTCGAGGACGAGCAGGAGTTAAGCTTGGGGATGCTTGATACGTCATAAACGTATCTATAATTTTTTGATGCTCCATGCTTGTTTTGTATCAACTTTCTTATGTTTTGTTAACACTTTGAGGTATTTTTATACATTTTCTAGAACTAACCTATTAACAAGATGCCGCAGTGTCAGTTGCCTGTTTTCTGCTATTTTTGGTTTCAGAAAAGCTAGTAAGGAAATATTCTTGGAATTGGACGGGACAAAAGCCAAAGTCAATATTTTACCAGAAGGAACACGGAGTCCGAAGGGCAGCCAAAGTGTGGCCACACCTAGGGCTGGTGCGGCCACCCCCTAGGGCACGCCGCCCCATGGTGTGGGCCCCTCGGGCGCCCACCGACCTTGCCCCTTCGCCTATAAAAGTACCCCAATGCAGAAACCCTAACGACCCTATCAAAAAAATCCATGAAAGAGTCTGTAGCCACCGCTATCTCCATCCCTAGATCAGGGGGGGATTCGAAGCTCTTTTCGGCACCCTGCCGAAGGGGAGAGATCATCTCGGAGGCCTTCTTCATCACCATGCCAGCCTCCGGAGTGATGCGTGAGAAGTTCACCCTTGGACTATGGGTCCATACAGTAGCTAGATGCTTGGTTCTCCTCCTTTGTGCTATCATGTTTAGATCTTGTGAGCTCCGTTCATGATCAAGATCATCTATTTGTAATCCTATATGTTATGTTTGCGGGGATCCGATGGATATTGAGATACTATGTCAGATTGATTATTGATTCTATCATGTCTGTGTTATTTGTGATCTTGGATGCTCTCCGTTGCTAGTAGCTATCTTGGGCAAGTAGATGCTTGTAACTCCAAGAGGGAGTATTTATGCTTGATAGTAGGTTCATGCCTCTAGTAGTCTGGGAAAGTGACAGAAATCTCTAAGGTTGTAGATGTGATGTTGCTACTAGGGAGAAAACAAATATCCTTTGTCCGTGAGGCAATTTTATTGTTTATTTTACACACTTTGCTTAATGCAATTATCTGGTGCTTGCAACTTAATACTGGAAGGGGTTCGGATGATAACCTAAAGGTGGATTATTTGTCATAGATGCAATTGGATTACAGTCTATGTATTATGTTGTAATGCCCAATCAAGTCTCATAGGAGTCAATATGTCTAGTATATGCATTGTTATGCTTTCTCAATCTGTCAATTGCGCTGTAATTTGTTCACCCAACATGCTATTTATCTTAAGGGGAAACATCTCCAGTGAACTGTGGACCCTAGTCTATTCCTTTACCATTAATATACTATATATTGTTTACTTTCTGCAAAGAATTACTATCTTCCACACTATACATTTAATCCTTTGTTTTCAGCAAAACCAGTGAGATTGATAACCTCACTCTAAGTTGGGGCAAAGTTCTGTGGTTGTGTTGTGCAGGATTCCAAGTTGCTAGCAACACCTTGGAGTTGTTTCCTTACTCCTACTGGTTTGATAACCTTGGTTTCATAACTGAGGGAAACTTGTTGTTGTGCTCATCATACCTTCCTATTGGGGTTCCCAACGAGCTCTACATATCTTGAGCCATCAGTTCGCCGGCGGCAACTCCTCGCTTCTGGTTCGGCCATGCACCAGTGGCAACTTCGGCCAGGAGGACGCCCACAACATGTTCGGTGGAATGCCCGGCGAGGCCTTCATGTCGGGCATGATCACCTCCGGTGTCGTAGCAGCTGGCTTCTTCAGCGAAGGGTAGTCATAGACCACCGCCGAGCATGGCCTTGAGTCCCAGGACTTCGGCGAGGACGACGCAGACTAGACGCAAGCCATAGAGGTCGCCTTGACTGCGGCGAAGGGCAAGAAGAAGGCGAAGACGACGGAGCCCCACGTCAAGTGGACGACGCTCGAGGACCGTTGCCTTGCCAGGGCATGGATGTCGGTGAGCATGGACCCCATCACATGTGCAAACCAAAACTCGGATAATTACTGGAAGCGTGTGAAGTTGGCGTTCGATGAGCGCAGTCTCATGGACCCGAAGTTCAACAAGATCCACATGGAGCGCGGCGAGAAGGCCATGACCAATCACTAGGGACTGGTGCAGCAGGCTTGCAGCAAGTGGCACGACATTATGGAAGAGATCGGGCGCACACCAATCAGCGACGAAATCATGGACAACAAGGTAGGTCACCGACTTCAAGCTTAAATCTATGCCAACATGATGCCTGTCTTGACACATTTCGCGTTCTCCATGCAGCTCCTCCGTGCGCTCGGCATGTACAGGGACGACACCGACACGGAGTTCAAGTTCCACCACGTGTTCGACAAGATTCAGAACTGCCCAAAATGGGCGGACACTCATGTGAGCCTGGGCAAGAACAAGGACGACATGTACAACCCGGAGTCTCGCCCCTAGCTGCCGGCGAAGGGAGACCGGAAATCGGCCAGAAGAAGGCGAAGATGCCGAAATCTACAGGACCTCCCACCGAACGCATCCACGCATCGATCGAGAAGTGCATCGCTGACTCCAAGGCCCATACCGTGAAGAGGCAGGAGAAGGCCAAGGAGAGGTGGATGCAACTGCTGCAGAATCAAGACAGGAAGATCAACCTCCTCAAGGCAAACTTCGTCGCAAAGAAGAAGAACACAGACCTCCAGTTCCTCTTGGGCAGCGAAGACATCTCGGCAACAATGAGCCCCCAGGTCAAGGCCTGGTACATGGCGCACCGCACCGCCATTCTCGACGAGGACGTCCCTGCCAGCACGCCGAGACCCGCGCCTACCATTTCGGCCACAACCCCTTCGTCGAGCTCTACCTCCACCTCCTCCAACCCCTCGGCTGCCCCTGTACTGATCGAGGAGCCTATCCCCATCGCACCTGACATGCTGGAGGAGACCATCCCCATCGACGTCTGATCGCCAATCTTCATTCTGTTTGTAATAAAAAAATTGCCGAAATCTTTTGGGCATACTTCTGTCGAACACCTTTGAGCGAGATTTCGCCAGCAGGAACAACCAATATTCAAATGTGCCGCTGATTTCGTCGCCTGGGAACGCCGCTTGGGAACACGAGTGGGAAAATAGCCATTCCTAGACCGAAAGTTGCATCCCTCCGACGCTAAATAGCGTCGGATTTCGGCCTGAGAACGCCCAATGAGTAGAGGTGTTCTAAATACAAAGCTCGCATATCCGTGGAAAGGTCTAGATGAGCTACTCCTGATGGCGCGAGCTATGCTAAAGCTTCATAAGTAGACATAATAGAGAACGTACCGATATTATGTTGGTTTTGGTATTAAAGAAACTAGCTGAATGCCCGTGCGTTGCCACGGCTTTTGAGTTTGATTATTCTCACACATGCAAACATAGTAAATGTAAATACTTTTAGACATTGCACCATAGTTTTTGCTCATTGCCAACATCGCCTTATCTCCTATGTCGCTGGGTTATGTCGGAGTCTCCACCGTAGCCAAAACCTCGCGACAATATCAAACCCTAAAAAATAAAATAAAACCAAAACCAAACCAAATCCTCAAAAACATGGTCTATATCATTGCCAACATTAATGCCAAATCAAATCCTCAAAAATATTCAAACATCCAAAATTATAGGGAGAATGAATTAGTTATGTGTGAGTTTAAGAATAAATATTGTTACTCAACACGGACAAATGACCAAGACCGGTATAGATCCATCTCCTAATGAGTTGATCAACATGTATATAATTTGATCCATTTATTCATGGATTTATGTGTGAGGAAATATATACATTAACAAAGTTGATTCCAAGGAAGACATTTCTCTATGAAAATATCTTTTCAATTAATCTCATTCAGTTACTCTTTAGTTTATATATATGATATACTCCGTCCGTTTCAAATAAATGTATGTGGCTTTTGAACTAAAATCACGATACCGTCCGTTTCAAAATAAGTGTCTGTGGTATTTTAACTAAAATCACGATACTTATTTTCGAAGAGAGAGTAATATTAACCGATCAATCAAACTATAATGTTCCAGTTACCATACTATGTTTCATTAATGCGCTTCTTTGGCCACTTACCATGTACTTCCTTGGCTGTTGACCACTTCAGAAACAGTGCTACACAAAGAAAGTAATATGGAGTATATCAAATGATGGATCTAGTGCACTTTTATGTGGATTTGCTCCATGAGCCAGATCACGTTAGCGGCTACCGTTTTGCACAGACAGTTATCGAACTATGAAGGTCGCAATCAACGCCACCCTTGTTAGCTGCTAGCTGCCACCTGTCCTGTCTCTTGCTCCCTTTCTACTGGCTCGGCTCGATGTGGTGAGAAGCAGCCTCCTGCGTCTGGAACACGCCACCGGAGCAGACCAGCGTTATTATTCAGCTCTTCTCGCCTACGATTGGATGCAAATGTGAGTTCCTGGATATGCAGCAGCCATCACACGATTCTGCAGTTTTAAACCTCTAGCCTACTGTCTCCTGCGCAAAAAATATTTGGAAATACAATTTTATACTAACCTATAGTACAATAAACTATCGTAGTCTTCATTCCTTGAACTCGCCCTCGGCTTCTGGATCTAATGATAGCTGCATCTTTTTCGTGTGTGTGCCTTGATCTCTGCAGGCACCTCTTCTATCCATGGCAACGCTAGGGAGCACTGGAATCGGCACCATAATCACAAATGAACACGAACTCGCGAATAAACGGGGATCAGGAAGAGGGTCGGCCATGGCAGCAGCGACAGCACCACACATGACCACCTGTTGTAACCGTCCGCCTAAGCCGGAGATCAGGTCCCCACCGTCCGCCTCGTCGCTGCCATGGCCATTGCTTTGCGAGATTGGAGCATCCGACTGTTCCGTCGACATAGTTCTGTTCACCGACACTTCAACTCAATCGCACAACACATCACGACGAGGGCACTAAGTTCAGCATGACCATGTCGCCGGTTATTGCCGACCCAGAATATGGACTACTGGAGGAGGACCAAGATGTCGGCCTGCGTGACCGCACGCGGAGATCCGTTTAAAACGAAGAAGTTGGAGTGATCCGTTTAAAACGCTAACAACGATCCGATTAAAACACTGACCAAACAACTCGTACGGAACCAACCACGAAAAAAAACGTAAAGATTAGTACCACCTCGCTAACATGACAATAGAGATTGAAAACGTATTTTTGGCAGATGGAAACATATTACGACCAACCTACCACAAAACTTATTATATGATAGAAACTGATGGAGCCGTATTCCACAGAGAGCCTCCATCCCGCAGGAGTTCTGTACTATCTCCGTTCTAAAAAACAAGAAGTGTAATTATTTTTAGAAGTCAATCGGTGTTAAGTTTGACCAACATTATTGAAAAATATTAGGAAGATAAATTCATATCATTAAATATATTATATAATATATTTGACATTGCATCTACATAGTATCATAATATTGATTCTTTTATAAACTTGATCAAACTTGATGGAGGGGCAAGGACGGCGGCGCGCCTCCGGCTCGCGCTAGTGGTTGTAGTCATCGCTAGGTGGTCCAATTACCTATTATAATTTTTATTATATTTGGGTCTTTTTGTACTACTGTTGACGATTTTTAATAGATTGGTGAAATTTCGAAAAAAAACTTAACGCCATTTGACTTTTAAAAAGGGGAGTGCTACGCGTCCCCGGGGGATATTTCCCCCGGATCCCCTGCCTTCCCGTGCTGACACGTGTCCCCTCCAAAAAGCCCCTAAATCCCGCTTTTGCTACAAACTTACCTGCTTTTGCTACACGTAGTAAAAAACGGTTTGGTCTAGAAAATAGAAAATAGCCTGGACCTCGCCAGAGATTTCGCCGAAGACCTCGCAGACGACCGCGTAGCAAAAAAGTTGTGCTAATGTAGCATATCCGACCTCGCTGGAGGATTTCGCCGGAGACCTCGCCGGAGTTTCGCCGAAAACTATGTAGCAAAAGAATTGTGCTAATGCAAAACCGGCAAACAATTGAAGCAAAAAAATTGTACTGTGTAGATTTTTTTCTACCAGATACATCGCCGGGATCTCGTCGGAAATCATAGGTGCAGAAATAAGTGTAGCATTTGGAGAACATCAATGTAGCAAACCCGAAATGAATACATAGCAAAACATAAATGAGTATGTAGCAAAACCAGCCCCTGCTTTGCCCAAGATAGCAACATCATGCACTCATGGTAGCAACATCGTAGACCCAAGGTAGCAGAGCCGTCTGCCGTCGGTAGCAACGGTGTACACCCATGGTAGCAAAAGCCACCTACCGTCGGTAGCAACACCGGACACCCATGATAGCAACGCCGTCCACCGTTGGTAGCATCTTTGGTATCCTCTTGCAGTAGCACCTCCGGCTGTCGTCAGGCTTCTCCAGGAATTTAGGAGAGGGCGGCGACCTCCGGCGAGATTTAGAGGAGGGCGGCAGTGGCCTTGCAGCAGGCTCCTTCGACGGAAACTCGCCGGTGGCCATGGCTGGGGGTGAGCACGAGGTCGAGGGAGAGGATCCCATGGCGAGCGGGTACGAGGAAGGTGTGGGGCGGGGATCCGATCCGGCAGTGGCCTTGCAGCAGGCTCCTTCGGCCGCGGAGGCGGCTGCACGGCGGCGGCGCGAAGCAACACCATGGCGGGAGGCTGTAGGGAGTGTCGATCAGCGGCGGCGCAGCAAGGCCATGGCGGAATCCGTCGGTGGCGGCTGCGCGGCGGCGGCGCAGAGGCCTTCAGCAAGGGGCGGCAGCACGCGGCAAGGGCGGCGGACAGCACATCTTAGCAGCAGGAAGAAGGCCCGTGCTCCCCCGGGAGGAAGAAGGCCACATGAGACGTGGGGTGGGCCCTCCACTTTTGCGTGAGCGAGCGAGCACCCGGGGATGGCGAGACGTTATCCCCATAGGAACCGTATCATGTTCCTTTAAAAAAATACACGTTTTTTTCCCGATTCACACGCTTTCTTTTCTGAAACGGAGGTAGTATGGGCTCACACCGGACACCGCCACACCGGTCAGTCTCCAAAACGAAGGTCAGCTTACCGCACCCGACATAGACCGTTCTCGTACACGGAGTTAAAATCCAGGCACGGTTCCACGGAAGCCTCCCCAGTGCCCGTCGAACACGTGACTGCTGCCAATGAGATCTCTCCACGTCACCACACGGTCGCAACTAGTATAACCCTTCCCGCGTCCCCGACCGCATCACCGGCGAGACACCAAGCCGCCGTCGCCGCCGCCGTCGCACCCCTAAGCTAGACGCTTCAAGCTAGCTCGTCCGCGAGGCAGTTGACTAAACTCCGAATTCCTCCTCCAATGGCCCGCAACAAGAAGCGCGGCGCCAAAGCCGCCGCCGCAGCCCCCGCCGCAGCCGCCGAGGGGCCGCAGCCGGCTGCGGTCGCCGCCAACGCTGAGGTAGCGGCGGCGCCGGAGGATCTGGTCCTCCGGCCGCCGAACCTCCGCGTGGCCTTCGCGGCGATGGCGCTCTTCCTCGCGCCCTTCTCGTACCTCGCGTTCGTGCACTACCCCCTGGACGCCGATCTGCGGCGATCCATCCTAATCTGTGGGGCCATCAGCCTCGGCGGCTTCTTTGTCGTGCTCCGCCTCATCCCCGTCGCCGCCCGCTACCTCCACCGTCGCAAGTTGTTCGGCAAGGACATCAACAAGAAGGGCTTGCCCACGGGCGAGATCGATGTGTGAGTAACGAGTTACAATTTCGATAACTTGCAGTGCTCTCTGTGTTTTTAGAACTAGTGCTGCATATATGATACCTTTATTTAGCTGTATATTGGTTTACACAATTTTGTTCTAGATGCAAATTTTAACCAGGTTTCAGAGTTTAGCTTCAGGATTTAGTAGTCTTTGCTGCTGGTCTACTGTTGCAAACCATGCAGCTTTAGAGAATAATAATAGACGGAAAGGGGAAGTTGTCGCATTGGTAGCTCCTATGATTCATGGTGGAAACTACAGAGTACAGTACAAGAAGCGATTCCAGTTCAGTTGAAATCCATACATTTGCTCTAGACTAGATGCAAATTTACCTGTTTTCAGAGTTACTGCTGACCCTCTACTGTCACAAACCATGCTAGCTTCAGGCTTTACTACTTATTTGGTGGTACTGCTGCTGCTCTACTGTCACAAACCATGCTAGCTTCAGGCTTTACTACTTATTTGGTGGTACTGCTGCTGCTCTACTGTCACAAACCATGCTAGCTTCAGGCTTTACTACCTATTTGGTGGTACTGCTGCTGCTCTACTGTCACAAACCATGCAGCTTCAGAGAATCAGAGACGTTCTTTAAGCTAGAGAGAGGGGACTAGCATTGGTAGCTGCTATGGTTCATGGTAGAAACTATGGAGTAGAAGAAGCAATTTCAGCTCAGTTGAAATCCATGCATTTGGTATTAGACACCAATACATCGTAGTCGCATAGCCTAAATTAGCTTGTTTGATAGTAGAGGTCATATTGGGATAATAACAGAGTAGAATTTCCTCCAGCGATGGATACTTCCATTCGTCGGTAGGTGTTGATTCTGTTGGACAGGTTGTCCCTTTTGGGGGTTATAAACGGTAAATAATTTCTACTCAAAGGGGACCTAGTTTATGTTCTTTGACTCGAATGCCCATGCTTAAGTATTTCCTTTACCTGTTTAGTGTGAACTGAAAAGATCTCGGAACAATAAATACATGGTCTTTTGCGCTGTCCAAAGTTCTTGCTCCTTTGAATACTATATATACTTGAAATAAAGGACAATCGTGATGTGTCTCAAGGAGCTTTCTTCAATATACATTTTTAAATGCTTTCTACGGGTTATGATACTGATACGTGCCCTCCATATATGTACGTGTCTCATCATTATCATACAAACTTGGAAAAGAGAAACTGAAATAAATCATTATTATAGAGAAGTGTGCACCTACTCATCTGTACTTCGATGGGCCAATTCAAAAGATTCAGAAGTACCTACTGTATGCAATTCAAATGAATCTGTTGCATTATCTGGCTTGGAGATATAAAGCTGTGTGTTTATTATTTTTATATTGGCTTAACATTGAACTTATTTTGCAGGCCTGAGTCACTAGGCATTGTTGTTGGGATTGTCTACTTGGTCATTGCTATTCTATTTCAACATTTCAACTTTGCAGCGGATTCCATTGTATGTTTATGACTAAAAGTTATCGTTCCTTGCATTCGTGAAATATGTGTTATGCCTTGAAACACGTGTTCGTTGATGTTCGCAGTGGCTTGTTGAATATAATGCCGCATTAGCATCAATCTGCTTTATGATTCTTCTTGGATTTATTGACGATGTTCTTGATATTCCATGGAGAGTGTATGTTCCTTCTCAGAGTGTCATTCAATTTATTCCAATAGTATCACTTTCTTGTTTCTGATAAATTTGTTCGGAATGGCCTACATTGAACAGGAAACTGCTGCTACCTGGAATTGCAGCACTTCCTCTGTTGATGGCATATGCTGGTGGTACTTCCATCATCATTCCAAAGCCTCTAGCATCCTATGTTGGAGTAGAAGTTCTGGAGTTAGGTATGTTTACAATTCCAAACAAGTGAATTTTGACATAGTAATAATAAGTGCTTACACTTTCGTATTCGTATGGTGGAAGTATTGTTGCTTGTTATAATTTTATTGTTCGTAACAACCAAGTGCATTCTGTATATTGGTTGCTTAAAAGTATCTCGGGAAATCTCAGAATATATCATGGTTTTAAAGGCGTCGCCTAGGCGTCCAAGCGCCCCTTCTCCGCCTTGCAAAAATGGCCGCTTTAGGCGCCTAGGCGTCAGAGCGCCCCTATGTCGCCTTAAGACGCCTCAACGCCTTAAAAACCATGGAAGATATACTATATGTAATCTCAACTGTCGAAATGAATGAATGGATGTGCCTGCACCTCTGCGATACACTTTTGTGGGTTTACTTATTTGCATGTTGTATGCAAGTTCTGCTCTAGATCATTTTCTCTTTAGACAGAGATGTACAAACTACATATAGAATGCCAGCACCCACCTCTCGCTTTCTTTGTTATGCAGGTGGGTTGTACAAGGTCTTCATGCTCTTGTTAGCAGTCTTTTGTACAAATTCAATCAACATACATGCTGGCCTGAATGGTCTTGAAGTTGGGCAGACAGTCGTCATATCTGCTGCGGTATGAAGCGCATGATTCTTGAATTTTGAGTACCATCCATTCATCTACTAATTATTATAGCGTTTTCTAGG
Organism: Avena eriantha; assembly: GCA_910589775.1. Classification (NCBI taxonomy): domain Eukaryota; kingdom Viridiplantae; phylum Streptophyta; class Magnoliopsida; order Poales; family Poaceae; genus Avena; species Avena eriantha. The sequence goes on from OU342741.1 coordinate 68,987,713, forward strand.
TTTTGGTACATAATGTAATGCGCATAGGATCTTCTAAAGACCTTGAAACTCAGCAAGCTCATGCGTTCTCTATTTATCTTGTCTTGCCTTTCCTGACCACATCATTAGCTTTGCTGGGCTTTAACTGGTAAGGATCTTGAGAGCATGGTACCTTACTTTCAATAAAAAAATCAATTGTTTTTAAACGGATCACCTTTTATGTACTTCTCAGGTATCCTTCATCTGTTTTTGTTGGTGATACCTACACCTATTTTGCTGGGATGACTTTGGCTGTGGTGGGTATTTTGGGGCATTTCAGGTAAACATCCTCAGTCATCCCCCTAAATTTCACTACTTTCTTATTTATTCTAGCTTATTCTTCATTTGGCTGTTTGTGGAATGGAACTGTGTGGAGTGAGCAGTCCGCTTAATGTAATGAAGTATTCTACTCATCCTTGTTCTTGGTGCACGTGCATTTATGTATTCCTCCCCTTGTTTTCTTTTAATTATTTCTAATGTATCCATATTAGTAAAGTGAGTAAAACGATCCCATAGGGAACTTTTGGGGTGGGGAGGAGAGCTATGTAGACAAATAGCTACTCTTTCCGGTCCATATTAATGGCCTCAACTTTATCTAGATTCGTATGTATCTGGTTAAGTATTTAGACTAGATGCATTCGTTTCTAGACAAAGTTGAGGCCATTAATATGGACCGGAGGAAGTAGTAGAGTTTCAGTAAGGAATCGGCATCGAGTTTTTAGACATTTATATTATGCTTGATGACCTTCACTGTTCATATCTGACCATATTCCATATATCTTGATATCCTAACTGTGGGGTGGGAAAAACCATCTCGGTTGTGAGCCCAACCTGTTCTTGTGCTGTCTATACGTCTTATCCGCACTCGTCTGATATTTTATAGTATATAATATCCATATGATTTTCTCTACCCATTATTGAATAATAACTGCAGCTGATAAAACTATTTTCTGTTTGCAGTGAGACATTATTGCTCTTCTTTTTACCCCAGGTTCTTAATTTCTTGTGCTCAGTACCACAGGTTCGGAGAAACTGACTTCCGTTTTTACCTCTCCGTTGGTATATTTACCTGTGTTAATTGATTAATTGTATTTTCTGCTTATGCTTAAATTGGTGCCTATTGTATACAGCTCTTTAAATTTGTTTATTGCCCGAGACATAGGTTGCCAAGGTACTGATTTATTTCTTTTGGTACGAAACTGTTGATAGAATTGATCGCAATATGGTTTTGAACTTGTAATAAAATTATGTATTGCGCTTGCTGCAGTTTTGATACACAAACAGGACTGCTGACAGGTTCCAAAGATGGTAACCTTGTTAACATATTCCTTAGGTTGTTTGGGAAGTGCTCAGAGAAGTCCCTTTGCATAAGGCTTCTTATATTTCAGGTAAAACCAAAATGCACTGTTATCTCCAACTTTGGTTTCTATTCTTTCCTTGACTTCTGAAGGTATCATGGATTTTTGACGATTGCAAACACTAGAATATCTATAGCAGCAGTAAAACCTAAGAAAGAGGGATGCCAAGTAGTGTTTAAATCAGAACTGAGCATAACTAATCTTACTGGAGTCCTCACCAATCCAATTTAGCTCACATGTCTCATATTGATCAGTTTCACTACTCATGATCTATGGTGTTTGGTGTCATGCTGCCTAACACTTGATAAACTTTTGACTTAAAATGTACCAAATGACAATGCAAAAGATAGTGTCTATGTGGTTCACGATAACGTTGCATGAGAGCTCCTCTTAGTGCTCAAATTCTTCTACGGGAAATGTCCCTATGTATTGCCAAACCTCGTTATGGTGTTCAGCATAGACACGCGAGAATTCATTGAAACTTTCGACGACAAAAATGTGCAGCTCATCTTATGCTTTAGGAATTTAGGTAGTCACTAGATGGTCTTTCAAGCTATATATTTGAATGGAAGTAGTTGTACGATCTCTACTTTGATATCACTTTCCTGTCACGTTCCTTCTATTTTTATTTTTTTGCACTGTCCATTTTACTTTCCAGATCTTTCTTTTCATGTTTATTCCGATGTGAGGTAGTAACTCCTCGTATCTTCATGTGTCGCAGGCTATTTCATGCCTCTTCTGCTTTTGGCTGAGGTACATGCTCACTGGATGGTACAAATGAATTTTGACCCGAAACAGAACTTCATCTAGTTGGAACAACCGAAATCTGTTTGCGTCTGATGGCTTTATCTGTATACTAACAGCAACCCAGAGCCTAATACCAACAGGAGTAACTGATCCAAGATACTTTTCATAGTGTTGCATGCGACACTGCCCCCTTTCATCTACGTTGCCTGTAGCCTTCGATTTTGTTCCACTTTTTGTGTGCTAACAGCTGAAGATATGGTTAGTAGGTTTTGCTCTTTTTTTTCTACCGCACAGTTTAAAGTGGTACATTTGTAACCATGTACAATGACTTCCAATCTTCCATGAAAGTTTGCTTGCATTATAATTCTGTAAAGCTTGTGGCAGAGGGTGAGCAATGTGTACTGGTTGTCAGCTAAAGTGGAAATTCGTTAGCGCCAGTTTTTTTAAAACCATATGTGCAAGCAGTTGCACAATGTACATAGTGTACTCCATGAACTATCTTTTTTATGAACTTCATGGCAAATTCTACAGTGCTTGTAAAGTTCCTCTGCTGTCCAAGACATCTGCATCTAGGGGCTCACAAAGCATGGTACCTGCGGTTACCCCCATTAGAACCGTCCATCGGCATTCGCCGCCTTGGCCATGGAAGAATCGATCTGAACGCAACCATTAAGTTTAACGGCAACTAAAGTTTAGATTACTCCCGAATCGCATTCAGCTCTTATAAGTGTTCTCAAACCAGTATTCCTTTATTCATCTCTTGGTCTTGGACTGCCGATTTGATTTATCATGTCAGAAATTCAGCTTGCCGGACGGGTGTTTGCCGTCTCTCAGAGCTTGAACCGCCGCTCTAATTCCATACATCTAGTCTCGCAGACATGGGCACCATCACCTTCACCTCCCTCATGTACAGGACGCCGGCTCTGGCGTTTTGAAGTACTCCACTAGAATTATCAGATTCACCTCAATTATGCCGACCAGCAGCTCGATAAGAACTTGGTAGAAAATGTCTGTACCTCAATTAAGAGATCTCAAACCGCACGTAGAAAAGCATGCAAAACCTGTTGGAACTTAGAATGACTGAGAGTAAAACTTGTTCATTGCTTGTGGGCAAAGTCCTATTTATACAAGAGTTTACCAGAGACGCAATTGTTAGGGGACACATATGTTGAAGTAAAGATGAGAAGGCAGTCCGTACGATGCTTTGGACACATTCTTCACATGCTAACCTAAGGGACACAGTGGTTGGCTCCAAGTTGGTTCTACACATGCTAACCTAAGGGACACGGTGGTTGGCTCCAAGTTGGTTCATGTAGAGATGCTTTGGACACATTCTTCACATGCTAACCTAAGGGACACGGTGGTTGGCTCCAAGTTGGTTCCTGTAGAGACGTGTCTCTTGGCTTTTAACAAAATCGAAGGGGATTGTCAAGGTACAAGTTGACGATTTAAGGTTTAGCATTTGTACTATGCACAATTGTTTGCTCTTTTCACTTATGGCCTCCGTTATCTTATTTGCAGGAATTTCACGAGTAAATGACACTGGTGGTCACTAAACTTGTCCTGCATGTGGATTTAAGTCACACATCTTATCCCGGCTGTTGCAACTGTACACTGTCTGATTAATGATCAGATGAAGTCTTGGATTCCTGAGACTGTCATTGCTCTCTTTGATGAGGAGACGACCGATGATCGTGCAGATTCAGATTTGTAAGGATGGGAGAGATTTTTTGCTGGCCTCAGCTTATAATTTTGCAAGAGCAGATAGCTTCTTTATTTCCCGGAACAGACGGACAAGAAGAAAAGAAAGGTTTAGCTAGCGTGGGCTCTAGTGCTAATATCTTAGAGCATCTCTAGCAGACCCCTAAAATGCGCGGAACCTTAAAATAACAGCCGGTTTACGGTTTCGGGCGAAAAAGTGGACCGAATAGACACCGCATACGAGGCCGGCCTTTAAATTTTTTTAAGGGAGACGGGAAAAAGGTAACCCCAACCCGTAGATACAAGGTTTCCGAGGTCGACCCGACGGTGCCCCGTATCGCCTGGAAACCCTTGGCAGGAGGGAAATTGACTACAAGTGTTGATGATGGAAATGAATGAGTGAAAAGGGAGTTTATTTAAGTATTGAACGGTACTAGAAGTAAATAACAATAAAAAATAAAAGTAAGAAAGTTGTTCGCGATTCCTGCAGATGAGAAGTTAGGCGCGGATAGAAACGGTTCATGGTAATAGTGAATGTGCCAGGTGGATAAAATGGGATAAGTGATTGTGATATTTCTTATTCATATATGAGTAGGAAAATGATAACCCCCAAGTGCAGGGGATCACCGTAGTACCTCTCAATATGAAAGTAAGGTATCGATCTGCAGGAGCAAGAAGGAAAAGCTAACTATCCTTTACAACTAAAGTGTCACAAGTTTTAGTTGATTATGCACTAAACAAGTTAATGAACAAGATGGTTGATTTGATAGATGCAGATTTAATGTAACAACATAATAATGTAAAAGTGTCCCAATCCACTTGAATGCAAGAGGACAAGACAATGGTTTTTTATAGGAACAATGGACATGGGTTCACTTAATCCTCTCTTCTCCATCTATGGTGATTATCATGTAATAGATAATAAAGGTACACACAATTGTCATGTTTTAATAGTACTTTTATGGTGGCTACATGTCATAAAACACATAGGTGAAAGAAGTACTCTTTTGTGTTACTAGGTCACCCTTGCAATAAGGCTAGCATTTGGTTTTTGTCACACCACACATCATACTTGGATAAACAAGGCATTATGTATAGATCTAAACCATTACATGCATCATAGAATATTCCCAAAGTATGACAAACCATACAAGATCCAACACAACGGTTAACAAGTACTATCTCATAACACAATATCCACCACAGGGATTACATAGATAGATCTATACTCATGCAAGGCACATCTGTTGGAAATATGCCCTAGAGACAAATAGTAATAAGGACTATTATCATATTTCATATAGTTTATGATTAAGTTTTATATCATGCTATAACTGTATTGAGTGGAAACATCAATACACGTGTGATATACAAACAACCAGGGGTTCCCAGTGAAACTCTAGTCACTGGTTCATTGGTCAACAGATGATCATGTTTCCTGATCATGTGGCATTTATGCTAGTTGGAAATGGAGTCAACTCATTCTGAGAATGAGATGATGAACCAATACCCAACCTAAACATCATGACCCGATCATGTCACGAAGTTCAAGTTACAATGATTAGAAATGGATCCTCGTAGACTATTCCTTAGACCGTGAGGCTATATCAATCACTGTCTCCCGAGAATGCTTAGATAGCATCAAGCGCCACTTGGTAATACAGTGGTTATAAAGGTGTGTTCAGGTACTCGGAGGAAGCCGTAGAGGCAATATATGTCAAGAGCAGGATTTGTCCGTCCATTTGACGGAAATATACTCAAGGGCCCACTCGGAGAAGTTATATCCAATAGCTGCATAGCGTGTGATTTGATCACCGGGATATCACTTATCAGAACGAGTCAAGTAGCGTTGTTCGGTAACGAGATTGAACACGACATGGTGATGTCATTGATCAGATCTCGAGCAATGCAAGTATCGAGAGACAAAGGGAATAAGACATGACTGTCCCGGTTCAAACGACGAAAGATCTTCGTGAAACGCAAAGGGGTCACATGGCCATCCATGTCCCTCTATCGATCATTGGTGCGGTAGTGTCCCGACCATGTCTGGAGTGTTCCCGAACCATGGGGTATCATGCTTAAGGGCTTGATGATGCTTAGAGAGTGTTTATAGGATTGCAAGAATCACCGAAGAATAGTAGAGAGAAAACCGCAGGGTTTCGGTAAGTCCGAAGGATGTCCGGAGTGGAGGTGGAAGTGTTCCATAACCACGGAGGTTGAATAATATGTGACTAAATGTTAAATATTGATTTAATCATTTATTCATAATTATCTAATAAAGATAAAATCAATTTAAAGGGTCAAAAGGCTTAATGGGCCAATTCCCGGAAGGGAGAGGGCCCATTAGGGAAAGGAGAGAGGGAGAAGGAGCAAGGGGGTGGCCGGCTGGGCCTTGCCCCCCGCGTAGGGCCCACTAGGGCTGGCCAGCGGCCTCCCCTCCCCCTCCTCTCCCTTAGTCCCACCCTGGGACTTTGAGGGAGGTAGTACCTCCCCTCCCCTATATATAGTGGGGGTATTTGGCCAGATAAATACACTCAATAATCAAAAAAGGTTTTCTCACTTTTGGGAGGACCTCCAATTGATATTCTCTCTCTCTCTCTCTCTCTCTCTCTCTCTCTCTCTCTCTCTCTCTCTCTCTCTCTCGTGACCGTGGTCCCAAGTTCGGACTGCACGAACGAGAGACATCTTCACCGTAGAGCATCGTCGCACAGCGAGATTGAGATCCAGGAGCTCTACTTCCGCAACTGCTGCTGGATCGGGGAAGCAGGAGTCATCGTCAGGCACCAGACGTGTGTAACTCCCCACGAGGTGTCGCACTTGAGGCACTCAAGTTGTTGGATCCACAGGAGCGCAAGGACTTCATCACGACCTTGAGGTCGGCTTCGACTCGTCTACATCAACCACACTCCCCTGAACGTTGACAACGCTTTTCGGTCTTCAAGGGTAAGTTCACGAAAAGCCCCTCCCATTACTGTATTACTAATAGATAGGTCCTGGCAGCATCAGGCGTTCAAGGGGCGTAGGGTAAAATTTATTGTTTTCATACGTGAAACCCCTACAGTGGTATCAGAACTAGATCTATGCGTAGTAATGCTAGTACGGGTAGAACACACGAGATGTAGCGTGTGGGCGTTGATATTTTAGTTGTTACCCTCCAACGTGTACTTGTGTATACTGCAATAATGCTTGATGAAGCGCCCCCCAACCGACTTTACGCGTTCATTCGTGAGACTGGTCCACGCTTGACATACGGCTTGTACCGTATAAAGTGGCTTAGGGGGTGTCTGTCTCTCTCGCATTAGTTGGTATACCACTTGCAACGGAGGGCCCCGAAAGGGGTGTAGTAGAGATAACTACTTGATCAACGTTGTGCTGAAAGTTCGTAGGTAAGAACGGTTCTTGTGCGAAAGCCCATTCAGCCACGTAAAACATGCAAAGATAAAGTAGAGGCGTCTAACTTTGTTTTGCAGGGGGCGTTGCTTTGTGATATGGTTGTGGCAAAGGTAAAGTGATTACCTTATGTTACGTAGTAGTAGATAGTCACGGAGGTGACGGACTACCACGCCGGAATGACACCGGTACCCTGGTGTCTACGGCGCCGGAACCCTGGCGCCGGAATCCGGTGACGACGGATGGAGATCACGACGTGAAGGACCATATCACATCGCATTTACATTCAATGTTATTGTTTGTATATCTTATTGTGTGCTAGTATTAGATACTCGATGGTAGTCTAATAAGATGACCCCTGTTAAAATTACCAATGATTGTGTTCCCCCTTAGTGTGCACCACCAAGAAAGTTCTTCGGTATGAGGCAGGCCGTGATGATCGGGTGTCAGACATATCTACGTTCGCATACAGTGGGTGTAAGCCATGTTGCACAGTGAATACACTAAGTGTAACATCCCAAAACTTCAATCCAAGGTTATTAAGATCCAAATCACCAAAATTAGGGTTAACAAAAACTTTTCCAATTAAAATTATTAAAGCATTCATATGTGTGTGCATTTAATTAGGAGTTGATTTGAATTTCCATGATTAAGTGATCCATTGCTTGTAAAATGATTCTTAGGTGAAATAAACATCATCTATATCATTCCCAAACAAATCCCAAAGAAAAACAAATCAAAATGAATAAAAGAAGGAAATGGTCATTTGTGCCATTTTAATCAACATGCCTACTTTGGATATTCCTAGGACTCAATTCTTAACAGAAACAATTGTGGATCTTTGCACCCCTTGCTAGTACATATAGTGATGTACCAAGGCCCACTTTGTGATCTGCCAAAACTTTCAAACACTAATTTTAAATGACATTTGAAAATTGAATCTAGTGTAGATATCAAGATCACCCTATTTCAAAAACCACTCAAATGAGCTCCATTATCAAAACCCAAGCAACCCCAGATGCTTAAGCATGTGTCTAGCAACTCCACCAAAAATCATCCAAAAATTCAAAACTTGAATTCTTGCGGCCATTGTGTCGAACAGGTGGCATGCAGAAAATAAATGGCCTAACTATTACTGTTTGTACTTAAGAAAATTGTCCCCCATTTGACCCACTCTGCACTCCCTTGTCCCCCCTGAGTCCAACCAAGCCAGCACCGGCCTACCCCTAAGCCGCCGCAACAGTGGAGTGCCGCCACTTTGTGGTCGCCGCCGGCCGATCGTGGACAGAGCGCCACCGACCGCGCAGCGCCATTCCAGCGCCACCACTAGCTCCGCCCAACCCTATCGCCGCTTCCTGTCCACCCCTCGATCACCCCTAGGCCCTGGACCACACCCTAGTGCCACCGCCCATTCTCTCTACGCCATGCTCAGCGTGCGCCAGAGCGCGATCATCGCCAGCACGCAGCAGACCGCCACTGGACATAAAATCCCGCACGCCGCTCTGCCTCGACCCCAGCACCCCGCCAGACATGGCCGTGCGGCGTCGTGCGACCGACAGTCGCCGTGCACCGCGTCGAGCACCGCCTCTGTCTCCTAGAGCGCGGGAAGCTCCCGACCGTTAGGCACCGCCCCTAGCCGCGCATTGAAGTCCTAGAGCACCGCCAGGAGGCAGGCCACCGCCCGCCTACGCCGCCCATGCCTCTAGTCGCCTGTATCAGTGTCACCGACGAGCTCGCCGTCGTGCCGCTCGGTCCCCTCGTCACCCTATAAAAGGATCCCTCCCTAGCACCAACGAATCACACCATTCCACTCCCCTCTCCTCACTGATCATTCCCCACCTCTAGCCGGAGCAAGGCGAGCCACCATTCGCCGGAATTTCGTTGGAGTCCGCCGCGGAAGGAGGAGAAGGGCGCCGTTGATCAAGGCCACCTCTTGGGACGCCGCCAGTACCAGGAAGATAACCGTCATCTACCAGTTCATTTGCCCGCCTCGCCGCAGTAGCTGGAGCCCCGGTATGCCCCCTATGCACCCCCACCAAGCCGCTAGGGTTAGCCCTCGCCGGCGACATGTCCGTCGATGACGACGAGCCCTAGCTGTCGATCTAGGTTCTAATCTAACGACCCACATCGCCCCGTACCGCTTCACGTGTAAAGAGCCGCTGACATGTGGACCCCCCTATCAGCTATTCCCTATGCCGCGGAACGACATTGGGCTGGCCCGTTTTCCTTCCCGCGCTAGCCCAGCAATTCAAATTTAGATTTTTCTATTTAAGTTTGAACTTAGTTCTGTCCCTTAGTTTAAAAATCAATTCAGAGAGATTAACAAATCCAAATGGAGTGATTCCAATTGTGTTGGAAAGCTTCTGAAAAGATCCATCCAAGCCCGTTGGATTTAAATCATTTAGAGTTAGAGATCTCTCCTAGTAAAAATAACAAAACAGAAGCATTTGCACCTTGCAACATTTTTATAGAATCAACCATGATAGCTTTTGAGTTGATTCCAACTCTCAAAAATCAAATTTAACCATACCTATATGAATATGTAATAATATTAAAGTTTACATGCAGTGACTTTGGACTAGTACCAAAATAATGCTATATAGGCATTTCTAGTCACTTTAAATCACTAATTATTAAACTTAAACTTATTATAATGTGATCCCACCTTTAAATCACATTCCCACATGTGAGAATATGTGGTGAGGACTTGTGTCCACATGATCCCATATTTTAAGTGGTGAATATTAAATCTTAGTTATTTTTCAATGAGTAGAAATTACTTTTCTTAAATAAAAAGGATGAAACTACCTTGTGATGCTTGTGATGGTAATAGATCATCAAATGTGTGCCTTAGAGTGCTAAGTATACTAGTTAAGTATTGTTTGGTGATTGTGTACTCCGTATGTATTTATAGATGATAGTACCGACCAAGCTTTCGAGGAGGAGGAGTTCTACCAAGAGGAGGAAGAAGAAAACTTCAACCACTTCACTAATCAAGGCAAGCCTAGCACTTCAAGTAAACTGAGCAAGCTAACACTTGCAAGTATTATTCTAGCAATCCATCATTAACAATGCAAGCTAACCCTTGCAAGCTAGATAACCTAAGTAAAGGCATTAGGAATGCTTTGGTGAGACAATTTGGATTTATACCTAGTCAAAGATTTAATTCCAAGTTTTACTTCTTTACTTTACCAAAGTCCTTTACTTGTTGTGAAGGTAGCATAAAGATTATACAACTTGACCTATTTAGATAACATTAGATATCATTCTATGGCATGAGATTGATCCCATCTTCCCACCTTAGTGAACACTCTTAACTTAGTAGTTTAGAGTAGATAAAAACTTGAGTCACTTTAGATGGTAACACTTGGTGAAAATGAACTGTGAAAACCTTAGAATGATGAGTCATTCTATGGAGATGTTTTGACATGTGTTGAGAAAAAACAAATGTATGATGACAAAAATGCTGAGGCATGAGCCTTAACCCTTTTACAAAACTGATGGTTGGATTCGGATGCGATACTATTCCAAATTTATCGTACAACCACAATACCTGAGTTGGGTAAGGCTTAGCCGGAAGTTTATATGCATTAGTATTAGTTCCCTCGCGGGAGAGATTTGAGCTGAGGCTACCTCTCAATGTTGTCCACCTATGCAGTGCCTAAGATGACAGATGGTCATGGTTGGGAGGTGATACATTGCAAATGTATCTATAATTGTTGATATCCATGCTTGGTTTTATCCACTTTCTTTTGTTTTGTCCATACTTTGGAGTACTTTCCATATGATTTCTTGGACTAACCTATTAACAAGAGCCACAGTGCCAACTGCCTGTTTTCTGCTGTTTTTGGTTCCAGGAAAGTCAGAAAATGAATATTCTCGGAATTGGACGGGACAAAAGCCAAAGTGCCTATTTTTCCGGAAGTCATCAGATGCCAGAATACGAGACGGAGAAGGGCTAGAGGGCGGCCACACCACCTAGTCGTGCGACCAGGCTTGGCCCGCGCCAGGGGGTGGTGTGGCCAGCCCAGACACCCCCTCGGCCTCCCCTTCCGACTATAAGATGCCCTCGGGACGAAAACCCTAAGGGCCTGATCAAAAATCCACGAAAGAGTATGTAGCCGCCGTCATCTCCATCCCTAGATCGGGAGAGATCTGAAGCTCTTCCCGGCACCCTGCCGGAGAGGGGAATTCACCCTGTAGGCCTTCTTCATCACCATGCAAGCCTCCTGTGTGATGCGTGAGTAGTTCATCCTTGGACTACGGATCCATGTAGTAGCTAGATGGCTGGTTCTTCTCCTTTGTGCTTTCATGTCTAGATCTTGTGAGCTCCGTTCATGATCAAGATCATCTATTTGTAATTCTGCATGTTGTGTTTGCGGGGATCCGATGATATTGAGATGCTATTTCAGATTGATTATTGATTCTATCATGGCTTTGTTATTTGTGATCTGGCATGCTTTCCGTTGTTAGTAGCTATCTTGGCCAAGTAGATGCTAGCAACTCCAAGAGTTAGTATTTATGCTCGATAGTGGGTTCATGCCTCTGGTAATCTGGGGAAGTGACAGAAATCTCTAAGGTACTAGATGTATTGTTGCTACTAGGGAGAAAACAACAATCCTTTGTTCATAGAACAATCGTATTGTTTACTCTACATGAAGTTTGTAAAGCAATAATCTGTTGCTTGCAACTTAATACTGGAGGGGGTTCGGATGATAATTTGAAGGTGGATTATTAGTCATAGATGTAGTTGGATGGCGGTCTATGTATAATGTTGTAATGCCCAATCGAATCTCAAAGGAGTCAAGATGATTAGTATATGCATGTATTGCTTTCTCGATGTTTGTCAATTTCCCCGCTGTAATTTGTTCACCCAGCATGTTATCTATCTTAAGGAGAGCCACCTCTAGTGAACTATGGATCCCGATCCTTTTCTTTACAGTCAATCTATAAACTGTTTACTGCTTTGTGTTTACTTTCTGCAAACTTTTACTTCTTTCCATTTGATACGTTTAATCCTTTGTTTTCTGCAAAACACGGTGAGATTGTGTTTTCTGCAAAACACGGTGAGATTGACAACCTCATCGCAAGTTGGGGATAAAGTTCTGTGGTTGTGTTGTGCAGGTCTCCACGTTGCTACTAGCACTGGTAGTGCACCCTGCCAAGGTAGAGCTAGCAACACCTTTGGGGTGTTTCCTTGCTCCTACTGGTTCGATTAAACCTTGGTTTCATAACTGAGGGAAACTTGCTGTTGTGCTCATCATACCTTCCTCTTGGGGTTCCCAACGAGCTCTACATCAACACCGCGCCAGCATTTTCCTGGCGCCATTACAGAGCCATCAAGCATTTTTCTGGCAACATTGCCGAGGAGTCAAGGACATCTTCACAAGGGGAGTCCCTCATAACCAATCTCTTTACTTTGTTATTTTTGTTTTGCTTAGTTTCTTTTTGCTTAGTTTGCTTGTTTGTTTATCAAAAACACACACAAAAATTAGTTTTACTAGTTTGCTTTCTTATTTGAAAACACACAAAAATGACTACTCTTGAAAACACTAAGTTGTGTGACTTCACTAGCACCAACAACAATGATTTTATGAGCACACCTATTGCTCCACCTGTGCCTGAAGATACTTTCTTTGAGATAAAACCTGCTTTACTCAATCTTGTTATGAGAGAACAATTTTCTGGTATTGGTAATGAAGATGCTGCTTCCCATCTAAATAACTTTATTGAACTTTGTGAGATGCAAAAGCATAGGGATATAGATGGTGATATTATTAAGCTGAAATTGTTTCCTTTCTCTTTGAGAGGAAAAGATAAAGAATGGTTGAATTCCTTAACTAGGAATAGTATTCATTCTTGGACTAAATGCAAAGATGCTTTCATTGGAAAATATTATCCTCGTGCTAAGATTATATCTATGAGAAGTGAAATAATGAAGTTGAAACAATCTGATAATGAGCATGTTGCTCAAGCTTGGGAAAGAATGAAATCTTTGGTAAAGAATTATCCCACTCATGGACTGACTGCTTGGATGATCATCCAAACTTTTTATGCAGGATTGAACTATTCTTCAAGGAACCTATTGGATTCAGCTGCTGGAGGTACCTTTATGACCATCACTTTGGGTGCCGCAACAAAACTTTTGGACAATATGATGGTTAATTATTCTGAATGGCATACTGAGAGAGCTCCACAAGGTAAGAAGGTAAATTCTGTTGAGGAAACCTCCACCTTGAGTGATAAGATTGATATTGATCCAAATAATGTTCCTTTAGCCTCTTTGGTTGCTCAAGAAGAGCAAGTTGATGTGAACTTCATAAGAAATAACAACTTTGGCAACAATGCTTATGGTAATAATGCTTATAGGAACAATTTTGGTAACAACAATTATAAGCCATATCCTCCCAACAATGGTAATGCTTATGGAAATTCTTACAACAATAAGAGTGCTCCCTCTGAACTTGAAGTTATGCTTAAACAGTTTATTAGTAAACAAACTGCTTTCAATAAAACTATTGAGGAAAAACTCTCTAATGCTGAAAGAAATATAGCATCTTTGGCAGAAGCTCAATCTACTTTGAATAAAATGGCTGCTAAACCTGAAACTAATGAGAATCCCTTTGCAGCTACTAATGCTATACAAGTAAGAATTGATGAAAATGTTAGACTATTAGCTGAATTACATGCTAAGTGGGAAAGAGAAGATGAAATTGCTAGAAACATTAGTGTTTCCACTATTACCACCACTAGTGTTGAGGCTAGTAATAGTTCTACTACTTTAGATGATAAAGTTGATTTTGATCTTGATGGTTGCAACATCTCTGAAGTTATTAAGTTCCTACAAAAGCTAGCTAAAAGTCCTAATGCTAGTGCTATGAACATGGCTTTTACAAAACACATTACCGATGCTCTCATAAAGATTAAAGAAGAAAAGATGAAACATAAAGCTTCTATTCCTATAAAGCAAGAAGATGGTTGGGAACCCATCATTAATATGAAAGTGAATGACTTTGATTTCAAAGCTTTATGTGATCTTGATAGTAGTGTTTCTATTATGCCTAGAAGGATTTATGATATGCTTGATTTGCCTCCTCTTGAAGATTGTTATTTGAATGTCCCACTTGATGATAATGCTAAAAAGAAACTCATGGGGAATCTTAATGATGTTCTTATTATGGTTAACAATGCCTATGTCCCCATTGATTTCTATGTTTTGGATGTTGAATGCAATGCTTCTTGTCCTATTACTTTGGGAAGACCTTTTCTTAGAACTGTTGGTGCCATTATTGATATGAAAGAAGGCATCATTAAATATCAACTCCCACTCAAGAAAGGTATAGAACACTTCCCTAAAAAGAGAGAGAAGATTTCTTTTGCTTCTCCTATGAAAACAAAATTTGGTCTTAATGCTTCTTCATTTGAGAACACTTGATTCTTTATCTTGCTTCTTATGCCTAACTTAAAGGCGTTAAAGAAAAGTACTTATTGGGAGATAACCCAAAAGTTTTATATGAGTCTTAGAAGTTATTACCTATGTAATAACCTCTCATTATCCTTTTTATTTGCTTTTTGTGCCAAGAGTAACCTCTAATGAGAGAGGAGTAATGATTGGGAAAGTTGCTGTCCCGAAACAGATTTTTGTGCTTCACCGTAAAAATTCGTGTAAAATATCTGAACGTCTTTTGGAGGCGTAAATGTTTGTGCTTCTGCCCCAGGTTGTTATCTAACTTTAGTTAGTTCAATACTTTTTGATTTGAGCAACGGAAGGTCTTCAAAAAAATCCGTCTTTACCTGCTGGTCTGTTTTGACAGATTTCTGCCATTTTCTGCATTTGCTTCTTGTTGGTTCCTTTTTGAGTTCTTTTGGGAAATTGAGCTTTTTGAGGGAAGTGCTACAGTAGCTAGTGTTCTAATGGAAGTTTATTTGGTGTTAGAAGTGAACCTTAATACTTATTTATCTTGAGTGCACTAATGTTGCTAATAAAGATTGTGTGAAGTTTTGTATGAAGGAAAAATTTCAGGTGTATGGAAGGAATGAGTAATGAGATGAAGAATGGACTAAAGCTCAAGCTTGGGGATGCCACACGTGTCACCCCACAAAATATTCAAGAAGTACAAGCGTCAAAGCTTGGGGATGCCCAAGGCATCCCCTTCTTCATCAATAAAAATCCCAGGTTTCTTCCAAACGCTTCATTTTTATTGTTTCATGCACAATTGTGTTTTTCTTGGAGCGTCTTATTTTTCGTTTTCGTTTTGGTTTTTCGTTTTCTTTGGTTTTCTTAGTTTTCTGAATAAATTGTTTGGAACCCCTCTTCATACATTGGTTTGCAAATAGTATGGTTTGGTTTGGAAAAGAATAGGAAAGTCCATACTTATGTGGTAAAAAGAGCTCGTTTTTGACTGTGGCCTATGCTCTGTCATGCCATGCTTGATATTGTTTTGGCTTTATGCTTAGTATTATTTGTTGTAGCATGACTTGTTACAAACAATTGATATTGCTTAATGTTCCTTGGATGAATCATGCGTTGTTTTAGCATATTAAAGCATAGTATAGTGGTATTCTCCTTTGATGCTTTATTTGGGTTGACTTGGCGCATGCTCACACCATGTTATGACTATCTCAAGTCACCGTAGCCTTTATGATCCTTTAGTTTTCAGCTTGTAGTATCACTTTATGCTTTGATCAATGATGTTTTGTCGCTCTGCATGATTATGGCCATTATTGCTCTCTTAGTTTGTTGCTCCCAGTCATTTGCTAGCCTCCACAACCAAGTATGAATTCCACTCATGCATCCAACTCCCTAAACTAACTTATTCCAAAGAGTACACCATACCTACCTACTAGCTTATGCTATTCCAAGTATATTCATGCTTTTGTTTACCTTCCAAATTAAACTTGTTATGAGAAAACTAGTGATTAAAGCTCTCACGAACTTGATGGCACACTTTACTTTTCTTGCCCTTAATAAACTTGAACCATTGTGTCGTCTATGTTGTATATGCTTGCACTTATTTGTTGGGAATTAGCAGAACCATGCTTTCATGGGGAACGCTTTCAACATTGCACTTGGTACTTGTACCTAGTTGATATCATGCTCTTTTGTATATGGATGTCATCGGTGTGAAATGAAAGGGGAGCTTGTAAGACCATGGAGTTATGTATATGTGTTAGAGAAACGTCTGGGCCGCTGGTCTAATCCATGCTGACATGGTGGAAACCTGCATCGTAACCATAATGAGATGTCTATGAAGCATTCTTCTTATAAAAAAGAGTCCTATACTAAGAAAAAAGAGAAAAAAAAAGATATTATGAAAAGAGGAAAGAGAGAAAAAAGCACCATATTCCCATGGTAAATAAGAAGAATGCTGAGATGCTCGTTGTCTGCTTGCCTTGTCATTTTGATATGGGGATTCTTCCGTATCATCGGGCAAGGGGTACCCCATTGGCGGTTCTCTATGATACACATGTACTTACGATGACAAGAACTTACCGTTGACTAAACTTGAGTAGCATGAGGAGCGACCCTCGTATACAAGGGACATGAGATTTCTAACTTATACTTCGTCAAGCATGTACACCATAGTTTCTTCACTTTAACCTTAATCACTTCAAGATGCTTATGATAGGGGCAATGAGAGCTGAAAGCTATAAGTACCATAATTTTTGGAAGCTCTTTATAAGACTTGAATCCCTACTTCCTTTTATAAAAAGGCCTTTCTTCTACCATTATATTGTGTCTCCACCTTCTACCTTTATGCACCTACTTTGAGAGCATAGTGGCCATTCTTAGTTCTATGTGCATCATCCCAAGACTAGTTGATTGATGCATAACTTGATATTGCTTGTTTTAAACTATTTGTATCTAGTCACTCTTATGAACTTTGAAGGTGTCCTATGCATTTATATTTGCTACTCTATGAGGGACAAGCTGAATACTATTATGCTATGTTTTCTTTATGTGAAACAAACAAACGTCTTGCAAAGCATTGTTATTCATGAATCTTTTGCTTGTGCCTTTTCATGTTGCATCATAGTTTCTTTGTCTTATTGCTAGAACTTTGTCTTTCATGTTATGTTTGAAGTACTTTGATCCGAATGTTTTACAAATACTTTGATCAAGTCTTTGATGGTGCATGTCACCTCAAAAATTATTCTTTCTTTTTATCACTTACCTACTCGAGGACGAGCAGGAGTTAAGCTTGGTGTTCCATGCTTGGACGAGCAGGAGTTGATACATTGCAAATGTATCTATAATTTTTGATGTTCCATGATTGGTTTTATCCACTTTCTTGTGTTTTGTCCACACTTTGGAGTACTTTTCATATGATTTCTTGGACTAACCTATTAACAAGAGCCACAGTGCTAGCTACCTGTTTTCTGTTGTTTTTGGTTCCAGGAAAGTCAGAAAATGAATATTCTCGGAATTGGACGGGACAAAAGCCAAAGTTCCTATTTTTCTGGAAGTCATCAGATGCCAGAATACGAGACAGAGAAGGGCCAGAGGGCGGCCACACCACCTGGCCGCGCGCCCAGGCTTGGCCCGCGCCAGGGGGTGGTGTGGCCAGCCCAGGCACCCCCTCGGCCTCCCCTTCCGACTATAAGATGCCCTCGGGACGAAAACCCTAAGGGCCCGATCAAAAATCCACGAAAGAGTCTGTAGCCACCGTCATCTCCATCCCTAGATCGGGAGGGATGGGAAGCTCTTCCCAGCACCCTGCCGGAGAGGGGAATTCACCCTGGAGGCCTACTTCATTACCATGCAAGCCTCCGGTGTGATGCGTGAGTAGTTCATCCTTGGACTACAGATCCATGTAGTAGCTAGATGGCTGGTTCTCCTCCTTTTTGCTTTCATGTCTAGATCTTGTGAGCTCCGTTCATGATCAAGATCATCTATTTGTAATTCTGCATGTTGTGTTTGCAGGGATCCGATGGATATTGAGATGCTATTTCAGATTGATTATTGATTCTATCATGTCTTTGTTATTTGTGATCTTGCATGCTTTTAGTTGTTAGTAGCTATCTTGGCCAAGTAGATGCTAGCAACTCCAAGAGTTAGTATTTATGCTTGATAGTGGGTTCATGCCTCTGGTAATCTGGGGAAGTGACAGAAATCTCTAAGGTACTAGATGTGTTGTTGCTACTAGGGAGAAAACAACAATCCTTTGTTCATAGAACAATCGTATTGTTTACTTTACACGCAGTTCGTAAAGCAATAATCTATTGCTTGCAACTTAATACTGGAGGGGGTTCGGATGATAACCTGAAAGTGGATTATTAGTCATAGATGTAGTTGGATGGCGGTCTATGTATAATATTGTAATGCCCAATCGAATCTCAAAGGAGTCAAGATGATTAGTATATGCATGTATTGCTTTCTCGATGTTTGTCAATTTCCCCGCTGTAATTTGTTCACCCAACATGTTATCTATCTTAAGGAGAGCCACCTCTACTGAACTATGGATCCCGGTCCTTTTCTTTACATTCAATCTATAAACTATTTACTGCTTTGTGTTTACTTTCTGCAAACTTTTACTTCTTTCCATTCGATAAGTTTAATCCTTTGTTTTCCGCAAAACATGGTGAGATTGACAACCTCATCACAAGTTGGGGACAAAGTTCTGTGGTTGTGTTGTGTAGGTCTCCATGTTGCTACTAGCACCGGTAGTGCGCCCTGCGAAGGCTCAGCTAGCAACACCTTTGGGGTGTTTCCTTGCTCCTACTGGTTCGATTAAACCTTGGTTTCATAACTGAGGGAAACTTGCTGCTGTGCTCATCATACCTTCCTCTTGGGGTTCCCAACGAGCTCTACATCAACACCACACCAGCATTTTCCTAGCGCCATTACAGAGCCATCAGGAGGCCATGCTCGTAGGAGAGGTGCTTATACTAGGGTGTGTAAAGGAAAGGTTATGTTTGATTATCTGCATACTAAGTATGATGATTCAGGGTTATCCCTGACAGATGTATCAAATCTTGTGGTGAAAGTGTACAACTTCTGTAGAGTGTCAAACTATTCGAATAGCCGCGTCCGCGGTTATGGACAGTTGGAGTGGCCATACTGTTTCGTTGTCAGATGTTTTGAAAATGACTTATGAAATGAATGATGAACTTGACTTGACCACAACAGGGTTGTGATAATGACACTAGCTTCCCAACTTAAGTGATTCTAGAACTTTATTTTATCTTTTTTGTTTCTGAACTCAGCTTAGGTTTCAAACTTAACTTTACAAGTAAACTTAGAGTTAGCATTTTACACTAGAACTATCCTACTTGTTAGTGGTAGTTTGTGAGTACTTAACGAGTACTCATGGCTTTTGTGCCTGGCTATTCCTATGGCTAGACTATGAAGGAGACTACCAAGATGATGGTCAGCATGACGGCTATGATAACTAGGACTATCTGCCTTCGTCAGCATTGCCTGTGCCCCTGAAGATGGACCCCACCTCTACGCTTATTAATTATTCCGCTGCTTGTTGTATTAAGACTGGATCATGAGATCCTTATTTGTGTAAGACCTTATGTATGGTTTGTAATGGATGATGTAAGTGATATCCAATCTGTTATGTCTCGCAAAAATGGTAATCCTGGGATTGCGAGGTATGGCATAACAGGCATCTGGGATTAAAAATCCGGGTGTTGACAAGTTGGTATCAGAGCCACCCTGACCATAGGAGACCCTAGTTAGAATGGACGTCTAAACCAAAAACTTAGTTTCAAAAACCAAAGTGAGTATTTATGAAAAACTATTTCCTCTCCTACCCTTGGGAATTCATTCTTTCTCAAAAATTCATGTTCCTCCAATTCTTACATTACTACATAAAATTTGACACACTTGATCACTTCACTAACTTCCTCATCCTTAATTCTTGTAGATGGAGTCTCAGTTCAGCAAGTTTTACCAGTTGGGAAACGGAGGTCAGCTGATCTTCGAGAGGGATTTGGGTTCACTGTCTGAGCTGTTGGGACGCCCGCATCCGGAGTTTCTTGGAGCTCAACTTCCAGGACCCCCACGAGGAGATTTGCAGTGGTTAGTCACTGCTAATCTTCGAGGAAGCATCGAAGCACCAATGTCCGGGAGAATCCAGTTCTCTGTGAGAGAGAACAACTGGCTAGATCGATTAGCCAGGGCAGTGCATGAAGCTCTCGCACGTCTATGTGCCCTCAGTGTCAACCAGATCCAAGGCACCTGTTTTGCTCACTATGCAAGGCGTGACTTCATGGGAATGCCAATGGAGATGCCAAGTCATCTAGAACTGAAGCGCCAAGTGGAGAACCTCGACTTCCTATTGTACGATCGTCAGAAGGAGTTGGACAATGCTAGGGAGTTCGCCAACCACAACCATGCCATCATCGACCAGAAGGCCCAAACTTTCTCACTGCTTGTCAAGGATCGTCAGTCTCTTCGCCGCCTGCGTGAGAAGAAGGATCGCATCATCGCTCGTCTTCGTAAGAAGGTGGCCGACCTCGAGAAGACCGTCAAGGAGCAAGAAGCTCAGCTTGCCGTGAAGGAAGAAGAAGATGAGGGTGAATACATCCAGGGAGACATGGATTCTTACCTCAGCATTGATGATGACTTTCTGGAGGAGGACGCTGTGGACTGATGACCCACAAGTATAGGGGGTGTATCGCAGTATTTTCGAGGGAAGTTAAACCCAATTTATTGATTCGACACAAGGGGAGCCAAAGAATATTTATAAGCCTGAACAATTGAGTTGTAAATTCAGCTGCACCTAGAAACAATCTTGCTCATAGCAGTTTATCAGTAGCAACAGTTTTGTAGTAGGAATAACAAAGTGGCAACAGTAGTAAAGCAAGGACATTAGTAACAAAAGCAGTAAACAATGGGATTTGAGTGCAGTAGGCATAGGGATGGATGGACGGGCGTTGCATGGACAAGACAATTCACATAGCAATCAGAACATAGGGCAATTGCAGATAAATAAGATAAAGCACCCAAGTACTAGACAATCCTAGGCATGTATTCCATATATAGTCATACGTGCTCGCAATGAGAACTTGCACAACATCTTTTGTCCTGCCAGCCCGTTTACAGCGGGGCCTCTAGGGAACTACTGGCAATTGACGTGCTCCTTTTAATAGAGCACCGGAGCAAAGCATTAACACTCCATGAACACATGTGATCCTCACATCAAAGCCTTTCCCTTCCGGTTATCCCGATTTCTGTCACTTCGGGGCCACAGGTTCCGGACAACAACGTGTGTATACAACTTGCAGATAAGACCAAGAACAATACTATCATAATGAATCAATAATAAGTTCAGATCTGAAATCATGGCACTCGGGCCCTAGTGACAAGCATTAAGCACAACAAGTCGCAACAAAGTCATAAAGAACTAATAAAAGATACTAGGCACCATGCCCTAACAATCTGATGCCATTACATGAACGATCTCATCCAATCCCTACCATCCCCATAGCCTACAGCGAGGGATTACTCACTCATAGATGGGGGAAACATGGATGGTCAATGGAGAAGCGATGGTGATGATGATGGCGATGATCTCCTCCAATTCCCCGTCCCGGCAGGGAGCCAGAACGGAGTTTCTGGTGCTGTTTCATGGAATCTGGTGGTGGCGGCGGAGCGGAACTCCTTCTGGAAAAACGTCGACCCCCCCGAAGTTTTTAGGTCAGAGGGCTCCTTATAGGCGAAGAGAGAGGCCGAGGGGGTGCCTGGGGGGCCCACACCACCCCCTGGCGCGGCCTGGCCTGGCCCCTCGCCACCAGGTGGTGTGGCCACCCATGGATCTTCTCCGTCTCGTATTCTGGCTCCTAGAGTCTTCGGGTAAAATAGGATTTTTGGCATATTTTTCGGGATTTTTCCTGATAATTGGTTTTCTACACAAAAAGTAGACACCAAGGCAATTCTGCTGAAAACAGCGTCAGTCCGCATTAGTTGTATCCAAGTGACACAAGTTTAGAGGAGAAACAATAGCAAAAGTGTTCGGGAAAGTAGATACGTTTTGGACGTATCAAATCCCCCCAAGCTTAGCTTATTGCTTGTCCTCAAGCAATTCAGTTGAAAACTGAGTGCGATAAAAGAACTTTCACGAACACATTTGCTTCATATGATGTAAATATTCTCAGCAATGTGATCAACTACTTAGACAGTTCATAATAAAGAGTATGCAACTGAGTCTACTTAATAGTCATTGCAAGCTATGAAGAGATTCCAACTCAAGAATAATAAGTAGCATGAAGCATAAACATAAGCAACATTACAATGCTCATAGAAAGGTATGATAGAGTGGTATCTCGCTTGCCTTTGATTATGAATGCTAAGGCACCTCTGAAGTTCAAGTGATGACTAGAAGTAAAGATATCAAGGGTACAAGCGTCAAAGTCATAACACAAATAATCAAGTAATGGAACAAACATAAAGAATGACAACTATGCTCTCAAGAAAGTGCTCAAAGAATATGTGGAGACTCAACAAGTAGAAGAAAAGGTTTTGAATAATTTGAAAGGCTTCCAAATGCTGAAAGTATGGTACTCATTAGCTTTGAGCTCTCATTGCCCCTATCATAAGCATCTTTAAAGTGGTTAAGGTGAAAGTGAGGTCCAATCTGAGTTATATGCTTGACAGACTATAAACTAGAAATCCCAAGTCCCTTGAGTACGAGGGCCGCTCCTCATGCTACTCAACTTTAGTTACCGATAAGTTCTTGTCATCGTAAGTATGTGCGTATCATTGAGAACCGCCAACGGGGTACCCCATGCCCGATGATACGGAAGAATCCCCATATCAAAATGACAAGGCAAGCAGACAATGAGTATCTCAGCAATCTTCTTATTTACCATGGGAAAATGGTGCTTTTTTCTCTCTTTCCTCTTTTCATAAATCTCTTTTTTTTCTTTTTCTCAATAGCTATCTCTCTCCTTTTTTATAAGAAGAATGCTTCATAGATATCATTATGGTTATGCTGCAGGTTTCCACCATGTCAGCATGGATTAGACCAGCGGCCCAGGCGTTTCTCTAACACACATACATAACTCCATGGACTTACAAGCTCCCCTTTTATTTCACACCGACGACATCCGCAAACAAAAGAGCAAGGTATCAACTGGGTATATATTTACAAGTGTTGAAAGCGTTCCTCGTGACAACACGGTTCTGCTAATCCCCAGCCTATAATTTGCAAGCATATAACTTTCATGGAGAGTTCACAATGGTTCAGGTTTATTAAGTGCAGGAAATAAAGTGTGCCATCAAGTTTGTGAGAGATTTACTAACTAATTTTCCCATAACAAGCAAACATTTTATTTGGAAGAAAACAAGGCATATTGAATATGCACGGGAGTAGCAAATGATGCTAATAGGTAGGTATGGTGGACACTTTGGCAATATTTGGTTTAAGGAGTTGGAAACATGAGTAAAACACTCAGTGGAAGTGAAGGCTAGCAATAGTAAGGAAGCGACAAACGAGAGAGCAATAGTTATCATTATCATGCTTGCAACAAAACAGGACTACGCATGGCATGAAAGTGATTCAAGATCCTCAAGGCAAAATAGTTCATCGAGGCTTAACTGATTATTATAGTCATGTGCATGCGTGGGCATGTGCCAAGTCAATCAAATGAAACATTCAGAGGAGGATACCACGGTGTCATACCAATTTATGAATAGAGTAATGCAAGCAAACATTCATGAGACATGCTACAAACTATTAGCGAGCTGGGGCTAATCATAAGAAAGCAAGAACTATTAAGCATCCAAAGAAAACATACACTCTACATGAAAGGACTAAGCATGCCCACAGTGATGAGTATATGTACAAAAATGAAAACAAATATAGTTCGTTACCAGCCTCTTACCACGCCTCAAGTTGTCATTGATCCTCATTATTGCTCTTCACTTGTGTGGCTTGAATAATAATATGAAACCAATATCCACTAAGGACTGCCGAACCCTGAAGCAAACTCGCAAAAACCAAAGAAGAACGACAAATATTTTTGGTGTTTTCGATTTTTAAACAAGAACCAAAAGAGAAAGACAAGCAAAGCAAAATCTTTTTGGTTTTTTTGAATAGTTCAAGCAAAGCAAAAAGGGAAAAACAAACCAAGGCAAAAACAAGAAGCAAACCAAAGAGAAACAACAGAAATATTTTTGGTCTTTTTGTGTTTTTAGAAAGCAAAAGCAAAGAAGAATGAAAACTAAAAAGAGAACGAAAACATGAATATACAAAGTACTGACGCAACATGATATGGAGATGAGTGCGGTGTCGGCGTACCTCCCCCAAGCTTAGGCTTTTGGCCTAAGTGGGTATCAATCCCAAGATGGCCAGGATGAAGTATCCCCGTGGTACGACGAGGAGGTACCCTCGTCCTAGTGCGAGCTCGAGTACGTCCCTCCGTAATGCGCGGAGTAATCATAGGAGGGCACATCCTCCTGGTGCTGCTCGTGGAAACCCAGCAAGCGAAGCTGCTCGTCCACCTCCTCCTTGGAGCGCGACCATGGTCTCCTATGAACACTAAACAAAGCAGGCTGTGGAAAAAGGATCTCCCTCTCATCCCCGTCAGTGAAAAGCATCCTATATACTAGATTGTTCAAATCAGAGGTAGAAGTGACAAAGTGATGAGTTTTCATGGCGACAAGGTCAAGCCTCTATGGTGCCAACATAGCATCATCGGGATCCACTGAAAGACCTAATGCACTGACCATGCGCGATGCAATGATGCCCCCATAGATAGGCCCCCTAGCAGCTAGGCGGCGAGCAATAAGCGAACCAAGATTGTACCGAGTATCATTGTTAAGCGCAGCAGCAAGGAAAGCTAAATGATAGTTGGAGATATTACTAGTGTTCTCCCTACCCAATACACTAGTAGCAAGATAATATGCAAAGTATCTAAGAGCAGGGAGTTGGATATTTCTTATCTTTCCACGCTGCGCCACACGGTCATCATCATTGGTCACCCCTCGGTATAGCTCCAACAAATCAGCGGGTCGCTCTTGAATTTTCTTCACGGTCCCTGTCATACGCACACCTACAATACTACAAAATCGCTCCAAAGGCATGGTGAAGGGCATATCATAGATTTTAAAAGAGACAGTAGATTGATAGGGCGTGTTAGTAAACGTGAAGCTCTCAACAAAAGTTTTGGTGAGCATAGCGTATTGTGCGCTCTCATCTTGCATATATGAGGTCAAACCAACCATCTCAATAAGTAGCAAGAAATCATCAAGAATACCTGCAGCTTGTAGGAAAGTAAAACAAGGAAAAGAGGATGGGTGAGCATCCCCATCATCCCTTTCACTACCAATACGAGTTGCAATGAGATCTTCATTGTATGATGGCCTAGCTTGAGAGGCTATTCTTGAGGGCCTCGACCTCCTAGGTGCATCACTCTCAAATATCTCTCCAAAAGTATGGTTGTTCATGCTTGGTATTCTGAAATTTAAACACCTATTAAACAAGTGATTGCAAAGTAAATATAATGAAGGATTCTACACATAGGGACTTGCAAGAGGCCTAAACATGCATCAAAACTATGTCTCTAAGCATCAAACAAGCTTACTAGCTCTCATAACCAGTCACCTACAGTAGCAAAATACTCAACATATAATCCACTAAACACAAATCTACTTGGACAAGGGGAGGAGTCACATACCAGGGAACAAATGCTCCAAATTTCAGCAAGAAAGATGGGCTGAGCAAGGAGATCGAAAAAATTGAGAGCAAGCACAGCAAGAACACGATTTTGAGCTATGAACTGGAGCTTACTCGGGAGAGAGAAGAAAGTGGCAGGTGAGAGAGTTAGTGGGGGGCCAGGGGTGGCCCACACCAGGGCATGGCGCCACCCAAGGCTGGCCGCGCCACCATGTGGTGTGCCTACCTGGTGGCCCCCTGGTACCTACCAGGTACTTCTCTACCCCTTTTCACGTAAAAATTTATATGAATTTTCTGGAATTTTTCGAGACACTTTATTTTGGGGCATTTTCAGAAATAGAAGAATGATTTTTTTTCATTTGGAAACATGATGCAAGGACAAAACAAGGCTAGAACTACAGAAGTTCTAACATGCAAGCAACTAACAACAAAAAGAAAACTAAACGAAAGCAAAAACTAAAATGCAAAGGATAGAAATAAACGGAGATAATCATAATGAAAACATTGTTTTGTTCAATGGAATCCATTTGTTAGCAAGGTTGATCAAGTCTTGCTACCAAAACAATTCCATATGAGACAAAACTTTGTACTCCATTAATGATTATGTTACCTCAACCTTGATAGCAATGGTCCCAATCATAATAGTTTCAAATTTTTCTCTTGGTATGGGACAATATATTTCTCCAACTTGAATGCCTTCAACATGTTCAATTGAATTCAAGCCATAAGTCCTTTCAATCTTCTTGGGGAAATAGACAGTATGTTCCTTGTCATTAACATTGAAGGTCACCTTTCCTTGATTACAATTAATAACAGCTCCTGTAGTATTAAGAAAAGGTCTCCCAAGAATAATAGACATATTATCATCTTCAGGCATTTCAAGCACAACAAAATCAGTTAATATCAAGCAATTGTGAGCCACCTGAACAGGTACATCCTCACATATACCCACAGGAATAGCGGTAGATTTATCAGCCATTTGCAAAGATATATCAGTTGGTATTAATTTTTCAAGTTGAAGCCTCTTATAGAGAGAGAAAGGCATAACACTAACTCCAGCTCCCAAATCACACAAAGCAGTCCTAAACAACTGTTCTTAATAGAGCAAGGTATAGTTGGAATCCCTGGGTCTCCAAGTTTCTTAGGAACCTTACCATTGAAGGAATAATTAGCAAGCAAAGTAGAAATTTCTTCATTAGGGATCTTCCTTTTATTCGAGACAATGTCCTTCATATACTTTGAGTTAGGAGGTAATTTAATAGCATCAGTCGAAGGAATTTGCAAGAATAAAGGCTTCATCCACTCACAAAACTTATTATAGTGTTCATCTTCCTTTGACTTGTGTTTCTTATCAGGGAAAGGCATAGGTTTTTGGACCCAAGGTTCTCTTTCACTACCATGTTTCTTAGCAATAAAATCTTCTTTGGTGTATTTAGTATTCTTAGTGTGGTTTTTAGGTTTTTCTTCAACTTTTTCTTCATTAGGAACTTCATTTTCTTCATTACCACTTTCAGTTTCAGCATCAGAGATAGATATACTATTAGGATCTATAGCAGGTTCAGAAGGTTCTACAATAGTTTTATGTTTCTTTTTCCTTTTCTTACGAGTAGAACCACTATTTTTAGCTTGTTGAGAATCCTGCTCAATTCCTTTGGGATGCCCCTCAGGATATAGAGGATCCTGGGTAGCAGCACCACTTCTAGTTCTAATTTCATAAGCATGTATTTCTTTAGCAGCATTAACTAGCAAGTCATTTTGCACTTTAACGAGTTGATCTATTTGAGTTTGAACCATTTGAAAGTGTTTAACAATCATTTTAACATCATTAGAGGTTCTTTCCACAATATCTTTCAACTCAACAATAGCTCTAGTGTTTTCCATTAGATGATTTTGCACCCTTTTATTAAAGTTATCTTGATTAACAATAAAGATATCAAATTCTTCTAAGCATTGATCAGGAGGTTTAGAGTAAGGGATATCGCCTTCATCAAAGTGTTGGAGAGAGTGTACCTCAATAGTGGGTGAGTAGGGAATAGGCTTACACAATTCTTCTATAGGAGGTAAATTCTTGACATCTGCAGCTTTAATTCCCTTCTCCTTAAGACATTTCTTAGCTTCCTTCATCACTTCATCATTTAATTCAATAACTCCACTCTTCTTTGATGTTGGAATAGGCACATGAATAGATGGTTTAGGTACAATTACTTCAGGTATAGCTTGTTTAGGAGGAGTCCAATCTTCATAATTCTTGATTATTTTAGCCATTAATTCCTCAGCTTCCTTAGGAGTCCTATTCCTGAAAACACAATCAGCACAACTATCTAGGTATGTCCTAGATTCTTCGGTTAGTCCATTATAAAATATATCAAGAAGCTCATTCTTAGGTAATGGACTTCCAGCCTGTGCATGAATCAAAGCACAAAACCTTGCCCAAGATTCGGGCAATACCTCTTTTTCTCCCTGTTTAAAATCAAAAAGTTCCTGCAAAATAGCATGTCTAGCACTGGGAGGAAAATATTTCTGCAGGAAAGTACTAATCAAGCACTCAGGGCTATCAATAGATCCATGAGGTAAATTACTAAACCAAGTTTTAGCTTCTCCTTTCAGTGAAAAGGGGAAAATCTTAGCAACAAAGTAAGTACGCATCTTAATAACATCAGAAAACAAGCCACTCATGGTAGAAAGTTCATTCATATGTGCTTCCGCCCTTTCATTCTTAGTCCCACAAAAAGGTTCTTTCTCGACAATAGCTATGTAAGATAGATCGAGAGAGAAATCATAATCTTCATCTATAATGTTTATGGGAGTAGCAGCAAACTTAGCATCAAGAGATAATTTGGGTCTAATAGTACGCCTCTCAAGGAGACTCTTAGCAGCGCTCCTATCATGGGTGTTCTTACATTTTTTAATAAACTCATCGGTCATCTCAACATAACCATCTTCAATATCATACCTCTCACTAAACTCAGGTGAGCTAACAGGTGTGGTAGTGTCTTCATTAGGAGTTTCGGTATTTCCAGCTATAGTTCTAGCAATCGTAGCATCTAGGAAAGGACCTAATGAACCACTCTTATCGAGCACAGTAGAAGCAGCATCATAAGCATCAGAAGTTTCAGATTCAACAGTAGTAGCAGTGTGTGTAGCATGTGTATGTGGTGGTGTAAGGAACTTACTCAAAACAGATGGTGAATCAAGAGCAGCAGAGGTGTTTAGAACCGTACCTCTTCTTGTAGTGGATGGTAAAATAGGAACCTTGCCATCACGAGACTTACCCATGATGGATGGATAGCAGCGAACAATAGAGAATCCAAGTGAACTTGATAAATAAAGCTATGCTCCCCGACAACGGCGCCAGAAAATAGTCTTGATGAACCACAAGTATAGGGGGTGTATCGCAGTATTTTCGAGGGAAGTTAAACCCAATTTATTGATTCGACACAAGGGGAGCCAAAGAATATTTATAAGCCTTAACAACTGAGTTGTCAATTCAGCTGCACCTGGAAACAATCTTGCTCACAACAGTTTATCAGTAGCAACAGTTTTGTAGTAGGAATAGCAAAGTAGCAGCAGTAGTAAAGCAAGGACAGTAGTAACAAAAGCAGTAAACAATGGGATTCGAGTGCGGTAGGCATAAGGATGGATGGGCGGGAGTTTCATGGACAAGACAATTCACATAGAAATCAGAACATAGGGTAATTGCAGATAAATAAGATAAGCACCCAAGTACTAGACAATCCTAGGCATGTGTTCCATATATAGTCATATGTGCTCGCAATGAGAACTTGCACAACATCTTTTGTCCTGCTAGCCCGTTTGCAGCGGGGCCTCTAGGGAACTACTGGCAATTAAGGTGCTCCTTTTAATAGAGCACCGGAGCAAAGCATTAACACTCCGTGAACACATGTGATCCTCACATCAAAGCCTTTCCCTTCCGGTTATCCCGATTTCTGTCACTTTAGGGCCATAGGTTCCGGACAAACTTGCAGATAAGACCAAGAACAATACTATCATAATGAATCAATAATAAGTTCAGATCTGAAATCATGGCACTCGGGCCCTAGGGACAAGCATTAAGCACAGTAAGTCGCAACAAAGTCATAAAGCACTAATAAAAGATACTAGGCACCATGCCCTAACAATCTGATGCCATTACATGAACAATCTCATCCAATCCCTACCATCCCCATAGCCTACAGCGGGGGATTACTCACTCATAGATGGGGGAAATATGGATGGTCGATGGAGAAGCGATGGTGATGATGATGCGATGATCTCCTCCAATTCCCCGTCCCGGCAAGGTGCCAGCGGAGTTTCTGGTGCTATTTCGTGGAATCTAGTGGTGGCGGCGGAGCGGAACTCCTTCTGGAAAAACGTCGAACCCCCCCAAAGTTTTTAGGTCAGAGGGCTCCTTATAGGGGAAGAGAGAGGCCGAGGGGGGTGCCTGGAGGGCCCACACCACCCCCTGGCGCGGCCTGGCCTGGCCCGCGCCACCAAGTGGTGTGGCCACCCCTGGCTCTTCCCCGTCTCGTATTCTGGCTCCTAGAGTCTTCGGATAAAATAGGATTTTTGGCATATTTTCCGGGATTTTTCCTGATGGTTGGTTTTCTGCACAAAAAGTAGACACCAAGGAAATTCTGCTGAAAACAGCGTCAGTCCGCATTAGTTGTATCCAAATCACACAAGTTTAGAGGAGAAACAATAGCAAAAGTGTTTGGGAAAGTAGATACGTTTTGGACGTATCATGGACTTCTACACTGACGATGATGACTCCGACTTCATCGACGATGAGTACATGCACTAGAGCACTGTCGTAGCATTAGATGTTTCGGTCCCACTGTATTGTAGCTTGCAGAATGGTTCTTAAAACCATCTGCTTTTCTTTGTTGTGATGTGTGTGTGTTTGTATCGTGTGCCTGTTTGCATGAATGAAATGAAGTTAGTTGAAAAACCTGAGTCAAACTCAAAGTTTTAGCTTTGAAACCAAAACCTTGAACCATAGAACTTTCCCTCTTGAAGGAAATATGCCCTGAGAGGCAATAATAAAGTTGTTATTATGTATTCCTTGTATATGATAAATGTTTATTTTGCATGCTATAATTGTATTGAGAGGAAACATCAATACATGTGTGTTTAATAAACAAAAAGGGTTCCTAGTTATGCCTCTCTTATAAACTAGCTTGTTGATTAACAAGATGATCAAGGTTTCCTGATCATGGACATTGGATGTTGTTAATAACAAGGTCACAGCATTTGTGAAATGATGTGATGAACATTCATCTGAAGTATAGCATTACGATCAAGTCATTATGTTTATATTGCTATAACATCATACACAGTAGTCTTAGTCCTTAGACCATGAGATCATGTTAATTGCTAACACCGGAAGAGTATCTTGATAACATCAAACGTCACACCGTAACAGGGTGACTATAAAGGTGGGTTCCGTGCTATGAAGGTGTTATGTTGAGGCTCATGGATCAAGAGTGGAATTTGTCAATCCCGATGACGGATAGATATACTCTGGGCCCTCTCGGTGATATCGAATTAAGATAGCTTGCAAGCAAGTGATGTGATCACTAGAATGTATATCACGGGAACGAGAAAAGAGTGCATGTCGGTAACGAGATCAAACTAGGTATTTGGATACCGATGATCGAATCTCGGACATGTATTATATCATGAGACAAAGGGATTAAATTGCTGATGTTAAAGGTTCTCACGATCACAGAAGTCATCGTTGAATATGCAGGAGTCGGTATGGATCTCTAGGTCCCGCTTCTGATTATTGATCTGAGAGGAGTCTCAATCATGTTTGCATTATTCGCGAACTGTAGGGTGACACACTTAAGGGTTGCCGGACACCATTTAGGAGCACATATGTTCCAGTAAAAAGGTTTGCAAAGCGCAGGAAATGTTTCGATAGAAACAGGAATTGTTTCGATAGAAACCGGAATTGTTTCGGGTGAAATTGCAGAAAGTGGTTCTGCATGTGATATTGAAATGTTGCAAGGGGTTTTATGTCAATGTTTGTTAATTAAAGTAATTAACAAAATTCTGAATAAAATAAATAAAAGAGTTTTATTAATTGAGAGTTGCATTTAATTTGGTGGAAATTAAATACATGTGAGTGGGATTTTGGGTGGAGGCCCTGTTTATGTGAGTGGAGGTTCACCACATGAATGAAGGAGGGGAGGAGTCCCCCCCCTCATGCGCCAGCTATGGGAGGGGAGGGGTCTCCCTCCCTCCTATATAAAGCCCCCCTCTCCCCTCTCACAAAACACACCTCCTCGTGAAGGATCTCTCTCCCCCTCTAGATATTCCCCGATGGTCTCGGATTAGCGAGATACATGTTCCCGGTGGCCT
The DNA here is from genome assembly GCA_910589775.1 of Avena eriantha. Taxonomy (NCBI): domain Eukaryota; kingdom Viridiplantae; phylum Streptophyta; class Magnoliopsida; order Poales; family Poaceae; genus Avena; species Avena eriantha. Next base: position 69,019,919 of record OU342741.1, read on the forward strand.
TGCATCTGGAAGGAGTTGCTGCTTCCGCTGATTCGCTGGAGCGAGGAGGTGGAGGTTGTCCGGTGGCTTGAACGTGTGTGCGAGGACGGATGCGCTGCTGATTTGCGGTGCTCGGACTTCCACACGATCTTGAGATCGGCAAGCGTACGACTACATCAACCACGAGTTCCTACTCGTTAAAAAAACTCGTTGTCTTCGAGGGTAAGTTCTCCATGGATGTATGTCCACCCGTTGCTCTGTATCTAGTAGATAGATCTTGGCGTATAGTTCTCATCGTAGGAATTTTTTTGTTTTCTATGCTGCGGACCCAACACCTCTTACCCCCTTTATCTACCTCAATCTTCAGATGACTCGTGGAAACTAAGGAGGGAGAAGCTCGTCACAGGACCCAATGTTGCAGATCCTGCAAAATCTCATCACAGATAGAGAAGCAAGCAGGGCAGAGCGCCAAGCTAATCTAGCAACACTGTAACAGATCACCCAAATGGCTCTTAACAACCAAGGGCATGGAAATCAGGATCATCAAGGATCCAAGCTGAAGAACTTCCAGAATACTAATCCCCCAATCTTTAGCACTTCAGAGAACCCCTTAGATGCTGATGACTGGTTGCAGACGATGGAAAACAACTTGGAGGTAGCCAGAGTTGATGACAATGAGAAAGTTCTCTTTGCCACCCACTATCTGGCAGGAGACGCAAGAGCCTGGTGGAACAGTATCCGCCTAATGAACCATGGTCAAGTTATGACATGGGAAGCCTTCAAGATCAACTTCAGTCGCACTCACATTTCGCAAGGACTAGTCACCTGAATGAGGGATGAGTTTAGAGAATTGAAGCAAGGCAGAATGACTGTGGTGGAGTACCGTGACAGATTCCTGTCCTTAGCAAGGTATGCCCCTGATGAGATCAACACGGAGGCCAAGAAGAAGGAGAGATTCCCGAACGGACTGGATGATGAGATGCAAACTATCCTAGTCAACATCCGTTTCGAGGATTTCGAAGAGCTAGTCGACTCTGCCATTCATATGGAAGGGAAGATTAATCAGGCAAACGACAACCACAGACGTTGAATGATGCAGTAATCTGGATCCAGCAGCCACCAGAAGTACCATCCCAACCCCTCACTAGGATATGCACCCAGAAACAACCGACCCCCAATGTCTCGCCCAAGCTACCCCAACCGTAGCGGAGGCCATGTGAAGTCCGGAGGAACCAACCACAACTCCGGCAACACCAACAATTTCAACCGTGCCCCTCCCAAGAGCAACAACAATAACAATACTGCACCCAGAACTGGCGGCAATGATGTGCCTGTCACAGCAAAAGACAAGTCCCAGATCACCTGTTTCGAGTGTGGAGTGAAGGGTCACTACTCCAATGAGTGAAGAAGACTGCCGCCACTGCCAATGTGAATGCCCCAGCTCAACAGTAGTGTCGTGTTCAACCAAGGAGAATATTTGCCCCGGGGACCCCTCACAACCGCAACGGTCGTCTCTTCCACATGAACGCAGAGGAAGCCCAAGAAGCGGCAGACGTAGTGTTGGGTATGTTTTCTGTCAACTCAGTTTTAGCAAGAGTGTTGTTTGATTCAGGAGCATCGCATTCATTTGTCACCGAAGAATTTGCATGCACTAGTAAGATTCACCCAACCAACCTGAAGCATGTCATGATAGTTCAAATCCCCGGTTCAACTACAAAAGCTAGAAAAAATTGCAAAGTTGTGCCTATCAGAATACATGGGATAGATTTTTATGCCAACCTAATTGTACTTGGAACCAAAGGATTGGAAGTAGTACTAGGTATGGACTAGATGTCAAGGCATAAAGGACTGATTGACTGTGCTAAGAAAGCCATCACCATGACCAGTAGCTCTGGAGTCACAGTAGAGCATATATCTGAAACCTTACCCCGTCAATTCAAATGCAACAAGAGTTTAGCCCTGCCCACCATAGACCAAGTCAGAGTAGTCTGTGAATACCCCGACGTATTCCCAGATGAATTGCCAGGTATGCCCCCGGATAGGGATATTGAGTTCATTATTGAACTAATCCCCGGAACCGGACCCATAGCCCAAAGACCCTATAGCATGAACCCCTCAGAGTTAGTGGAACTGAAGAAGCAGTTGGATGCCATGTTAGCAACATGCTTGATTCAACCAAGCGCATCGCCATGGAGATCACCAGTGTTATTCATCGACAAGAAAGATGGAGGCAACTGTCTGTGCACCGATTATAGGAAGCTAAATGATGTCACAATCAAAAACAAGTACCCTTTGCTGAAGATAGAAGATCTATTTGATCAGTTGACTGGTGCCCAAGTATTCTCAAAGATTGATCTTAGGACTGGTTATCACCAACTTAAGATCCGTGCAACGGATATTCCGAAGACCGCCTTTACTACTCGCTATGGTTTACACGAGTACACGGTTATGTCTTTTGGATTAACCAATGCCCCTGCTTATTTCATGAATCTCATGAATAAGATCTTTATGAATTTCCTGGATAAGTTCGTCGTGGTGTTTATCGATGATATCCTTATCTACTCCAATTCAGAAGAAGAACATGAGCGACATCTTAGAATTATCCTAGAAACCTTGAGAGAGCATCGGTTATATGCCAAGTTCAGCAAGTGTGAGTTTTGGCTGAAGGAAGTAGGATTCCTAGGACATATTGTGTCTGCCGGAGGAGTCTCTATTGATCCCGCCAAGATCAAAGATGTCGAAGAATGGGAAGCCCCAACCACTCAAACCCAAGTCCGTGCATTTCTCGGATTAGCGGGATACTACCGCAAGTTCGTAGAAGGATTCTCGAGCATCGCTAGACCCATGACCTAGTTGTTGAAGAAGGACAAGAAGTTTGAATGGACCGACAAATGTGAAGCCAGTTTCCAAGAACTGAAGAAGAGATTGATTTCAGCCCCAATATTGATCATGCCAGATATCAAGAAGCCATTTGATGTATATTGTGATGCATCCAAGATTGGTCTCGGATGTGTATTGATGCAAGAAGGCAAAGTCATCGCCTATTTGTCTCGACAACTAAAGCAGCATGAGCAGAACTATCCGACCCATGATCTTGAGCTAGCAGCCGCAGTTTTGGCATTGAAGACATGGCGTCACTATCTGATGGGTAATCGCTGTGAGATTTACTCAAATCACAAGAGCTTGAAGTATATTTTCACTCAGAAGGAGCTGAATATGAGGCAAAGGAGATGGATAGAGTTAATCAAGGATTATGACCTTGACATTCACTATCACCCCGGCAAAGCCAATGTGGTAGCGGATGCTCTTAGCAGATTGCCGTGTAGGCTAAACACCATGATTAAGAAGAAGCAACAAAGTTTGTATGAAGAGTTGGAGCAGTTTATGACTGAGCTTGTTAGGAAAGGATTTTTAGCTAGCATTGAACTTCAACCCACATTAATCAGCCAAATCAAGGAAGCCCAAAAGTGGAATGAAAGTATCGACAGAATCAATCGTCGTATTGGTACAGGAAAGGTACCTGGATTCACTGAAGACAAAGAAGGAGTTCTGTGGTACAAAGGACGTATCTGTGTGCCAGCAGATTCAGAGCTAAAACAAGTTATCATGCAGGAAGCTCATGATACTCTTTATTCTATCCACCCCGGAGGAATGAAGATGTATCAGGATTTGAAAGAGCAATTTTGGTGGCACAAGATGAAAAGAGAAATTGGAAGCTACATCGCCAAGTGTGACATCTGTCAAAGAGTCAAAGCAGAGCATCAGAGACCCGCAGGACTGTTGCAACCTTTGCAGATTCCGGAATGGAAATGGGATTCCGTCGGAATGGACTTTATCACCGGTTTACCTACTTCTAGTAGGGGAAATGACTAAATCTGGGTCATTGTTGATAGACTGTCCAAGGTAGCTCACTTTATCCCTGTCAAGACAACCTACTAGAGTTCGAAGCTAGCAGAGCTGTATATTTCTAGGATTGTTAGTCTGCATGGAACCCCCAAGACCATAGTATCAGATCGAGGAACCCAATTTACCTCGAGATTTTGGCAGAAAGTCCAGGAAGGATTAGGAACCAAGTTGAACTTCAGCACCGTTTATCACCCGCAAACTGATGGACAGACTGAGAGAGTCAACCAAATCCTAGAGGATATGTTAAGAGCTTGTGTTTTGGAGTACGGATCAAAATGGGAAGACTGTCTGCCTTTCGCAGAATTCTCATATAATAACAGTTATCAAGCTAGCTTGCAAATGGCACCATTTGAGTTCCTATACGGAAGGAAGTGTTGTACCCTGTTGAATTGGTCGCAAGTAGGAGAGAGTCAGATCTTTGGACCCGACATTCTCCGAGAAGCTAGAGAGAAGGTTCACAAAGTCCGTGAGCAACTCAAGACCGCTCAATCCAGACAGAAGAGTTATGCTGACAAGAGAAGGAGAGACCTGACTTTCAATGTCGGAGATTTTGTATATCTCAAGGTTTCGCCATTGAAGGGAACGCACCGCTTTAGTCTGAAAGGAAAGTTAGCCCCCAGATATATCGGACCATTCAAGATCCTGAACCACCGAGGAGAAGTATCGTATCAACTAGAACTACCTGAAGAGATGTCAGCCATCCACAATGTGTTCCATATCTCGTTACTTCGCAAATGCCTGGAAGTGCCAGAGAAGCCTGAAGTTTTCAAGAACATCGATCACAGAGCTATGGAAATCAACAACGACCTGACATATCATGAAGTACCCATCCGTATCTTGGAAGAAGCTTACGGAACCACCAGGACCAGGAGTATCAAGTTTCTCAAGATTCAATGGAGCAACCATACCGAAGAGTAAGCCACTTGGGAGCGAGAAGATTACATTAGGACAGAGTTCCCAGATCTCTTTAGTTCCTAGTTTTCTTTCGTAAATCTCGGGACGAGATTTTGTTTAAGGGGGGAAGGTTTGTAACATCCCAAAACTTCAATCCAAGGTTATTAAGATCCAAATCACCAAAATTAGGGTTAACAAAAACTTTTCCAATTAAAATTATTAAAGCATTCATATCTGTGTGCATTTAATTAGGAGTTGATTTGAATTGCCATGATTAAGTGATCCATTGCTTGTAAAATGATTCTTAGGTGAAATAAACATCATCTAGATCATTCCCAAACAAATCCCAAAGAAAAACAAATCAAAATGAATAAAAGAAGGAAATGGTCATTTGTGCCATTTTAATCAACATGCCTACTTTGGCTATTCCTAGGACTCAATTCTTAACATAAACAATTGTGGATCTTTACACCCCTTGCTAGTACATATAGTGATGTACCAAGGCCCACTTTGTGATCTGCCAAAAACTTTCAAACACTAATTTTAAATGACATTTGAAAATTGAATCTAGTGTGGGTATCAAGATCACCCTATTTCAAAAACCACTCAAATGAGCTCCATTTTCAAAACCCAAGCAACCCCAGATGCTTAAGCATGTGTCTAGCAACTCCACCAAAAATCATCCAAAAATTCAAAACTTGAATTCTTGCGGCCATTGTGTCGAACAGGTGGCATGCATAAAATAAATGGCCTAACTATTACTGTTTGTACTTAAGCCATTGTCCCCCATTTGACCCACTCTGCACTCCCTTGTCCCCCTGAGTCCAACCAAGCCAGCACCGGCCTACCCCTAAGCCGCAGCAGCAGTTGAGCGCCGCCACTTTGTGGTCGCCGCCGGCCGATCGTGGACAGAGCGCCACCGACCGCACAACACCATTCCAGCGCCACCACTAGCTCCGCCCAACCCTACCGCCGCTCCCTGTCCACCCCTTGAACACCCCCAGGCCCTGGACCACACCCTAGCGCTGCCGCCCATTCTCTCTGCGCCATGCTCAGCGCGCGCTAGAGCGCGATCGTCGCCAGCACGCAACAGACCGCCACTGGACATAAAATCCTGCACGCCGCTCCGCCTCGACCCCAGCACCCCGCCAGACATGGCCGTGCGCCGTCGCGCGACACACAGTCGTCGTGCGCCGCGTCGAGCACCGCCTCTGCCTCCTAGAGCGCGGGAAGCTCCCGACCATTAGGCACTGCCCCTAGCCGCGCATTGAAGTTGTAGAGCACCGCCAGGAGGCATGCCACCGTCCGCCTATGCCGCCCATGCCTCTAGCCGCCTGTATCAGCGTCACCGACGAGCTCGCCGTCGTGCCGCTCGGTCTCCTCGTCGCCCTATAAAAGGAGCCCTCCCCAACACCAACGACTCACACCATTCCACTCCCCTCTCCTCACTGATCCTTCCCCACCTCTAGCCGGAGCAAGGCGAGCCACCATTCGCCGGAATTTTGCCGGAGTCCATCGCAGAAGAAGGAGAAGGGCGCCGTTGATCAAGGCCACCTCTCGGGATGCCGCCAGTACCAGGAAGATTGCCGTCGTCTACCAGTTCGTTTGCCCACCTTGCCGTAGTAGCTGGAGCCTCGGTATGGCCCCTATGCACCCCCACCGAGCCGCTAGGGTTAACCCTCGCCGGCGACATGTCTGTCGTCGACGACGATCCCCAACCGTTGACCTAGGTTCTAATATAACGGCCCACATCGCCCCGTGCCGCTTCGCGTGTAAACAGCCGCTGACTTGTGGACCCCCATGTCAGCTGTTCCCTGCGCCACGGAACGACACTGGGCCGGCCCGTTTTCCTTCACGCGCTAGCCCAGCAATTCAAATTTAGATTTTTCTATTTAGGTTTGAACTTAGTTCTGTCCCTTAGTTTAAAAATAAATTCAGAGAGATTTACAAATCCAAATGGAGTGATTCCAATTGTGTTGGAAAAAATCTGAAAAGATCTATCCAAGCCCGTTGGATTTAATTCATTTAGAGTTAGAGATCTCTCCTAGTAAAAATAACAAAACATAAGCATTTGCACCTTGCAACATTTTTATAAAATCAACCATGATAGCTTTTGAGTTGATTCCAACTCTCAAAAATCAAATTTAACCATACCGATATGAATATGTAATAATATTAAAGTTTACATGCAGTGACTTTGGACTAGTACCAAAATAATGCTATATAGGCATTTCTAGTCACTTTAAATCACTAATTATTAAACTTAAACTTATTAAAATGTGATCCCACCTTTAAATCACATTCCCACATGTGAGAATATGTGGTGAGGACATGTGTCCACATGATCCCATATTTTAAGTGGTGAATATTAAATCTTAGTTATTTTTCAATGAGTAGAAATTACTTTTCTTAAATAAAAAGGATGAAACTAGTTAATAAAACCTTGTGATGCTTGTGATGGTAATAGATCATCAAATGTGTGCCTTAGAGTGCTAAGTAGACTAGTTAAGTATTGTTTGGTGATTGTGTACTCCGTATGTATTTATAGATGATAGTACCGACCAAGCTTTCGAGGAGGAGGAGTTCTACCAAGAGGAGGAAGAAGAAAACTTCAACCACTGCACTAACCAAGGCAAGCCTAGCACTTCAAGTAAACTGAGCAAGCTAAAACTTGCAAGTATTATACTAGCAATCCATCATTAACAATGCAAGCTAACCCTTGCAAGCTAGATAACCTAAGCAAAGGCATTAGGCATGCTTTGGTGAGACAATTTGGATTTATACCTAGTCCAAGATTTAATTCCAAGTTTTACTTCTTTACTTTACCAAAGTCCTTTACTTGTTGTGAAGGTAGCATAAAGAGTATAAAACTTGACCTATTTAGATAACATTAGATGTCATTCTATGGCATGAGATTGATCCCATCTTCCCACCTTAGTGAACACTCTTAACTTAGTAGTTTAGAGTAGATAAAAACTTGAGTCACTTTAGATGGGAACACTTGGTGAAAATGAATTGTGAAAACCTTAGAATGATGAGTCATTCTATGGAGATGTTTTGACATGTGTTGAGAAAACACAAATGGTTTATGATGATAAAAATGTTGAGGCATGAGCCTTAACCCTTTTACAAAATTGATGGTTGGATTCGGATGCGATACCATTCCAAATTTACCGTACAACCACAATACCTGAATTGGGTAAGGCTTAGCCGGAAGTTTATATGTATTAGTATTAGTTCCCTCGCATGAGAGGTTTGAGCTGAGGCTACCTCTCAATGTTGTACACCTATGAAGTGCCCAAGATGACAGATGGTCATGTTTGGGAGGCCATGCTCATAGGAGAGGTGCTTATACTAGGGTGTGTAAAGGAAAGGTTATGTTTGATTATCTGCATAGTAAGTATGATGTTTCAGGGTTATCCCTGACAGATGTATCGAATCTTGTGGTGAAAGTGTACAACCTCTGCAGAGTGTCAAACTATTCGAATAGCCGCGTCCGCGGTTATGGACAGTTGGAGTGGCCATACTGTTTCGTTGTGAGATGTTTTCAAAATGACTTATGAAATGAATGATGAACTTGACTTGACCACAAAAGGGTTGTGACAATGACACTAGCTTCCCAACTTAAGTGATTCTAGAACTTTATTTTATCTTTCTTTGTTTCTAAACTCAGCTTATGTTTCAAACTTAACTTTACAAGTAAACTTAGAGTTACAATTTACACTAGAACTATCCTACTTGTTAGTGGTAGTTTGCGAGTACTTAACGAGTACTCATGGATTTTGTCCCTGGCTATTCCTATGGCCAGACTATGAAGGAGACTACCAAGATGACGGTCAGCAGGACGGCTATGATAACTAGGACTATCTGCCTTCATCAACATTGCCTGTGCCCCTGAAGATGGACCCCACCGCTACGCTTATTAATTATTCCGATGCTTGTTGTATTAAGACTGGATCGTGAGATCCTTATTTGTGTAAGACCTTATGTATGGTTTGTAATGGATGATGTACTATGATATCCAGTCTGTTATGTCTCGCAAAAATGGTAATCCTGGGATTGCGAGGTATGGCATAACAGATATCTGGGATTAAAAATCCGGGTGTTGACAAGTTGGTATCAGAGCCATCCTGACCATAGGAGACCCTAGTTAGAATGGACGTCTAAACCAAAAACTTAGTTTCAAAAACCAAAGTGAGTATTTATGAAAAACTATTTCCTCTCTTACCCTTGGGAATTCATTCTTTCTCAAAAATTCATGTTCCTCCAATTCTTACATTACTACATAAAATTTGACACACTTGATCACTTCACTAACTTCCTCATCCTTAATTCTTGTAGATGGAGTCTCAGTTCATCAAGTTTTACTAGTTGGGAAACGGAGGTCAGCTGATCTTTGAGAGGGATTTGGATTCACTACCTGAGCTATTGGGACGCCCGCATCCAGAGTTTCTTGGAGCTCAACTTCTAGGACCCCCAAGAGGAGATTTGCAGTGGTTAGTCACCGCTGATTTTCGAGGAAGCATCAAAGCACCAATGTCCGGGAGAATCCAGTTCTGCGTGAGAGAGAACAACTGGCTAGATGGATTAGCCAGGGCAATGCATGAAGCTCTCGCACGTATATGTGCTCTCAGTGTCAACCAGATCCAAGGCACCCGTTTTGCTCACTATGCAAGGCGTGACTTCATGGGAATGCCAATGGAGATGCCAAGTCATCCAGAACTGAAGCGCCAAGTGGAGAACCTCGACTTCCTGTCGTACGATCGTCAGAAGGAGTTCGACAATTCTAGGGAGTTTTCCAACCACAACCGTGCCATCGCCGACCAGAAGGCCCAGACTTTCTCACTGCTTGTTAAGGATTGTCAGTCTCTTCGCCGCCAGCGCGAGAATAAGGATCGCATCATCGCCCGTCTTTGTAAGAAGGTGGCCGACCTCGAGAAGACCTTCAAGGAGCAAGAAGCTCAGCTTGCCGCGAAGGAAGAAGAAGATGAGGGTGAAGACATCCAGGGAGACATGGATTCTTACCTCAGCAATGATGATGACTTTCTGGAGGAGGACGTTGTGGACTTCTACACTGACGATGATGACTCTAACTTCATCGACAATGAGTAGATGCACTAGAGCACTATCGTAGCATGAGATGTATCGGTCCCACTGTATCGTAGCTTGCAGAATGGTTCTTAAAACCATCTGCTTTTCTTTGTTGTGATGTGTGTGTGTTTGTATCGTGTGCCTGTTTGCATGAATGAAATGAAGTTAGTTGCTGACTACATAAGTCATGGGTCATGGTTCGTAAAAGGAGAAAAGCTCAAGTTAGATGGATCCAACTTTTCTGCATGGGTCATGCGCCTTTTTGATCTCCTTGGTGAGAATAAAGTGGCTGACTACATGATCTACGAGATGTACTTGGAGCCACCCTATTCTCATGAGACCCAGGAGCAGCGGGATCTCCGCTGCCGTCGTCGTGTGATGGCAACATTCATATCAGTAACGATGCGCCTCGGGATGGAGGATGGGCTATGGCCAATGGTGGGAAGTCTTAATCCCTGAATAGTTATGGCACATCTGAGATCGCATTCCGTGGAACAAGTGCGCATATGGGAGTATGAGCTGATGGGGGACTTCCTCTCCATAAATATGGAGGAAGGCTCCTCACTGGATGATCACTTGTTGAGCATATATGATGCATACATGAGTCTGGCATACTTCATGGACAACTTGTTCACAAGCTCTTTTGCAATAGGAGTTGTGTTGCGGTCACTGCCACCAAGCTTCCAAGCACAAGTCAGGATTTGCATTATGAGAGGCGACGCGGAAACACAGGATTTCCACGAGTTCATATCACATTTCAGAGATGTGGTGGTTGAACCATATGTCACTGAGGTCATCAATGACAAAGGTATATATTTGATATACAATTTTATAAATGTTATAATCTTGCAAACACATTTGAAGTGTTAAGTATATTTGATACTTGTTCTGTTTGCTAAAAACAGGTCCTTCTGCATGAGAGGTGCTTGCTGGAGAGGAGGTGACATTGCGTGTTGATGGTGAGCATAATGATGATGGCCGACGACACTCTCCCTCGACATTTATCATTTAGTTTATGTTTTGGATAGTTATTGTAATCAAAAGATTGTGAACTTCTTTAGTGTGTATCACACTTTGTGAGACGGTTATTCATATGAGTTTGTAACAAACAGTTGTTCCACTTTTATGAATGATTTCTATTCGTGTTCATATCTTGTTTGATTATATATAAGTTATCCTGGCTGTTATGAAACTAACTCATAATGCATGAACATTTGTAAAATATTGAAATGCCTTAAAATACCCAAATTAAAAGATATTTAATTATGGAATGAAAACCATTGTTTAAATTCAAAGTTATTCTGATAATATGTGAAAGTCATTCGATTTCTTATCACATATAAATCATGCCTAAGTTCGGCAAAATAACTTGAACACCGGGTATTACTTGAACACAAAGTGTTTAATGAATTGTTAAAACTAAATACATATTCGATGTATTGTGTTTTAACGAAAATGATAATTATCATTATATGATTGTTTAAATGCGTAAATAAGTTTACCAAAGGAAACATAAGTATGAAACTATTTGATTTGATCAAAGTGTTTCATCAACAAACGGTATAAATATAAAAGAGAATCTAATTACTATGATTTGATCAATAGTAATGAAATTAGACTTTATAAAGGATGGCATAAAAGAAATTGTGGAATGCAAAGCGTTTTGAAACATCAAAATGCAAAGCATCACAATGATATTAGATATCAAAGTGGGTGAATAGATGGCGCCAAATAAATCGTTGTAGTGTAGATGTAGAGACCATTAGTTAGAAATAGTTAGCACCCAATTAGAATATATAGTGAACCATTTGAATTCGTGAAAGCGGCTCCATATCTAGTATGGATCATCATGAAAGTTTCGGGGTTATTTGATATAACCAAAACAATAGCGAATAAGTCCTTGTAGAGTATTCATTGGAAACTTTAAATACGAAATCCATAGCTAAAACCAAAAGAGAAGCAAAACTTGTATTGCTTGAATTTTGGTACATTCTTGAGAAAGCTCACTTTTAGTGATATTTCTTGATTATGGAGCAAATGCAAGATAGTGTGAAACACGATGAGGATTCAAATCCCTGCATCAGAGTGTTAAGAAGTGCAACGGAAAATGTTCCTGAACGATTCTCTTCACAAAGGAAAGAATCAATGATAATGATCATTGTGTTTTCCCCACTGGTGTTTTCACTGCATGAAGTAGGATTCAAAATGTAATCCATATCTAGTATGGAGACATTTGTGAATCATTTGTCATGATTCTTGGAATATGACATACCTATGAACTACTAAGGAAATAATGGTAAACTAAAATTATGAGAAATCCCAAAGCAAAATTCACTTGAGATTAGAAAGCAATTTGTTGCTGAATCTCACAAGTAAAAGGGGTTACTTGGATTTTCCCAAATGACTGCAAAGCCATAGTGGAAAAAGGGGGTGAATGACAAAAGCACAATTTGTCAAGTATTGGACGAATTCAAATGAATTTAATTCAAGTGTGCTAAATGTCTAGTGCATTTGAAACTAGTAAAAGTACTAGTATCTCAAAGTAAATCTCCGAGTTTGATATTTTATCAAAAGTTTTGAAGTTGTTCAAAATAGTGAGTAGATATGCAATTTGCATGAAATTGAGTTGGAGCTATGAAAGTCTTCCTAAAACAATATGTGATTGACATATTTTTGAGTGGGAGCAATATAAGTCTCAAATTCAAATATGTAGGAACATAGTTTGAGTAAGAGTACTGACTCATACCCAAATATGGTAGGAACAAATTTTGAGTGGGAGCTTATAGAATGATTCTAAAGTGTGTTAAGAATAAAAGCGCGAGTACCAATAAATAATGATTTATGAGGTGTAGAAGTTGATAATAAGTGTATTATGATATTATGTAGTATTCCTTAAGGGATTCTAAAAAGGGTTTCAGAATAAAAGTTAATTAAGGAACTAGTCCTTAATAACACAAGTTAGGAATAGTATTGAGTTTAACATCAATGGTTGAAAGAAAGAATATGATGATCATCATCCACTATGTTGAGACATAGGTTCTATCTTAGAAAACCATGATGATAACTTGACATAATATATGATCCAATAAGGAACATTTAAAAGTGATTAAGTTTGAATCACGAAACGTTGAGCTAAGTTTGTCCACAGTGTCTAATAGAGAACTGTAGACATATTTTCCAAATCCATAAAGGATGACATATCTTAAAACATAAAGGGTTATGTTATAAGGGAATATGTTGGAAACTCTTGTAAATACCGATTAAAGTCAAGTAGGAAGCAAGGTGAACAAAACATCGAAAGTTGCACAGAGTGCACTAGTGTTTTGATTAATACATTTATAATAATAGATAAGGGTACCATCTAAAGTTTTGTATAATGTTATGGCGAGGCTAGTTCGCTTTTAGCGTAGAATGATGTGTCCCAGGGCACAGTGCCCATGAGAAATCCCTCGAGGTTGATCTAAAGTCACTGTAGGCTCCTGGAATCAGGCCTCGTTCTGCTGTCATAGCGACGATGCATACACACAGATGTTATCATGTGATGATAAAGTATTAATGTCAATCAAGGTGACATTAGTAAGTTGCAAAGGATTTGGGACTGTAAAGTACATGCCCAAGACTCAACCTCTTCCATGAGAAAGCATGTTCAGGGTACCAGATATGGTGCCAATGATTAAGAACAAATACAGCTAGTGTATTTGTACTCTAGTGCAAGTCAGAGACTGTTGGAAATATGCCCTAGAGACAAATAGTAATAAGGACTATTATCATATTTCATATAGTTTATGATTAAGTTTTATATCATGCTATAACTGTATTGAGTGGAAACATCAATACACGTGTGATATACAAACAACCAGGGGTTCCTAGTGAAACTCTAGTCACTGGTTCATTGGTCAACAGATGATCATGTTTCCTGATCATGTGGCATTTATGCCAGTTGGAAATGGAGTCAACTCATTCTGAGAATGAGATGATGAACCAATACCCAACATAAACATCGTGACCCGATCATATCATGAAGTTCAAGTTACGATGATTAGAAATGGATCCTCGTAGACTATTACTTAGACCGTGAGGCTATATCAATCACTGTCTCCCGAGAGTGCTTAGATAGCATCAAGCGCCACTTGGTAATACAGTGGTTATAAAGGTGTGTTCAGGTACTCGGAGGAAGCCGTAGAGGCAATATATGTCAAGAGCGGGATTTGTCCGTCCATTTGACAGAAAGATACTCAAGGGCCCACTCGGAGAAGTTATATCCAATAGCTGCATAGCGTGTGATTTGATCACAGGGATATCACTTATCAGAACGAGTCAAGTAGCGTTGTTCGGTAACGAGATTGAACACGACATGGTGATGTCATTGATCAGATCTCAAGCAATGCAAGTATCGAGAGACAAAGGGAATAAGACACGACTGTCCCGGTTCAAACAACAAAAGATCTTCGTGAAACGCACAGGGGTCACATGGCCATCCAGGTCCCTCTATCGATCATTGGTGCGGTAGTGTCCTGACCATGTCTGGAGTGTTCCCGAACCGTGGGGTATCACGTTTAAGGGCTTTATTATGCTTAGAGAGTGTTTATAGGATCGGAAGAATTGCCGAAGAATAGTAGAGAGAAAACCGGAAGGGTTTCGGTAAGTTCGGAGGATGTCCGGAGTGGAGGTGGAAGTGTTCCATAACCACGGAGGTTGAATAATATGTGAATGAATGTTAAATATTGATTTAATCATTTACTCATAATTATTTAATAAAGAGAAAATCAATTTAAAAGGTCAAAAGGCTTAATGGGCCAATTCCTGGAAGGGAGAGGGCCCATTAGGGAAAGGAGAGAGGGAGAAGGAGCAAGGGGGTGGCCGGCTTGGCCTTGCCCCCCGCGCGGGGCCCACTAGGGCTGGCCGGTGGCCTCCCCTCCCCATTCTCTCCTTTAGTCCCACCCCGGGACTTTGAGGGAGGTAGTACCTCCCCTCCCCTATATATAGTGGGGGTATTTGGCCAGATAAATACACCCAATAATCAAAAAAGGTCTTCTCACTTTTGGGAGGACCTCCAATTGATATTTTTCTCTCTCTCCCTCTCTCTCTCTCTCTCGTGACCGTGGTCCCAAGTTCGGACTGCGCGAACGAGAGACATCTTCACCGCAGAGCACCGTCGCGCTGTGGGATTCAGATCCAGGAGCTCTACTTCCGCAACTGCTGCTGGATCGGGGAAGCGGGAGTCATTGTCAGGCACCGGACGTGTGTAACTCCCCACAAGGTGTCGCACTTGAGGCACTCAAGTTGTTGGAGCCACATGAGCGCAAGGACTTCATCACGATCTTGAGGTCGGCTTCGGCTCGTCTACATCAACCACGCTCTCCTAGACGTTGACAACGCTTTTCAGTCTTCAAGGGTAAGTTCGCGAAAAGCCCCTCCCATTACTGTATTACTAATAGATAGGTCCTGGCAGCATCAGGGGTTCAAGGGGCATATGGTAAAATTTATTGTTTTCATACGCGAAACCCCTACAACATCATATGGACTTCAATAATGATCATACATAGAGATATTAGATCAAGTTACCACCATAAAACCAAAGTCCAGGGGGTGGACTACTCCCTTCTCATCATGGAGAGTGACGAGGAGGCGTTGATGAAGGAGGAGACGCGGTCGAAGGCGATTCCGGCAGCGGTTCCCCCTCCAATCTTCCTCTGGCGGCGGCCAACAGACTCTTTGTTCTTGGTGTTTTCTATATCTGCCTCCTCTCTCTCAAGGACTCCCCGGGGGATCCTTATATAAGGTTTTTAGGTCAAGAGAACTCCGTGGGCGAAAGAATCAAGTCAATCAGACGATCGAGGAGGGAGATAGCATAGGTGGCGCACCCATCTGGGCTGGGCGTGCCACCAGGGCTATCTTGGGCCTCCTGGCCCTCCTGGTGGGATTCTTGTGCTCTAGATGCTTCTCGTGGATAAATATTGGCATTCCCAAAAGTGCAGGTCCATTTGACTTCATATAAGTCCTGAAACATCATTAACATTAAAAACAAGGTTTTTCTGCCTTGTAGGGTTATAACCAAAATAAAGGGGATCCTTGGTAATTCCCCAAAAATCAATATAAAATAGGGATATAACATTATATATGATGCAAATATGTGGGAAAACATGTTAACAAACTACAAAGTTCATGTATGCATTTTACATGCATCAGCAAGCAACCCATATGCCGATCAGGAGTCCTCTTGGTAGATTCTTCCCAATCCCAATGATCATTCTGCATGTTACCAAAGTCATGGTCAACACATCAATTAAGGTCTTTAGACTAGATCAAGGCTTTAAACTTGATGGCTCCTTATTGTCCTCGAGTTATACTAGCTCCTCTTTGATATCAGTCATGTCACTTAGGGGTCGCCGATTCGCTAGTAAACAAGTTCATATCTACGAGATCTCAGGACCATGTTATCCAGGCCCTTAAATTGGATAATTGTCGGGGGAATGACCCCCAGTAGGGTCAAGTCATAGCATAAAGTGGTATCAAGAGGTTGACCGGCATAAGCTGACATACCCTGGCCGACATATACAAGATATGTCGGCATAACTATGCAAGAACGACCATGTCGACTTACCTCAGCTGGTACCCTTGGGTCGACATAGGTGATTGGCGTATGACCAACCATCACTCCAAGTCAATGGTCCAGTCCCATCCTAGGAATCTCGAAGAGGATCCTCATTGGCATACAGGCGTGCCCCTGGATTATGGTGAATAGTCCCATTGAGCATAGCCTGGAGGCGACCGTTACCAGGCATGGTGACAGTTGTCAGGAGCGTACATGTCTTGTCCCATCGAGGGTTATCTGGGGGTGACCCAGCGGCAAGAGGAGCATCCTGGCGGGCCCAAGGAGAAGACTTTGGTACCGTCAGTAGAACATATTCCTTTGCCACCTGTGCCCTAACCATTGTAACCTGGGCACCGTATATAAGGAGACCTAGGGCCTCTAGAGAGAGGGATCGACCCACTCTTCATTTCTTCCCTCTTACACTTAGAGCAACTCAGAGAGAGGAGAGCACATAGAGAGCTCCTCCTCTCGCCATACATCTCCAGGAGCGCATTGTAGCCACTGTTACTGTTCTCAATATAGAGATAGACATGCATGAGTAGGGGTGTTATCTCACTAGGAGAGCCCCAAACCTGGGTACATCGTCTGTGTGTTTTAGTGCGGTCTCTACCGCATCCTCCGATGTCCATTCAGGCCCAACTTAAACCATCACATGGCATCTGCCATGACACCACCACGACGATAACAAGAAGTAGGCAAATATAGATAATCATTCTCACAATATAATAATCATGACAACAATCAGGAATGGATGAAAATAAAGGAGACACAACACATCTCACCAATTCCCTACATCTTCCATGCCTATGGGGATTTACTCAGACATGAGAGAAAGGTAGATCAAAGGCATAATCATATTGCAAATAGAAATCATCAAAACTTTACCATAGCAAACCACAATACTGCGGGAGATCAAATCAAGTACAAACCAAAGTGAACTAGAGGTTCAAACCCTAATCTTACCAGCGTGAATCTCTCTCTCTCTCAGTAAAAGTGGGAATGATGGTGGAGTAGATGATCGACAGAACGGGGATTGTCGAAGGATGAGTTGATGTTCTTCTCCTTCTTTAGATCTGATCTTCTCTCTTCTGTGGCTGTTTGCGGCGGCTATGTTCGTGTTTCGTTCCACTCTCCTTCACGAAAGTTGCTTATATTGATATAACAGAGACAATGGAGGGGAGTATGGGCGAGCCGTACGGCCGGCCTCTGACTGTACCACTGGTCGTTAAGGGCTCTGGATGCCTCGAATGAAAAAGTTTTCAATTGTGGATTTTCTCATTTAAGTGTAATCAGCCCATAAATACTCTCATATCTTTCAAAAGTGTCCAATACCTGAAATCCAATACAAGGAAACAAGATTTCGCTAACTTGCGATGTTAACATTAGTTGAAAGAATAAAATCAATGAAACCCGGTGAAAACCAGTGAAAAATCCTCGATAAAGTCAATATTTGGAGCTATCACCTGACCGGACAAGAAGGTAAACACCCAAGAGCCAGAGAGGTTCCAGGCAGCAGGGATGACAGGGGAAGACGACCGTAACACGAAGACGTGGATTTGATCAGAGGTCGAGGAGGACTAGGACTCGCCGCCAGTCGCCTGGGGTAGGACAAAAACCCTAAGGGGTACGATATCACACAATCTTTAATAATACTAGTTAAATGCCCGTACGTTGCTACGGGATTTCAAGCATCTTTCAACCCGTCATTATGTTTGGTAGTCACCCCGCTTCAACAACGCCTCCACTGTATACTGTAGTCATCCGACTCCTACATGTACCTAGTGGCGGAGCTTGAAAAAAAATCATGAGCGGGTCAAGCTAAAAGAAACACAAAAAAATTGTTCCAAAACACACCATTTCACTAGACAATTCATTGATCCAATGCTTTTGTTCGTGTTGGTTACAAAATCAGGAGAAGCATACATTTATATAATATTACTACACAGGCACACAACAAAAGAACCTAAAAATAGACACAGAGATACATACTACAAGTCAGCAGCCTGATCCTTGATGCTTTTAAAATCTGAAATGACATCATCGTACGTGTATTCCTCCAGAATATCACCCTCAATGTGAACCAACATGTTATTGGCAAGATTGGCATCCTCCATCTTATTGCGCAGCCGTGTTTTAATAATCTTCATACTAGAGAATGCCCGTTCAGCACTCGCCGTAGAAACTGGAAGAGTAATGAGCAAACGGAGTAACCTATCAATTAAATTGTAGATATTATGTCTTCCCGTCTCCACAAGGCATCGACAAAGATCAATCAAGTTTGATATATTCTTCAACTCTTTATCTTTCAAAGCATCCGATACAAAATGTTTCAATTGTTGCTGTAATCCATAAATATCTTGGGGGAACACCATCTCACATATCTCACTAGCATTGAACCCTCTGAATTTGTTTCTAGGAATCAAAGTGGCACTAGTAGATAGAAGATCCATTACCTTCTCATTGAACCTTCGGTTTAATTCAAATATTTGAGTGTCCAATGTTGCACGGAAAATTTCCACTCGAAAGTAATGCTCCTTGGTGAGCTGATCAGGCCGATGACGTGCACGACCACCGCGCAGGATGTATGCTTCCTGAAAATCGGGAATATCAATTGAGTGCTCTACACAAAATTCAATAACCGTGTCAATGAATTGTTGATAGCCATCATCTGATCTCAGCTCTTGAAGACATTATTTTGTTGTGGATACTAGGCGAACAACATTTACAATATCCTGTGACTTCTTTTGAAAAGCTTGGCCAAGTACTTCAGTGATCTTAAATATTTCCTTCGTCAAGCATAAGATAAATATGAACTCAAAGGTTGATAAGTGGCCAAAAGAAGTGGCTGCATCTGCACGTATTGACCCAATTGATCCATCTGCAGCCATATCTTAGATAACAGAATAAACAACACCAAACATCTCCATAAGGCTGTAAACTGAAGCAAAATGAGAACCCCATCTAGTGTCTCCCGGTCGCTGAAGTGCACGGATCTGATTTGCCCCTGACCTGTCTCAATGCTAGCATTAGCAATTCCCTTTTCTAGTTCAACCACTTGGGCATGGTGAAGCTCATCATGGCGCTTTGAGGAGGAGTCAACAGTGTTTATGATAAATATCAATTTTTGAAAGAATTGGGAAATAGGAACCACTTCTTTGGATGCATCAACTAGAGCAAGTTGCAAGCGATGGGAATAACAATGGACATAATAAGCATATGGGCATTCTTTGAGGAAAAGAGCTTGGAGTCCATTCAACTCACCTCTCATGTTACTAGCCCCGTCATAACCTTGCCCTCGAAGGTTCTGAATATTGAAACCATGGTATGTTAAAACAAAGGTCAACTCATCTTTAAGTGTCAAAGACCTTGTGTTCGCCACATGTATCAAGTCAAAGAA
Source organism: Avena eriantha (assembly GCA_910589775.1). Classification (NCBI taxonomy): domain Eukaryota; kingdom Viridiplantae; phylum Streptophyta; class Magnoliopsida; order Poales; family Poaceae; genus Avena; species Avena eriantha. The sequence continues at coordinate 69,039,781 of OU342741.1, forward strand.
TCTCTCTTGTAAAACACCATCTTTGTCAACAAATCTTAGAACCAATGCCATCTGCTGTCTCTTTGACACATCACATGTTTCATCTACTAAAATGGAGAATTTAGAATCCCCAATTTCCTCACGAATATGCTTCCTGATTTTGCATGCATATATATTCAAGATCTCCTTCTGAATCTCAGGTGATGTGTATTTTGAATTGTATGGAGCATTCCCCCCCACAACTTTAGCAATCTCGGGGTTGAATTCTGCAAGAAGATCCACCATTTCAAGAAAGTTCCCTTTATTCTTTGACAAAGCACTCTCATCATGCCCTCTAAATGCACAAGCTTGAAATACAAGCCACTTAACAACAACAATAGAGACTTTCAGCCGCAAGCGATTTCGTTCTACTTTCTCCTTGTCCTTCGCTGCAATAACATTTTCTATGTGACATGGTTGATGCATTAAGGCATGACAAGCACTGACTGCATTGTTGTGTGGAGAGCATGGTCCAGAACCTATGTGAGTCAAGAATGCGCAATGTTTTCCACTATTTACCCTCTTCCACTTGTCAAATCCATCAACCACGAATACGTGAGAACCACCTCTTGTATTCTCATTATTGCTGAACACAAAGAAAATAGACAATATGCACGATCTTTGTCCTCCGAGTACTCCAGCCACGATGGAAATAGGCCAAACCAGCTGTACTGAAAGCGGCGTCGATGCCCTTCTTCACCTGGAAGTTTATAATTCTATAGATGGGGCTGCATAAGGCCTAACAGCAAGTATGCTCTCCTCACAGAATCTCTTTGCTCTGCTGGATATTGCCAAATCTGAGGTCGCAGTCCAGGGTCTCGCTGCAAGTACTCAATACCTCGAAAAGTAACAGGTTCATTTGTCTCTACTCCTTCATCATGGTTATGTTGTTGTTGTTCCAGTTCAAGCAATGGAAAGGAATCATTTGTTCTTGTTGCAGAATCTTCAATTTCATTTGTCTCATCCCTTTTTCTTTTCAATACAAAATCAATTCTACGTTGAGTGACCTTTCCCATTGGTGTTGGCTGTTCCAATTTGTAGAATTGAAGATCAAAATTTCGTTTTCAAAGAACAATTAATTTGGGCAAACTAGAATTTGGGAAAAGAAAGTAGATTACCGCAGGAGAACTGGAGAAGGGAAGGGGATCAATTCGTGGTCGCGGAGAAGTAGGAAGGAGCGGAGGAGCAGCTGGCTGGGCACTGGGCAGCCCGTCCTGTCCCGTCCCGTGCGGTGCGGCCGTGCCTGCAGGTAGCCTGCTGCGGCGACTCCCTCCCTGGCCGCCCCTAGGCTTCCGGCGGCGGCGCGGCGCTGCTGTACCTCCTCTGCTCCACCGCCTCCCTCCGATTCTCTCTCTTTTTTGTCTAGATGGGAAGACCTAGCTTGGCACCTCCATGGCCATCGTTTCTGTCGAGTTAGGCAGAGAGGAATCGGTGAGGAAACGTAGCATGTACAGGGATGCCAAAGAGTAGGTGGTGGGTTGGGCCTTAGATGCATAGGGGTATATATTTTTTTGGCAGAAAACCTAGGCGGGCCACGGCCCAGTTCAGCCCCAATGGAGCTCCGCCAGTGCATGTACCGTGCATTGGTGTTTTCTTCCACTTTGGTAAATCGCAGCAGGCGTTCTCGTAGTCATGACTTCCTAGTTGCTACGAGCTAACTTACATAAATATAGAAGAAACGTTTGTCAAAAGATTCATTATGTGTGTTCTCTCAATCATTGTGATAAATTTCCACCCATTCCCACATATCCACTGGATGGATACGACACTACTGCATTGTCCCTCGGCATCCCTAGCAAAAATATTCTTTTGAATGGGCAACGTTTGCAGGGGCCACGTTCTAACATTGTTCAAAAGTTTGTCATCTCGCATTACCATCACTTGAGCACCTTTTTAGAATTTTAGCAACTATATGAAATGGTTTTCAAATATCACAAGAGATGATGCCTTGTTATATGCCTTATTACAAGTGAAATGGTTCTCCCCTACCACCAGAGATGATGCACAGAATTCTTATTTACACAAAGATGCACACGTTGTAAAGACAAAATTTGCCTATCCTTAGTACCTGATCGGGAAGTCATTCTAACCATAGTACTGATCGAGAAGTCATTCTATTTCACAGACACATGTTGAAGAGAATCTGGTACTACTTTTTTATTCATTGCATTAGACATGAAAGCAATCGAGGAAACATGATAGCAGAATGGAAGAGAAGCAAAGCTGAGAATTTCGTAACTTGGAGTAGCATTTAAAAGATAGGGAATGATGGGTTCTCGTATTAGCTTCTGAACCAAGAAAATCTACAAACAAAAAATGGTATAAAACAAAGGAACTCACATAAGGATTTTGCATGTTTTCTAGACAGGCAGATAAATCTGAATGCTTTTTTAATTAAATCTGAATGTCTTGAAGAGAACAAAAAATCTCCTCAGAAAGATTCCCTTTTAAGTACAAAATGCTTGTGTTATAAAACATGAATGTGATATATCTTTAATTATGACAAATGATCATTAGCACAAAGTTACAAATTGAAGAGTAAATTTTAGAATTAATTTACTTAAGTAGTTCGTAGATACAAATTATTCATAGCACAAAGTGGCAGTAAGTTGCAGGTATGTAATCAGCAACATATGAAAACATTTTCACATAAAAGCATGGGGGAATATGAATTTGAAATATGCACTCGTTCTTCTTGCGAGGTCCGCAATTTTGGATTTTTTTTTAAATGGGAACTTTGTTGAATATATAAATATCGGATTTGCTAATTCTCAGCTAACTGAGAAATAGCTTACAGCGCAGTCAGCTCAACCACCGTCCGATTGTATTTGTGGGCCAAGATCCGTTATTTTTTCGTTTCTTGGCCCGCGTGGTTCTGGTTTTGCGTTGCTTGCTCGCTAATCCGGTTGTATTGTTTTTGTTCTGGGCTGTGGGAGCGTGGCCTGTTGCCTAGTTTTGGTCTTTCTAGCAGTACGAGATTCTGTGGGGTTGTTGCCTTTTTCTTTTTTTTTCTCTTTTTTGGTTTTAGTTTTTTCCTTTTGACCACTCACCTGCTACTTGTAATTGTTATTATTATTCAACATTTTCTGCAAGACTGTTTTTGTACAAATTATGCATGGATATTCTAACATCTATTTTTTATTTTTATTTTTCGTTTTTGTCTTTTTTCTCCTTTTTTGAGTATGTTGTTAGGTGTGAAATGGTTTTTTTTAGATAGATATTGATTTTTTAAATTGTGGTCCATTAATGTATGTAAGTTTGCCTTTTATATTTTGAGTAGATGCTCATCTACAAGTTGTAATTGAATTTTTTGCAAATAATATTTTGGATTGCATAGTCATCTCTTGGTCCGTTAATTTTGCTCCCGCATATTGAGATCGGTGCAAAATTGCATTGATTTTTTTTCCGTCCCGGGACGAGACTCTCGCTGCTGAATCATGACCCGTGTTGTCCCGACATTTGTAGTGGGTTTTTGTAGGGAGGCAGTAATTCGGCTCATAGGTATAAATATACTCATTATGAGAAAACATATTTCAAAATATCAAAAAAATCGGAAAAAAAACTGTACATGTACATTCAAACAGTTTATGTTGGTTCATAAGTTTTCGGAATGAAAGAACATTTTATGTCGTGTATAAAAAGGACAAAAAATGTCACGTGAATACGACTATTCACGTGACATTTTTTTGTCTTTTTTATACATGACACATAAAATATTTTTATCCCGAAAACTTGTGAACCACCATAAAATGTCCGAATGTATATGTAGAATTTGTTTTTTAATTTTTTTACATTTCAAAATATATTTTCTCATAATGGGTGCATTTGCACCTCGGAGCCGAAGTAAATATCCGGCTTTTGTAGCTACTTTTGTTGCGTCGTTGTCCCGTGTTTTCTTTTTGATTTTTTGCTAGGTCGAGTACTGGCTACTTTTGTTGGGTCATTCTTTTTGGCAGCTTTTTGTGGTTTGCATCTTGAAAGCAACTGGCTTTTCTTAACTACGAGTTGCATGTCAACATGCAATTGGATTTTCTTGGGGGCAGTTATAACTGGGAATTGTTTTTATGGTCCCATCTTTACCTTGAGTTTTTGCATATGGACTTGCAACTGACTTCTCTAGGAGAGGGGGATGGAGTTGCAACTATACATGCAACTAACTTTTCTTATGGTCCCTTCTTTGTTATCAATTGCATCCATGACTTGCAAATATGTTTGCAAATGAGGATTGTTTCATGGTCCCTATTCCTTTCTATGAGTTGAATCTCGAATTTCAACTGCCTTTTCTCGTGGATTTGCAAATGCGGATTGTATTATGATCCCTTTTCCTTTTATGACGAGTTGAATATGGATATGCAACTGGCTTTTCTCAGCGGACTTGCAAACGAGGATTATTTTTGTGGTCCCTTCTTACCTTTTTTGAGTTTTTGCATCTTCACTTTTCGTAGGTCCCTTTCTTTATTACGAGTTGCATATCGTCATGCAACTGGATTTACTCGGGGGGAAGGGGGAGTTGCAAGTGGGGTTACAACTAAGGATTGTTTTCATGGTACCTTCTTTACCTTTTTTTATTTTTTTTGCATCTACAGTTTTAATGGCCCCCTTTTTTTACTACGAGTTGCATATCGACATGCAACTGGTTTTCTTGGAAGAGGGGGTAGTTTTAAGTGGGGTTGCAACTGAGGATTGTTTTCATGGTCCCTTCTTTACCTTTTTTGAGTTTTTTCCATCAACACTTTTCATGGTCCCCTTTCTTTACTATGAGTTGCATATTGACATGCAACTGACTTTTCTCGGGAGACGGGGGCAGTTTTAAGTTGGGCTGCAAACGAGATTGTTTTTATGGTCTCTTCTTTACCTTTTTTGAGTTTTTGCATCTGCACATTTCGTCTTCCCCTTTCTTTACTACGACTTGCATATCCACATGCAACTCACTTTTCTTGGGTGGGGGGGGGGGCAGTTGCAAGTGAGGTTGCAACACAATATTGTTTTCACGGTCCCTTCTTTACCTTTTTTGAGTTGTTTGCATCTCCACTTTTCGTGGTTCACTTTTTTTACTACGAGTTGCATATCGACATGCAACTGGCTTTCCTCGGGGGGCAGTTGCAAGTGGGGTTGCAATTGAGGATTGTTTTCATGGTCCTTTCTTTACTTTTTTTAAGTTTTTTGCATCTGCACTTTTCGTGATACCCTTTCTTTACTATGAGTTACATATCTACATGCAACTGGCTTTTCACGGGGAGAAGTTGCAAGTGCGGTTGTAACCGAGGATTGTTTTTATGATCCCTTTTTAACCTTTTTTGAGTTTTTTGCATCTCCACTTTTTGTGGTTTCCTTTCTTTAATACGAGTTGCATATCGACATGCAACTAGCTTTTGACGGGGAGCAATTGCAAGTGGAGTTGCAACTGAGGATTGTCTTCGTGGTCCCTTCTTTACGTTTTTTAGGTTTCTTGCATCTGCACTTTTCGTGGTTCCCTTTCTTTACTATGAGTTGCATATCAACATGCAACTGGATTTTCACAGGGAGCAGTTGCAAGTGGGGTTGCAACTGAGGATTGTTTTCGTGGTCCCTTCTTTACCTTTTTGAGTTTTTTGCATATGCACTTTTCATGGTTCCCTTTCTTTACTACGAGTTGCATATCGACATGCAACAAGCTTTTCATGGGGATAAGTTGCAAGTGGGGTTGCAACTGGGGATTGTTTTCGTGGTTCCTTCTTTACCTTTTTTGAGTTTTTTGCATCTGCACTTTTCGTTGTTCCCTTTCTTTACTACGAGTTGCATATCGACATGCAACTGGCTTTTCACAAGGAGCAGTTGCAAGTGGGTTGCCACCGAGAATTGTTCTCGTGGTCCCTTCTTTACCTTTTTTGAGTTTTTTGCATCTGCACTTTCGGTGTCCCCTTTTGTTTACTACGAGTTGCATATCGACATGCAACTGGCTTTTCACGGGGACAAGTTACAAGTGGGATTGCAACTGAGGATTGTTTTCGTGGTCCCTTTCTTTAACTTTTTTTAGTGTTTTGCGTCTACACTTTTCGTGGTCCCCTTTCTTTACTACGAGTTGCATATCGACATGCAACTGGCTTTTCACGGGAAGCAGTTGCAAGTGGGGTTGCAACTGAGGATTGTTTTCGTGGTCTGTTTTTTACCTTTTTTGAGTTTTTTGCATCTGGCTTTTCATGCTCCCCTTTTCTTTACTACGAGTTGCATATCGGCATGCAACTAACTTTTCACGATGAGAGGTTGCAAGTGGGGTTGCAAATGAGGATTGTTTGCGTGGTCCCTTCTTTACCTTTTTTGAGTTTTTTTTTTGCATCTACACTTTTCGTGGTCCCCTTTTTTTACTACAAGTTCCATATCGACATGCAACTGGCTTTTCACGGGGATAAGTTGCAAGTGGGGATGCAACTGAGGATTGTTTTCATGGTCCCTTCTTTACTTTTTTTGAGTTTTTGCATCTGCACTTTTTGTGGTTCCCTTTCTTTACTGTGAGTTGCATATCGACATGCGACTGGCTTTTCATGGGGAGTAGTTGCAAGTGGGATTGCAACTGAGGATTGTCTTGGCGGTCCCTTCTTTATGTTTTTTGAGTCTTTTGCGCCTGCACTTTTCGTGGTTTCCTTTATTTACTACGAGTTGCATATCGACATGGAACTGGATTTTCACGGGGAGCAGTTGCAAGTGGGGTTGCAACTGAGGATTGTTTTCCTTGTCCCTTCTTTACCTTTTTTGAGTTTTTTTGCATCTGCACTTTTTGTGGTTCTCTTTCTTTACTACGAGTTGCATATCGACATGCAACTGCCTTTTCACGGAAAGAAGTCGCAAGTAGGACTACAACGGAGGATTGTTTTCGTGGTCCCTTCTTTACTTTTTTTTGAGTTTTTTGCTTCTGCACTTTTCGTGGTTCCCTTTCTTTATTACGAGTTGCGTGTCGACATGCAACTGGCTTTTCATAGGAAGCAGTCGCAAGTGGGGTTGCAACTGAGGATTGTTTTCATGGTTCCTTGTTTACTTTTTTTTTAAGTTTTTTGCATCTGCACTTTTCATGGTCCCCTTTCTTTACTACGAGTTGCATATCAACATGCAACTGGTTTTTCACGGGGAGCAGTTGCAAGTGGGGTTGCAACTGAGGATTATTTTCATGGTCTCTTCTTTACCTTTTTTAAGTTTTTTGTATCTGCACTTTTCGTGGTCCTCTTTCTTTACTACGAGTTGCATATCGACATGCAACTGGCTTTTCACAGGGAGCAGTTGCAAGTGGGGTTGCAACCGTGGATTATTTTCGTGGTCCCTTCTTTACGTTTTTTTAGTTGCAACAAGGGTTACAATTGAGATTTTTTTAGTTACGAGTCAGGTCACAACCGAGATGTTTTTCAGTTGAAAATATTGCTGCAAATGTGATTTTCTAGTTACAGGTGGAATAACAACTGAGTTTTTCTATCGATTGCAACAAAGATAAATTAACTTGCTTCCTAATTTATCCTGAATGGAAGTTGCATGTGGGTTAGGGCTTTGGAGATGTGGCGGATCACGGCCTCTTGCGGTGGGAGGTTTTTGTTCTTCGCTTAGGTTGTTTCTTATATTTTTTGGGGGATGTTGAGATGACGGATATGTCCTAAAGTCAGAATAAAGTACTCCCCGCTCTATCCTCGCTTCGGTGGTGCCTGGCGCTAACGCAGGGCGCGTGAAGTCGTGTGTCCGACTGATCTCCTGGGATCTAGTCATTTTTCATGTTAATTTTAGGTCAGACTCTTTCAATCTACTGATGTCATTATTGGCGATGGTTGCTGCTTTAGTGCGCTTGGTCTTTGGGATCTTAGCACGACGACTTTCCATCTGTCTACTACGACAAGCTCTACTACGATAAGTTTTGCCCGGCTCCGGTATGGAGGGGCGAGAACGGCGGCGCGCCTTCGGCTCGTGCTAGTGTTTGTAGTCTTCGCTAGGTGGTCCATCGACCTATTTGTAATTTTTATTACTTTTAGGTCTCTTTGTACTACTGTTGATAATTATTAATAGATCGGGTAAAATTTCGTAAAAATAAATAAATATATAAAATATCTCATATATATATATCTTTGTGCTCTCTAGTTAGTTTTAGGCTCTAACTAGCTAGCTCTGTGCGTTCTGCATGCATATAATAGACATGAGTCGCTAGTAGGAAGGAATTGATTAGCGCTCTAGTTTCAAGCGAGCACCTATTTTTTTAGGGTAGCTTCAAGCGAGCACACTTGGAGCGGCACAACGGCCCAACTGCCAACACCGCGGAAGCGAGCGACGTAGGCCTATAACCAGGCCGGGGAATCCCGTAGGCCAGCGGACTAGGAGGCTTACGTCAGCTGACTGAGAATCAGCTGAGCGTTAGACGTACCTTATAAATATACATAGAAGTACAAAGAAAGAAAACATTACATGTAATCTGATATTTACCAATGGGCAACGGCCATATGAACACTGACTTGCAGCAAGCATCCTCTACATCCGTCCAGAGTTATTATAGGGGCACTAATTGATTTGCAGCAAGTATCCTCTACATCAATATAGAATTGGAGAGAAAATCAGAAAAGAGGCGGTGATGATATTGATATTGGATGTGTATCAGATTTTTTTCAAACAAGACAAAAGATTTACCATTTTCATTAATTAAGCAGAAGAGAGTCGGTTAATTAGCGGGAAACCGGCCTAAAACCGGTACAACACTCTCTCCGGCCGTCATGGAACACGACCATAGCGAGGGCACACAAAACCACCCTGGCTACCAATACAAGTGAAACCCACATCGGCCTATGCCAAATAGATATGGCCCTTCGCGCCGCTGACTTGTAGCTTCGATTTTGAAGACCAGCTCTGGAGAGTAGATATGCAGGACCCGCGCTAGCGGAGATCTTCACCACCGGACCGCCACGCAGGTCATCGTCATCACTCGTCACTCGAGGAAGCAGCTCCGACTTTACAGCAAGAAAGTCCAGCGGAAAAACAAGTCGGACACGCCAGAAGGGAAGCCAACTAACAAGGTCCAAGCCGCAACCAAACCATCACTAACCATCGTCGTCGTTGCCGCGCAGGGCCACTGTACGGAACCCACACGTCACCAATAGATCGCGACGTCGTGCACGTCGAGCACAAGAAAAGCACGAAAGAGGCCAATGATCTTCAATACAACGCCCTCAAGAGGATAACAACACGGAGACGCCGCCGCCACCCGACCCCTCGCTGAGGTCACAGCGGCGCCTCCATAGAGGCCCACGACGTCCACGGAAGCCGTCACCATGGGCCGGCAAGCCGGGAAGACCTTTGCCCAGAGCCTCGACATCCACACCGCGCGCAGCCGGCAACGCACGCCAGCCCGCAGATCCACTGACCCGTGCACATACAAAGCGGCAACAGCGCCACTGCCACATCGGAGCTACCATGATGCACAACCAAGCCCCCAAGCGGCGCCACGGCTGCCCGTTGTCATGCCGGAGAGCTCCCATCCCCCACCACCGCAGAACGCTACCGCGTTGCAGGGCCGTCACCGCCGCATCCCGCTACGCCACCAGACCCCCAACTCCAACCACCACGAGTCGATGGCCGCAGCTCTCCTGGAGCCAGATCCGCGTCGAATCCGACTCCAGCCTGCACGAGGCACCAAACCCAGGCCGAAGCCCTCCGGCCGGGGCTGCTGTCCCGACTCACCTCGACGGAGCGCCCCCTCCGATCGACCCGGCGACCACCGCGACCATGCCTCCACGACGAGCTACCCCCTATAGCCTTTGGTGGCTAGGGAGCCCGCCGCCACCGCGCATCGACGAACTGTGGCGGCGGTGGCTAGGATTTCGGGGTTGGGGCAAGATAGATCGTGAGAAGTGTTAATGTTTATTGTTTCAAAGAAACCTTCGACTTGTGTTGGGCGGCTTGTATCAGAAATCAGGCCATAGATTAGCACAAATAACTTTCAAGAAGGCAAGAAGGTGATCGGCCATATATTGTATTATGGCTATAGATCTCATGCTCTTTCTCGGAAAGACCAATTAGTAGTGGAGTTGATAGTTGATCAGGCCGCTGTGAATCCATTAACAAATCTAATGATCCAGACCAAGCACAGAACGTCAATGCAAATACCTGGTTGGGCTAGGGCACGATCCATGTATTTGAATGACGGGGAATACAGCGGCGGTTGCACAGATGATACACGACTATCCAGGCATCTGAATGATGGGGAATGGACGTCCATGGGGAATAGCCGCTCGTTTGGAAGTGCGGACGCTGGATCCCAACCGCCATCGGATCGAGATGTCCAGTCGCCATCGGATCGAGATGCCCAACACCTTGCTGCGGAACCCTCTAATGCAGGGCACGAATCAGCAACAACCGCGTTCTGCGGCTCAGCTCCAACTCCACACTGTCCACCGCTGCTCCCTCTTGCCTCGCCATGGCAATTCAAGGGCTCGTTGTGGCTCGGGCCGTGGTCTCCGTTGCGGTCCATCGCTGGGCTGCGTGGTTCTCGGCGGCGGCTGGAAAAACACGAGGCGAACGATTGATTTTGGAAGGATGGAAAAAAGGAAGCTAATTAATGGTACGCTGTACTCAAGGAATGTAAATTATTGCAATTATGGCGATTATGGTGATTGATCTTAACAAGGGAAACGCTCGACAAAAAAAAACAGGTGAGACGATCAAGAGGGAGAGCGACGAAGGACGAAGTGAAACACGATGTGGCAGGAAACGGAACCGCGATATTCTTTTTTAGATATAGTATAGAGATACAGATAGACATAGAGAAGATAAAGATAGAGATTAATGTTGATTTTGGTTTTGAAGAAAAACTGATGGAACCGTATTCCATAGGGGGATCGCAGGTGTTCTGTTCGGCGACTAGGGTCTAATTGTCTCGTACTATCTCCGTTCCGTATAATTTTTTTGAGAATTCAATCAGTGTTAAGTTTGACCAATATTATTAAAAAATATTACCGCCGTCCATAAATAACTGACTTTATTTTGTCTAGTACCAAGGCAAATCCATATCATTAAATATGTTATACTCCGTTTGACATTGCATCTACACAGTATCATAATTATTGATTCTTTTATAAACTTGATGATCAAACTTGAGAAAAATTCTATTGAAACTAACGTACCAGAGAGTCCTCCTCCCGTAAGGAAAAGAGAGGCGACGGCTAGGGTTTTCACTCTAGCAGCTGCCGCAATCTACGTCGTCCTCGTCGTCTACGTCTGGGAATCGACGGGTCCCCGCCTTCTCTACTTGTCGCTCCGGCGACGGGAGGAGGTGGGGACCTCGGACCTGCGCTCGGCGTTGTAGATGGTTCCTAAAGTTAGAGTTTGGTCAACCGGCATTGACGCTATGGTGGGTATGGCGGCGTTGAGCGGGATAAGAATAAGGTATACCCGTCTCCTCTTCCACCTTGTTTGCGGCGATCTTGCCATTGGCGTTGAGGAGGGCGGGGATCTCGTTCAGTCTATGTATGTTCTAGGTTTGGTGTTACAAGTTTCAGATCAATTCAAGGGTTCAATGGCGTCTGCTTCAGCTCTGGGGCGCTGGTCCTTAGGAGCACGTGCACGGAGATTCCCGACTGTCATCAACAACGTCAGGCCGGCTCCGGTAAGGGAGCGGCGACAGCGGAACGTCGGCAGCTTGCTCTGGCGGCAGTAGTAGTCGTTAGGTGGTCCAAGGGCCTCGATGTAATTTTTATTATGTTTGGGTGCTTTGTACTTCTTGTGAACTCATGAAATAGATCCGGATCTTTTTCAAAAAAACTTGATGATCAAACTTAACACCATTTGACTATTTTTTTAACCCAACCGGTAAAAAGTGACTGGTGGCTGGTTTGTCGAATCGAGCCACCGATTTGTGGCCGTGCGATCGGGCAGATCCGGACACGTCGCCAGTTACTCTCGCGCGCGTGTCGGTGTGGGCGTGCGAAGAGCCGTTGCGGCCCACTTCTCTCTCACGCAGTCGCTTCCTCCTCTCTCGCGCGAGTGCGCAGTTCCTTCACCCACCCACTCGGAGGGTCAAATCGGCGGCGATTTCCGCCGGAGGAAGTGGCATTTCAGGGGGCTCCCCGGTGTAGGGGGTGCACGGGGAGAGGAAGGCGTCTAGTGCGCCGTCGGAGAGCTCGGCGACGCGTAAGTAGCGGGGAGATCGCGCGGCGGGGGAGCTCGGCGACTTACATCGGCTGGTCGGAGCAAGGGGGTGGTGCTTGGCGAGGTCGAGAAGCGCAGAAGGGCGCCAAGTTCCGCGACGGAGAGGGATCCGACGACGGAATCTCTTCTCGATCCAGCCCGTGTGGATCTCGTTTTTGCTGAGGTTTGAAATCCATTGAATCCGTGAATATATTTGCCGTCTAGTAGCGTTTTTGATGTGGATCTACATCTTAGATAGTTGGATACCTCCATTTTGTCGATAAATTTCTTAGGATTTCACCCGAAATCGCTCATCTCGATCTCGCGGACTCGCGTTGCTTACTACCTGTGTTTGGGGGGCTCGAGTGTTTTCTAGGTGTTGGCGTTTTGGATAGTACCGTACCAGAGTGAAATCTGAGAGTATCTACACGTAGATTGCTAGGATTTTTCAGTCATTACCTGTGAATCCGCCTGAGCAATTTGGAGTGTGGGTAGTACTGTACCACAATGTCATGAGATGTTGATAGCGTATCTACAGATTAGATTCAGTTGGGTTCGATTATCTACAGGAAGCAGAGTTATAGGTGGTCGTAGTTTTATGAGCTGATGATTTTTTCTCCACAGATTTAGTTAGTTGTTTCGATCACAAGTGCTTTAGTTCATATCTTACTGTTTTTTTTGAACACTTTAACTAAGCTTGATCCCATACAACATTTATGTAACCATGAGTTATGTGTGTTTGTGTCCTGGTGGTTTCTTCATAGGTAAATTGGTTGTCCAACATTCAGTTACTGATTTTTTAGCAGAGTTTCGTGAGTTTTTGTTTCTGAAACTTGTTGGTTTCTGTGTTTTTTATCCATAGTTTTTTTGTTGTTGTATAGAAGTTCAGTAATAAAAATAGGTAAGTTGTTTTTACTGTCGAATTAAGTTCACAGATGTATGTAGTTAGTTTGTATACATTCAGTTAGTTTGTATACATTCAGCAATAGGTAAGTTGCTTTTTCTGTCGCACTAAATTCACATCTGTATGTAGTTAGTTGTATACACAGGGTTTTTCTAGTTCCATATAGTACTTGATTAAGTTGCTACTACTGACGGATGTTAGTTACTTTTTGGTTTCTCACTAAGTTGTATTGTCAAGATAGTTAAAGGGAAGTTGAATTACTTCTTTTTTTGAGTTTACTAAGTTGATCAACCGTGCGTTTGCATAAATGAATTTAACCTGACATGCACATGCAACTTGGGTATTGAGTTAGATTTATTTTTTGTTATTAATAAGGAACATTAAAAACCTCATCCCTTTCACATAGCCAAGTTGCATTTATCAACATATAGTTTTTCCTTCTAGCAGCTAAGTTTAATTAGGTAGGTTATCTAATTAATTCCACTAGGGTTAATTAATTTCTTTTTTTCATCACCATTATCAGCCAAAAAGGTATAGGGATGACTAACCATTTTCCGCGGCTGCAACTGCCAAGTGTACCAGTAGGCGGACGTGCATCAACTGGAGCACAACAACGCGAGGGGGTAAAGCATCCTAGTCCTATCATATCCCTTTTTCCATGGGATTTTCTTATCACTGATAACTTGTGGGTTTCCTTGTTTGCAGACAGGAGGTATGGCCGCTAACACCGGAACTTCTGATAGAAGGACTGCCCAAAATGCTGCACCCAGTACAAACGTAGTTCCAGCGTCCGCAAGGCAGAAGACGCACGCGGTTCCTGCACCCAGTACAAATGATGTACCGACTACAAACTTAGAACCTCCCCGAGCTTCCGTAGTTGCTATCGGGCCTTCTGCAGCTTTAGCATGTCCAAGGAAGAAGATCCAGGCGGTGTGTGCATGTCTTTTTTGTTTTGTTCATTATATTTATTTTCGTGACAATTTTATCCATGTTTTTATTTTATGCAGATTGGTAGGAATCGAGCTTCTCCTGCAAGGTTGTTCAAGCTGATGGGTGTGTCAAAAAAATCGGTCAAGAAGATAAACTCAGAAGTCAAGAAGATGGGTGTGTCAAAAAAATCGGTCTGTTGTTGTCTACAACACCTTGTGGTACGTCATTACCTTTCACATCTCCTTCTTCTTTCCATTTACAATTTTCTGTCAAGACTTTTTGTTTTTGTTCGGCTTTTCAGTATCGCTTGTTTGAACTCTTTTCATCTTTTTTTTGTTTTCTGCCTTTGTAGATCTTATATCTTGATTGTTTAGAGGTTGACGAGCCTGTTCCATCAGTGGAGGATTGCCCAATTCGTACTGCAGCATGGGATGACAAGCTTATACAAGCAGTTATACGTAAAGATACAAAGACAAATGGAGAGTTTGGAAAGTTGAGGGTAAGTACTGTTTGCTTCCCTTTTCAGTTCTCTTTCAAATGCTATCTGATAACATGGCCATATGTCACAATTATTTTTTCTCTTGTTTTTTTACAGTTCAAAGAAGGGGTTGGGGCGACTATCAGAGACAGTTTATTCGTTGGGATGACCAGGACAGAAGATTTTGTCTCATCAAAGCTTCCAAGGAACTTTCCACATGAGGTTTGGTATGTTTCTAGCCGCTTCGTTCTCCTTGACTTCATTAGTAAGTTTGTTCCATATTGTATACTGTAACCACTTTTTTTTATCAATTTAGGCTGTTTTTTACTCAGAGTATGAAAGTTCGAAGCATAAAGATGCTAAGTTGATTAAATGTAAAATATTAAGTTACTTTCTTAAGCAACATAGGAAACATAGGCTAAAGTGTGAATGAACTTAGGGTACCAAGCAGACTAAATCGCATTTTTACTGTCTTCCCACCGTTCTTTTTTAGTAAGTTGTGTTTCCCATAAAAGACTAAGTTCTTTTCTATAAAAGACTAAGTTGTTTTCTATTAAAATACTAAGTTGTTTTCCATAAAAGAGTAAGTTCTAAGCATAAAGACTAAGTTGTGTTTCCCATAAAAGACTAAGTTGGTTTCTATAAAAGACTAAATTGATTTCCATTAAAATACTAAGTTGTTTCCCATAAAAGAGTAAGTTGCACCTAAGTTGTTTCACACAAAGTGCTAAGTTGTTTCACACACAAGACTAAGTCGTTATACTATGTTGCTTCTTTTCCTGTCATTTGTTATCTGTGAATTTTTTCCCTGGGTTTTCAATAAATTCTGCTTTTCCGTATTAGTAGCCATAGTTGTTTAATTAACATAGCTAAGTTTATTTTTGTGGAAAATCCTAGAATTACATAGGTTTGGCACTAAAATTTAATCACATACATCTACTAATTAGGGGTTTTCTGAACTTCATGTGTTGGGTATCTTTTTTCTGTTTTTACTTAGTTGCTCCGATGTTTCTAACTATGTGCAGAAAAAAAGGAAGCTCACTGTAATGATCGGGGAGTTGTGCACTGACATATCAAACAGGGTGGGAGCATTTGTAGAACAATTAGGTGAGCTAGAAGAGGGAGACAGCAGGGGAAGAGGTGCTGATGACAGAAAAAGAAAAAGACAGAGGAAGGGCCCAGATGATGATAATGAAGATAGTGATGATGAGTACAATGCAGATGAAGAAGCAGACGACGGCACTGACAAGGCAGATGGGGAAACTGAAGGTGAATACAGGGATGAAGAAGGTGCAAATAGTAATAGAGAACCACCAAATGCACAGGATATGGATCAAGACCACACAGTTGTTTTTGAAAAGATGCCTAGGAGATCACCAAGGTTCAAAAACAGGAATAGTTCATCAGCTACTGATTCCCTAGGAAAGAGGCATGCCGATGATACTATCACAGTAGATGAAGGTTTCATTCACTCTTCAAACAAAGCAACTGCCAAGCAGCCTGAGTTGAGCCCATTATCTGACATCAGAGAGTTTGGATCAAGTGAAACTAGAAATATCAACTTGTCAAACAAGCAACCTCCACCGGAGTTTGATACATCAGCAAAGAACTACGCAAGTGGCATCTTCATGTCTGAAATATGGACGACCCAACATTCTTCTCCTGCAACAACACCGAGAGTTGACCATTTCCATGCTGATCCAGCTGTACAGAATTTGCAAGCAGAGTGCATTGCACTAGATAACTTAGCAATCGGAGGGAACAGGATCATGAAGCAAAAAACAGTTGCGCATAGAGGAAGACCAGTTGGAATCAATGATGTCAATTCTGAATCTGCGCAGGTAGGACCACCAGCAGAATGCTTTGTCTCAAAGGCAAGTTCTGCAAATGTAAGCGAGCCTTCAGTTGCAAGAGTTGCAGGTATTGTTCACACGCCAGTTTCAACTAATCAGGGGGGCTATGGAAGTAACACACAAGGAATGGTAACTCACCCCATTGGTGCAGCAACTACAAACCAACATCAGCATAGACAAGAAAATGGGAGCAAAGCTACAACACCAACAAGGCAAGTCACACAGCCCAAGGTGATTTCATCTATCCCAACACGCAAAAGTTGCCCGCCACCACACACTTTGTCAGTACCACCCGTGGCACCCGCTGTAAGGAGTGCTAGATGGCAAGAAGCTTGTGACCCGCCATCTTTTGATCTTGGATTCGACAGCCCACTAAAGGAAAATGATCAAGAAGTTGCAAAGACAGTTGTATCGCCACCAAAAGGCGGGATTACACCTGTGAACCTGAACAAAACTAGGTTTGACGAATATGATGATGATTGGAACACGGAGATGGAACGAGAGGCCGTTGAAATCTGTCGCTTGGTTGAAAGGCAAAAGAGTTCTGGCGTGGACCAACAACTTAACAAAGGGCTTAAAACACCATTAGCAGCTGCCAATAAAATGGCGTCATGCACCGACGGGTCTGCCAACAACAAAGAATCTACTGCTGCGCAATGCAGGATCATTAAACTGCCAGCATGCCTGAAATCACCTTATTTTGATTATTCAAAGAAGAACACATTCGCATGCTCAGCTGATGTAAAAGAAGTCTATGCTCTTGTAATAGCTCATGCAAAAAGAAACGGAAGGGGTCAACGGAAAGATAAAAGCCCAATAATAGTTAACTTTGAGAAGTACTTTGTGTCTCTACAAGAACTGGCAAACTCCATGATGCCATGTGCTGAGTTGAAGAACATTGTTGTTGAACTCGGATTGGAATCAATCAATCATTCAATAGAAAGCTCGGAGAAGAAGGTGGTGATGCCTTTGAGGATAGGGGTAAGCAACTCAATATTTTTAATTATTTGTTACGTGGACGTCAACCAATTTTTTTGCATGTCCACTAAGTGATTTTTTGCCATGTGTATTTTATCAAATCAAAACCCATAGGTTTTACTTCTATATGGGGATTTGGAAGACAAGGAACTTAAGAAGCATTTCTCGAAGAAGGATGCACAACTAGACAAGAAAAACCTGGTATTCTTTTTCACTTTCTACTTTCTCTGATTTTGTACCAGCAAGTTAGGACTTGCAAGTAGCTAAGTTGTGTTTTGTGTGGTCAGTAAGTTCACTTCTGCATACAGCTAGTTGTGTTTTATGTGTTTCTTTTTTGCTTTTATTTTTTCTTCCATGTGGTCTGTTTTGTTAAGTTGCTCATAGTTACTTTTTCCATGCTTCTTGATTGCCCATTTTTTCTTTACCATTTTTGATTTGTTCATTCCAATGTGTAGTTGGCTCACCAGTTTTGCATATCTTGTTCTTTATACACACAACAGGTCGTGTTCACAGTCATGGAAAACTTAAGCAACGATCCAAAAATCCCAGTGAACCACTACTGGGTATTTGTTGCCAACATAAAAGGTCGAAGGTTCGAAGTGCTTGATTCAATGAGGACAGTGGTTGACAAAAAACTACTCCAAAACGCAGAGAAACTAAGAGCATCTTTCACAACTTTATGGAAGTTACATTACCCAACCTCACGCATCAAAATTGACAAGTTTGAGGCTTATATGGGTGACATTTTTGCTCCAAAACAGACAACAAAGTAAGTAAAACCTCAGCTGTTTCTGATGGTGTATGATTAGTTGTATGATGGCATCTGATTAGTTTCTTTTTCTAAATCTCTACAACCAAGTTGATTGCTTATACTTTTATCTACTTGTTCTTACTCTAACCTAAGTTGTGGTAGGGGACCGTGTAGAGTTTTTCTATGGTGGAGTCTGATTTAGTTGCAAATCATCTAGTTGTTCTTACTATGACGTAAGTTGCGGTACATATTTGTGTAGAGTTGTATGATGACATCTGATTAGTTGCTTCTCTGTATCCTTGCAACCAAGTTGGTTACATGTTTTAAAATCTAGTTGTTCTTATTCTGTCTAAGTTGTGTTTACAAATCATGTATAGTAGTATGTCAATGGCTGAATAGTTGCTTCCTAGTCTGCTTACATGAGTCTGACCTAGTTGTTTTTTCCTCTGGCATAAGTTGCGGTACGTATCGTGCAGAGTTGTAATGCTGTTGTCTGATTAGTTGTTCCAAGAATCCCTACAACCAAGTTGCTTACATGTTTTTTATCTACTTTCTCCTTTACTCTGGACTAAGTTGCGGTACATATTTGTGTAGAGTTGTCTTTATTTTACAACTAAATGCTATCACGAACTTTTATTGTTTTTGCAGCAAAGATTGTGGGGTTTTTGCTCTCATGAATGCAGAAAATTGGACAGGCAGGTCTTTGATACATTATGGACCTGAACACATTGAAAGGATAAGGAAGCTGCTGACTCACCGGTGGGTTACTTCTGTTAAAAACACAATCAAATGGAAGGAAGTTATCAAGAAGAAATAATGTACAGTTTTCCAACAAACTCTACCATTTTTTCCTGAATTTAATCAGAATACCTTTTTTCCATACTTTTTTAACATGAATACTTTCTGGTTTCTTAATAAAACCTTGGTTGCAAAACACAATAGCAACAATACATTTACTTCATGGTCTAGATGAATTGGGATAGACTACAAAACAATCATAGCTTCTTGCCCAAAGAGCCTGAACCTGATGCCGATGAGCAAGTAGCATAATTGTGTCCAGGCTGATTACACACAGTGCACGTTATAATTCTTTTAGCTTGCAACTCAATTCCAGAAGGAAATCTACCCTTCTTCCGACCTTTTGTATTCGACCTAGGAGGGTCAAGAATGACCATTGCTTCTTCAACGGGCTCAACCATATGTCCTTGGCCAATTGGGCTTGAACTTACTGTTCGACGTTTTTTAGGAACTGGTGTAGCATTTTCAACATTAGTTGCTGGAGCCACGGGAGCTGTTGGGGTAGGTCCCGAAGTTGTTGTTTGTTTTGCCATATGAGCTGAAATAGAGTCCTTATTTGATTTAGAGTTCTTTGACGTACTGGCTATGTTCTTCTTCTTCTTCTTCTTGACTTTGTCTAGTTGCACAAACTCCGTTATCATCTCCCTGATGTGTCTACGAGCAATAGCTTCATGTTGTTCTGACTTACTACCAATCTTAGCAACATTTACAAACTTCGTAGACAAGTTGGCAAACCGTAGTTGTTTCCGTGACTCCTCAGGCATTACATCATCTTTAGCTGGAAAACTTGGTTGAACCACAGTTTCCAAAGCTTGTTGAGTCCATCTGCGCAATATGTACCGCTCCGGTATTGCGTCAACTCCAATATGTGTGAACACTTTAAACACATGACAACAAAGCAACCCATCCCTCTCATATTTGCAACAATCACAGTTATAGTTGTCATTCCCTCCATTAGCATTAACCATGTAGCTTCTTCCACCATAGGGATAGCAGGTCTGGTTGTTAGGGATTAGCAAGTACATGTTGCGGCCTGCGAGTTGCACATTGTAGCGGCCTATCAATTCAAACTCAAGCCTGAAACGGTGGTAAATGTCCCTTGTATAAATAGCTAATGCATGCTTCTCTATCGGGAACGGGGACCAAGGTTCTACTTCAAGCTCATCTGTTCGGAAATCAGCGTGGCCTTCCTTTCCCAACATCTTTTCCTGAATTTTCTCATATTGTTTCACAAAATGCTTGATTGAATTGTGAGGGTTGATATAACGTTTTAATACAGCGTTGAAGCCTTCACTTCTCTGTGTTGATTGCATGAATGGGAAGAAGCGGTGCCTAAAGTAGCAAGGAACCCACGTGTGTGCAAACTTCTTCAACCATGTAAATGTCTCATGTCCTGCCAACCCCTACTTTAGGACCATCTCTGCCCACTTTGCTTCAAACTCCTCAACTGTCATACTTTCATCAATGCATTCATTGAATTCAAGTGCCAAACCCGGGTTCCTCCCCAAGAATGCACCCAGCTTCTCGTTTGCTTTTTTAATAATATGCCAGCGGCAGTTGCGATGGGAAGTTTCAGGGAAAATAGCAGAAATTGCAAGCCTCATAGCCCAGTCCTGATCTGTGATAATATTACTTGGTTGCTTTCCATGCATGGCCTTAAGGAATTCCCTGAAAAGCCACTTGAAACTTTCCTCTTTCTCATCCCTTAGGAAACCACAACCAAGCATAAATGTCTGTCCATGCCTATTTATACCTATGAACGGAGCAAAAGGCATGTTGAAATGATTTGTCATGAAAGTTGTATCAAAAGATACACAATCATGATATGCCTCTGTGTATGCTTTCCTCGCAACACTGTCCACCCAGAAAATATTTTCAACTCTATTTTCTTCATCAAACAAAAAATTGGAGTAGAAACCAGGGTTCTTCTCTTTTATCTCAGCAAAGTAAGCAACTGTCTCACTCATGTCCCATTCTTTATTTTCACTTCTAAAGCTTGTGCGCAAATTTGTTATATCCTTTGGAGCATATGGGACAAAAGCTTCTGCGCCATAAAACGAAGACATGGCGGTCATCATTCGGCCTGCAACACATATAGAACAGAAATAATACTTTGTAAGTGTCAAAATTTCATTTAACTAAGCACATAAATCATGTTTACTTTTGTGGGTGTTTTCTGTGTGTACAACATCAAATTTTACAAACCTGTCTCTAAGTTGCAATCATGTAGGCATTTCAGGAATGTTTTTTCATCTGCTGGTATGCCTTTATGTGATCTTAAATACTTGGACAATGAAGGTTTGACAACCATGGGATGGTTGTGTTCTGGAATGAAATAAGTTACTTCCCATTTGTTGTTAACCAACTTGACAATCATTTTGGCTTCACACTTGGTTTGCTTGATTGATTCCCTTTTGCGCCTAACTCCTAGCTTGCTAGACGTTGACTTCTTAGCGTGCCCAGATTGTCTGCCTTCCTCATTATCATCGTCTATCTGGATAGGACTAACTTCCTCCACAACATTCATCTTCTCTTTCTGCTTTTCTTCTTCTGTCTTCGGTTGCCTGTTTTTGTTGCAAACAAACGTCTGCTTCCTCAGTTCATCAGTGAAAGCTTGTCGATGCGATGTATTTGATTTGATAGAAAAACCCAGCTTTTTGGCATAAGCATTGTAGTGTGCTCTTGCATCAGCAATAGTATCAAACCGCATCCCTAGGAAAGGTTCTCGCGGACTAGATGCAACTTCTTCATTCAATGGGACTCCATCTGCACCTTCATCTACTAAGTTTGGGTCAGTAGAGGTTGCTGTAGGGACAGTGTTGCTGGGGATTTCATGGTGCCTCCAGGGGCCGGTGGCGGCACATAGTCAAACTTATCTCCTCTTGCACTATGCACACCTGAGTTACCACCGTCTTCAACCTTCTCAGTGGTATTATTGTCTGGAGATTCCTCCACAATCTCTTCACGGACAGCTTGAGTGCAGAACAGTGGTTCAGGGACATTTAGTTCTGTACCTTGAATGTCGTCTTTAGCTGGTAGTTTGTTAAGATCCAACCTAGACATCTGCAAAAACAAAAACCAAGGTCACTTAAGGTTTTTTCCAAAAAAAATCAACTATGTTGCCCCACAAAATACAACTTATCCCACAAGCAGACACAACTTAGAGAGTTGCCAATAAGCAACTATGTTAGGAAATAAGCAACTGCTAGATTACAAACTGGAACTATATATTAGCATACAGAACATACACATCATGGCAGCAACTTCCTATATTCCTATAAAAGTTCCTGACCCACATTTTATTTTTCTTCCTACATTTTTTAGGTACTTCAACTGCTAACAAACTTACGAGAATCATCCTGCTCAGAAACTCACCGGGAAAAAGGATAGCTTTTTCTCCATGCCAGCTCTATGTACAAATTGCAAAACTACCAGATATGTTGTGGGGCTAGTTGCTTCTAAAATTACAATCTTTTTGTGTGTCTGAGTAGCCAGATGTGCTTTTTTACTGTAATCTGAAAAACAGTTTGTGTTTTTCCCTTCCTCAATCTATGATGCAACCTAGTTGGGGCTCCATATTCATGGAGAGGATCATAGAAAACAAGCATGCACTTTTATTCCAGAACAGATCTGAAGAGGGGAAGGGGGAGGGTGGGGTGAGAGGGAGGGGGAGTAAGGGAAACAGAGGCATGCTTCTTGTGTGTGTACCTTTTTCCTTGTTTTATTACTGGTGCATGTAGATCTCAAGCTTCTTTCATAGTCCTTCAATGGAGATCTGGGAGGATCTGGCTTGTGGAAGAAGAAGATACATAGAGAGGGGAGTTGGTGTCACGTGGTATAGGAGGTGGAGGGAAGTGTGGGGTTATTGTTTTGGCTGGGGACCTGGGAGTTTTAGGTAAGCCTGGGTGAGCGACGCGGGGTGGTGCGTTCTAGCTGGGAAGTTTCCATATCTGGTAAGTTTGTTCCAGGGGTACTTTCTATTCTGGAAGGTGGCTGGTTTGGACTAATCAGCCACCGGTTGCTACCTAGATCGGCCCTTTTTTAAAAACACGCTTTTTGTTTTGTTTTTGATTTGACCGGACACCGGTCAGTCTCCAAAACGAAGGTCAACTTACCGCACCCGACACAGACCGTTGTCGTACACGGAGTTAAAATCCAGGCACGGTTCCACGGAAGCCTCCCCAGTGCCCGTCGAACTCGTGACTGCTACCAATGAGATCTCTCCACGTCACCACACGGTCGCAACTAGTATAACCCTTCCCGCGTCCCCGACCGCATCACCGGCGAGACACCAAGCCGCCGTCGCCGCCGCCGCCGCCGTCGCGGCCCTAAGCTAGACGCTTCAAGCTAGCTCGTCCGCGAGGCAGTTGACTAAACTCCGAATCCCTCCTCCAATGGCCCACCGCAAGAAGCGCGGCGCCAAAGCCAAAACCAAAGCCAAAGCCAAAGCCAAAGCCGCCGAGGGGCCCAGGAGGCCGCAGCCGGCCGCGGTCGTCGCCCCCGCTGAGGCGGCGGCGGCGGCGGAGGAGGATCTGGTCCTCCGGCCGCCGAACCTTCGCGTGGCCTTCGCGGCGATGGCGCTCTTCCTCACGCCCTTCTCGTACCTCGCGTTCGCGCACTACCCCCTGGACGCCGATCTGCGGCGATCCATCCTAATCTGCGGGGCCATCAGCCTCGGCGGCTTCTTCGTCGTGCTCCGCCTCATCCCCGTCACCGCCCGCTACCTCCACCGTCGCAAGTTGTTCGGCAAGGACATCAACAAGAAGGGCTTGCCCACGGGCGAGATCGATGTGTGAGTCACGAGTTACAATTTCGATAAATTGCAGTGGGCTCTGTGTTTTTAGCAGTAATATTGTTCCAGATGCAAATTTTAACCAGGTTTCAGAGTTTAGCTCCAGGATTTAGTATTTATTTAGGTGTCTTTGCTGCTGGTCTACTGTTGCAAACCATGCAGCTTTTAGAGAATTATATAGACGGAAAGGGGAAGTTGTCGCATTGGTAGCTCCTATGATTCATGGTGGAAACTATAGAGTGCAATATACAAGAAGTCATTCAAGTTCAGTTGAAATCCATACATTTGCTCTAGATGCAAATTTACCTGTTTTCAGAGTTACTGCTTCCGCTATACTGTCACAAACCATGCTAGCTTCAGGCTTTACTACTTATTTGGTGGTACTGCTGCTGCTCTGCTGTCACAAACCATGCAGCTTCAGAGAATCAGAGACGTTCTTTAAGCTAGAGAGAGAGAGAGGGGACTCGCATTGGTAGCTGCTATGGTTCATGGTAGAAACTATGGAGTAGAAGAAGCAATTTCAGCTCAGTTGAAATCCATGCATTTGGTATTAGACACCAATACATCATAGTCGCATAGCCTAAATTAGCTTGTTTGATAGTAGAGGTCATATTGGGATAATAACAGAGTAGAATTTCCTCCAGCGATGGATACTTTCATTCGTCGGTAGGTGTTGATTCTGTTGGACAGGTTGTCCCTTTTGGGGGTTATAAACAGTAAATATTTTCTACTCAAAGGGGACCTAGTTTATGTTCTTTGACTCTAATGCCCGTGCTTAAGTATTTCCTTTACCCGTTTAGTGTGAACTGAAAAGATCTCGGAACAATAAATACATGGTCTTTTGCACTGTCCAAAGTTCTTACTCCTTTGAATACTATATATATACTTGAAATAAAGGACAATTGTTATGTGTCTCAAGGAGCATTCTTCAATATACATTTTTAAATGCTTTCTATGGGTTATGATACTGATACGTGCCGTCCATATATATACGTGCCTCATCATTATCATACAAACTTGGAAAAGAGAAACTGAAATATAGCATTATTATAGAGAAGTGTGCACCTACTCATCTGTACTTCGATGGGGCAATTCAAAAGATTCAGAAGTACCTACTGTATGCAATTCAAATGAATCTGTTGCATTATCTGGCTTGGAGATATAAAGCTGTGTTTATTATTATTTTTATATTGGCTAAACATTGAACTTATTTTGCAGGCCTGAGTCACTAGGCATTGTTGTTGGGATTGTCTACTTGGTCATTGCTATTCTATTTCAACAATTCAACTTCGCAGCGGATTCCATTGTATGTTTATGACTAAAAGTTATCATTCCTTGCTTTCGTGAAATATGTGTTATGCCCTGAAACACATGTTTGTTGATGTTCGCAGTGGCTTGTTGAATATAATGCCGCATTAGCATCAATCTGCTTTATGATTCTTCTTGGATTTATTGACGATGTTCTTGATATTCCATGGAAGGTGTATGTTCCTTCTCAGAGTGTCATTCAATTTATTCCAATAGTATCACTTTCCTGTTTCTGATAAATTTGTTCGGAATGGCCTACATTGAACAGGAAACTGCTGCTACCTGCAATTGCAGCACTTCCTCTGTTGATGGCATATGCTGGTGATACTTCCATCATCATTCCAAAGCCTCTAGCATCCTATGTTGGAGTAGAAGTTCTGGAGTTAGGTATGTTTACAATTCCAAATAAGTGAATTTTGACATAGTAATAATAAGTGCTTACACTTTTGTATTCGTATGGTGGAAGTATTGCTGCTTGTTATAATTTTATCGTTCGTAACAACCAAGTGCATTCTGTATATTGCTTGCTTAAAAATATCTCGGGAAATCTCAGAAGATATACTATATGTAATCTCAACTGTCGAAAATGAATGAATGGATGTGCCTGTACCTCTGCGATACACTTTTGTCGGTTTACTTATTTGCACGTTGTATGCAAGTTCTGCTGTAGATCATTTTCTCTTTAGAGAGAGATGTACAACTACACATAGAATGCCAGCACCCACCTCTCGCTTTCTTTGTTATGCAGGTAGGTTGTACAAGGTCTTCATGTTCTTGGTAGCAGTCTTTTGTACAAATTCAATCAACATACATGCTGGCCTGAATGGTCTTGAAGTTGGGCAGACAGTCGTCATATCTGCTGCGGTATGAAGCACATGATTCTTGAATTTTGAGTACCATTCATTCATCTACTAATTATTATAGCGTTTTCTAGGTTTTGGTGCATAATGTAATGCGCATAGGATCTTCTAAAGACCTTGAAACTCAGCAAGCTCATGCGTTCTCTATTTATCTTGTCCTGCCTTTCCTGACCACGTCATTAGCTTTGCTGGGCTTTAACTGGTAAGGATCTTGAGAGCATGGTACCTTACTTTCAATAAAAAAAGTTAATTGTTTTTAAATGGATCACCTTTTATGTACTTCTCAGGTATCCTTCATCTGTTTTTGTTGGTGATACCTACACCTATTTTGCTGGGATGACTTTGGCTGTGGTGGGTATTTTGGGGCATTTCAGGTAAACATCCTCAGTTATCTCCCTAATTTTCACTACTTTCTTAGTTATTCCAGCTTATTCTTCATTTGGCTGTTCGTGGAATGGAATTGTGCGGAGTTAGCAGTCCGCTTAATGTAATGAAGTATTCTAATCATCCTTGTTCTTGGTGCATGTGCATATAAGTATTCCTCCCCCTTGTTTTCTTTTAAATATTTCTAATGTATCCATATTAGTAAAGTGAGTAAAAAGATCACATAGGGAACTTTTGGGGTGGGGAGGAGAGCTATGTAGGAATTTGGCTGCGGTCTGAGTAGACAATAGCTACTCCCTCCGGTCCATATTAATGGCCTCAACTTTATCTAGATTCGTATGTATCTGGTTAAGTATTTAGACTAGATGCATTCATATCTTGACAAAGTTGAGGACATTAATATGGTCCGGAGGAAGTAGTAGAGTTTGGGTAAGGAATCGGCATCGAGTTTTTAGACATTTATATTATACTTGATGACCTTCACTGTTCATATCTGACCATATATCTTGATATCGTAACTGTGGGGTGGGAAGAACCAGCTTGGTTGTGAGCCCAACCTGTTCTTGTGCTGTCTATACGTCTTATCCGCACTCGTCTGATATTTATAGTATATAATATCCATATGATATTCTCTACCCATTATTGAATAATAACTGCAGCTGATAAAACTATTTTCTGTTTGCAGTGAGACATTATTGCTCTTCTTTTTACCTCAGGTTCTTAATTTCTTGTGCTCAGTACCACAGGTTTGAAAAAACTGACTTCTGCATTTACCTCTTCATTGGTATATTTACCTGTTTTAATTGATTAATTATATTGTCTGCTTATGCTTAAATTGGTGCCTATTGTATACAGCTCTTTCAACTTGTTCATTGCCCGAGACATAGGTTGCCAAGGTACTGATTTATTTCTTTTGGTATGAAACTGTTGATAGAATTGGTCGCAATATGGTTTCGAACTTGTAATAAAATTATGTATTGCGCTTGCTGCAGTTTTGATACACAAACAGGACTGCTGACAGCTTCCAAAGATAGTAACCTTGTTAACATATTCCTTAGGTTGTTTGGGAAGTGCTCAGAGAAGTCCCTTTGCATAAGGCTTTTTATATTTCAGGTAAAACCAAAATGCACTGTTATTTCCAACTTTGGATCCTAGCCTAAACTTTGGATTTTTGACGATTGCAAACACTAGAATATCTATAGCAGCAGTAAAACCTAAGAAAGAGGGATGCCAAGTAGTGGTTAAATCAGAACTGAGCCTATTCAGTAGTTATATAGTCTTACTGGAATCCTAATCAATCCAATTTAGCTCACATGTCTAATATAGATCGGTTTCACTACTCAGTAGCTATGTTGTTTGGTGTCATGCTGCCGACACTTGATAAACTTCTGACTTTGAATGTACTAAATGACAATGCAAAAGATAGTGTCTATGTGGTTCACAATAACGTTGCATGAGAGCTCCTCTTACTGCTCAAGTTCTTCTACGGGAGATGTCCCTACGTATTGCCAAACCTCGTAGTGGTGTTCAGCATAGACATGGGAGAATTCATTGAAACTTTCGACGACAAAAATGCACAGCTCATCTTATGCTTTAGGAATTTAGGTAGTCACTAGATGGTCCTTCAAGCTATATATTTGAATGGAAGTAGTTGTACGATATCTCCACTTTGATATTACTTTCCTGTCACGTTCCTTCTATTTTTATTTTTGTTGCACTGTCTATTTTCCTTTCCAGATCTTTATTTTCATGTGTATTCCGATGTGAGATAGTAACTCCTCGTATCTTCATGTGTGGCAGGCTCTTTCATGCCTCTTCTGCTTTTGGCTTAGGTACATGCTCACTGGATGGTACAAATGAATGATGACCCGAAACAGAACTTCATCTCGTTGGAACAACCGAAATCTGTTTGCGTCTGATGGCTTTATCTGTATATACTAACAGCAACCCAGAGCCTAATACCAACAGGAGTCTATGTTGCCTGTAGCCTTAGATTTTGTTCCACTTTTTGTGTACTAACAGCTGAAGATATGGTTAGTAGGTTTTGCATTTTTTTCTACCGCACAGTTTAAAGTGGTACATTTGTAACCATGTACAATGACTTCCAATCTTCCATGAAAGTTTGCTTGCATTATAGTTTTGTAAAGCTTGTGGGCAGAGGGTGAGCAATGTGTACTGGTTGTCAGCTAAAGTGGAAATTCGTTAGCGGCAGTTTTTCTAAAACCATATGTGCAAGCAGTTGCACAATGTACATACTGTACTCCATGAACTATCTTTTTTATGAACTTCATGGCAAATTCTACAGTGCTTGTAAAGTTCCTCTGCTGTCCAAGACATCTGCATCTAGGGGCTCACAATGCATGGTACCTGCGGTTACCCCCATTAGAACCGTCCATCGGCATTCGCTGCCTTGGCCATGGAAGAATCGATCTGAACGCAACCATTACATTTAACAGCAACTAAAGTTTAGATTACTCCCGAATCGTATTCAGCTCTTATAAGTGTTCTCAAACCACTATTCCTTTATTCATCTCTTGGTCTTGGACAGCTCTTATAAGTGTTCTCAAACCACTATTCCTTTATTCATCTCTTGGTCTTGGACTGCCGATCTGATTTATCATGTCAGAAATTCAGCTTGCCCGACGGGTGTTTGCCGTCTCTCAGAGCTTGAACCGCCGCTCTAATTCCATACATCTAGTCACGCAGACATGGGCACCATCACCTTCACCTCCCTCATGTATAGGACGCCGGCTCTAGCGTTTTGAAGTACTCCACTAGAATTATGAGATTCACCTCAATGCGATAAGAACTCGATAGAAAATGTCTGTACCTCAATTAATAGATCTCAAACCGCATGTAGAAAAGCTTGGAACTTAGAATGACTGAGAGTAAAACTTGTTCATTGCTTGTGGGCAAAGTCCTATTTATACAAGAGTTTACCAGATACGCAATTGTTAGGGGACACATATGTTGAAGTAAAGATGAGAAGACAGTCCGTACGATGCTTTGGACACATTCTTCACACCTAAGGGACACGGTGGTTGGCTCCAAGTTGGTTCCTGTAGAGACGTCTCTCTTGGGTTTTAACAAAATCGAAGGGGATTGTCAAGGTACAAGTTGAGGACTTAAGGTTTAGCATTTGTACTATGCATAATTGTGTGCTCTTTTCACTTATGGCCTCGGTTATCTTATTTGCAGGAATTTCACGAGTAAATGACACTGGTGGTTGCTAAACTTGTCCTTCATGTGGACTTAAGTCACACATCTTATCCGGCTGTTGCAACTGTACACTGTCTAATTAATGATCAGATGAAGTCTTGGATTCCTGAGACTGTCATTGCTCTCTTTGATGAGGAGATCGACCGATGATCGTGCAGATTCAGATTTGCAAGGATGGGAGAGATTTTTCGTTGGTTTCAGCTTATAATTTGCAAGAGCCGATAGCTTCTTTGTTTCCCGGAACAGACGGACAAGAAGAAAAGAAAGGTTTAGCTAGCATAGGCTCTAGTGCTAATATCTTAGAGCATCTCTAGCGGACCCCTAAAACGCGCGGAACCTTAAAATAACCGCCGGTTTACGGTTTCGAGCGAAAAAAATGGACCGATAGACACCGCATACGAGGCCGCCTTTAAATTTTTTTAAGGGAGACGGGAAAAAGGTAACCCAAACCCGTAGATACAAGGTTTCCAAGGCCGACCCGACAGTGCCCCGTATCGCCTGGAAACCCTTGGCGGGAGGGAAATTTCAGCCCACGCGAGTTCTTTTCCCCACCTCTCGCTACGACCTGCCGCGCCCCCCGCCCGCCGCCACCTATCCCCAACCCACGTCCGGCACGCGCCGCCCTCGACGGAGATCCCACAACAGGCGGAGACAATGAAGACCGCGGTCACCATGGATCCCACGCAGAGCTCGGGGCCATCGGCCTGAAGCCACACCAGACCGTTGCCCCTGCCAAGGACCGACCATGCTGCTCGTTTCGTCTTCATCGAGCCTGGCCCCGGCCCCGTTCTTGCCGCGGAAGCGCTACTACGGTAAAATTCCCTCCTCACCTAGCTTGTGAATATGTGTGCTTCATGGTTCATTTTCTACGCGGATGTAATCAAATTTCTGCGTGATTTGTAGACGGATTTAAGCCCCTGTGAACAATATTTGTTCGATGAATCCTTATCAGCGTTTTAAAGGCCCGCGTTTAAGGGGTCCGCTCGAGATGCTCTTATGCATCTTCCACCCGTGGGACGTCGGCTTCGCCTCTACACCACCACCCGCACCTCTAACCTCCCCCGTGTCCTGGTCGTCGGCCCCGGTGCTCTGGAGTTATATATCACTATCTATTACTCCCTCCGTCCAGAAATAACTCACTTGAGTTTGTCTAGATTGGAATGTATCTAGACACATTTTAGTGTATAGATACATTGGCATTTAGACAAATCCAAGTCAGTTATTTGTGGATAGAGGGAGTACATTATTAATTTGCTTACCCTAAGTTCGTCATCCTGATTTTCCGCCTGTTTCATTTCGACGATTTTACCCCTGACTATTCGAAGATACTACAAGACCTGCCACCGCAGAGTGAAACTGGACGGTTCAAACCTAGGCTCGAGGAAGGCCATTCCATTCTCCCGTACAGAACCACCGACGAGCTCTTCTGCCGCTCCCCTATCACCGACAAGTTCCCTTCTCCCCCTCCCACTATCGACAAGTTTCTCCATCGCCGATGCAACCCATCTCCGCCCGAACCGTCCTGGACCATTGCTTCCCCTCGAAACACCGGTGAGCATCCCCAGCCGCCGTATCCCAATCTCTATTTGGCCGTGCAGGACCTCAATTGATTTAATCGACGCTTGAACTCCTCAATGATTCAATTGATTTAACATGGAGAGATCCTAGTGCTTGCGCGCGATGTAGAGAAGCTCCCCGTCCTCGGCCTCTCGGTCATGACCGCCTACAACAACGCTAATTGCACCGCACTGCATGTCCTCGCCACCCAGGATGTGAGATTCAGGCACATGGCTTAATAGGATTGATAGGATACTCATACCAACAAGTTGCAACTTCTTGTCCAAAAGCTCACCTGAAAACAACTCCGAGGCTAAGCATGCTAGGCTTGGAGAAATTTGAGGATGAGTGACTTACCAAGAAGTTGTCATGTGCACGAGTGGGGACAAAGTGTGCAGAAAAGACAAGTGTTGGTATGTGGATCCAGTCTAGAGATTCTATTAAGCTATCAGGAGTGACACCCCCGGGCCTAGTTGTTGGATGGCATGTACGAGTGGTATCAGATCCGATCCTCGCGGTTACACGAGTGTGTGCGGGTCAGTGACTCGCGTGTGGCCTAGAGTGGACATAGCATGGCATATGGAGGCACTGGACGCACAAATGTGTGTCAAGAGGGGACGTTCCTGGCATCGATCTTCTAAGGATGGTATGTGAGATCCAGGCATATGGGTTAATAAGATTGATAGGATACTCATACCAATAAGTTGCAACTTCTTTTCCGGAAGCTCATATGAAAAGAACTCCGAGGTTAAGCATGCTCGGACTGGAGCAATTTGAGAATGAGTGACCGACCGGGAAGTTGTTCCCGGGTATGCACGAGTGAGGACAAAGTGTGCAGAAAAGACAAGTGTTGGTATGTGGGGCCAGTCTAGAGATCCTAGTAAACTGCCAGGAGTGACACCCCCGGGGCTTGTTGTTGGATGGGGTGTTACTCACGAGGTCGTCAAGCTCGGCCCTCCCCCGTTGTGCTTGCGATTTGGCCAGAGAGCTCCTAGAGCTCGCATGTTGCTCGACGAGGTTGTTAGGCTTAGAATGCTCCGAGATATGTGTGATTGAATCCTTTGATAGTAACATACTTACTCTCCCACTAGCGTGTAATCACTCATTGCAATTACCGATCCCCCACCCCTTTCTCCCTCGGCAACCTCTTCTCCTGCGGTGAGAGATTCCCTTCGTTGCTTTCTTCCGCACATACAGCTACTCCAGGCCATGCAAAGAGACGTCGAGTGCCAGCAGAGGGATATAGAGGAGCCGGTATAGGCCTAGATCCTAGGATCCTGTGGCTGTCTCGGGCCCTCGGCAGCCACCGAAGACACTGACTAGAGGCGATTTCCATTTCGCACGCGCTCCTGCAGGTTGTTTTTCTGTAGATGGCTCATGGCTCATACACGGATGGATCCCGCATATTTTTATTCAAGGAGGACATGGTCCTCTTTCTCTTTGACTACGTGCAAAGGACAACATATTTGCTACTGCTGCTGGTAAGACTGATGCTTTGCACTCTCAAGCTCTAAGAGCATCTCTAGTAGACCCCTTAAAGGTTCTAAAACCTTAAAATAACCGACTGATGGCTCTGAAATATAGCCATCTACGTCCATATCTAAACTGGATATTATTCATATTTTTGATGAAATATCTCTCTAAACCCTGCCACTAATGCCTAATGATCAAAGGGGTATGCAATCCTTTCTTTCTATTTTTCTCTGCGCAGATAATGACGTTTGATGATGGGAATCACTATATTAAAGTCAAAGATATGAGATTTCCAACAACCAGAAGAAACCAGGAGTCGTGAAGCGGAGGCAGACGCTTTAACGACCAACTACACGACCGGAACAAAATTCCGGCCGTATAATTACGGTCGTATAGTTGTCGTCGACACCGCTAGGTCAAACGAAACAACTTTCGTGAAGAGACCCCTATATAAAGAGGCCTCAGGCGACGAGAAAAGGGCCCTGCCCCAGATCATCAGCCGCCTCCAGATCTCCATCCACCACATCGAAGAGCCGACGGAGAAATAGGCTTAGATCTAATCTCCAAACCCTTCTCCACCACCATAGCCATATTCCACCACTTGTACTAGTAGATATCATCTTTGATTGGCGACATTATAATATTATTTGCTATCAATCTCATGATTTCCACTATAATGTTTATGATCTTTGATATCATCTCTATGTGTGAGTAATTCTCCTTGGGCTAAGGGTTTCAACCTAGCCATGTAGCTTTTTGTGCATGTTATTTATCATAGATGGGATCATGTATTAGTTTGTATGACATGATGATTATTGTATCATCTCTTGCCTCAATCTAAGGACTTGTAAGGTACCCAAGACCCCGAGGATTGAGCCAGGTATAGGTAGTATGAGTAATGACTAATCTGTAGGTTGAGAACCCCAATGACAGAAGGGGTATTACGCTGTATGTGAGGGATTTAGTTGGGGTTAATGGTGACGTCACTATGCATATCATTAGTTCTCTTTCTTCTATGGATGAGACTAGTAGGTTATTACTATAAGTGGTTGCGGAGGAATAGCAATTATGCATGCACTGCCCACATATAATTTATCTTCTCTAATAATTACATGCATACTTTATTTCTATCTTTTATTCCCATTAGATGTTTTGCACAGCTACAGGTGAAACCGAATGCCCTAGGCCTTCCCTATCCACCATCGACAACAACAAAAGTCGCAAACTCTTGGTCCGGTAAAAACACAAAAGGAATTCTAAAAATCCCGATGGTCCGTTAAAGTAACTTTACTACGCATCTGCTTCCCGAGGATTCGATAAACCTAGGTCTACCAGGGAAAAGAGCTATACTACATCCGTAATCCGGATTGAAGGTATCAACCCTTTTTCTAGCGCTGTTGCCGAGGAAGCAATAGCTACCCTGGTGAGGTTAGTAGGAATCTTGCTAGTTTTAATTCTTGTTTTTAATATTTAGTTTCTTTTAGTCTTTATTTGAAAAACCAAAAAAAATAGTTAGCCTTTAATTTCTTGCTTTTACTATTATAAGCCTCTGTTTAAGAAAACCCAAAAACATAGGAAATATGGCTGAAAAGAAGCTTGGGAGTTTGCTACTCCCAACAATGATTATTTGCGTACTCTTATTACTCAGCCAACAATTGTTGCTGATGACTATGAAATTAAGCCCCATTATTTAAGTTTGGTTCAACATAATCAATTTGGAGGCTCTGCTGTTGAGGATGCATGTATGAACTTGAACACTTTCGCTGAAATATGTGATATGATGCGTACAAAAGATGTTGACCCCGATGCGGTCAAATTACACTTATTTCCTTTCTCTCTTAGAGGAAGAGCAAAATAATGGTTCCTATCTTTGCCTAGAAATACTATTACGTCGTGGGTGGAATGCACTTCTTTATTTATGACTAAATTTTTCCCACCTGCAAAGACTATGCAACTAAGATCTAATATTACTGGTTTTAGATAGGAAGAGCGTGAGCCACTAGAGCTTACATGGGAGAGGATGAAAGAATGCATGAGAAACTGTCCTAGTCATGGAATGGAAGACTGGTTAATTCTTCATTTATTTTATAATGCTCTTAATCATGTCTCTAAGTCTATGCTTGATACTGCAGCTGGACATTTATGGGTAAACATATTACCAAAGCAAAGCAGCTGCTAAACAATATTCAAGACAACCATGCCCAATGGTATGTGGATAGATCAAACACGAAGAAGGTGAACTCCATCTCACCACAAGAAAATGAAGAACTCAATGCTAAGTTGTATGAGCTCATATTAGCCATAAAAGGTAAGGAAACCCAGGTAAGAGCTATCCCAAAAACAAATATTGAAGAAATACACTTCATAGCTCGTAATGATTATAACCCTGCTTGGAAGAAGAATTATAATCCTAACTTTCAGAAACATTATTCTAGTCCTGCAGGTAACTCTAATAATAATATGGAAACTAGTAATGGTAGTCTCACAAAATGAGCGAAATAATATCCTTGTTAAAATAACGGAGAACCATGATGCTATGCTTGGTAAATTATCTAACCAAGCTGTAAGTTTGAGGAATAATTTGCAGGCCCTCCAAGAAAGAACAAGGATTATTGAGGCATAGCTAGGTAAGATAACCGAGAGTCAAACTCTCATTCTAGCTAAATTTGCAGGAAAAGCTGAGCCCAATCCTGTTGAAGACCTCAAGATGATGATAATCCAAAGAGAGGAGCCTGAAGAACTTGATTATAGTAATGCTCCTTCACCTAGTTACACCGTTGAAGATCTTGTCAAAAGGATCAATATTAAGATTCCGGTAAGTGAAGGAAATGAGGAAGCTATGTACCAACACTTTGTTAATCAGGTAGTAATAAAGGTACGTGAGCTTGAGGAAGAATATAAGCAAATTGCTGAAAAATTACTCGTGAAGCTTGATGATATATTTGAGCCTACTATTAAGATTAAGATTGGGACCAATAAGATAGCTGCACTTTGTGATCTAGGTGCAAGCGTTTCAACAATTCCAAAGAGTCTTTTTAACAACTTAAATCTTGGCTCTTTTGAAATCACCGAGTTGAAATTACATCTTGCAGATTCTACCTACAAACAAGCTGTAGGAATTAAAGAGAATACTTTAGTATACATTAAAGACTGCCCTGCTCTTATTGATTTTGTTATTGTTGACATGCCTGAAGATGCCACTGCTCCTATTATATTATATCGTCCTTTCTTAAGAACTATTAAGGCTTTGATTAATCTACATGAAGGGAACGTGAAGCTTCAATTGCCTTCGCGGAATCCTTTTGTTATTCATTTCCCCAGGAAGAAGAAAGCCAAGCATGATGAAAAGGAGGCCATGACTTTGAAGGCCAACTATTTTGGAGTGGGTGTTCCACTCATCTGTCCTAAGTGAGCAACATTGAGGTCAAGCTATTGACCATAAAAGAGCGCTTCATGGGAGGTAACCCATGTGAAATAAAGGTTTGATTAAAGTTTTTAAGTTTTAGTTTAAGTTTATGTTTAATAAAGAGTGCTAGAAAGCTCCAATTAAGGAGAAGAAGTTCAGTAGTACTAAAAATCCTGCTTAATACATGCTGATATTGGTCGACAATATTTACTATCATTTTTCTGTCAAAAACAAGGTATTTCACTAAGTTACAAGATAATAAAGAATTCTCGAAGAAACAATTTTTTTGATGTATACAGAAGGTTTAACGACCAACTATACGGCGGGAATAAAAAATCCGGCCATATAGTTTCGGTCGTATAGATATTTTTGCCATCAACATTTTTTTTTCATATATACTGACGGTTTAACGACCAACTATACGACGGGAATAAAAATTCCGGCCGTATAGTTCCGGTCGTATAGATATCGATGCTTTCGTACAATTTCTTATCCAGGCACAGAGAGTTTGACGACCAACTATACAGCGGGAATAAAAATTTCGGCCGTATAGTTCTGGTCGTATAGCTGCGCCGCCAGGTGGAAACCCTAAAGTTTTGACAGCAGGCCAACTATATGGAAGGAACACATTGTTTCGGCCATATAGTTCCACCCATATAGTTGCGTCCGACCACAAAAATGCCTCAGGAGGTACCTTCAACCCCAAAACTTCAATCCTTTTTCTCTCTTCTACCTCCAAACCCTCTCAAAACCTCAAGAGATCTTCGTCTCTACTCAATTCCGTTCAATTTCCTCGCACACAAGTGATCTACGGTATGTTTCTCCTCCGATCCTCCAATTACTTTTTGCAAATTCATCTTTGATCTATCTTCATTATCAATCTAGGGTGATACCTACTATGAACTAATTTCCATGATTCTCTTGCCTAGATTATTATTTTGAGGGGATTCTTTAGTGTGATATGATGAGGAACATGTTATACTTACTATTGTTGGATCAAAAAGTTTTATTTTTGTATTTCTTCATTATTTTAGATGACGAACACAAGTAGGCAAACTCGTGTGCGTGCCGCCGCTAGCGCTTCTCGGGCTGTCACTCAAGAACACATGGGGATACGGTTCAGGAATGAGCTCCAACGTGATCGCTTCGATAGGATCAAGCCGAGAAGTGAAGGCAACCAAGTGGTATTGCCCCATTATATTGAACCAACTCAGTATTTCTAATGACTTCAATTTACTTTGCAATAGAGCTGGTCTGCAAAACTTTGTGTACAATGATGTGCCTACTTATCGCCAGTTAACTATTGAATTTCTAAGTTCTTTGCAAAGCACCGTTAAACTATGGCAAGGAGAGGACACGATTTATTTCCCACTTATGAACAACAATTACACTTTAACACTAGATGAATGGTGCACATGTTTTAATTTCCCAAACCATGATGCTAATGCCTTACGTGCATCCTTTACTAGCTTAGACCCTTCCCCTGTACAATATTATAATGGAATGAGTTTCACTACTACAGTAAGGAAGGGGAAGAATATTCAACATCCTGTAATTCGCTATTTGTTCTATGTTATTGCTAACACCTTGCAGGTAAGAAATGAGTTCACAAGACTCAGTGAGGAGGACTTCTTAGTCCTTGCAAAAGCTGCTTACACCAACTGCGACTTGTCACTCAACTTGGGCGCAATCCTTGTGCGCTACCTGGAGCACCAATCCTCCCAAAGCCAAGGACCAATCACGGATGGAGGCATCATCACCGTGCTTGCCATTGGCCTAGGCATCGACCTAGGTGAGTTGCACCTGTGCTAGGTGAGCGACGTGTTGATTTCTCTACTTTAAAGGCTTGTGGAATGCTCACTAGGAGAGGTGGTGTTTATTACCTGCATATTGCTGGAGCTGGGCGTCTCTACCCCGCTCCTATGCCTAATGATATTTTTTTATCGAGGAAGGATGTTTGCTATATGACTTGCAGGTTGAGAAACACCAACCTGAGGAGGAGATTCTGGATGAGGATGAGGAGCAAGAAGAGGATCAAGAAGTTCCTTATCAAGAGGAGCAGCCACAAACCCGGTTCGCCACATACCAAAACTTCCAAGAACTTGGAGGGATTGTGGAGAGGATGCATAGCCTCTCCTTGAACCACCGGGGAACAACTAGGAATTTATCAACTCAATTTGTGAACTGGAGTAATGACTTTTTCCCGCCACCACAATGATTTGAGTGGCTTGCAAAAGCCTAAGCTTGGGGAAGTTTCCTCATGTATCTTTCTTTGGCGTTCATTTGCTTTTATTTATTTCAAGGTTATGTTTTTAATTCGAGTTTATAAGCACCCGTGTTGGTTTCCCCAACACTTTATGTTTTAGTTATTCCTGTTTTCTTTCGAGATTTTCTAGCCGAGCTTTGCCGTCAATTTTCTATTCTTCCTCCTCTCAAAAACAACAAAAAGATTTCTCCATTTATCTTTATTTTCCCACTTTCTTTTCTTTCCACCTCGAGGTTCTCATATATTTGCAGGAGAGTGATCGACTTTGAGTTTCCAAGAAGCAAATATAAAAAGGAAGAGAGAAAACATGAGAGGTATGCCTTATGCCTCCCCAGTTTTGAAGTTTGATAAACCCATGCTAGTTAATAGTAAATGTTGAGATATTATATTGGTGGAGTGAGTCTTTATATTGTATCCGAATTTTATTTACATGGGTATTTAGTTGGGTATGTTTTGTTCTAGCTCTTGTAGTTAACCAAGTCTTGCCTAAAATTTGCTAAACAATTGTAATAAGAAAAAGTTTCACAATTGAAGACTTGGGTGTTGTAGTGTTTTGTCTTGAAGGCTTATTTCTAGAGACACTCAACACCACAGAATATAATGATTGACTTGATAGCTCTCTGTAAAAGGATTTCTTCGATTGAATTAATGTTTAGCGGTTTTTGTGAGCATGCCAAAGTTTGACTTGGTAATCATAAGAATGCTATAGCTTTATGCGTGTCAAACTTCATGGGATGCCAACAACTCCGCTGGCCTACGAACGATCTTCATGGAGGAAACTCCTAAATTTCAGCTATGAGTTGATTAAACACATGTAGCAACAATTCTATAGTGGGTAAGATTCTTGGCACTCCCGGGTAGCTGTGTTCATGATGGAATCACTCCTCTGGATGTTATGAGTAATCATTGTACAAAAGGAACAAAAACCTTAATGATGCCATGAGTGTCCATCACAGCCCGATAAACAAATATTTTTTTGGCATGCTCTTAGTTACTTAAGAACTGAAATTCTTGAAGGACAACGAATAGAAAAGTAGTGCTTGAAGAGTCTTGATTTATTGATGTGGGAGAATTTAGATACTCTAGTGTATATGCTTTTCATGACAACTCTCACACTCTCAATTTTACATGATTATACTTTATTGTTCAAAGGCAATCCTATGAGTTGATTACATGACATGGAATAAAGTTTACTCATTTGAATCATCCATGTTAACAATAATTTTGCTAGGATACAAGGATGCATAAAAACCGGTATGATATGCTTGCCATTACTTTATCTATGCTGGAGTTTTTCAGATTTATGAAGTGGAGGAAACATGAGACTACCAATCATGAGTAAGATCATCATCTCGTTATTTCAGTTTAAATGCTAAGTTCCTTTTTGATTTTGGTTTTATTGCTCGAGGACGATCAAGTTTAAGCTTGGGGAGGTTGCTAGCTCTGAAATATAGCCATCTATGTCCACATTTAAACTAGATATTATTCATATTTTTGATGAAATGTCTCTCTAAGCCCTGCCACTAATACCTAATGATCAAAGGGGTATGCAATCCTTTCTTTCTATTTTCCCTGCACAGATAATGACGTTTGATGATGGGAATCACTACATTAAAGTCAAAGATACAAGATTTCCAACAACCAGAAGAAACCAGGAGTAGTGAAGCGGAGGCAGACGCTTTAACGACCAACTATACGACCGGAACAAAATTCCGGCTGTATAGTTCCAGTCGTATAGTTCTCGTCGACATCGCTAGGTCAAACAGAACAACTTTCATGAAGGTACCCCTATATAAAGAGGCCCCGGGCAACGAGAAAAGGGCCCTTCCCCAGATCATCAGCCGCCTCCAGATATCCATCCACCACACCGAAGAGCCCACAGAGGAATAAACTTAGATCTAATCTCCAAACCCTTCTCCACCACCATAGCCATATTCCACCACTTGTAATAGTAGATATCATCTTCGATTGGCGACATTGTAAGACTATTTGCTATCAATCTCATGATTTCCACTACAATGTTTATGATATTTTATCTCATCTCTATGTGTGAGTAATTCTCCTTGGGCTAAGGGCTTCGGCCTAGCCATGTAGCTTTTTGTGCATGTTATTTATCATAGATGGGATCATGTATTAGTTTGTATGACATGATGATTATTGTATCCTCTCTTGCCTCAATCTAAGGACTTGTCAGGTACCCAAGACCCCGAGGATTGAGCCAGGTATAGGGAGTATGAGTAATGACTAATCTGCAAGTTGGGAACCCTAGTGACAGAAGGGGTAGTACGGCTGTATGTTAGAGATTTACTTGGGAGAAATGGTGACGTCACTATGCATATCATTAGTTCTATTTCTTCTATGGATGAGACTAGTAGGTTATTGCTCTAAGTAGTTGCGGAGGCAATAACAATTATGGATGCACTGCCCACATATAATTTATCTTGTCCTAACAATTACATGCATACTTTATTTCTATCTTTTATTCCCATCAGATGTTTTGCACAACTATAGGTGAAACTGAATGCCCTCTCTCTCCATCATCAACAACAACAAAAGTCGCAAACTCTTGGTCCGATAAAAACACAAAAGGAATTCTAAAACTCCCGAAGGTCCGTTAAAGTAACTTCACTACGCATTTGCTTCCCGAGGATTCGATAAACCTAGATCTACTAGGGAAAAAGAGCTATACTACATCTGTAATCTGGATCGAAGGTATCACCGCCAGTTTGTGATTTTGGTTGGAAAAAGTGGCTAGACCAGACACCGTAAATAGGACCAGCCCTTATTTTTTTAAGGGGGCCATTGACATAGGCATGACCAACGGGTAGCCACCTATAGCCTACCTAGTGCGGTCCGATGGAAGGCCCACTCGATGACCTACCAATGTCCATGAAGCCCATGATGATTAAGGTGGTGCGAAGTCTAAAAGAATACCGACTCCCGACGTGCAAGACAAGGAAAGCTCAAGACTAGAGTTTGAATCTAACTTGTAACCAACTCGTATTGGTACCTGATACCTAGCCTCCCCATATATAAATGCTAGGAAGGTTTAACGAGGAGGCATCCTGGACAATAGACAATAGATCTAGAGATCACAACACCCGTATCATACTCCAGATCCAATATGCGCATGGACTGCCATCTCGACGACATTGTAACCTTCAGTTCCTCCATCAATCAAGAACATACAAGCAGGAGTAGGGTTTTCCCTCCGGGGGCCTGAACCTGGGTAAACTTTGTGTCCAACGTTTCTTGTCTGCTAGCTGAACAATATCTCTAGTGCACCCCTCTTCCTCTAAACCCAAGTCCATAATTGATGAGTTAATCCCTCATCAACTGACACCGTCTGTGGGAACTAGGAGTGCTGATGTTGCGATCTCGATGGCCCCAGCACCTGCAATCTACGACTCGGCGACTTCTGGGGAGCGGATCTACTTCGAATCCCTCGATAACTCATGATCTTTTGCTTCATCGCGGTCATCTTTGTCAACTCGTGGCAGCAGATTTGATCTTCACCAGCACCACACCCTTGGGAAGCATTTGAACCTAACCTAACGCACGATGCCATACACTCTCGGTTCAGAAAGATGGCCTTGGTCTGCATTGACTCCACTCGATTCGACTAATTGGCCTCACGTGACCTGATGGTGATGTGTGCGGTCTGGCATCAGTATCGGTTGCCACGGTGTGGCCAGCTGACTCCAGGTTGTACATATGAAGTACCGAGGTGATCCTATTCTTCTAAAAAAAGAAGCAGCGAGGTGTGTGGACTGCTTCTCTATGACTAGAGTTGGATGGTAATCAATAAAGCAAGCTCAAAGATCAAGAAAGGAATAAAATAAGGAAGCTATGTCCTGATAGCTGTGAGATTCGACACATTTTTGATGGCTTTTATTAATGGTTTTCTCCCGGATTTGATCGTTTTCTAGCTTTACCTAACGCTAATACTTCGGTAGTGAAGAAAACTTGGTTTTTAATGTGTGTTTCAGGTTCTGAACATCAACAGAACGATTTAACTAGAGAAACACAATATTCTGGAGAAAACAAGCGAGTCTCACTTTGGAAGCACGCGAGGGGAGTTCACAGAAGCTTTAACGAGCAACTATACGGCGGGAATATTTTTCCGACCGTATAGTTCCCGCCGTATAGTTTCTGCCGCCTCTGTCTTGTCAAAAGGGACAACTTCCATGAAGGGACCGAGGGCGAAAACACAACGCAGCAGCCGCCATACCATCTAGAAGGGAGAAAGAAGAGATCCGGAGAAGAAGGGGGAGACGTTCTTCATCTCGCTCCACGATCTTCAACCTCCAAGCCAATACACCCCATAGCCACTACTTGTACTTGAGAGAGAGAGGGATCTCCACCTTACAAGACTAGGGTTTGAGATTGTTTCTTCCCATCTTGAATTGTGTTGGATATTTTTCTATTCTTATAGTGGATCTCCATGGTAATACAAAGACGAATTCCCTTTATTCAATTATATTGATGATCCATTCTTCTCTCATGTGTGATTAATTCCTTTGGGCATGGGAGGTGTAGGGGATTGGTGAGATGTGATATGCCTCCATATTTTCCATTAGTTTGTGATTGATTCTAATTACTATGTTATGTGTGCTTGACTATCTGTGGGATGCCTAATGCTTGTTGTCCAATTAAGGGCCCAGACAACATAATGCTTTGTTCTACATATATAAGATCTTGTTCGCTAGTGGACCGGCGACCCCCAGGTGACACAGGGATATTGATGACCCACAAGTATAGGGGGTGTATCGCAGTATTTTCGATAAGTAAGAGTGTCGAACCCAACTAGGAGCAGAAGGTGCTGGCTAGTGGTATGGATCAGGAATTCTCTACAAATACTTAGCAAATGGATTTTAGGGGTTTTCGATAAAGCAAGTAAACAAAGTACGAGTAAATAAAAGACAGTAAGAATGAATGCAGCAAGTGGCCCAATCCTTTATGCAGCAAAGGACAAGCCGGTTGTAATTCTATAGATGACCAAACGTTCTCGAGGACACATGGGAAGACTGTCAAGTGCTTTCGCTTCATATAGTCGATTAATCTTCTCTACCTTGCTAAGTGTTGTGTGGGTGAACCTGTGCTAATGTACCGCCCCATCCAAGACTAAATACATACTTGTGATTATACCCCTTGCAAACATCCGTAAGTACAAGAAAGTAATTAATGTAGAAACCTAACCACAGCTTTAAACTCTAAGACCCTTACGTCCCTTGTGCAATGGTTTCCTAACGGGGGTTCAGGTTTCTGTCACTCCGGCAACCCCTACGATTAGTAGCCAAATACACAATGCATTCCCCTAGGCCCATATAGGTGAAGTGTCATGTAGTCGACGTTCACATGACACCACTAGAAGAAGTACACCACAACTGACTACAGCGGTCCATGCTCCAAAAGTCATCAACCATGCAAAAACAGATGAAATAACATAAGTATCACCTCTCAATACGAACTATATCAATGAATAATAGTGAATTAAGATATAGAATAGTGATGCAAAATGGACGTATCAACTCCCCCCAAGCTTAGACTTCGCTTGTCCCCAAGCGAAACTGAGCTCAATAAACATGACCTCAGGTTTATGGAGTGAAGAGTCGATAAAAGAATACGGACAAGAAGCATCACATTCATCAAATACATAGATCATAATAGAAGACAACTCACTATTATATAACTCAACTTGCCATGAGTAAAGGAAACACAATAAAGATACATAAAGGGAATCAGAATTGGTAATGGCAAACTTAGCTCTTGGTCGAAGAATAGTTGATATTTTGTTGGAGTTCACAAATAGCTGGTTTTTCAATGAAAGCTTTCAAAGTAGTAAACATCAAGATAAGAGCAACGTGCAAAACAAGGAACATAAGAAACATGAATGCATAAATCATCATATGAATGAATGAAACACATCAACTCAAAATACTTGCTGAGATAGAAGGGAGTAGGTTTACTGACTCAACTATAAAGTAAAAGAAAGGCCCTTCAAAGAGGGAAGCAGGGATTGCAAGTCTCATAAAGAGCTCCCAAAAATTATGGTACTTACTGGCTTTCAGCTCTCATTGCCCCTATCATAGGCATCTTTAGGTGATTAAGGTGAAAGTGAGGTCCAATCTAAGTTATATGCTTGACAGACTATAAACTAAAAATCCCAAGTCCCTTGAGTATGAGGGCCGCTCCTCATGCTACTCAACTTTAGTTACCAGTAAGTTCTTGTCATCGTAAGTATGTGCGTATCATTTAGAACCGCCAACGGGGTACCCCTTGCCAGATGATACGGAAGAATCCCCATATCAAAATGACAAAGCAAGAAGACAATGAGTATCTCAGCAATCTTCTTATTTACCATGGGAAAATGGTGCTTTTTTCTCTCTTTCCTCTTTTCATAGTATCTTTTTTTTCTTCCTTTTCTCAATAGCTATCTCTCTCTTTTTTATAAGAAGAATGCTTCATAGATATCATTATGGTTACGCTGCAGGTTTCCACCATGTCGGCATGGATTAGACCTGCGACCCAGGCGTTTCTCTAACACAC
Source organism: Avena eriantha (assembly GCA_910589775.1). NCBI lineage: Eukaryota > Viridiplantae > Streptophyta > Magnoliopsida > Poales > Poaceae > Avena > Avena eriantha. The sequence continues at coordinate 69,084,428 of OU342741.1, forward strand.
ATACATAACTCCATGGACTTACAAGCTCCCCTTTTATTTCACACCGACGACATCCGCAAACAAAAGAGCAAGGTATCAACTGGGTATATATTTACAAGTGTTGAAAGCGTTCCCCGTGACAACACAGTTCTGCTAATCCCCAGCCTATAATTTGCAAGCATATAACTTTCATGGAGAGTTCACAATGGTTCAGGTTTATTAAGTGCGGAAAATAAAGTGTGCCATCAAGTTCGTGAGAGCTTTAATCACTAATTTTTCACATAACAAGTTTAATTTGGGAGGTAGACAAAACAATAATTTACTTGGAATAGCAATAATGCTACTAGGTAGGTATGGTGGACACAAATGGCAAAGGTTTTGGTTTAAAGGAGGTGGATGCACGAGAAGAATACCCTCTCAGTACAGGTTTTTGGCTAGCAAGGCTGGGTAGCAAGTACAAGAGTTGAAGGAAACAACCAAACATACAAATGATAAAAACAAACATGCAATGTTCCTTGGAAGCACAAAAGATCTACACTAGAGAATACTAGACTTATGAGCAAATCAAGAAAGAAAGATGATGAATTTTTTTCTCTAGAGTACTTCTATCTTTTCTTTTCAACTCTCAAAAAGGTGTTGCTACTGACCGAGCTAGGTTTTCAAAAACCAACTAAATTAACTCAATGATCCCAAAGTGATACCAATACTAACAACAAGATCAATCATATAACCATGAATTGAAAACTAACATAAGCTATTCAAAAGAGTGAATGATAGAACTTCTCATTAATATTCCATAACGGCAACTCACACCAAGGGATACAAATCTAACGAGAGAGGGGACACTTCCATAATGCAAACCATACTACATAATAACTCCTCCATTCATGAAATGACTCTACTAACAAGGTAAAAAGATAGAAGATAGTGATGTGATACCGCGACACTCCCCCAAGCTTGGAACAAACCAAGGGAATGCCAAACCTGATGACGAATTACTCCTTCGGTGGTGGTGGTATCTTCTCATCTTCGTCCGTCTTCCAGGGTAAAGGCTTCCCATCAACAAAGGACATCGTGGTTTCCAACATCCTAAAACTTGCAGCAGCACTTATGTGTTTAAATCTAGCCTCATACTCACAGTTTTGATTTTGAACGTCATAGAACTGGGCTTGTAGTTTGTTGGTTGTTTGGCGGAGTGAAAGGACTTCGTCCTTGAGTTCAGCAGTCTCCTTTTGGTGCTCGGCGATGAGTTCGGAACAAATCTTATGGATGGTGCCCACTTCACGCTCCACCATCTTCCTGTACCTAAAGACTTCTTGCTCCAGTGCTTCCATCCTGTCCTCCAGACTTCCTTCACCTTTAGGGCCTTGAACCTCCTTAATCCGAACCTCCCCACCTTCGAGCAACAACTCCTTGGGATGAATCTTCAATTCTCTCATGTATGGGTTGATGATATCCTCAAAAGAATCTCTCTTGGATGATCCGTAGGAAGACATTGTGGCTCTAAATCTGGGATTCTACCTGGCAGAAACAGATCGAAACAAAAACACGATGAAAACACGATATACGAACCTCGGGGGATCCGGGGGGTTATATATTACGAAGTTTCATATCAAAAGGAAGGTACCAGGAGAAAACGAGTCGGAGGCGTAGTCCGGAGTTGCCTCACCACCTGGTGGTGCGACCAGGGGTGGGCCCGCGCCATGGGGTGGTGTGAGCCACCCTGGCTCCGTTTCCGCCTCTTTTTCGCTTCTTAGATTTCCTTATTGACTAAAAACTGCAAAAATATAGTTGGATTGTATTTTCACGGAACTTTTCTTACCAGAACTGTTACCTAGTTGGAAACGGACTCTATAGGTCTCTGAATTTGGTCCTCAATGAATTTCTCTAGAGTTATAACTTGAAAGGCATCAACATCTTCATTGTAAGAATCTCCAGCAATATAGTGTTTGAGTCGCTGTCCATTCACTACTTGTGTAGTATTATCTTTTAGAGAGGAAATTTTTATTGCTCCTGAACGGTATACTTATTCAATGATAAAAGGTCCTTCCCATTTTGATAGTAGCTTACCTGCGAAAAATCTGAGATGAGACCTATACAATAGAACTTTCTCACCAACATGAAACTCTCTCTTAAGTATTTGCTTGTCATGCCATCTTTTAACTTTTTCCTTAAAGAGCCTAGCATTCTCATAGGCTTCACTCCTCCATTCATCTAAAGAACTTAAGTCAAATAATATTTTCTCACCCGCGAGCTTACAATCTCTATTTAGTTCTTTCACTGCCTAGTAAGCTTTGTGTTCTAATTCTAAGGGTAGGTGGCAAGCTTTCCCATAAACCATTTTATAAGGAGACATTCCCATAGGATTTTTGTAAGCCGTTCTATAAGCCCATAAAGCATCATTTAACTTCTTAGCCCAGTTTTTTATAGACCTATTAACAGTCTTTTGCAAGATAGATTTAATTTCTCTATTTGATAACTCTACTTGTCCGCTAGTTTGGGGGTGATAAGCTGAAGCAATTCTATGATTAACATCATACTTAGCGAGGGTCTTTCTAAAACCGCCATGAATGAAATGAGAACCCCCATCAGTCATGAGATACCTAGGCACTCCATACCTAGGAAAGATAACGTCCTTAAGCATTTTTAGAGAGGTTTCGCCATCAGCACTTTTCGTAGGAATGGCTTCTACCCACTTAGTAACATAATCAACGGCAACAAGAATATGAGTGTAACCCTTCGAAGGAGGGAAAGGACCCATAAAGTCGAATCCCCAACAATCAAAAGGTTCAATAACTAGAGAGTAGTTCATAGGTATTTCATTGCGTCTAGAAATATTACCAACACGCTGACATTCATCACAAGATAAAACAAATTTTTTCTTGCATCTTTAAAAAGGGTAGGCCAGTAGAAACCTGATTGTAGTACCTTTTGTGCAGTTCTATCTCCTGCATGATGTCCTCCATAGGCGCTCCCATGACATTTACGCAATATTTCTTTTTGTTCATACTCTGGAACACATCTTCGCATAATACCATCAACCCCTTCTTTGTATAAGTGTGGGTCATCCCAAAAATAATGCCTCAAATCATAAAAGAACTTTCTTCTTTGCTGAGCTATAAAAGTTGGAGGCAAATACTTGGAGACAATAAAGTTAGCATAATCAGCATACCAAGGGCTTCCTCGCGAGCTCACCCCTACTGCGGCTAACTGTTCATTTGGGAAACTATCATTAACAGGCATAGGATCAAAAGAGATGTTTTCCAAACGAGATAAATTATCAGCTATAGGGTTTTCAACACCCTTCCTGTCTACTATGTGTAGATCAAACTCTTGTAAGAGCAGTACCCATCTAATAAGTCTAGGCTTAGCGTCCTTCTTAGTCATAAGATATTTAATAGCAGCATGATCAGTATGAGTGGTTACTTTTGAGTCCACAATATAGGGTCTAAACTTATCACAGGCAAAAACAACAGCTAGGAATTCCTTTTCAGTAGTGGCATAATTCCTTTGAGCAGCATCTAGAGTCTTACTAGCATAATGAATAACGTTTAACTTTTTATCAATACGTTGCCCAAGGACAGCCCCTACAGAAAAATCACTAGCATCACACATTATTTCAAAGGGTAAACTCCAATCAGGTGGTTGAACAATAGGGGCCGTAGTTAAAGCCTTCTTAAGAGTTTCAAAAGCCTCCCTACAATCATCATCAAAAACAAAAGGTACATATTTTTGAAGAAGATTAGTGAGAGGTTTTGATATCCTAGAGAAGTCTTTAATAAACCTCCTATAGAAACCAGCATGACCAAGGATACTACGAATACCTTTGATGTCTCTTGGACATGGCATCTTCTCAATTGCTTCAACCTTAGCTCTATCAACTTCTATGCCTCTCTCAGAAACTTTATGCCCAAGAACAATCCCTTCATTGACCATGAAGTGGCATTTCTCCCAATTAAGAACAAGATTAGTTTCTTCACATCTCTGCAAAACTTTATCAAGGTTGTGCAGACAATTATCAAAAGAAGTTCCATAGATAGAAAAGTCATCCATGAACACTTCTACAATCTCCTCACAAAAACCATGAAAGATAACAGACATGCACCTTTGAAAAGTAGCAGGAGCATTACATAAACCAAAAGGCATACGTCTATAAGCATAAGTTCCATAAGGGCAAGTAAAAGTAGTTTTTTCTTGATCTTGTTGTTTAACAGCAATTTGAGAGAAACCAGAATAACCATCAAGAAAACAAAAATGGGTCTTTTTAGACAACCTTTCCAACATTTGATCAATAAAAGGAAGCGGGTAGTGATCTTTCTTAGTAACTTTATTGACTTTCCTAAAATCAATGCACATCCTATAGCCTACCACTGTTCTTTGAGGAATAAGCTCATCATTATCATTAGGGACACCGGTAATACCTCCCTTTTAGGAACACAATGAACAGGACTAACCCATTCACTATCAGCAATAGGGTAAATAATACCAGCATCAAGGAGTTTCAATACCTCATTCCTTACCACTTCCTTCATCCTAGGATTTAAACGTCGTTGGTGCTCCACTACAGGCTTCACATCTGGTTCTATGTTGATAGAGTGCTGACATATAGTAGGTGAAATCCCTTTTAAATCCTCCAGAGTATAGCCCATAGCTCCTCGATGTTTCCTCAAAACTTCCAATAACCTTTCTTCTTCCTTCCCTTAAAGTTTAGCGCTAACAATAACCGGATATATCTTTTTATCATCAATATAAGCATATTTAAGATCATCCGGGAGAGGTTTTAGATCAAAAACAGGATCCTTTTTAGGTGGTATCGTGGTACCCAAGTCTTCTACAGGCAAGTCGTGCTTAAGCTTCATAGGTTGATCACGGAGAATCCTGTCAATCTCATTCCTTTCTTCCATGAAGATTTCACTTTCATGATCTTCCATAAATTGCTGCAAAGCATTGTTAGGAGCAAGAGAAATAGAAGCAAGTTGTTCAACCCTAAAATCTTCACTATGGGTTTCCTTTTCGCAAGGTTCTTTAGCAAATTTCGAAAAATTAAACTCGAAGATTCCCCATCAAACTTAGTCAAGATTTTCTCCCTCTTGCAATCAATAATAGCTCCACAAGTACTCAAGAAAGGTCTACCAAAAATGATAGGGTGGGTTTTACTAGCAGCCGAACCAAGTACTAGAAAATCAGCAGGGTACTTAATCTTACCACAAAGAACTTCCACATCTCGTACAATACCAATTGGAGAGATGGTATCTCTATTAGCAAGGTGAATAACCACATCAATCTCTTCCAACTCGCAAGGACTGATTTCATGCATAATTTCTCTATAAAGCTCATAAGGAATAGCACTAAAACTTGCACCAATATCACATAAACCATAATAGCAATGATCACCAATTCTAACAGAAAGCACAGGAACACTAGCCTTTTTAGTTATATTGGGATGTGAAACAATATTAGAAGCATCCTCACAAAATACTATGTGCCCATCTTCTACGCTTTTAGTGACAAGGTCTTTCACAATTGC